>CM059441.1:15322514-15922514 GCA_030390025.1 Squalus acanthias | reverse complement strand
CAGCAGCGGCAGCTGATCGGATGGTCTCAATCTTAGTGACAAAGATGTTCATGAGCTCCTCGCTACTTGTTGTTGGAGGTGAGGGTGGAGGAGACAGGGGAGAGGGGTTTAAGAAGATGGTTTGCAGTGGAGAAGAGAAGCCGGGGGTTATCTTTGCATTCCAGGATGATCCTGGAAGAGTGAGCAGTTTTGGCAGACGAGACATTCAATAATACTGATGCTCAGCATCTGTTTTTGCCTCTGTGAAGTGTCTTAGGAGATGTCACGACATCAAAGACACTACAAAAGCACATAATGTTATCATTGTGCATTTGATCATATGGAAATTATGGGGCAATAACATGAGTGAGACAGAACTAAAGCAGCCATGCCAATTTAGCAAAACGTTGCAAGCAGCACGTAAAACAAGATCTCAACCTTGTCAAAATAAATGATTAGAAGATTGTTGTTTAAACATTCATCAAGTACCAGGAACTAGCTGAAAGGCTTAAGGATCTAAACAGAAGAGAATATGTTGGCTTAAAATAAGTAGAAACATTGTGTGACTTTCCTGATGCCAGGACAATAGGAACATGACACACTAGAAGGAGCTGCATATTCATTTAGCTAAATATTCTCAATAAAAGGATCTTAAAACACAAAGGGATTACTTGACAACTCCTCAAAGCAGAACCCACATAGGCCTGTGGGACAGAATTCCAAAAGTAGAACAGCAGCTTCATTTGTAGGCAAGGTGACACTGTGCCCAAACTGGGACCCAAGTCATTACCTTCGATTACTGCACTAAATTCATAATATTATGGCCTTGAGATCACACTAGGTGAATATTAAATTCCTTTGCTAACTGCATCAATGAAGCATTAACCAGTTTACTTCAAATGGGTTAATGCCCCCATTACAATAACTGACAAAGGGATTTTATATGAACGCATTAGGCACATAATATTTGCGTACCATACTTCTAAGGACAATATCATTCATGAAGATATAATGAAGGCATTTGTAATACACCAGTCAATTTCCCACAGTATTGCAGATTGGGGTGGGGGGGAGGTACGGGTGGGGGGGGGTTAATTTTGGCTTTGGCCAATAGTGTGAAATGGGTGATATCAATTCAGCCGATTGGCTTTGATTGAAATGGAAATCGGGAGCGATCTATATAATCAGGGGTGGCTGAATCAACATCGCCCATTTTAAGCTATCACCCAAAGCCAAAATGACCCCTGGGCAGTCTTCGGGTGAAGTGGGGCTAGAGGGCGGGGAGTAATTGGCCCAGGGCAGACAGACATAATTCCGTCATTTTTATGTTTTATTACGTTAAAGGCGCTATATAAATGTAAGCTGTTGTTGTAGCTGTTTATATAATACATAGATTTTATGTTATTATTTTTAGTTAAATAGCAAAACTTACGGCAGTTTGAGAAGCAGAGAAATAAAGTTGGTCAAAGTATAGGCGTTTCTCTGACCTACAGGCTATGTAGCTGGAATATATAATAGAGAGACTACAGCACCACCTCTGGCAGGAATCTTAATTGAGAGGTCGCACAACACCAGGTTATAGTCCAACAGTTTTATTTTATTTTAATAAAACTGTTGGACTATAACCTGGTGTTGTGCGACCTCTCAATTTTGTCCACCCCAGTCCAACACCGGCATCTCCGCATCAGGAATCTTAATTACAGTGTGATAAGCTTGCACAGATAGTTCCATTATAAATGTGGAAAGAGAAATTTATAATATAGCTAACACAAAAATGTGTGTGCAAAATATAACAAGGGGTAAGGTTTTGTAGACAGGAAGTGCATGTAAGATTTTAATATATAAATATTGCTAAAGGTATCAAAGGATTAAAGACAATGCTACTTATACTAAGTTAGAAATAAGGTATAAATCCTCAGGGTGGTTATGCCCGCATCGCACCTTGCTGGAACCTTCCAGCGCTGAGCACCAGAGTATGTGGGATTAGTGGGGGGGACATCTAATCTGCATGGGGTGGACAGACAGAAACGCCACTACAGGGGTATCCCCGGCATTCATCTGACCCAGTTGGGTGGAAATTCCACCAATATATACCGGCAACATTTACCACTGACGGGGGGGGGGGGCTTTGCTCAGACCCAATCCTGACCTCAGTCATGTCTCCCTCAGCCTCCTCTTGTAAGGGAACCAATCAAGAACTTGTTTTTTTAAAGTTCCCTTTTCTTCAGGGGTCCTGGGCCAGGATGCCACTGTTGGGCCCAGCTTCAGCCATCTGGAGGCCTGTGTGCCTCAGCTCACTTGGTGTATTGGCCTCCAGGGATACACCACATCTCCAGTGAGCCAGTTAAGCAGAAACCGATGGCACAGGGAGCCCCCGCCTCCTTGCTGACACTTGCCTTGTAAAGGGGCAGGCAGAACTTCGGGGTCTTACAAGGCAAGTTGGAATCTCCCAGGAGTGATGGAGAACCAGACCAACCTGATCTCCAGCCAGTTTTCCGATCGGGCCGTTTTGCTGTGCCTCCCTTCAGGAGCCCTGATAGGCTCCGCTTGTGGAAAATCCTAATGTCTTTATTAAGGTGACTGACCACATTTTATATGGGGTTGGAAATACATACCAGTTACAGTTTCAGTATATAAGAAATATTTTGTGTGCTTTACGATTTTACTAACAGAACAAACACTCTGAAAATACAATAAACATATAAGTGAAATGTTTATCAATGGTCCAGGGTGCTGAAAAGCAGCCTGACAACTGCCATGGTAGTAAATATAATAAAAAGGGATTTGAGGTGAAGACATTTGCTTTTCATGTCTTGCTTCAGTGTGCAAGAGTAGGCTAGAAAGACTGCTTCTCCCTAAAGGTGCTCAGCTTCAACTATACAATGATGTGGAGATGCCGGCGTTGGACTGGGGTGGACAAAAATGAGAAGTCGCACAACACCAGGTTATAGTCCAACAGATTTATTTAATTTTACAAGCTTTCGGAGCAGTTCGCTCCTTCGTCAGGTAAGTTTAGCAGTGAGAGAATCTCCCAGAATTCACAATTTAAACACAGACAAAATATATTCAAATCTTTCCCTACATCAAAGAGCATAGCCAAGACAATGAGATGTGTCCCAGGGGGTCCAACTATACAAGGAGGATACGATAATTCAATTCACAGCACTGCTAGTTAAGCTCAGGTAAGTTTGACCTCCTCTGGCTCTCTGCCCCCACAGCATGTCAAATTACCAATCATTACCGTCATCTTCAAATCCCTCCAAGGCTTTGACCTACCATAGCTCTGAAATAGCCTTGCATCCATTTGTTCCTTTGATTCTGGCATCCTGTGCGCCCATCGCTTGCTTCACCTCCAGTATTGGCAGCAGAACCTTCAGCCTTCTCGACCTTACTCAATGGATCTCCCTCCCTAAACCCCTCTGCCTCCAAATACTCCCAACCTTGCCGAGCCTTCTCAAAACTCAGCTTTTGACTCAGCTTTTGGTCCCTCTTCCACAAACGCTTAGGTTCTATTCCTTTCTTCCTCAATGAAATGCCTTGGGATTTTTTTTTTATGTCCAAAGGCCCCATATAAACCAAGTACTTGTTGCTTATTATGTTGGTGTTATTTTCAACCATTTGCAATTACTAAAAGTACAGTACATTTCTTTTTATGAAGTAAAATACAAAGGAAAACAAAATATTAGAAAGCGCAAGTAAAATACATGGGTGCATGGATTGAGTTAGTGCACTACAAGACAGTGAAATGTTAAACACATAAATAGCTTATTAGGAATCATAGATTCAGAATGATCATGCTTTCTGTCACAAGAGTAAAATAATGGCTTAATGATCAAGTTTCCACAAAGGGAGACCATGGCAGAACGCCTCCCTCCCAGAGGGCTATATCCCACAGATATTTGTGAAACTTCTTTAACTCACTGAAGACTAGCTTGTGATGGGGTGATGTTCAACTTAAGCGAGTCATTAAAATGAAACATTAATCGTATCTTGTTTTTCCTAACAGGAATCCTAGCTTGAAGACACTCTTGGCCATTGGAGGATTTAGTCCACAAAGGTAATGTCTAGCACAGGTGTAAGCAGGCAATGCACTGTATGCAAATGTGTACCTTTTTCCCCATGGACCAAGAAATCACTTAATTATTGACCAGGAGGGTCAGTAATTACCAGCTCTCCCAAACTATCAACCTGTCATTTGTTTTTGTGAGAAGTCGCACAACACCAGGTTATAGTCCAACAGTTTTATTTGAAATCACAAGCTTTCGGAGCGCTGCTCCTTCATCAGGTGAAGTCACTTCACCTGACGAAGGAGCAGCGCTCCGAAAGCTTGTGATTTCAAATAAAACTGTTGGACTATAACCTGGTGTTGTGCGACTTCTCACATTTGTCCACCCCAGTCCAACACCGGCATCTCCACATCATTTGTTTTTGTAGCTGAGACTGTTTTGGTCCCTGCTATCATGTGTCACGCTTCTTGATTCAATTGAACAGCAGTGCTGGAAAGGAAAGGGAGGGAGAGAGCTGAGTTTGAAGTTATAGGCTGGGAATTTACTCAGAGCTGCTACCACTCCACCCGCTGAAACTTCGGCAGAAGTGTGACAAAGACCCCGTTTATGTACATAAAGGGAGTTTGTACCGGACTTTCGACGGTGGGAGGAGCTCCGTGGAAATTCCCAGCCATAGTGTGTGGGCATGAATCACATTGGTGCAACTTGCAGTAGAAGAAAGATTTTAAGCAGCATAATTGAACAGGCTTTCACTGTATGTTACTATATAAATGCGCAATTGATATGCGCAATTGAAATGTATTTCCTTTTAATCTCTATCACATTAAATGTGCACTAATTTTGTAAAGCATTAATTCATATTGTGAGTTTACAGTTCATTTATATTCACTGATGGATTTCATATACTTGGCAATGTAATTCCAGGTAAATTAAATTCATCACCCGAGATCATAATGACTTTTAAAAGGTTGGATCAGTATTAAATGTTCTCATTCTCTGCACGTCAACACACACTGCCGACTCTCTGCAGTCACTCGGAATGTACTCTGCAATAGGCCAGCCTTTTAACACGCACACACTATTTTTCAGGATCTGCTGCCTTTATCAAGCGCTAAAAGACTGAAACATTAAATCAAACACATTTAATCTCCTGCAGCAAAGGTATCCTATAAAAGAAAATATAAGTATTTTACATGAAGATTGGGTTGAATTTGGGTCAATAATGATTGGTCTAATGTTCAGTCTTCAAGAGTGAATACCTCACTAAAATGGTTGGTACGAGAAAGCCTAGTTCATTGGGAACTCTTCAAATTCCAAGATTTGTCGCAGAAGGCGAATGAAGCCATGGTACTATATGTAGCTTCAAACATAGATTAAATAAAAAATACTATTCTCCCCTTTGTTATCATAAAAGGAAAAGTCCCTCTTACAAATTCAGGTCTAGCATTGATGCCATCTTGGGTTCAGTGATGTCAGTTGCTCCTGTAAGCCATCTGAGCGTTTTACTTTTATAGAAGTTGAATCACTGCCCTATATCTAGGTATGCAACAGTGTGACCCGGAGGTCTAACAGTAGTACTCCCTTGTGACTTGCACCACATATGGTCTTTCCTACTTCAATCTCTCTAAAGGCAGACTAAGCAAACACTTGAGATGAGACTTGCTATGAATCATTAAGCTGCTTTATTTCACAATGAATAAGCAAACAGAGCAACATAAGAACATAAGAAATAGGAGCAGGAGTAGGCCAGTCGGCCCTTCGAGCCTGCTCCGCCATTCAATGAGATCATGGCTGATCTTCTGCCTCAACTCCATTCACCGGCCCTATCGCCATATCCCTTGATGCCCTTACTAGTCAGAAATCTATCGACTTCTGTTTTGAATATACCCAATGACTGAGCCTCCACAGCCCTCTGGGGTTGAGAATTCCAAAGATTCACCACCCTCTGTGTGAAGAAATTTCTTCTCATCTCAGTCCTGTATGGCCTACCCTTTATCTTGAGGCTGTGGCCCCTGGTTCTAGACTCCCCAGCCAAGGGAAACATTCTCCCAGCATCCATCCTATCAAGCCCTGTAATAATTTTGTATGCTTCAATGAGATCCCCTCTCATTCTTCTGAATTCAAGAGAATACAGGCCTAGTTTACTCAATCTCTTCTCATACGACAGTCCCGCCATCCCAGGAATCAATCTCGTGAACCTTCGTTGCACTCCCTCTATGGCAAGTATATCCTTCCTTAGGTATGCGGTGTCAGACCAAAATTGTACACAGTACTCCAGGTGTGGTCTCACCAAGGCCCTATATAATTGGAGTAAGACTTCTTTACTCCTGTACTCAAATCCTCTTCTAATAAAGGCCAACATACCATTTGCCTTCCTAATGGCTTGCTGCATCTGCACATTCACTTTCAGTGACTCATGTACAAGGACACCTAGGTCCCTTTGAGCATCTGCATTCCCCAATCTTTCACCATTTAGGAAATACTCTGTCTTTCTGTTTTTTCTACCAAAGTGGATAACTTCACATTTATCCACATTATATTCCATCTGCCATGTTCTCGCCCACTCACTGAGCCTGTCGAGATCCCCTTGAAGCCTCTTCACATCCTCTTCACAACTGACACTGCCACCTAGCTTTGTATCATCAGCAAATTTGGAAATGTTACATTTAGTCCCCTCATCCAAATCATTGATATAGATTGTGAATAGCTGGGGCCCAAGCACCGATCCTTGCGGTATCCCACTAGTCACAGCCTGCCATCCTGAAAAAGACCCGTTTATCCCTACTCTTTGTTTTCTGTCGGTTAACCAATTCTCAATCCATGCTAGTATATTACCCCCAATTCCATGTGCCCTAATTTTGTTCACCAACCTCTTGTGTGGGACCTTTTCAAAGGCCTTCTGAAAATCCAGATACACATCTACCGGTTCCCCTTTGTCTACTCCACTAGTTACATCCTCAAAGAACTCCAATAGGTTTGTCAAACAGGATTTCCCTTTCATAAATCCATGTTGACTCTGCCCAATCTTACTATTAGTTTCTAAGTGCCCAGTTATTGCATCCTTTATAATAGATTCCAGCATTTTCCCAACTACTGATGTGAGGCTAACAGATCTGTAGTTCCCCGTTTTCTCTCTCCCTCCTTTCTTAAATCCTCCAATCTGCAGGAACCGTTCCAGAATCTATAGAATTTTGGAAGATGACAACCAATGCGTCCACTATTCCAATGGCCACCTCTTTCAAAACCCTAGGATGTAGGTCATCCAGTCCTTGGGATTTATCAACTTTTAGTTATGAAGAGATTCAGTTATTTCGATCAATGCAACTTGTCTTTGCGCAATAACACAAAATAATAAATGCACTATGCTCCCCCACATCAGTGAGTCTTCTTACTTGGCTTCTAATCTTCACCCACTCTCCACTGCCTCTCTGCCCAATAGCTTCCAGTATCAAAATCCTGACTACCTGCCAGTATCTGTGCCTTTCTGTTTTAGCTCTCAATATTCATAGCCAGAAAGGGATCAAAGACCTTACAACAGAATTGCTTATTGTTTAAGTCACTGGAGAAAGCACAATTAGTATATTAACTACCATTTACCCCTTTTTAAAAAAGCTTGTGAGAATACCCTTTGCTTTTAAAAATCAAACATTAAAGATGACTGTTTTTCCAAATCCTTTCTGTGAAAAAGTGGTAAAAATAAATGCCGAAGTGTCAGTCCTTGACAAGGAAAGACATTAAAACAATAAATGTACTTGGCTTGTAAGAACATTCGAATCTGACAACCAAATTTATGGTTTGCAACTCAATCCTTTTATTGTGTTCGACCAAATCTTTGATACACGCAATGTCTCTAAGCAGTAGACATACAAAGAAATAAACTATATTACCCATTTTTGCTCTGGGTAGAAACGTAACCTTCATCGATCCTTTTGATCCTGACTCTCTTTACTAATTGTTAAGGATAACTTAAGATCTTTATAGGCCTCTAGTCACGCACACTGTCCTTGCTGATTCATTATGGCATGACAAATGTTATTGTGAACAAGACCCCAGAAATTAGAGTGTTCCTACAAACTTCCAGATGGTCAATCTGCTTATCATCTAGGCATGTAACTAATAATTCTGAGCTCATTGTCCCTTGTCCTTATCTCAAGACTGTCTTGGTTATCTTGTTTCACAATGAGGCAACAAAAAGAAGTCAACAGGCACCAATCACACATCCTGCACTTTCAGCAGAATTAGCTTCTGCTGAAAGTGCAGGATGTGTGATTTAGTGTGTGTTTAGACAGCACATTCAGCTAAAGTGTACCCTGACACATTAAACCCTAACACATCCTGGGAATGAACAACTTTAACCATTTCATTATTTCTAGCTACTGTACAAAGCCACAAGCCATTTATAAGTAAAAAGAAAGCAAAAACCTTAATCATATGAGATTAAACCAAATCCTAACCCTACATATATATGCATACATGACAAGGGTATCTTACAGGCTTGAAAGTGACAGTATGGGTTTCTTGGACCCCAAGCTGGTATCTGCTTGGTTACCACCTCTGGCCTGTTTACCAACAGCGGAACAGTGCTTGGACAATGAGCTGTATCTTCTTGTTCCCTATGTATGTTAGATATAACTGTCGGGAGTTTCCTCGGGGTTTCCGCCAAAGTTACAACGGCCAATCAGGTGAACCTCCAAGGAAATTCCTGGTTAAGATGTAATAGGTGTAAAATTGTAGCGTTGTATACTTCCACAATTAGTGCCCTTATGGCTCAGCACATCCCTCGCTCCTCAATCACCATCAAGCTGAGACACCAACCCTGGTTCAATGTGGAGTGTAGAATGGTATGCCAGGAGCAGCACCAGGCATACCTTAGAATGAGGTACCAACCTAATGGAGCTATAACACAAAGCTACCAATAGCAGCAGGCTATACACAGAGCTAAGCTGTCCCACAACCAATAGATCCTCTCGAGCCTGACCACATCCAGTTTAGAATGGCAGTGGACCATCAGGAAACTAATGGGAGGAGATTCCATAAACATCCCCATCCTCAACCTTGGTGGGGCCCAGCATGAGAGCAAGAAATTAGACTGAAGTGTTTGCAGGCATCTTCAGCTAAACGTGCTGAGTGGCTATTCCTATTCAGCCTCGTCCTGAGGTCCCCAACATCATAAATGCGAGTGTCCAGCTATTTCCACGGGACATTAAGAAGCAGCTGAGTGCACTAGACACAGCAATGGCTATGGGACCTTAGAACACAGCAGCTGAAGACCTGCACACCAATCCAAGCAGTTCCAGTACAGCTATGACACTGGCATCTACTCGACAATGTAGAAGAATGTCTAGGTATGTCCTATCCATGAAAAACAGAATAAATCTAATCCAGCCAATTACTACCTGTATTAGCCTTTGGCTCATCATCAGCAAAGTGATGGAAGAGTCATCATTAGTGATACCTGCTCACCAATGGCCTGCTCACTGATGCTCAGTTTAGGTTCTGCCAGAACCAATCAGCTCCAGACCTAACCACAGCCTTAATACAGACATGGAATCAAGAGCTAAATGCTAGATGAGAGGCATGAATATCTGTCTTTGACATCAAGGTGACAGTCGCCTGAGTATGGAAGCAAAGAACCCTAGCATAAGTGAAGTCAATGAGGATCAAAGATAAAACTCTCCAACAGCAAGAGTCATATCTGATGCAAGGGAAGCTGATCATGACTGTCAGAGTCGAACCATCACAGCTCCAGGATATTGCTGCAGGCGTTTCTTAGGGAAGTATCCTCGGCCCAATCATCTTCACCTGCTTCATCAATGACCTTCCCTCTATCATAAGGTCAGCTGTCTAGCGGTTCACTGACAATTCCACAGTAATCAGCTCCATTCATTTGAAGCACTCCATGGCAGGCTACATCGGGACTTGGACTGATAATTGGCAGATAACATTCATACCGTATAAGTACCAGGTAATGACCATCTCCAACAAATAAAGCCCAATCACCAACCCCTGACCTTCAACAGCACCACCATCTCAAGCTCCCCACCATCAACATCTTGGGGGTTACCAAGAACCAAAAACTTAACTGGACCAGCCATATCAACACTGTGGCTACAACAGCAGGTCAGAGGCTGGGTACTCTGCGATGAGTGGTTCATCTCCTGACCCCCTCAAAGCCTTTGCACTATCTACAAGCTCCAGTCAGGAGTGTGATGGATGGGTGTAGTGTAACATCACTCAAGAAGCTCGACACCATCCAGGACAGAGAGTTCACTAGATTGATGCCCCTGCCACTTGACACAATATCCACCCCTCCATAACTGCCACACAGCGGCTGCAGTATGCATTATCTACAGCATGCACTACAGCAACTCATCAAGCTTGCTTCAACAGCACCTCCCTTTCTCACAGTGCCTACTACTAAGAAAGGCGAAAGCAGTAATGTCAAAGGAAGACCATCACCTCCAGGTTCCTCTCCAAGTGCCACACCATCCTGATCAGACATTTATCACCATTCTTTCATTGTCGCTAGGTTAAGATGCTGGAAATTTGAGATCATAGGAGCACTATAATGTAAGGGCTACAGTAATTCAAGAAGAAGGCCCACCACTACCTTCTCAAAGCAACTAGGTTTGGCAATGAAGGTAGCCTTACCAGCACTGCTCATATCCCAAGAACAATTTTAAAAAAGTTAATCCTTTTGGCAGAGGGATACAATCTGCAGGGAATTTATCAACCATCAAACATTTCAGTATGTTTACATAGAATTTACAGCACAGAAACAGGCCATTCGGTCCAACTGGTCTATGCCGGCGTTTATGCTCCACACGAGCCTCCTTCCCCGCCACCCCCCTTTTCATCTAACCCCATCAGCATATCTTTCAATTCCTTTCTCCATCATGTGCTTATCTAGCTTGCCCTTAAATGCATCTACGTTAATCGTCTCAACTACTCCCTGTGGTAGCAAGTTCCACATTCTCACCACTCTTTGGGTGAAGAAGTTTCTCCTGAATTCCCTATTGGATTTATTGGTGACTGTCTTATATTTGTAGCCCCCTACAGCCCCTAGGAGCCATCTGTAAATTTCTGGAAACCTGGGTATTTGATATGGAAGCCCAATCCTCAAAGTAACTAAAGATACTAGGGAAATCCTTCTCTTCACCTTACCCAGCTTGAGGGCATCATCTCCAAGAATACAGCCAAAAAAAGAGGGCTGGTGGGTTCTGAGTGCTATTTCATCCTTGTGTTTGTCAGGTGTAACCAAATCACATTGTTTGACAGAGTGATCAACAATCAATGGATCTCTGTAGTTTTATCTACATCTGAAATATACACTAGGAAATTGTCAGCGTTCGAATTGCCAGTTATTCAAGCAGGTCTGTGATGAGATTGTCATGGGGTAAATTTTTGTCTTCACCGTTTGGGCGGTGCAGATCATCGTCCCATTGTCGAACCCGCCTGATTTCAATTCCATTGACTTCAGGTGGCGAAGAGGAACATTTACCCCATTATATCAGTAGACAAAGTCCCTAGATGAAGTAGCGGAAAAAGAATCACGTAAAGAAATGACTTGCAATTGTGCAGTGCCTTTTCAGGTCTCTCAGAAATGTTTAGCGGTGCTTAATAAACAATGAGTCTTTTTGAAGAGCATTGGCTTATTATGTAGGCCCACATGGTAGTAAATGTGCATACAGCAAGTAATATCAAGAGGTATTTCTATCAACTAAGAAAAGGAAAAAAATTCTTATTCAGGCATTTTCTGCTGAGTTCATTCGCGGCCACCATTATGCAAATTTAAGAATGTTTGGAATGAGAATTTTTGGATCAGAATAGAAATCGTGGGGTGGAAATTCGGGCCTGAAATGGACAATGAACGGACACCCTAACGAGGAGGCCCAAGGCCGGCCCAAAATTGGGCCTTGGGTCTCATTAACATTATTTGGGCAAGCTGCCGGCACCTGCCGTGCCTCTACAGGTGGCTGGCAGTGGCCCCCGGGAGTGTGGTGGAGCCGGGAGGAGCTCTTTCATTTAGAAAAAAAACTACCTTTCCTTTTTGGTGGCGGCCATTTGCTAGGCTGCATCCACGCTTGGAAAACCTGAGCAGAGCAGGCCCGACATCTAATCTGCTCAAGGCAGCCCAATTTCCCCAAGGGATCCTAAAACAGGCATTCGGCCCCTCATCAGCCTATACGAGGGGCCTAACGGCTGTTTTAAGCAGCCGCCCCAGATGCCTGAAAAATGTCCTGACCCAATATCAGGTCAGACATTGTTCAGGCGTCTGTGGGGCGCAGGATGTTGGTCCCCAAAATTGGCCCTTGTTGGACCTGTTTTAAGCCCGTAAAACGGGTGCTACAAGGTGCGATTTCTACCCCCTTTATGTTTTGCTTAAACCAACTTATGTATAGGTACTGTATCAAATAAAACAGTGTTAACTGCCTATAGCTAGATGTTAACCTGTAAAATAGGCAATGGATTTTGAAAGAATTCTCATTGTTCCACATGCAGTGTTGATTTAAGATCGATGTTATGATAAATGTTAACAAAAATTATTTAAAAAATGTTTGAACCAGATAAAACGATATGAAAATATTTCATTATTTCTCCCCATCCTTTCAGGTTCACCAGCACGGCTTCTACCAAGGAAAATCGTGCAACATTCATCAATTCTGTGATTAGATTTATTAGGAAGTACGGCTTTGATGGATTCGACTTAATCTGGGCGTATCCAGGTTCTAAGGGAAGCCCAGCTGAAGACAAAAAAAGGTATACAGTTCTGGTTAAGGTGAGTAAAACTGATTTCATTTCTTTTCTCTCCCTTTATCTTCTTGAGGCACCAATTCTTGCTGAGATATGGTTCCGTGGGGCCAGCAGCCTGCCATCACTTTATCCAAGTGGTCAAGCTTTATTTGGAAGCCGATTCAATCAATCCCAGCAGGAGTATCAACCACGGAGAGCATCGCAGCCCAGCACGGTTCAGTTCTCACCCAGCACCCACACACACACACACACACTTTCTCGGAGGCATTATTGCCAACGGACCAGGAAGCTGTCTTTCTTTCGTTTCCCTTGCCCAAAATAGCAGAAGCCAATATTCGCACCCACACAGCTGCCCATGTTAAGGTCAACTAACTCAACACAGGCCACAACTCAAACCTGGAACCTGCATTCTCTGCGACTCAGAACAATAACAGCAGGTTTTTTTTTTATCTCACTAAGCCAGCAGGGATCCTAGTTTTCAATTTTATAACATGAATCAGATATGCCGTGCTAGATCATTAGCAAGAGAAAAGCAAACGTAGTTGCATCACTCTATTTAAGTAAATTTTCAATTTCAAGTTTTCTAAGCTTTATTCAAAGGGATCATTTTAACATAAGAACATAAGAAGTAGGAGCAGGAGTAGGCCAATTGGCCCCTCGAGCCTGCTCCGCCATTCAATAAGATCATGGCTGATCTGATCCTAACTGCCAATCTACTATCACAGAACCATCTCCTGAACCTAACAGAATTGGACACACGAAATAGGAGCAGGATCAGGCTACACGGTCCCTGGGCCCGCTACGCTACCCACAGGGCCATGACCGATCCGAACCTAGACTCATGTCCAAATTCCTGCCCGCTCCCCGTAACCCTTAATTCCCTTTACTTCTAGGAAACTGTCTATTTCTGTTTTAAATTTATGTAATGATGCAGCTTCTACAGCTTTTTGGGGCAGCATATTCCATGGACCTACCACCCTCTGAGTGAAGTAGTTCCTTCTCATCTCAGTTTTGAAAGAGCAGCCCCTTATTCTAAGACTATGCCCCCTAGTTCTAGTTTCACCCATCATCGGGAACATCCTCCCCGCATCCACCCGATCCAACCCCTTCACAATCTTATATGTTTCAATAAGATCGCCTCTCATTCTTCTGAACTCCAGTGAGTAGAGTCCCAATCTACCCAACCTCTCCTCATATGTCCAAGTAAGGTCACTAGCATGTCATTTTACAAGACTTAAATACTCAGCTGCACAATGACATGATTGGTGGTGCCATGACTATTATGCTTCAGACTTTCACCAGATGCTTTTCTTGTGCCTAACCCAAAAGTCAGCTATGGGCAAGTGCATCCACTTCAAATGAGACAAAGTAATCTTGGACAGTATGGTCTGAGTGAACAGTAGACATGCTTGTTGTCTCAGGATTTATACGCACGATTCCCACTACACACCCACATCACTTTGGAGGATGATTAATATCAGTCACGCCAGATATTTTAGTAGCAGAATGCATTACCAATCTGGTTTATCCATCGATAGAGTCTTTTACAGTAGCGGTAAATTACAGCCAGTGCTCCAAGTCAGCTTGAATAGCACAATAATTTTGAAGCAGTTCATGAAAGAGTTAAAGAGACATACCAGTCATTAGTGTTCCTTTGCACAGTCTTTCTTTGTAGACTTTTCAAGTAACAAAGACTCTCCTTGATAGCCAAATCTCTACTGATTGTAGTCACTTTTGGAATTACGTAGATGCTCTTACCCATGGAGTTGACAGTTGCCTCACATCCAAACAAAATGGTAACTGAATAGAACATTAGAAATGCCTGTAACTTATACTTCTTGCACTCTTATATCTATTGTGTTTGCCATTGAGAAACTACCATGTGAGACTGAGACCCTTACAACAAATGGCCAGCTACAGCAACAGGTACATAAAGGCCTATCAAAGACAGGCTAGGAGTTTGACAGTGCTGTCAAAAGCAAGCTTGTTCTGAATAGATTGTGATGTATGTTGTCTGGTGAAAGATGTTGTGTGTTTACAGCACATTGTTATGTCAGTGAGTAATCAACAGCTTGATTGGCTTCTTCTTATGTTTCAGACAAGGCCAGAAAAACAGCACATTTCCCAGCCTATTAGTGGGTGGTACCATTTCTGTCACAATGCCATCATCAGTTGTGTCTGCCATCTACATTTCTACGTTCATTAGTTAACAAAAATTACATTAATATTAGTACAGAAAAGCCATGTAAGCTACTTTATTATTATAAACCTGTTAGCACTATGAAAGAACCATGGTAGACTATTATACCACACCAAAATTTGATCTTTTTTCCAGGAATTGAGACAAGCTTTACAAGAAGAATCAAAAACATCTGGAAAACCCAGGCTACTATTTACAGCTGCTTTCCCTGCAAATAAAAATACAATTGATGCTGGTTTTGAGATAAATAAAGTTGGTCAGTAAGTATTCATTCGTTCAATAAAGAATTTTCCCTGTGCAATTTTCACAATTGTATGTCGCGCAAAAATGTTGCTGGGCAGTGATGCTTAGGTCGACCCTATGACAGCGTACACATGGGATCCTACCTCAGCCTCCGAATGGTTTAACTTGAATCCAGGTTGGGCAAAGTTTTTATTTCATTGAGAAACTTGGGGGAAGAAACGTGGCCAACAACTAGAGTAAAGAGAGCAACTAATAAATCAAGATGTAATAATTCAGTGATGGCAAGCTAGGGTCTGAATAATGCACTAAATCAACAGGTCTGATAAAAAAAGAAAGACTTGCATTTATATAGCACCTTTCACAACTTCAGGACGTCCCAAAGCGCTTTACAGCCAATGAAGTACTTTTGAAGTGTCGTCACTGTTGCAATGTAGGAAAAGCTTCTGGAGAAGCTCTTGCCTGAGTTCAGTAGAGAAACTGGAAAATTGAGATATTATGGTGGTCGTTTACCGCTGGGAATTTCCTGGGGCTACTTCCACTCCATTGTCGTAACATCGAAAACCCTTTTTAACGCATGTTGATAGGGTTTCTACCGAGCCTCCGCTGCTACAGGGTTCTTGATGGTTCTTTAAAAGTAAAATGAATTTGTATTACAATAACTAGGGGAAATGATTGGGAATGTTTTGTACCCAAATTTTATATATAGTCCAGATGTATCCGAATTTCCAGTGATTATTCATAATTTCATTTACTGCATTTTCATTTCTACAGATATCTGGATTTTATCAATGTGATGACATATGATTTTCATGGTGCCTGGAACTCATTCACTGGACATAACAGCCCCTTGTATCGTGCCTCTCCTGAACAGAGTGAATCGGCATATTTTAACATGGTATGTGTACAAGTCCAAGATTCACATTGTGCTTTTACGCAAAATGACAACAGCCACATTTTTACTTGCATGGTAGATTGCTGTGGTTCAATTAAGGGATCTAGACATGCTCGTGGTTGTCAACCTATAGGAAATTGGACTTGAGAGGGCCCAGCTGCAGACTACAATTTGGTGTCTGCTATAGCAGTCCAGCCCAGTTTGCTTTCTGGCACCAGGGTGGGCATTTGTTCAGGCGGTCGCAGGGGTACAGAAGTGTTATCATGAGAGATGGCATCATTTGCAAATCCCAATGCATAACTGCCCTGCTACTGGGCTACAACTCAGAGCTCCTACTGGAAGAGCACATTCCAGGAGATCACTAAACCCGAGTGAAGCTCCTATCCAGTCGATCTCCCATTCTACCCAAGATGGAGGAGATGGTGGAGCCTAAAGCCTGCATAGCCCCAGTATGAGCATCGCAGAGAGATGCTATTAGTGGTGTCACAGACTTTTGCAGGGGGTTGTGCAAGGTGAAGGTAGGGTCCTGCAGGGCTGTGCGGAAAGTATGAGAGATTTGAAGGGGAGTCTTACCGTGGCACTCCTGGTGAGATTAAATGTCTTTCTGCACTGCGTCCAGGTCCTGGTGTAAATGTTGCTCACATTCACATGTGCCACCTCTTGCCATGCCTGTTCACCAACTCACTTTAGCACTTGCCGACCATCCAAGGAGAAGAGGACCTCCCTCCTCTCATCAACTTGCTCCATCAGCATCTCCACAGCTGAACCCAAAAACTTTGGGGACCTACTGGAATTCCTCTTGCCCCCGACATCTTCCTATATTTCCGCAATGTACCATTCCTGTTTGGCCACAACTCCTGTTCACCTCTCCTTTGAGTTCCTGGAGGCCCTTAACCACCTACAGCAGCACCTCCCAGTGGGAAAGCTGCCAACGGGAAGTACATTTAGTGCTGGTACAAGCTAATGACAGGTAGCCAGAAAATGGGACGGGTCCTCCAACAACTTTGCCGGGTAGCCGTTGCTATTGTCCCAGATACCTCCCTCAATTTTGCAGTGGGTGAATAAAATCAAAATCAACCCTGGGGAGTTTAGAGCTTGCAGAGACTGAATGAGATCTGGTCCTATGGTAGCATTTTGCAACAGTGAGCTAGCATGTTTCATAGATCAGTGTTAAGAAATAGCGCAGAAGAAGCATCTTCATTGTTTTGACATTTTGAGGAAGATCGAAAGATTGAAGATTTTCTAAACTATTGTAAGTACAAGGTGTGCACAGAGTACTGTTCATCTACCTGTTTAATATTAAAGACATTTGCCTGTTGGTTTATAGCCTAATCCTGATAACATATATATACTCATCTACCGACTGAAGATGACATATTCGAGGAGCTCGTAATACAGTGGCAGGTGGTCTCTGTTTGACCCTGGGGCTTGTCTACATTTACCTAGCGATTGGGCAGTTAAAGACATGCTCTGGTTTGTAGGTGACACAAAGTCCCTTGCATTAGTGATCATTTACACCGAGTTACAATATCTAGCACAAAACCCCCAAAATGTAATCGCCTCATTGTTCCGATTGTTTCTGCTGTAGGATTTTGCCGCCAAATACTGGAGAGATAATGGTTTACCAGCAGACAAAATGATAATTGGATTCCCAACATATGGACGGACCTTCACGCTTAAGACTTCCAATCACAGCGTTGGTGCTCCAGCAGCTGGTCCGGGACCACCTGGCATCTACACAAAAGATCCTGGTTACTGGGCTTATTATGAGGTGATAAAACTTGAGTATATATATTTTTTTTTTTACAGGGTACAGTAGTGTAGCGTTTATATATTACTGGACTAATAATCTAGAGAATGAGACTTCAAATCCCACCATGAATTTGAATTCAGTTTAAAAAAATCTGGAAATAAAAAGCTGGTTTCAGCAAAAATGACCATGAAGCTGTCGGATTGTCGTAAAAACCCAGCTGGTTTCACGAATGCCCGGTCTGGCCTATATATGACTCCAGTCCCACATTAATGTGGTTGACTCTCAACTGCCTTCTGAAGCGGTCTAGCAAGCCACTCAGTTGCATCACTCAAGACGAAGGGATGGGCAACAACGCCAGCCTCGCCAGCGATGCCCTCCTCCTGAGAATTAATTTTTATAAAGCCATTAAATGCACAAATATCTCCATGCTTTTGCTGAAAAATCAAGTGTGGTGTTTCATAGTAAAATCTTTTATCCCTTTCGAGTGATCCTTCCAAAACAGTAATTTTGTAAAATATTCCTTTAAAGCTGAAATTACACAGAAGGAAGAAAGAACTTGCAATTAAATAGCCCCTTATCACATCCTCAAGACGTCCCAAATCAATTTACAAGCAATGGATTACTTTTCAAAATACAGTCACTCTTTTTATGCATGCAAACACAGCAGTTAATTTACGCACTTCCAGGTCCCACAAACAGTGAGTAAACGAGTAACCAGATAACCTGTTTTTTTGGTGAGGGAGGAATGTTGGCCAGGGTGCCAGGAAAACTCTCTGCTTCCTAAAATAATGGTCATGGGATCTTTTACACCCATCTGAGGAGGCAGTCGGGTTGCCAAGCCTCCAGGATTGTCCAGGAATTAAAGACTAATCTCCAGGACACTGCTGCCAGCAAAACCCAGGAGAAAAAAATCATTGGGACAACAAAAAAGTTGTGTTTTTAAAAATAAATTCTTTGGACATGGGTCAAACAGGCTGTTTGGCTGACGGTCAAGAATCATCCAATCAGGTAATGAAGTCTATTTGCTTTCCAGTTGGCGGAGTGTGCCACGAATATGGACATGTTGGCCAACCAATGACAGGATTGTGGGGGCGGTGCAGGGGTTGCCTTTAATGTCCTGTGAACCTGTACCATCTAATCCCTCTGCCTTTCCACAGCCTGCGGCATACTTCCATTCAGAGTATAATTACTGTTTTCTTTATACCAGAATCTATCACATCACACTTACGGACATTGAATTTCATTTGCGACCATTGAGGCCATTCTCCCATCTCATCAATATCCCGTTGCAGCTTTCTTTAGTCTTCTAAAAAAAAATAACTTTAAGTCCTATTGCAGTCTACAAAATGGCAGCACTTGCTAAGGATCTTGGAGAACTTGATTCTTTCAGAACAACTTCCTCCAGGCACCGACCGCGAACAAAAGCACTGGAGTACCCTAAATCGAGAGAGAGAGAGAGAGAGAGCTAGGGTGGCAAAGACTGGTGACAATATGAACAAGTAGAAGCTGAGCAATTACCCCAGATATGAATGTGGAAAGCCTAGGCAAACATTTGAACATTGCCTGATGCAGTATCAACATCCTGTACTCCTGAGGAACTATTCGAGATAAATGACAACACCAGATCCTGGCTGTGGTTTTGGAGTGACATGCTATGATGATGCTGAACTATACCTCCTTTTTTGGTATCATCTGCAAATTTTTACACCACTCCCTTTAAGACCGATCTCATATTATTGATATACGTAGTGACCAGAAGTGGTCCCAAAACTGAACCCTGTGGGACACCACTACCCACTTCCAACCACTTTGAAAAACCGGCCTTAACTCCTACTCTCTGTTTTCTCCCCTCTAACTCATTTTTAATCCATTTTTCTATTATCTCCCTAATTCCATGTCCCCTAATCCCCTCTAATAATCTCCCGTGTGGTACCTTGTAAGAGGCTTTCCTAAAATTCATGTACACTGCATTTCCCTCATCTACCATGTCTGAACTACTGAATTCCATGCTGGCTACTGCTAACTTCCTCTTTATCTGGATAGGTGGAAATTTCATCCTTAATTAAAGACTCAAAAATTTTCCCTACTACAGATGTTAAGCTAACCGACCTGTAAATCACTCAGATTAGCTCTGTCTCCCTTTTTAAAAATGGGTATTACTTTGGCCACTCTCTAATGCTTCAGTACACATTCACACTCAATAGAGACCTGAAATATAGAGGTAGATTATAGTCTTGATTGCCTGGGCAGTAATCTGGTGGGGTGGAGCACCCACCCTTTATAGAACAAGGCTGACGTTTATTCCATTGAAACAAGCGATGCACCCAATCAGATTATTACCCAGGCAGTGAAGATGAAAATCTACCCGAAATTTCAGGGCCTAAGCAATTTTCTACACAAAATTTTTAATAATACACAGATATGCAATTGTTCTCATGGCTCTTAATAATAATAACAATGTCCAATCCTTCTCATTGACAGCTCTGTGACTTTTTGAAAGAGGCTAAAATCGAATTGATTAAGGAGCAGAAGGTTCCATTTGCAGCCAAGGGAAAGGTGTGGCTTGGATATGACGACGTGAACAGCTTTGAGACCAAAGTATGGTTTGTGTATTCTGCGTTATATGAATCTATAAATTTTTGTTCTAGTTGAGATAAAGCTCATGAAGTAACGGCAGTTAGCTTCTAATTGACCTCAGGATATACCCGTTTAGAGCACTTTTGCCAAAGGCAGTACAAGATCAGATTTATGCTCTGCTCCAGTTAAGTTCTGTGGACTTAAAGGGTCGGGCCAATTAAACACTTTTACATTAGCAGCAGACCGCTTTCCTCAGTGCAGTGCTGGTTCACCCATTAGTAAAATGTATGGCATGCTATGCCATGCCCCTGCTCTGCAAATTTTAAACTTTGAACGCTTATTACGAACTGTTTCATTGTACGTTAATACTTTCCAACCTGTTCTGCAAAATCAATCTTTGGTGGCCACTTCATTGCACTCCATGGAGCCCTATAGGCCACGTACAAACAAATGCCCTAGATTTATAGTCAGTGGATGGGAAATCTAGCACCATTCTAGTCAAAGAATAAATAAAGCTCTACTTAAATAGATTTTGAGATACATCCATCCCAATTCAGCCGTCACTGTACATGCAAATTTGTGTCTTTTTTTTGAAGAAAGTACATGAAAAAGTAAACCTATTATTTCTGATTTGCAGGGAAGCTTTCCATCCAACAAAATGTTTTCCAAATTACATCATGAAATATATCAAACTAGTCTGGGTCAAAATCCTGGAACTCCCTCCCTAACAGCACTTCACCACACAGACTGCAGCGGTTCAAGAAGGCGGCTCACCACCACCTTCTCAAGGGCAATTAGGGATGGGCAGTAAATGCTGGCCTTGCCAGCGACGCCCACATCCCATGAATGAATTTTTTTTTAAGTCTGACCTCCAATTGATCCGAGGAGCTGCCCAAGAACAATTAATCTGTAATTGTGTCAGAATGGTGCTGCAGTTGGACCTTGTGGGCCCTAAAGAAATATACAACCATACACACAGCTGCACGTTAGCAGCTGAATAATACATTATTTTTGCAGGCACCAAAAATTGAAATCTCCAGAGCAGCAGATGGGAAAGGCCACCAGATGTGCTGCTCAGCACTCTTCCTATCCGCGGCTCAACTATATTTCTCTCTTGCTGCTGGTTCACTGAATAAATTTCGTCCACCACCGATGTTACCGTCCTGATATTCGTAGGCTTGGAAAATTTTACTACCTCACCGACGGGGGAAACAAGGGGCTGCTCCCTCATTGGTGTATTTCCTTCAATGGAGGAGGAGCCACCATCTTCCACCAAAAAGGTAGCAGCTTATCCAAATCCACCAGGCTCACGAAGCTCAAAAAGGCAAAACTAACAGCAGGAGGAATAAAAATTAAGCACGCACGCGTGCAAATCGAAAATAATTCACCCAGGACCGGGGCTTCTCAGGCCTGATAACCAGAGCTTCAGGATGGGATATGGCCCACGTGCCATAGTTCGCTCTGGTGGAAAGGTACCAAAAAGTCTGAAAGTTAATCCTGTTATTATTCTTGCCTCTCTATGTCACCTATTTGAGCCTCTTGTACGATTGCGATTATCAGTAGAGTTTGGTACCATTTACCAAAAACCGAAGTGCAAGTGAAAGTACTGCAGCAATGTTCTTTTCAATTGTTAATAATTACAAAATTGCTAATAACCATTTTAAAATAAAACTATTTCGGTTTGAGCTGTTGTGCGAGGTGAGTGATCAACAATTCACAATAGGGCTCACAATAAGGTTCACGAGGTTGATTCCTGAGATGAAGGGGTTGTCTTATGAGGAAAGGTTGAGCAGGTTGGGCCTATACTCATTGGAGTTTAGAAGAATGAAAGGTGATCTTATTGAAACATATAAGATTCTGAGGGGGCTTGACAGGGTAGATGCAGAGAGGATGTTTCCCCTCGTGGGGGAATCTAGAACTAGGGGGCATAGTTTCAGAATAAGGGGTCGCCCATTTAAAACAGAGATGAGGAGGAATTTCTTCTCTCAGAGGGTCGTGAATCTTTTGGAATTCTCTACCCCAGAGAGCTGTGGAGGCTGGGTCATTGAATATATTCAAGGTGGAGATGGACAGATTTTTGAACGATAAGGGAGTCAAGGGTTATGGGGAGCGGGCAAGGAAGTGGAGTTGAGGCCAAGATCAAATCAGCCATGATCTTATTGAATGGCAGAGCAGGCTCGAGGGGCCAAATGGCCTACTCCTGCTCCTATTTCTTATGTTCTTATGTTATGTTCAATGGGCTTATCATGCTCGATCATCCTCCAAACTCATTTTAGTAATCCAGATACAGAAATGTGATTTGCCTGGAGTTGTAATTTGTATGTTCTCTAGTTTATAATGTAATGCAAATCCCTTGAGTATATTAGATGCAGGTGTCTAATTCCCAGATATCTATATTCTCCAGGTATTAGAGATTTGTTTTGTATTTCCCCATGATAGCCACCATCATTTCCTAACTGAGAGTATAGACATGTTACCCGGTCACATTTTCTGCCGGTTCTACCTTATAAGTGACTGTTAGGATGTAGGTTGCTCCTTTTCATGTCATTCTCTGTCAGGAAGTATTTTCCCCTTCTCAGTGCCGAGGTCAACACACTCATAAACCAACATAGTAACTTGTTTTTTTTTCTTTTGCCCTCTTCCCCTCCACCTATTTTTAATGGGATCCGAGGATGAAAAAAACACTCAGGGATGCATTCACGCCTCCCTACAGTTTTACAGAGGCCGGGCGCCACAATGCGCCCACTCATATGTGGGTAGTTATATGTTACATATAGGCAAAGGAGAGAAACACGGCCTTTGTGTCCAATGTTCAATGGTCAGAAATAGGCAGCTCGAGAAGTCTCACTGTAAACAGGATCTGTTCAAGCACTCAGGATGTGCTGCCTTGCACAGGCCTAAGCAGGGGCTTAAAAGTACTTTGAATTAGAACATGACGTTTTGTAGACAGCACGGAGACTGCCTGCATTCCAATGCTGCAGCAAGCCCCCCCAAGTCCTGCCAGGTCAAACTTTCATCCTCGGTTGGGAAGGGACCACCGCCAATATAGTAATGACCTTGCGGCCTGAAAGTTGGCCAGGGTCAGGGGGCATCTCCATGGTGGGTGGATGACATGTCCCCCTGGAGTTGCATCCCAGTCAAGGGAGCAGCGAAGAGCTGGGCCATTGCGTCTCAGGACTGCCTGGGGGGAAAAAAATTAAAAAGTTTACTACATGCAGTCGGATATATAAAAGTTATTGATAAACAGAAATTAAAACATTTTCATTGTTAATTTATCATTGTAGGTCCAGTGGATGAAAAATAACAATTTTGGTGGGGCTTTTGTGTGGACAATAGACCTCGATGATTTGAATAATCATTGCAAACAGGGAGTACTTCCTCTAACAACCAAATTGAATAATCTTCTTGAAATAAATTCAGGTAAAATATTTACCATTATCATAGATAGATAAAATACAATAGTATTTCACAAAGCTGTTTTTACTATATATTAACATATGAGTTACAATAATTAATAAGGTAGTATTATTGCAATAGTGGCCATGCTTTTGCAATTTTGAAAACCAACTGCACTTTTGACGATATGGGCAACTAAAGAAGGGTCATGGTGGTGCAGTTTACATAAAACCAGATTTAGATACTTTGTAAGTTATTAGCCATCAATCCTCTTTCAAGTATGTTTTTAAACATTAAATTATCACAAAGCTTCAAAGCATTGTGCTTGTTTAAGGAACTATAAAGTTCTGAGCTTGATTCAGGAGGTCAACAAAGGCAAACCTAGATCTATTGTGTAGAGCATTTCTTTTCTTGTATAACTGCCCGTTTTCAGTCTCCAGACTTCAACAACTCTGCTACCTAAACAGATACACACATTGGAGGGAATTTTAACCTAAAAAAAACAGGTGGGTTTGGAACATGGGGGTAGTTAAATTGTTAAAAATCGGATTCCCGACCTGAACCCTGCCTCCAACCCGCCCACTTCCAGTTTTGACGGAGGCGGGACAGAAAGCAGGACGGGGACAGGCGGCCAACCCGCTCCCAGGAGGCGGGGCGTCAATTTAAATATTATAATGAGGCTAGAAGCCTCTTTTTTAACCTCCATTTTGTTTCTAACTGCATGTGGACGGGTTTTACACACTTCGTAAAACCCGACAGTTACAGCAAGGTACGGACCGCTGGATCCAGCATGTAATTATACCTACCTCCTGGATCCAGGGTCCCTACCTAACCCAACACCCGTGATCGGAGACCCCCCCACGAGATCGCCGATCACACCCCCAGCCCCCCCCCCCACCCCACCCCACCACCGATGATGCTGAGACCGGCCACGATCTTCCCTTCACCCTCCCTCAATCATTTGGCCCCGATCCTCTCTCTCCCTGCTCACCCCCACCCCCCCCCCCCCCCGCCCATCCTTTTAACATCCCAGCCCGACCCCAGATCCTCTGCCCAACCTGACCCCTCCCCACCCGATCCTTTTAACGACCCAGCCCCCTCGCGAATCCTCCCTCACTCCCCGGTGTGGCCCAGTGCCACAGGCCTACCCGTCCGCAGTCAGCCAGCCTCTCAATCTGGCTGGCTGCGGGTGGGAAACAGAGGCCGCGCATGAAAATCAGGCCCTGCTGTTAAAGCCGGCAAGGCCTGCGGAAAACACGGCCTCCTGAGGTTCCCAACCGCCTCGGAGCCCCCAATCCTACTTCCTCCTTAAAATCCAGCCCATTAGATTTATGAGTTTCATCAATGAGGAAAAACTTGTGAGTACAAGCTTGAGTACCACAGAAGCAATTAAAGAGTCCTTAATCATTTACCTGAACTTGTCAGAATTAAACTAGAACAGAATTACTAATTCCTATTAGTGTTTTACCAACTCAATGAACCTGTTTGAACAAGAAAGGATTGCATTTTGTAGTACCTTATATCTGTAAGGAACACCTCAGTGTTTCACTTTGGCACGCCTTGGGACGTTTTACTACGTTAAAGGCGCTATACAAATACAAGTTGTTGTTGTTGTTGTTGAATGACCAACTAGGTACGGTGGTTTTAGCTGAGGGAGAACTAGTTGGCCAGGACACTAGGAGAACTTCCTTTTTGAATTGTATCAAGTCCACCTTTACCAATGTTAGGTGAGGTAGTGATGGTCTCAGTTGCATTTCTCATCTAAAGGGCAACAATGCACCAATTCCTCAGCAGTGTACTAGAATCTGAGCCTAGATTATATGCTCAAGTCCGAATGTACAGCAGCTTGTACACGATTATAAGTCACCTCCTGATGCGTGTTGTGATCAATAAATTTGCCTTGTGCAGTCAACATTATTTTTCAGGTTGAACAAATTGCCCTGTTTTTAACTTGCACTTTTAGAAGTAAATATGTGTTATCTGGGAGCCATAATTAAAGTGTTTTGTTACTGAAGGTGTTCCAGGGTAGTTCATTATGAGAGAAAACAAAGTATTAGGGCTGGATTTTGAATGACCCATGGAGTCGGGTTTGGAGGCGTGTGGGGGGTTAAATTTGCGGGGTCGGGGTTTCCGACCCCATCCCGCCTCCACGCAATTTTGACAAAATCAGTCGCGGGGTTCCCGACTCCGTCCCACCTCCAAGAGGCGGGAGAGGCCATTAAAGCCCTTAACAAGCTCTAAATTGGCTCTGTAATGCCATTTTGAAACGTTTTAGCTAGTTTAACCCTTTTCTGACGTGAAGTACGCCTGATGTGAAACACTCCAGTGAAACCTGGCGGGAGCACAAGTGGACAGCTGACTATGAGCTGCAGGTCCACTATTACAACGGAGATGTGATGAAGGTAGTAGTAGTATTAGGTCTGAAAGTCGCCGCTGCTGCATTGAATGTGTTCAGAGACTGCCTGGCCTTTGCTGTGAGAGGACTTGGATGCAAAAAAAAATCTCATTCTCTCTCTCTCTCTCCTTCTCTCCCATATTTTGCATCCAGGTCCACTCACATCAAAAGCAAGCCAGGCAGGTCCTCTCTCACCAACAGTCTCTGAGACTAGGCAGTCAGCAATGATGACATCATCAGAGGCGACTTTCAGACTGAAACCACTAATTGGTTCATGGGTTCCCATATGCTCGAACTCAATTGCCCAATTAAGTGAAAATTGCATCATTCATCCACATTAATCTGGAGTCGGGGGGGAAACACGAAATGCGGATTACATGACCCCAACCCGACCCCAAGACAAAATCCAGCCCATAGTCATTCATCTCAAAGTTAATTGGTCGTTCATCTCATTGCATTTTATAAGATATTTCTATGTGCAGAATGGCTACCACATTTGCCTACATAACAGGCAGTATGCTTCATTGTAGTTTGCTGCATATGAAGGCCAGAATTTTCCAGGGTGGTAGCGGGCACGATCGGTGGCGGGTCAGGTGGGAAAGTTGTTATTTTTGACAGCGGGTCAGGAACCCACCGTCATCCCGCCCCCCACGCGCCTTAGTCATCGTGGAGCCGACCCGACCAGCACCAGCGAGCGACATAATTGAGATGATTAACAGCTAGTTGTCAGACCCTTAAAAGGCTTTTTTTAACTTACTTTTAAAATTTAACTGCATGGCCACAGGAATCACACTGTTCGGGAAGCATGCCTATCAACCTGAGGCGGGAGTTCAGTGGCCATTGCTCCAGCTGATTACGTGACAGCATCAAATGTACAGTAAAAGCTCCCACCTGACAGATGATAACTTTCCTCAGGCAGAAGCTGTTGCTCAGTCCATTTCCAGCACAGATTCTGCAGGCTGCAAGTGTTTCCAGCAAAGTCTCCATCCAGTCTCACCTCATTGGAAGAACTCTCTCACCAGTGACAGAATGCTTCTGTCATCTGTACTTCACCTGCCATCTATTCCATCAACATGGGTGCCATTTATACTGTCTCACGTTGGTCCTCAGAATCGGACTACGATGAGCCCCAACACCAGCAGCACCAGACACGCCAACAGCACCAACAACAACACCAACCTTCTCCGCAATCACCTGATGCTGCAGAGGACAGAGGGCATCAGCACCCAAGCACATTGCTGCCCGGGAGGCCAGAGCCAGGGCTGGCCTCATCATGGCCAGATTTACTTCACTTGACGCTGTACACTCTGGTTGCCACATGATGCGCCAGGTTAGCACCACAGCACATCAACACTATAAAGCATCCCTACAATGAGCAAGCCATTCCTTTCATACTCATCACTATTGCGGAGGGTACCATTATGTCTCGCCATTCACTGCGACTCACTAAGCCAGTTCCAAAGGTGCACACATAGAAACATATAAGATAGGAGCAGGAGTAGGCCATTCAGCCCCTTGAGCCTGCTCTGCCATTCGATGAGATCATGGCTGATCATCCAAACTCAGTACCCTGTACCTGCCTTCTCCCCATATCCCTTGATACCTTTAGCTTTAAGAAATATATCTAATTCATTCTTGAATATATTTAATGACTTGGCCTCAACTACCTTCTGTGGTAGAGAATTCCACAGGTTCACCACTCTCTGGGTGAAGAAATTCTTCCTCATTTCTGTCCTAAATGGCTTACCCCTTATCCTTAGATTATGACCCCTGGTTCTGGACTCTCCGACCATCGGGAACATTCTTCCTGCATCTAGTTTGTCCAGACCTGTCAGAATTTTATATGTTTCGATGAGATCCCCTCTCATTCTTCTATACTCCAGCGAGTATAAGCCCAATCGACCCAATCTCTCCTCATATGTCATTCCTGCCATCCCAGGTATCAGCCTTGTGAATCTTCGCTGAACTCCTTCCATGGCAAGAACATCCTTCCTCAGATAAGGCGACCAAAACTGCACACAGTACTCAAGGTGTGGTCTCATCAAAGCAGCCTGGTTGGAGATTGCAGAGGAGGTCACAAGCACAAATCTGTCCAAGACCGGAAAGTGTTGAAAATAAAGATTTTTATGTTTGACACCACATTAACAGAAACTTTACATAAACATTGGATAAAACACCCAAGTGGCTACCCTTGTGTGTTGTTACTTGGTATGATTGCACTAGGATGAAGGTGGGTGTGAGGGGTGGCTAGTGAGATGGGGATGTGATAATGTAGATAGAGAGAGAGGGATGGGTGGAGGTGCAAGGTATGTTGGCGTGAGTAAGGATGTGCAGGAGTAGGGTAGGGAAGGCAGAGTGATGGGGATGTGATGAGAGACACAACAGGATGAAGTTGAGTGTGGCTTTGTACTAACGTTTCCTGATCTAATGAGATCATTGAAACGTTTGCGGCACTGCACCCAGGTTCTCCTGAACACATCCCTGCTTGTGCCCTCCTCTGCAATCTGCAACCAGGCTGCTTTGATCTCCTGGGGAGGCCTCTTCCGCCCATCGGAAGGGAAGAGGACTTCCCTGTGTGCTCTGACACCCTCCATAAAGATATGGAGGGAGTCATCGGAGAGCCTGGGTGCAGCCCTCTGCCTCTGCGGTCATTGTCAGTGTTTGCAGCACTCCAATGCTGTGGTACACTGACAGTACTTTGTTAGATTAAACATCAAATCTAATGCGGCCATGGTCCCTTTAAAGAACCCGGCTGAAAACGCGTCATGAATGATGTCACCAGACCCGTTCCATTTAATAGGGCCGGGTAACGCACTGGGCGGGCTTAATAGGCCCCATTAAGGGAAAGTCATTTTCAGCAGCGGGGTCACGACCCGCCATGGCCACCGCCCGCACCAGACCCACCGAGGTAGGCAAAATCCGGCCAAAGTGTCTGTAAAATATATGATGTTACAAAAATATTATTTGCTACTATAAAATCAAAATAAATACATTTAAAGCTTGTCAATTTATATCTATTTTGGAGATGTTTGCATCGCTTCAGAAAAGAAAACTTCTAACTTATTATAAATTCAAGGATTATAGGGCTCTCTGAGGTATCCAATATAAATAAGTGCATACGTCAGCTTTTACATTTCTCAAGCTCCTACCTGAATGTAGACTAGTGATTATAATGGCAATTACAGCAGCAACCATTGGGATTAAAGGGCTGAATTTCCACAACTCCTAGCTGCAGCCTCTGAATTCTTATTTCAACACAGGTTACAGTTGCAGGTTCTCTGAAGTCTTGTAAAGCACATCGCATGATGAAAACATTTGCAGCCAATGTTCAAGAAGCATAAATGCAGAAATCGACCAATGAAGAATTCGGCAAAATTATCTTCTCCCTTCTCGCGCCAGTTTCTGATCACATGACTCCAGCGAACTGCCACAGCAATAAAATTTCTATTTAATGGAACGAATCTGATTTTAGTGAATCTAAATGCTATTATATTTTTCTCTTCCAGACTGTGGAAAACCAAAAGTGACTCCTCCATCACCTTCTAATGCACCGAGCATTACCTCTAATGATAGCAGCAATGCTGTTAGTGCCAGCGTAGGTGTGGGGGTTGATCAGGGATGGTGCGCCAATAAAGAGCTTGGCATTTACATCGACCCAGAAGATCCTTCCAAATTCTACCGCTGTGCTAAGATAGCCATTCATGAACGGTGTGCTGACAAGCTGGTCTTTGATGAATATTGCAAGTGTTGCACCTGGCCTCGAAAGAAGGGGCTTTCAGAATCAAAATGGTGCACCAGCAAACCTGACGGTTTTTACAGTGACCACAATAATGCTTCAAAATTCTATATTTGTGCTAGGTACCAGACCTTCTGGAGGGACTGTCCCACGGGGCTGGTGTTTTACGATGCATGTAAGTGCTGCAACTGGCCCATAAACCAGCCTGCAGCTTAAATGATAATTTACAGAAGATAAAGCATTCTTCAAAAATATTTTTTAACCAATATTGGGTAGCCCATCAAATTATTTTCAAATGTTATTTCTTTTTCCACCTTTTGCCTCCTTCAATATTATTAGTACATCAGTAAAAACAAGAATCCAGTGCATAAATATATCAATTACTTACATCAAGGGGTATGGGGAGAGAGCGGGAATATGGTATTGAGATAGAGGATCAGCCATGATCACATTGAATGGCGGAGCAGGCTCGAAGGGCCGAATGGCCTACTCCTGCTCCTATTTTTCTATGTTTCTATGGTATGAGTCTCAAAATGTTGTCTCAAGTGTGGTTTTTCTTAAGGTGCCAGAATAACAGAATGCCACCAATCATTCATTATTTTCAGCCTCGTTCTATTGTATTCTGATTTTACTATGTACTGTACTAGCAACGAGCTCTCAGGAGTTTGGCTTCCGTCATAGGCTGATTGCTTTGGATTTTTGCTGGTCCAATTTGTGGCTAAGGAATTAGGAAAACACAAACCCATGATCAAAATTGTATTTAATGTCAGATTTAAAATACTTCTCTCTACTAAATAAAGTCAAATCTTACTGCAAACTGTGGCGAGAATTTCTGTTCAGTAGTTTTTTGTAAATTAATTGGTGGATCATCCGTAGCACTGCTGATGATAAATCCTCTCTCGTACCAGTCTTTGCTTTTTAAGCTTCTTTCTTTCTCTCTCCTTCTGATTCTATCTCTCTTTCTCTTCTCTCTCTCTTGCTCTCCCATTCTGCTTCTTTCCTGTCTTTTTCTCTCTCTCCCTTGTGCCCTATTGGGTGGTGGGTGGTGTAGCAGGGAGGGCAGCAGTTTGTGGTGGTGGCTGCAGTGCACCAGCAAGGGGAGACATCCAGCCAGTGGTGCATGCCACCAGCGCCATGCCGTGAGCGTCAGGTCACGGGCTCGGGGAGCGATCGGGGGCTGGAGGCTGCATCTTCACACTGGTGAACACTGAGCAACAGTCAGGGAGGGTGGAGGGGGGAAGGGAGGGGGGGAGGGGGGAAGGGAGGGAAGGGAGGATGTTTTTAGCACTTGGGGTGTTTAGGGCGGGAATGAATGCTTGCTCGGGGGGGGGAAGGAATGCGTGGTGGGGGGGAATGAATGCGTGGTCGGGGGGGGAAAGGAATGCGTGGTCGGGGGGGGAAAGGAATGCGTGGTCGGGGGGGAAAGGAATGCGTGGTCGGGGGGGAAAGGAATGCGTGGTCGGGGGGGAAAGGAATGCGTGGTCGGGGGGGAAAGGAATGCGTGGTCGGGGGGGGGGGAGGAATGCCTGGTCGGGGGAAAGGAATGCGTGGTCGGGGGGAAGGAATGTGTGGTCGGGGGGCAAAGGAATGCGTGGTCGGGGGGGGGGGAAGGAATGCGTGGTCGGGGGGGGGAAGGAATGCGTGGTCGGGGGGGGGGAAGGAATGCGTGGTCGGGGGGGGGGGAAGGAATGCGTGGTCGGGAGGGGGAAGGAATGCGTGCTCGGGAGGGGGGAAGGAATGCGTGCTGGGGGAAGGAATGCGTGCTGGGGGGAAGGAATGCCTGGTCGGGGGGGGAAGGAATGCGTGGTCCGGGGGGGAAGGAATGCGTGCTCGGGGGGGGGGGAAAGGAATTGCTTGCTCGGGAGGGGGGGGAAGGAAAATGCGTGCTGGGGGGGGGGAAGGAATGCGTGCTGGGGGGGGGGGAAGGAATGCGTGGTCGGGGGGGGAAGGAATGCGTGGTCGGGGGGGGGGAAGGAATGCGTGTCGGGGGGGGGGAAGGAATGCGTGGTCGGGGGGGGGGGGAAGAATCGTGGTCGGGGGGGAAGAATGCCTGGTCGGGGGGATGGAATGCGTGGTCGGGGGGGAAGGAATGCGTGGTCAGGGGGGGGGGGGGGGGGGGGGGGGGGGGGGGGGGGGGGGAAGGATTGCCTGGTCGGGGGGGGGGGGAAGGAATGCCGGGTCGGGGGGAAGGAATGCGTGGTCGGGGGGGGAGGAATGCGTGGTCGGGGGGAAGGAATGCGTGGTCGGGGGGGGAAGGAATGCGTGGTCGGGGGGGGAAGGAATGCGTGGTCGGGGGGGGAAGGAATGCGTGGTCGGGGGGGGAAGGAATGCGTGCTCGGGGGGGGAAGGAATGCGTGCTCGGGAGGGGGGAAGGAATGCGTGGTCGGGGGGGAAGGAATGCGTGGTCGGGGGGGGGAAGGAATGCGTGGTCGGGGGGGGAAGGAATGCGTGGTCGGGGGAAGGAATGCCTGGTCGGGGGGAAGGAATGCCTGGTCGGGGGGGGAAGGAATGCGTGGTCGGGGGGGGAAGGAATGCGTGGTCGGGGGGGGGAATGCGTGGTCGGGGGGGGGAATGCGTGGTCGGGGGAGGCGGGCTGCTGGTCGGCGGGAGATGAGCAATATGTGGCAGTGGGGGGAGGGATCAGGGCAGTGCTGCAGATCTGCGAGCCACACTGGTAGGTAGGGGAGGGATACTGGCTTCAAGACATCGGGCTCCATTTTAACTCACGGGCGGGAACGCAGAGTGCTGGTCGGGGAGCAGAAGCTGGCGTTCTCGGCTGAATTTAATGGCCAGGCCTTACGGGCGTACAGCTTGCCGACTTCCCGACCAAAACTGCCGGGAAGTCAGCTCTAAGTGGATGCCCGCCCGTTAAAATCTGGGGATGCAGGGCCGCATTCCCCAGCACAAAGGGAAACCCGTTTGCGGGGGGAGTCGGAAGCCCCACGATTTCTTTCTGGAGCCCAGAGGGACACTCCTGCACCTCCTGGCCCACAAGGAAACTAAAAAAATAATTATAAGCTGACTTTGCTGGGCCTATTCCGGCCCTGGCTGCTGTTCCTAGCAGGTTTTGACTGGTGGGAAAGCCACCATTGATCCCCAATCAGGCCTCAGATTAAAATGGCAGATCGGGCCCCGATGACTTACTCAAAGCCCAATCTGCATATTTAAAGAGGACCCCACCGGATTGAGAGGGAGGGGTGCCGTGATCGGGGTGGGAGAGGACTGGGCAAGTCGCTTGCTCCATGTTGACTGACACTCACCTGGTTTCTGTCAGGCTTGCGGGAGTTACAACCTATCCCATATTTTCCAGTGGTGAAGGTGAGATGTGATTGGCAGAGGTTACCAATGAATGAGTGATAGACAGGAATAGGACATTTTGGGTGCCCTGAACAGGAGGCAGAGGGAAAAGGCAAGGGGCCAGGAGCTCTAGGCTGCAGGAGAAAGAGCGAAAGGGAAGAATGACACTCAGGGTGGGAAGGTGCAGGAACATTCAATTCCCCTCGCAGCCACACATTTGGGGAAGGCCCGTGTTATTTAAAGCCTTTCTAATTTAAATAACAAGGATTCGCCAAAGTCACGAATAAGCCCTTAAGGGAAATTTCCTCCTTGTACTGTTAAAGCCTACTCCTGACCTTGTCTAGAAACTAACTTTTCATAGAATCATAGAAAGTTCCAGCACGGAAGGAGGCCATTTCGGCCCATCGTGTCCGCGCCGGCCAACAAAGTGCTATCCAGCCTAATCCCACTTCCCAGCTCTTGGTCCGTAGCCCTGCGGGTTAGAGCATCCCAAGTGCACATCCAAGTACTTTTTAAATGTGTTTAGGGTTCCTGCATCTACTACCCTTTCAGACAGTGAGTCCCAGACCCCCACAACCCTCTGGGTGAAGAAATTTCCCCTCAAATCCCCTCTAAACCTTCCACCAATTACTTTAAATCTGTACGCCCTGGTTTTTGACCCCTCTGCTAAGGGAAATAGGTCCTTTCTATCCACTTTATCTATGCCCCTCATAATTTTATACACCTCAGTAAGGTCTCCCCTCAGCCTTCTCTGTTCCAAGGAAAACAGACCCAGCCTATCCAGTCTTTCCTCATAGCTAAGCTTCTCTACTCCCGGCAACATCCTTGTAAATCTCCTCTGTACCCTCTCTAGTGCAATCACATCTTTCCTGTAATGTGGTGACCAGAACTGCACGCAGTACTCCAGCTGAGGCCTAACTAGTGTTTTATACAGTTGAAGCATAACCCCCCTGCTCTTGTATTCTGTGCCACGGCTAATAAAGGCCATATGCCTTCTTAACCACCTTATCTACCTGGCCTGCTACCTTCAGGGACCTGTGGACATGCACTCCAAGGTCCCTTTATTCCTCTACACTACTCAGTGTCCTACCATTTAATGTGTATTCCCTTTCCTTGTTAGCCCTCCCCAAATGCATTACCTCACACTTCTCCGGATTGAATTCCATTTGCCACTGTTCTGCCCACCTGACCAATTTATTGATATCTTCCTGCAGTCTACAGCTTCCTTCTTCAGTATCAACCACACAGCCGATTTTAGTATCATCTGCAAACTTCTTAATCATACCCCCTATATTCAAGTCTAGATCATTGATAGATACCACAAAAAGCAAGGGACCTAGTACTGAGCCCTGCGGAACCCCACTGGAAACAGCCTTACAGTCACAAAAATACCCATCAACCATTACCCTCTGCTTCCTGTCTCCGAGCCAGTTTTGAATCCAACTTGACACTTTGCCCTGGATCCCATGGGCTTTTAACTTCGTGACCAGTTTGCCATGTGGAACCTTATCAAAAGCCTTGCTAAAGTCCATATACACTACATCAAACGCACTACCCTCATCTACCCTCCTTGTTACCTCCTCAAAAAATTCAATCAAGTTTGTCAGACACGACCTTCCCTTAACAAATCCATGCTGACTATCCTTGATTAATCAGTGTCTTTCTAAATGAAGATTTATCCTGTCCTTCAGAATTCTTTCCAATAATTTTCCCACCACCGAGGTTAGGCTGACTGGCCTGTAATTACTCGGTCTATCCTTTTCTCCCTTTTTAAACAAGGGTACCACATTAGCAGTCCTCCGGTCCTCCGGCACCACACCTGAAGCCAGAGAGGATTGAAAAATGATGGTCAGGGCCTCTGCTATTTCCTCTTTTGCTTCGCTTGACAACCTGGGATACATTTCATCCGGGCCTGGGGATTTATCCACTTTTAAAGCTACTAAACCCCTTAATACTTCCTCTCTCACGATGTTTATTTCATCTAATATTTCACACTCCTCCCCCCTGATAGCAATGTCTGCTTCGCCCCTCTCCTTTGTGAAAACAGACGCAAAGTATTCATTAAGAACCCTACCGACGTCTCCCGCCTCCACACACAGATTACCCTCATGATCTCTAATAGGCCCTACCCTTTCTTTAGTTATCTTCTTACTCTTAATATATTTAGAAAACATCTTTAGGTTTTCCTTGATTTTACTTGCCAAGAATTTTTCATGCTATCTCTTTGCTTTCCTAATATCCTTTTTAATTGCACCCCTGCACTTTCTGTACTCCTCTAAAGATTCTGGAGTATTTAGCCCTCGGTGTTTGTCATACACCGCCCTTATTTTCTTTATCCTACCCTGTATGTCTCTAGATTTGGGCCCAGGGGGCTCTAGATTTGTTAGTCCCACCTTTTTTCTTTAAGGGCACATATTTGGTCTGAACCCTCCGGATCTCCTCCTTGAATGCCTCCCACTGCTCTGACACTGATTTACCTTCAAGTAGCTGTTTCCAGTCCACTATGGCTAAATCCCCTCTGAGCTTAGCAAAATTTGCTTTTCCCCAATTTAGAATTTTTATTCCTGGTCTATCCTTATCCTTTTCTTTAACTACCTTGAATCTAACAGAATTATGGTCACTAGCACCAAAATGCTCCCCCACTGATACGCCTTCTACCTGCCCAGCTTCATTCCCTAAAACTAAGTCCAGAACTGCCCCCTTCCCTTGTTGGGCTTGCTACACACTGGCTAAAAAAGTTCTCCTGAAGATTGTAGCTTTGGGGATTCCTGAAGAGCTTCGCTATGACTTTGGGAAAGGCACTGTTATTTACGAAAAAAGGAATGGAGCGTAATCAGGCCATAACGAATTTCTAGCCCTGCATCTCTTAGCTCTATTTGCTATTTACATTCGGTAAGCGCTACATGTAACTTTTGAGTGAAAGAAGAAAGAAAGGCTTGCATTTATATAGCGCCTTTCACGACCACCGGATGTCCCAAAGCGCTTTACAGCCAATGAAGTATTTTTGAAGTGTAGTCACTGTTGTAATGTGGGAAACACGGCAGCCAATTTGCGCACAGCAAGCTCCCACAAACAGCAATATGTCAATGACCAGATAATCTGTTTTTGTTATGTCGATTGAGGGATAAATATCGGCCAGGGCACCGGGGATAACTCCCCTTTCTTTTCTTTGAAATAGTGCCATGGGATCTTTTACGTCCACCTGAGAGAGCAGACGGGGCTTCGGTTTAACGTCGCCTCCAAAAGACGGCATCTTCGACAATGCAGCACTCCCTCAGCACTGCACTGGCGTGTCAGCCTAGATTTTTATGCTCAAGACTCTCAAGTGGGACTGTGAACTGTCAGAGGCAAGAGTGCTACCAACTGAGCCACTGGCTGACACAGTGTGGAAATATATAACGCACTAAGAGAAAAGGCGATAGCTAATTTCGATTGTTTAGTCAATCGACTTTCAGACATCGCAAGTATCACTATTAAGTCATTCTTTTTAACAGTAGCATGGAACTGCTTTAGAATTTCTAAATACTGTGTACAGTTTTGGTCTCCTTACCCAAGGAAAGATATACTTGCCTTGGAGGGGTGCAACAAAGGTTCACTAGATTGATTCCTGGGATGAGAGGCTGTCCTATGAGGAGAGATTGAGTAGAATGGGCCGATACTCTCTGGAGTTTAGAAGAATGAGAGGTGATCTCATTGAAATGTATAAAATTCTTAGAGGGCCATGACAGGGTAGATGCTGAGAGGCTGTTTCCCCTGGCTGGAGAATCTAGAACTAGGGGGCACAGTCTCAGGATAAGGGGTCGGCCATTTAAGACTGAGATGAGGAGAAGTTTCTTCACTCAGAGGGTGGTGAATCTTTGGAATTCTCTACCCCAGAGGGCTGTGGATGCTCAGTCATTGAGTATATTCAAGACTGAGATCGAAAGATTTTTGGACACTAAGGGAATCGAGGGATACGGGAATAGTGTGGGAAGGTGGAGATGAGGTAGAAGATCAGCCATGAATTTATTGAATGGCGGAGCAGGCTCGAGGGGCCAAATGGCCAACTCCTGCTTCTATTTCTTATGTTCTTACGACAACATTTTTAGCTGCAACAATTCATTAGTCAGGATAACCATGTTAAACTAATCCAAGCTGGGAACTAATATTTAAAATTTAAGTCAAATTACTGTTAGGTGGTCTTTGAAAACTTTTGCTTCGTTAGCTATGCTGGTACTGCAGCTACCTCCACCTCCTTTTTCTCACAGCCCATTCTGCAAGTTGCTTTGACCCCTTGTGAGCAAGTTTCTATCTTAGTTAAAACAATAGCGAGGTAGCACTATTTTTTTTTTTTTTAATTTCCTCATCGGTCTTTGACTTCTCAGCAAGGGAGCGATCTAAAATTCACTTAATTGGCTTGTAAACCTTTTACAACAACATGAAAACTAGCAGCAGGCTAACCCCAGTTTAGTAGTGTTGGGTGATTCAAATCCTAGGTGAGCTCCAGAAATGTAAAAGCAATGCAATGATAGTGAATCCGTAAACCACGTGAAGAATATTGATCAAAGAGCATCAAATGAATCTTTAACCTATTTCCTTCAGCTCCACACCAGAAAAGAACTTTTTGAACTGTCACTTTTAACAGTGCCTTGGTTTAGAATATTTGCTTCCGGTTATTCATAATCCTTCCCAGGTTTCGCCAAATCTTTCCATACTCGTGGGTATCTTTTATAAACTTAAGAGAATTATCTTTCACGCGCAAGGTTTATTACAGCCCATAGTTTAGCTTGTTCGAACTGTCTTACATTAACCAGTTCCAAGTATTTTAAGAGTTACACAAACCAGCCAATCACGTGCAAACGCAGCACATCACTCACTAAATTAGTTCAACCTCTCAGAAATGAAGTCAGACTGAGACTTCACAGGAATCAACCACCTAATTAATGTACCTAGAATAGCACAATTTCTCCCACTATAAGTGGCAGGGTTGTGTGGTGTCGTGGTCGCTGTTATCCTGAAAGCTGGGTAATTTGCTGCAAACGATGGTACTTTTGAGGTTAGGCGCCTGTTTGAAGGTTGTCTCATTGTCCTCATTATCTCAGTTGTATCTTGCTATGTCTTTGATGTGGTGCCTTCCTGGCTGACCTGATTGTTTCTCTGCCGAGGTGTGATGAAAGGCAGTCAGATAGATTAACTGTAGTCGTCTGAGATTGTACGCTACACAGGCATTGTTCTCTGTCTATATATGCTTTGCCGATTCGTATTCCTTCACTTCACCTGACGAAGGGGCAGCAGCTCCGAAAGCTTGTGATTTCAAATAAAACTGTTGGACTATAACCTGGTGTTGTGCGACTTCTCACTTATATATGACTAGATTTATTAATAAGAGCATAAGAAATAGGAGCAGGAGTAGGCCATTCGGCCCTTCGAGCCTGCTCCGCCATTCAATGAGATCATGGCTGATCTGCCTCAACTCTATTCACCGGCCCTATCGCCATATCCCTTGATGCCCTTACTAGTCAGAAATCTATCGACTTCTGTTTTGAATATACCCAATAACTGAGCCTCCACAGCCCTCTGGGGTAGAGAATTCCAAAGATTCACCACCCTGTGTGAAGAAATTTCTTCTCATCTCAGTCCTGAATGGCCTACCCTTTATCCTGAGGCTGTGGCCCCTGGTTCTAGACTCCCCAGCCAAGGGAAACATTCTACCAGCATCCACCCTATCAAGCCCTGTAATAAATTTGTATGCTTCAATGAGATCCCCTCTCATTCTTCTGAATTCAAGAGAATACAGGCCCAGTTTACTCAATCTCTTCTCATACGACAGTCCCGCCATCCCAGGAATCAATCTCGTGAACCTTTGTTGCACTCCCTCTATGACAAGTATATCCTTCCTTAGGTAAGGAGACCAAAATTGTACACAGTACTCCAGGTGTGGTCTCACCAAGGCCCTATATAATTGGAGTAAGACTTCTTTACTCCTGTACTCAAATCCTCTTGTAATGAAGGCCAACATATCATTTGCCTTCCTAATGGCTTGCTGCACTGCACATTCACTTTCAGTGACTCATTTACAAGGACACCTAGGTCCCTTTGAGCATCTGCATTCCCCAATCTTTCACCATTTAGGAAATACTCTGCCTTTCTGTTTTTTCTACCAAAGTGGATAACTTCACATTTATCCACATGATATTCCATCTACCATGTTCTCGCCCACTCACTGAGCCTGTTGAGATCCCCCTGAAGCCTCTTCACATCCTCTTCAAACTGCCACTGCCACCTAGCTTTGTATCATCAGCAAATTTGGAAATGTTACATTTAGTTCCCTCATCCAAATCATTGATATAGATTGTGAATAGCTGGGGCCCAAGCACTGATCCTTGCGGTACTCCACTAGTCACAGCCGGCCATCCTGAAAAAGACCCGTTTATCCCTACTCTTTGTTTTCTGTCTGTTAACCAATTCTCAATCCATGCTAGTATAGTACCCCCAATTCCATGTGCCCTAATTTTGTTAACCAACCTCTTGTGTGGGACCTTATCGAAGGCTTTCTGAAAATCCAAATACACCACATCTACCAGTTCCCCTTTGTCTACTCCACTAGTTACATCTTCAAAGAACTCCAAAAGGTTTGTCAAACAGGATTTCCCTTTCATAAATCCATGTTGACTCTTCCCAATCTTACTATTAGTTTCTAAGTGCCCAGTTATTGCATCCTTTATAATAGATTCCAGCATTTTCCCAACTACTGATGTGAGGCTAACAGGTCTGTAGTTCCCCGTTTTCTCTCTCCCTCCTTTCTTAAATTGCGGGGTTATATTTGCTATCCTCCAATCTGCAGGAACCGTTCCAGAATCTATAGAATTTTGGAAGATGACAACCAATGCATCCACTATCCCAATGGCCACCTCTTTCAAAACCCTAGGATGTAGGTCATCCGGTCCTTGGGATTTATCGACTTTTAGTCCCATTAATTTTGCTAGTACAGTTTTTTTGCTAATAATAATTTCTTTGAGTTCCTCATTCTCGCCACACCCTTGGTTTTCTCGTATTTCTGGGAGGTTTTTTGTGTCTTCCTCCGTGAAGACAGAAACAAAGTATTTATTTAATTTCCCTGCCATTTCCTCATTCCCCATTATAAATTCTCCCGTCTCTGACTGTAAATGTTTTTCAACTGTCACTTTTAACACTTCCTTGGTTTCGAATATTTGCTTCATACCATTAATAATCCGTTCCAGATTTCTCCAAACCTATCCAGACCTTTGGATGTTGAAACACAATCTTTTATAATCTGTATAATTCTATGTAACATAAATACTATTTCTTTTGTCATGGAGGGAATGGTCCCTTCGGAATGCTGAATCCTTGTCCTCACCTTCCACCAGCCTCCACATTCAAAGATCATCCTCTGCCATCTCCAGCGTGATCCCACTACCAAACACATCTTTCCCTCCACTTCCCTTTCAGCATTCCGAAGGGACCGTTCCCTCCGCGACACCCTGGTCCACTCCTCAATCGCCCCCGACACCCGCTCCCCTTCCCACAGCACCTTCCCGTGCAAGCGCAGGAGATGCAACACCTGCCTTTTTACTTCCTCCCTTCCCACTGTCCAGGGCCCCAAACACTCCTTCCAGGTGAAACTGCAATTTACTTGTACTTCTTTCAACTTAGTATACTGTATTCGCTGCTCACGATGCGGTCTCCTCTACATTGGGGAGACCAAACGCAGATTGGGTGACTGCTTTGGGGAACACCTCCATTCAGACCGCAAGCGTGACCCTGAGCTTCCGGTCACCTGTCACTTTAATTCTCCGCTCCACTCCCACTCAGACCTCACCGTCCTCGGCCTCTTACACTCTGTTCCAACGAAGCTCAATGTAATCTCGAGGAACAGCACCTCATCTTTCGATTAGACACTTTACAGCCTTCGGAACTCAACATTGAGTTCAACAATTTCAGACCATAACCCCTGCCCCCATTTTTTCGGACGGCAGCTGTTGATGATTCTGCTATTCCCATTTACACCTCCTCTCGACCCACTGTCACCCACAGACTCTCCATTAGCGTTCCACACTAAGGGGAACAATATGGGGGGGAAGAGAGGAATATGGCAGGAAATGTGACGGGAAGAATTTTGGATGAGGTAATAATGGGCACACAGCAGAATTTCCTTTACATAAACACATCCAGCCATTGGATAAATGAAATGCAAGAAGCTCACATTCAGGAATGTAAGGAAATAATGTGAGCTGTCCATTATTGAGGAATAGTAATTGAGAGTAACAGCCTAAGAAAGGTTGAGAAGGAAACCTGATTCAGCCTAAATAAGCTCATCCCTCGAGTATTCCAATTCACCCAGACTGGCACCCACCTGCATGTTGCACTCCCCTAATGTCATTGGCCCAGAAATTAAAGACTGAGTGTTGACGCGGGGGTAAGGCTTCCCCGCGATATCTCACTCCGCGCCTACCTTTTTCCTCCGGGCCCACACGAACTTTAGTTTCAAGGCTGCAGCTGTGCAGTGCTTGCGTGACCCAGAGACGCAATTAGTTCGTGCAAGCTCTGGGATCACGTGATTCAGTTAGAGCCAATGGCAGCACACCATCTTTCATTCATAGTTTTGACAGGAAGACCTGTCAAAGCTATGAATAATATACCCCCCCAAAAGAACAGCTAAACCTCAATTAAATTTTAAAAAAAAGCCATCACATTAATAAAATAAGTATAGTTAAATAAATTAACCACTTTAAACAAAAAATAAAATTTTTGAAAAAATTTAAAATCTTTTTAAAAGTTATAAAAATAAACTTACCTTTCTTTAAAGTCTCTAAAAAAGATAAACCTGTTGAAAAAAATTTAAAATACTTAATTAACTACTTACCTTGTTAAAAGAGGGTCTTACGCCTCCTTTCTTTATGTGTAAAATCTTCCATGCTTACCTGCGCGTTCAAAGCACTAAGTGCACTGCGTGCGCGCAGCCTGTAGCGCGCACGCGATTCACCTAGGAACCGTCCCCTTTTGAATTCACGAAGTGCCGGTTTCCCGCGCATGCGCAGTGTACTCTCGCGTATTAGGTCTAATTTTCGGGCCATTAACTCTGCTACCTTACCTGGTAGATCATTCCAAATGTTTACCACCCTTTATCACAAAAGTTGATCTATTTGTCCCACCACCGTAACTTCTTAGTTAATAATTATATGTTGTAGGAACTTTAGAGGCAGTGCATGGTTCCTCCAGTGCCACAGTCTCATCGACTACAACAAGCATAAAGCTACAGAGACACTGACCTACTGAGTCCAAAAATGGGGAGAGTGCTTGGTTTAATTGGTAAGTATGATTTTTAAAGAAAGTATCAAGGGAAATTATCAAAACTATATACTTAATCTTTCAACTATATAGAAAAGGGTTATTACAGTGATGTGTTGAGAAAAATTTGCTGTAAACCACAAACAGTAAATACTAAAATGTTGTGTTTGACGCGCTTGCAGTCGTGTGTAGTAGACCTACTTTATCTGATTGTGTGCAAAAATGTTCAATAATTTTTTTTTACTTAAAAGCAAAACTGTCAATCCTATATACTATGAAATATGAAGTATACATCATGTCTACAAAGAGTTGCACCCTATTGTTTAATTGCCATTTTGGTAAAATGTCCCATTAGTTGTAGTGGCATACAAGAAGCACATAAAAAGCTGCGTAAAGGTATGACTTGTATGGAAGAGTTTACAGCACGTGTTTTTTTTTAATATAAGTAGTCCCCATCGGTCAGAGAATCAATGTGCAGGGCCCTGAATTGAGAGGATGCATGTACAATCTCAGCCATGATCTGAGCTGCGATGTCAGGAGGAGTGGAGCAGAAGTCAGGCGAAGTGAAGGGAAAGATCGAGTGGGAAATCACGTCTTCGTGACTGGCCAAACAGCAGCATTGTTGGTGGTCTGGGAATGGACACCCAGCCCAACCTTCCTAGTGGCCGAGGCACATAGAGTGGAAGGACATTGGAGGGGGAGCAAACAAGTGGCTGCTATTCATTAGAAGGTGACTACCCTGGTCACCAAATACATAGAAATTAGCTGTATAGATTTAGTGCCAGTTCATTAGATGGCTATTTTTTCTGGTCAATCCAATTAATCGTCAAATATTACAGCTATACAACAAATCTTTTATAACCTCGAAATGTATTGCAATCTACCAGTGGCAGAGGCAGGATTTTTTTCAGGGGGTGTTTTGGATTTGAGCTTGCCAGAGCAAACAAAACTACTTCAAAATCTGGGTACCAGTAGTGTCATCGAGTCATAACAGCACAGAAGGAGGCCATTCGGCCCATCGAGTCCGTGCCGGCTCTCTGTACAGCAATCCAGTCAGTCCCATTCCCCCGCTCTAGCCCCGTAACCCTGCAAGTTTATTTCCCTCAAGTGCCTATCCAGTCTCCCCTTGAAAATATTGAGTGTCTCCACTTCCACCACTTCCGTCGGCAGCGAATTCCAGGTCCTCACCACTCACTGCGTAAAAAAGTTTTCCCTCACGTCCCCCCTGTATCTCTTACCCACAACCTTAAATCTGTGTCCCCTAGTCCTTGTACCATCAACGAGTGGGAACAGCCTTTCCCCATCTAGCCTATCCAAACCTGTCATAATAGTGTAGTGGTCATGTTACTGGAGTAGAAATGACTAATGGACTAATAATCCAGAGCATGTGTTCAAATGCCATCATGGCAGTTTGCAAATTTGAATTCAGTTAAAAGAAATCTGAGAATTAAAAGTTGGCATCAGTAAAAAAAAAAAGTGGCCATGAAGTTATCAGATGGTCATAAAAACCCAACTGGTTCACTGATGTCCGTTTAGGAAGGAAACCTTCTGTCCTTACCCAGCCAGGCCGATATGTAACTCCAGTCCCACACCAATGTGGTTAACCTTTAATTGCCCTCTGAAGGGACCTAGCAAGACACTCAGTCGTATCAAATCGCTACACCACGCAGACCGCAGCGGTTGAAGAAGGGTCGCCACCAACTTCTCAGGGTCACTTAGGATGGGCAATGAGTGCCGGTCCTGCCAGCGACGCCCAAATCCCGAGAATGAATAAATAAAGATCTGTTTCAAATAGGAATTTCACAATAAGGTTCAAATATAAACATTATTACTTCAATTAATCGAACAATTCGGTAAAGCAAATGAAGAAAACAATTTTGTCAGACAAAAAGTCTAAAGCATGAAGCCAGTTATGTGTCGCTAATCCATCAATAACATCGCTATTATTCATTGCAATATCCAGGTGAACATTTAGAAGCGCAGGCCCAACTAATCGCTTTTTACTGGTTGAATTACAGATAAACTGTTGAAGAACATGTTTTTGAGTTCTGCCTAGTCATCTAAGGTGTATTCTTTTGAAAGAAGGTGTGGCCTGATAAAAAAACAGTAATTTTTTTGGGCGGGGGGGTGTTGACTATCCAGGGACCCCCACCTGCCTACACCATCACATTCTACACTAGAGAATGGATCACCTCTTTAAATAAACTTCATGCTTGTTTTCCTATTTTTGTTCTAGTGGGGTTCATCGTGTTGTCCCAACTACAAGTGGGTAAGTCACCAAATGCAAGAGCTACTGCTTATTACTGTATCTTAGTGTCCTGTTTTCCCAGAAGATTCGGCACAAGTTGCAACCCTCTTAAACAATCACTTGCTGAATAAAAACTGTCAGCAAACTCCATATTTAAAATTTTTTTTTGTTGAAAAAAGCTAATCATTTTGATCAAGGCTGGAAGTTTTATTACCATTGTTTTCATTTTCTGCTTTTAGGCACTACTTACAAGCTGATCTGTTATTTTGCAAACTGGGCCCAGCACAGACCAGGAATAGGCAAGTTCATGCCCGAAAGCATCCCCCCTTGCCTGTGCACCCATCTGATCTACGCGTTTTCGAGCCTTGATAATAACCACAAGATTACGACCAAGGAAAAAAATGATGAAGCTCTTTACAAGTCATTCAATGATCTCAAAAAACAGTGAGTAGATATATATTTCGAAACAGTTCATTTGTCAGATGAAGAAGGTTTTCTCCATCTATGGTTCCAGTGACCCTCCCCTCCACCCTCTTCCACCACCGCTTTCTCCCCTCCTCTCCTAAAGGCAGTGCTGGTACAGTACAGTCCACAGACCTCCATTATGCCAGCTAACTGTCCACTCTTCGGGCTGGATTTTGATACTGGGGCGGGTTGGGGTCGTGTCATCCACTTTTCGTGTTATCCACCCGACTGCAATTGGATGTGGGAGATTGATGCAATTTTCACCTAATTGGGCAATTGAGTTCCAGCGTGTGGGAACCCATGAACCAATTAGTGTTTTCAGTCTGAAAGTCGCCTCTGATGATGTCATCATTGCTGCTGCATTGAAGGTCTTCAGAGACTGCCTGGCCTTTGCTGAGAGAGGACCTGGATGCAAAATGTGCAGCAGCAGCCCTAAGTCTGCTCCCAGATATTTTTACACCACCACAGAGAGAGAGAGAGAGAGAGAGAGAAAGAGAGAGAGAGAGAGAGAGATATCTCCAGCCAGTCAAATGTGCTCCCGCCAGGTTTCACAATCGTGGCGTGCTTCACGTAGAACAAGGGTTAAAATCACAAAGGCCTTTCAACATGGCATTATGGAGCCAATTTATTGCTTGTTAAGGGCCTTAACAGCCTATCCCGCCTCTTAGAGGCGGGACGGAGTCGGGACCAGCAGACACGATTTCATGAAAATTGCGTGGAGGCGGGATGGAGGCAGACTTGTGCCCGCCCGCCAGTTTTCGCAATTTTAACCCCCCACACGCCTCCAAACCCACCTCCACGGGTCAATGAAAATCCAGCCCATCATGTGTGATTCCATACATTGGCTCGCTACTTCACTGTTGAATGGTCTCACAGCTGAGTCTGATCCTGTCCTCACCCGATGTCTGTACACATACATTTTCCAACGAGTCACGGGATAACTATCAGGAGAAGGAACCCTGTCCCATTGTTTCCCTTTCCTATCCCAGGGGAAGAGGGGGTCGATTGGATTGCTCCAACTGCTATCCCACCTGAGATCAGGTAACTCAGCACAGAACAAGAATCATCCTTGGCACCTCCTGTTGTGTATGACTTTACCCAGCTGTGGTGTAGTTAAATATATCTTAACGAAATCCACTTTTAGCCTTAAAGTCATTTTTGTCAATGGTTCTTCAAGTAACGGCAAAATGTGCGCGTGATAAGATTCCTTTCACTGCTGTTATAAAAGAAAGACATGCATTTATATAGTGCCTTTCATGACCTCAGAATGTCCCAAAGCGCTTTACAACTTTTGAAGTGTAGTCACTGTTGTAGTGTAGAAAACACACAGCCAAATTACACACAGCAAGCTCACACAAACAGCAACTAAATAAATGACTAGATAATCTGGTTTTTTAGGTGTTGGTTGAGAGATAAATGTTGGCCAGGACACCTGGAGAACTCTGCTGCTCTTCTTCGAATAGTGCTATGGGATCTTTTACGTCTACATAAGAAGTTTAATGTTTCATCTGACAGTGCAGCATTCCCTCAGTACTGCACTGAAGTGTCAGCATGGATTACGTGATCAAGTTTCTGGAGCGGGACTTGAACCCACGATTTTCTAAACTCGGAGGCGAGAGTGCTACCACTGAACCACAGCTGACACTGTTATAGTCCTTATTGTAGCATACACGGGTAGTGGGCAGTGTTTGGGGCACTTCTCACAGGCCACCTCGTCCGAAACTCAGCTCAGCACCAACATTTCTAAACCATTCATTCCCTGAACTTGGACTCAGTCGAGGAGAGTTTTCAGAGAATGATAGAAATTACAGCACAGGAGGAGGCCACTTTGGCCCACACTCTGGAATTCCCTCTTTACATTTCTTTGCCTTTCTATTTTCTCTCTCACCCTCAAAACGTTCTGAAAACCTACCTCTTTGCCCGTGCTTTCGATCACCTTCCATAATGGTCCTACTGATGCTCAGAATGTGTTGTTAGAGCACTTGCATTGAGTTTCTAAAGGTTATTTGTTTATAAACACACACGCCTCTGCAACGTGCCTTGGGACATGTCACTACATCAAAAGCCTTACATAATTAAATGATTACATAGAATCTACAATACAGAAACTGGCCAATGAGCCCAACTGGTCCATGCCGGCATTTATGCTCCACTGGAGCCTCCTCCCACCCCTCTTCATCTAATGCTATCAGCATATCCTTCTATTCTTTTCTCCCTCATGTGCTTATCTAGATTCCCTTTAAATGCATGTATGTTATTTGCCTCAACCAGTCCCTGTGGTAGCGAGTTCCACATTCTTATCACTCTTTGAGTAAAGAAGTTTCTCCTGAATTCTCTATTGGTGACTATCTTATATTTATGGCCCCTAGTTTTGGTCTCCCCCACAAGTGGAAACATTTTCTCTACATCTACCCTATCGAATCCCTTTATAATTTTAAAGACCTCTATTAGGTCACCCCTCCGCCTTCTCTTTTCTAGAGGAAGGAGCCCCAGCCTAGTCAGCCTTTCCTTGTAAGTATGTCCTCTCAGTTCTGGCATCATCCTTGTGAATCCTTTTGATGTTGTGTATTTAATCATATTGTGAGAAAATATCTTATTGAATGGCGGAGCAGGCTCGAGGGGCCGTATGGCCTACTCCTGCCCCTATTTCTTATGTTCTTAAATAACATGAGAGTGACAGAACTGAGGCAGTCATGCCAATTTAGCAAAACATAGACACAATAGCAAAATACTGCAGATGCTGGAAAGCTGAAATAACAACGTCTGACGAAGGGTCACAGACCTGAAAAGTTAACTCTGTTTCTCGCTCCACGGATACTGCCTGACCTGCTGAGTGTTTTGCAGCATTTTCTGTTGTTATAGCAAAACATAGAAGCAGCACACAACACAAGATCTCAATCTTGTCAAGTAAATCATTAAAAAAATATTGTTTAAATATTCATCAAGTACCAGGAACTAGCTGGAAGACTTAAGGATCTAGATGAAAGAGAATGCATTGACATTAAAAAATATGGAAACATTGTGTGATTTTTCTGATGCCAGGAGGATAGGGATTTAACACACGAGGAGGGGCTGCATATTTACTTGGTTAATTATTATGAAAAAAAAGCATCTCTTGGCAGCACTTCACTGCAGGACCCAGGCAGTCTTGTGAGACTGAAGTAGAATAGTTGGCACATTTGCAGGGAAGGTGATATTGTGCTCATGCGCCACTTTCTAAACTGGGCCCCAAGTCATTACCTTCAGTTACTGCACTGAATTCATAATAATATGGCCTTAATAATACATGGGATAATATTGGTGTAAGAACACTTAGAGTTCATTAAAAAATCATCTATTCACTGCATCAACAGAGACATTAACCTGTTTACTTCAAATGGGTTAGAATAACTGGAAAGGAATTTTTTATGATCACATTAGGCATTTAATATTTACATAGTGTAATTTCAAGGCCAATATCATTAATGATGAAAAAGATTAAGATATTTATAATACGCTAGACATTGTCCAATGGCATTGCCCATTGAGGAGTCAAAATCTTCAGGTGACTCCCTTATTTTTGTATAATACTTTGATGTTATCTTATTTTTAGTTATACAGCACAACTTATGGTAATTTAGGAAGCAAAGAAAGAGTTGGTCAGAATATAAGTGTTTCTCTGAAGGCTGAGAGCTGGCTAACAAGAAGCTAAGGTGTTACAGTGCCATCACTGGCGGGAGGGTGTAATTACACCATGTGATATTTGCATAGACAGTTTCTGCTGTGAAGGTGGTCTAAGCAATTCAAGATTTTAAATATACATTACTGGGTGTTAGCCTTAGCTCAGTGGTAGCACTCTGACCTCTGTGTTGGAAGGTCATGGGTTCAAGCCCCACGCCAAAGGCTTGAGCACATAATCTAGGCCGACACCAGTGTAGCACTCAGGAAGTGCTGTACTGTACTTTAGGATGAGATGTTAAACAGAGGCCAATTTTCCCTTTTAGGTTGATATAAAAGGTCCCATGGCACTATTCGAAGAGCAGCAGGGAAGTTCTTCTTCTGTATGCGCCAACATTTACCTCTCAACCAACATCACTGAAACAGATTATCTGGTCATTTATCTCACTGCTGTTTGTGGGATCTTACTGTGCGCAAATTGGCTGCGGTGTTTCCCTACATTACAACACTGTGAGTATACTTCAAAAGTAGTTCATTGACTGCAAAGCGCCTTGGGACATCTTGAGGTCATGAATGGCACTATCTAAACGCAAGTTCTATTCTATTTTAAAGGCATCAAAGAAATAAAATCTATGCTTTTCCTACTAGATTAGAAAACTCACCAACCTCTTGCAGCCTTACGTCCGTCTGATCCTTTGATTCTGGCCTCCTGCGCATTTCCCGCTAATGTCGCCTTAATTATCGATGGTAGAACCTTCAGCCACCTTGACTTTACTCAATGGAAAACCTGCCCGAAACCTCTCAGCCTTTCGGAGCCTTCTCAAAACCCAACTTTTGACTCAGCTTTTGGTCACCTTTCCTAACACTTCCACAAACGTTTAGATTCCATTCCTTCCTTACTCAATTAAATGTCTTGGGATCTTTTTCTATGTTTAAAAGCATTATATAAATGCAAGTTCTTGTTGCTAGGTTATATTTATTATTTTGGCGATTTAAAAAAAAAAATTATTTCCATCCACTGTCTATCATTCAACTATTTGAAATGATTGTACATTTCTTTTATGAGGTAAAATACAAAGGAAAACAAAAAATTAGAAGACGCAAATATATTGTAGTAAAATACAAGTGCAAGGATTGAGTTAGTGCATTGCAGAACAGTGAAAGGTTAAACACAATGGGTCAGATTTTGCAGTCAGCAGTGAAAGAACGGTGCTCGCTGTTTATCACGCTGACAGCCCACAGACTTTTCACGGGCTTTTGCGCGGCAACTTGCGGTTATTAAAGATAATTTCCAGCAAATCTACAGATGATCTGTGGCATGTGAGCAGGACAAACAACAGCGGTGGCTCTTCAACCAATCAGATTGAAGAATCCGTACTGAGACTCCTAAGCCAGGAAGTATAGATTAGATTTAATTCATTGTGAATCATGTACAGAAACGAAATAGAGGGAAAGAAAGATAGGAATAAGAGAGAGAGAGAGAGAGAGAGAGAGCGCAAAAAGAGACAGAAAGAAAAGATTTAAAAAATTATTTTAATTTTTCTTAAATCGCCAACATTAATTAAATTCTGAAGGAATGAGACTCCACACTTGTAAAATTAAATTTTCTGGGCCAGAGAGTTTGTTTGGCAATAATTATGACTTTAAAAATTCACTTACACCTGAATGTACCAGCCCTAACTTTTTCTGCCTTGTTTAGTGGGTAACTAGTGGGTAAGTACAGCAACTTCATGCCCTTACATGGATTTTAATGCAGAGTCTATCGGCGAGGCACCAGTATAGTGCAGCCTGTGGAGAAGCAGGGTAACATGGACAGCAACTTCTGGATTTCCGCGTTTAACTGCGCATGTGTAGACTCCGGAAGTTGCTGTCCATTTTACTCCATATTAACGGTGAGCGGTTAGCCTGACCGTTATTCTCAATGCAAAATGGGGGACTAATAGTTTATTAGGAATAATAGATTCAGAATGGTCATGCCTTCTCTCACTAGAGTAAAATAATGGCTCAATAATAAAATGTTTCCCCAAAGCTGAATGACTCCCTCCCAGAGGGCTATAAGCCCACAGATACTTCTGCAACTTCCTTTTTAGCTCACTGAAGATTATCTTTGCTTCTAAGGTTATGAGGTTCAAGTTAAGTTAGTTGTTAAAATAAAGGTTTGAAAATAATCATTTATTGTTCTTCCTAACAGGAGACCTAAATTGAAGACACTCTTGGGTGTTGGAGGATGGAATTTTGGTACACAAAGGTAATCTCGAGCGCAGGTGTAGGCAGGCAGCTTTTCCAGTACGACCAGGAGGATCAGTAATTACCAGATCTCATGGGCCATCAGCCTGTCATTTTCTTCTGGCAGAGACTGGTTTGGTCGATGCTTTCTCGTGTCCTACTTTCATGCTTCCTGTTCCAATTAGACAGCAGCACTAGAAAGCAAAGAGAGGGAGAGACCCGAGTTTGAAATGATAGTGTGTGGGCCGGTATCACACAGATGCAGTAGAAGACAGATTTTGAGCACCATAATTTAACAGGCTTTCCCTGTAAATTACAATATAAATGCAGAATCGATACGTGGATATTGAAATGTATTTCTTTATAGTCTCAAAAATCGCTAGTTTTACAAACACATTAATTCATATTGATCATTTACATTACATTGATATTCAGAGTGGATTTCATATACTTGGCAATTTTAAAAAGGAACTCCAGGTAAATTAAATAGGTCACCCGAGGTCATACTGATTTTTAAATGTTTGGATCAGTTATCAACGGTTCTCATTTTCTGCACATCAACACATTGTGCTGACTCACAGCAAACACTCATAATATATTCTGCAATAGGCCAGTCTGTTTGTTAATGCACACAACTATTTTTCAGAATCTGAGGGGCTAAAAATTCAATCGCAGCGTGGCCATTTGTTTTGGGCGCTAAAGCCTCCAACATAGCAGACAGGAAGTTCCTTTTGAGCGGGAAGTGCACCACAAACTAACTATATTGGATCGGGCTGCTCCACGTCAGAACTATTTCGAGAAATGCAGAACTTACGTAAATAAGGGCCCTCCACTTGTTGGTACAATTTTGGTATGCTCCAGCGCCTGACTCACCACGTGGTAAACCTGCCCAATAACTTTTTTTAATTCATTTTTATGGGATGTGGGAGTCGCTGGCAAGGCTGGCATTTATTGCCCATCCCTAATTGCCCTTGAGAAGGTGGTGGTGAGCCGCCTCCTTGAACCACAGAGGGCAGTTAAGAGTCAACCACATTGCTGTGGGTCTGGAGTCACATATCGGCCAGACCGGGTAAGGGTGGCAGATTTCCTTCCCTAAAGGACATCAGTGAACCAGATGGGTTTTTATGACAATCCGGTAGTTTCATGGTCACCATTACTGATACTAGTTCCAGATTAATTTTAATTAATTGAATTTAAATTCCCCAGCTGCCTGTGGCGGGATTTGAACTTGTGGCACTAACAAGCAGGAAGGACCCCTCACCAGCATTATTTAAAGGGATCATGGAGTACTGTGCGGTTGGTTGCTGGTTTGTCATTTCAGGCTGCTGGTTAACTTCTGGGTGTTTGCAGCCTGCCGTCTAACTCTGGATAGTTAAATTTGACTGCCGGTTTTGATTTTTGCCGGTGTGGCACGGCTTTTGGCTGCCTTATGGATAGTTTGACTGCATGGATGCTCTGGTGGAGCTGCCTTTAGGGCTGGAGGACGAGCAACAACAGCAGCAAGAATGACAGCAGAGAGCAGGAGAAGTTGGTGCTTGCACGGACGAGATCGTGTGATGCTGCGTCATCAGGAAGGCTAGTCTTCTCTTCGTGTGTCCACATCTTCAGCACCGGAAATGAAAGAGAGGTAAATGGGTTAGCTTTTAGAGTAAAGTGGGAGCAGAGAGGGAGAAGTGGCTGGTGAAAGCATCTGCAGTCTCTTCAGGGTGCAGGGTGAGATAGAAGTAAGAAGGAAACAAGTGGATATGGTGTGAAGGCACCCAGCCTGTCGTAAAACAAGATAAAACTAATCCAGCCAATTACTTATCAACAGCAAAATGATGGAGGAGTCATCAACAGTGTCATCAAGTGACATCTAATCACCAATAACCTGCTCATTGATGCTCAGTTTGGGTCCTGCTTGAACCACTCAGCTCCAGACCTCGCCAGAGCCTTCATCAGACATGGGCGCAAGAGCTGAATGCCAGAGAAGAGCTTCCTAAAGGTAGTATTCGACCGAGCTTGGCACCAAGGAGCCCCATCAGAACTGAGGCCAAAGGGGGAAAACCCTCCAGTGGCTAAAATCATATTGTATTATCAGAAGCCAATCATCACAGCCCCACAGCATCACTGCAAGAGTCCCACAGAGAAGTGTCCTTAGTCCAACCATCTTCAGGTGCTTCATCAATGAGCATTGCTTCATCATAAGAACATAAGAAATAGGAGCAGGAGTAGGCCATTCGGCCCTTCGAGCCTGCTCTGCCATTCAGTAAGATAATGGCTGATCTTCTACCTCAACTCTACCTTCCCGCACGATCCCCAAATCCCTTGATTTCCCCTAGAATCCAAAAATCTATCAATATTTGTCTTGAATATACTCAACAACTGAGCATCCACAGCTCTCTGGGGTAGAGAATTCCAAAGATTCATAACCCTTTGAGTGAAGAAATTTCTCCTCATCTCAGTCCTAAATGGCCGACCCATTATTCTGAGACTGTGACTCCTAGTTCTAGATTCCCCAGCCAGGGAAACATCCTCCCAGAATCTATCCTGTCAAGCCCCTTAAGAATTTTATATTTTTCAATTAGATCACCTCTCATTCTTCTAAACTCGAGAGAATATAGGCTGAGTCTACTCAATCTCTTCTCATCGGATAATCCCCTCATCCCTGGAATCAGTCCAATAAACTTTTGTTGCACTCCCTCTAAGGTAAAGAGACCAGAACTGTACACAGTACTCCAAGTGTGGTCTCACCAAGGCCCTATATAATTTTAGTAAGACTTCTTTACTCTTCTCTCTTTGTAATAAAGGCTAACAAACCATTTGCTTTCCGAATTGCTTGCTGTACCTGCATGTTAACTTTCAGTGATTCGTGTACAAGGACACCCAGGTCCTTCTGAATACCAACATTTCCCAGTATCGCACCATTTAAAAAATATTCCGCTTTTCTATTTTTCCGACCAAAGTGGGTAACTTCACAATTCTCCACATCAGGCTTGGGCTGAGAAGTGGCAGGTAACATTCACATTAAATAAATGTCAGGTAACTACTATCTCCCAAGAAAAAGCTGCCACCATTACACCTGCAGATTTAGGAACATTTGGACTCAGAACTCCTAGAAGCTGGCAGCTGTCCTTCATTCTGCCAGTGCATTTCACACTTCTTTCAGCCTTAACCTGTCACATTAACACCACCTCTTGCCTTGAATATCTCTTAATGTCTCTTAATCTCTCCTTTTGTTCTTTCATCCCCTCCCCCTTTTCCCAGCTTTATCCTTGCCTTAAATCTATTTGATTTCCTGCTGTTTCCAGTTCTGACGAAAGGTCTCGACCTGAAACGTTGACTCTGTTTCTCTCTCCACGGATGCTGCCTCGCCTGCTGAGTTTTTCCAGCGTTTGTTGTTATTTTGGACTCAGAACTGTTGGATTCAGAAATAAATCTCTACATTTTCTTTAAACTGCTCAACATTAGTGCTTGCTCACTTATGCATCCAAGTGTGGATATTAGATAAAAGTATTTACTTCTTAAAGTGTTTTCTTTTAAAATATGCAATGGATTTTGAAAGAGTTCTCACTGATTCACATGCAATTTTCGTTTCAGATAGATGTTATGATAAATATTAATTTAAAAATATTTTAAGAAAGCTTGAACCAGATAAAACAATATGAAAACTCGGGGCAGTGTCCTAGGCCCAACCACCTTCAGTCGCTTCATCAATACCTTCCCCCATCATAGGGTCAGAAGTGGGGAGGTTCGCTGATGACTGCAGTGTGTTCAGTTCCATTTGCAACTCCTCAGATAATGAAGCAGTCCATGTCCACATGCAACAAGATCTGGATGACATTCAGGCTTGGGCTGATAAGTGGCAAGTAACATTTCTACCACACAAGTGCCAGGCAATGACCATCTCCAACAAGAGAGAGTCTAACCACCGCCCCTTGACATTCAACGTCATTACCATCACCAAATCCCCCACCATCAACATCCTGGGGGTCACCATTGACCAGAAACTTAAATGGACCAGCCACATAAATACTGTGGCTCCAAGAGCAGGTCAGAGGCTGGGTATTCTGCGGCGAGTGTCTCACCTCCTAACTCACCAAAGCCTTTCCACCATCTACAAGGCACAAGTCAGGAGTGTGATGGAATCCTCACTTACCTGGATGAGTGCAGCTCCAACAACTCTCAAGAAGCTCGACACCATCCAGGACAAAGCAGCCCGCTTGATTGGCACCCCATCCACCACCTTAAACATTCACTCCCTCCACCACCGGCGTACCGTGGCTGCAGTGTGTACCATCTACAAGACGCACCGCAGAAACTCATCAAGGCTTCTTCAACAGCACCTCCCAAACTCGTGACCTCTACTACCTAGAAAGACAAGGGCAGCAGGCGCATGGGAACACCATCACCTGCAAGTTCTCCACCAAGTCACACACCATCCTGACTTAGAAATATATCGCCATTCTTCATCGTCGCTGGGTCAAAATCCTGGAACTCCCTCCCTAACAGCACTGTGGGAGTACCTTCATCACACGGACTGCAGTGGTTCAAGAAGGCGGCTCACCACCACCTTCTCAAGGGCAACTAGGGATGGGCAATAAATGCTGGCCTTGCCAGCGATGCCCACATCCCATGAATGAATAAAAAAAACACATTTCATTGTTTCTCCCCATCCTTTCAGGTTCACCAGCATGGTTGCTACCAGGAAGAATCGTACGATATTCATCGATTCTACGGTTAAATTCCTTAGGAAGCATAACTTTGATGGTTTAACTTTAGACTGGAAGTATCCAGGTTCTAGAGGAAGTCCAGCTGAAGATAAAAAAAGGTACACAAGTTTGGTTCAGGTGAGTAAAACAGTCTTCAAATTTTTTTCTGCCTTTATCTCTTTAAAGCACTGACTTTTCCTAGAAGCATAGTTCCAAGGGAACAGCAACCATCAGGGACCTTTTCTGAGTGGCCATTCTTCATCTGGGAGTAGTCAATAAATTGTCAACAGGTGGTTCAATCGTGAGAAGCATCACAGCCCAGCATGTCCTCACCCAGCATCCACACACACGCACATCTCAACTCTCCAGGTGGCATCACTGCAAACCGATCAGGAACCTTAGCGGTCCTGTTTTTATTTCCCTTGCCCAGGGTAGCAGAAGCCTATATTCGCACCCACACAGCTCCCCATGTTGTCAACTAACTCAACACAGGCCACAAATCAAACCTGGGAGCCTGCATTCTCTGTGACTCAGAACAATATTGAGAGGTCGCACAACACCAGGTTATAGTCCAACAGTTTTATTTGAAATCACAAGCTTTCGGAGCTATCGATTGCAGAACAATAACAGCAGGTTTTTTTATCTCCACTAAGCCAGCAGGGATCCTAGTTTTTAATTTTATAACATGAATCAGATACGCAGTGCTATATCATCAGTTAAAGAAGCAGCACTCTATTTAAACTCATTTTCAATCTCAAGTGCCCTAAATTTTGTTCAAGATTATTTTGTCCAAGTAAGGTCACGAGCATGTCATTTTACAAGACTTAAATACACAGCTGCACAATGACATGATTGGTGATGCCATGACTATTATGCTGTCCTTCCGATGCGAGAGTTTAGCTCGTCATCCGGAGATGTGACCCGATACAGTTGATCCTAGGCAGCAGAATTTATGTACAGCTTCTCACGTGCTGTTAGCTATTGAAACTTCTGGTGCAGTCAACACACCCTGTGTCATGATCACGCTCTTCTTTAGACTGGTGGTTAGTCCGAATTCATCACAAGCTCGTGAAAAGCTATTGCAAAGTTGTTTAAGGTCGACTTCACTGTGTGCAATGAGCACTGCAGCGTCAGCGAAAATAAGTTCTCTTCTCAACAGATGTTTGATTTTACCATTTGCCCTGAGGCGTGCAATATTAGAGATTTCCAACTGATCTTGTATGGAGTAATACAATTTCGGGGCTTGATGAGAAAGCATAATGAAGCAGCAGGGAGAAGAATATCCCAGAGAGTTGGTGCCAAACACATCCCTGTTTGACAATACTACCGATTTTAAAACTGGCATATTAATTACCATCACACTGGATTGTAGCCTTTGTACTATCATGGAAGGATCGAATCAGATTGAGGAGGACTTGGGGGGCAATCTCCAGCAATTGGAAAAGGTGCTTACACCATCATCTTTCGAGATGGATGGTGGATATATAAAACAATTACACTTCAGACTCTTTCTTCACATCTAACCCAAAAGTAATCTCCTAGAGATCAGCACTCTCCCACCCAATGAGCCGAAGCGTGGCCTATGAAATCTCAGATAAAGTGCCCAGAGTGAACAGTAGACATGCTTATTGTCTCAGGATTTATAAGTAGGATTCCCACTACACACCCACATCACTTCGGAGAATGATTAATCTCAGTCATGCCAGATAATTTTGTACCAGAATGCATTACCAATCCAGTTTATCCATCGATAGTCTTTTACAGTAGCACTAAAGTGGTCCAAGTCAGCTTGATTAGCACAATAATTTTGAACCAATACATGAAAGAGACAAGCCAGTCACCTGAGTTCTTTTCAATGGCCTTTCTTTGAAGACTTTCAATTCACAAATAGAGTCTTCTCAACAGCTTAGTCAAATCTCTACCTATTGTAATCATTTTTGCAATTACGTAGTTGCTCCTAATCATAGAGTTGACATCTTGCTTCACATCCATTGCAGTTCAATCAAAATCATAACTAAATAGAACATTAAGAATGCCTGTAACTTAAACTTCTTGCACTCTTAGATCTATTGTGTTTGTCATTGAGAAATCACTCTGCGAGACTAAGGCACTTAGCGTACAACAAATGGCCAGCTACAGTAACAGGTACGTAAAGGCCTATCAAAGGCAGGCTGGGCGTTTGACAGTGCTGTCTAAACCAAGCTTGTTCTGAACGGATTGTGATGTATATTGTCTGGTGAAAGATGTTATGCGTTTTTAGCACACGGATCATTGTTATGTCCAGTTAGTAATCAACAGCTTGATTGGCTTCTTCTGAATATGTTTCAGACAAGGCCAGAAAAACAGCACATTTCCCAGCAGAAGCCCTTTTAATGGGTGGCACCATTTCTATCACAATGCTATCATCAATCGTGTCTGCCATCGACACAGTTAGCAAAAAAGTGACGTTAATAGTTGCACAGAAAAGCCCATGTAATCACAAGCTATTGTAATTAAATCTGTTAGGCACTATGAAAGAACTATTATTCTTAATATCTCTTAATCTCTCCTGCTTTCTATCCTACCACTGACCTTCCCTTTTGTTCTTTCATCCCCTCCCCCTTTTCCCAGCCCTAAACTTGCTTTAAAATCTATTTCATTTCCTGCTTTTTTCCAGTTCTGACGAAAGGTCTGCGACCTGAAACGTTAACTCTGTTTCTCTCTCCACGGATGCTGCCTGGCCTGCTGAGTTTTTCCAGCGTTTTCTGTTATTGTTCAAAGTCAATGTTTTATCTTTTTTTCCAGGAATTAAAAAAAGCATTTGAAAAAGAAGCAAAACAAACCAAAAAAACCAAGCTTTTACTTACAGTATCTGTGGCTGCCAGTAAAGAAAAAATTGATGCTGGTTTTGAGATTAAGAAAATTGCTCAGTAAGTATTAATTCTTTCAATACAAATTTTTTTCTCTTTGCAATTTTCACAGTAGTTGCTGGGCAGTGATGTTTAGATCAAAACCCGATGCCACTGTACAAATTAAATCCTACTTCGGCCGCTGAAGTATTTTACTTGAATCCAGGTTGGATCTTTAATTGAGAAACACAAGTCAGAGCCATAGGGCAGGCCATTAACGAGGCTAAAGAAAAATAGTAGTGTAATAAATGAATCAAGACATTGTAATTTGGTGATGGGAAGCTAGGATTTAAAGCCTGTGGCTTGTAAGAAGAACGGGATCTTCTCTCTCTTAGGCAGTCCCTCGGAACCGAGGATGACTCGCTTCCACACTAAAAATGAGTTCGCAGGTGACTGATGAGTCCAATGCGGTACCTACAGTCTCTGTCACAGGTGGGGCAGACGGTGGTTGAAGGGGCGGGTGGGTGGGGTGCTTGGGTTGACGTGCACTCCTTGCGTTTGGCTTCTGCTTGTTCCCGGCGAAGAGACTCCAGGTGTTCGGCGCCTTCCCGGATGCTTCTCCTCCACTTTGTGCGGTCTTGGGCCAGGGATTCCCAGGTGTCAGTGGGGATGTTGCACTTTTTCAAGGAGGCTTTGAGGGTGTCCTTGAAGCGTTTCCTCTGCCCACCTGGGGCTCTCTTGCCGTGTCGGAGCTCCGAGTAGAGCGCTTGTTTTGGGAGTCTCGTATCGGGCATGCGGACGATGTGACCCGTCCATCGGAGCTGATCGAGCGTGGTCAAAGCTTCGATTCTGGGGATGTTGGCCTGAGTGAGAACACTGACGTTGGTGTGCCTATCCTGCCAATGGATTTGCCGGATCTTGCGGAGGCAGCGTTGGTGGTACCTCTCCAGTGCTTTGAGGTGCCTGTTGTATATGCTGATACTGCGCTCAAGAAGCTCGACACCATCCAGGACAAAGCAGCCCGCTTGATTGACACCTCATCCACCACCTTAAACATTCACTCCCTCCACCACTGGCGTACCGTGGCTGCAGTGTGTACCATCTACAAGATGCACTGCAGCAACTCGTCAAGGCTTCTTCAGCAGCACCTCCCAAACCCGCGACCTCTTCCACCTAGAAGGACAAGGGCAGCAGGCGCATGGGAACACCACCACCTCCAAGTTCCCCTCCAAGTCACACACCATCCTGACTTAGAAGTATATTGCCGATCCTTCATCGTCGCTGGGTCAAAATCCTGCAACTCCCTCCCTAACAGCACTGTGGGAGTACCTTCACCACACGGACTGCACCGCGGTTCAAGAATGCGGCTCACCACCACCTTCTCAAGGGGCAATTAGGGATTGGCAATAAATGCTGGGCTTGCCAGCGACGCCCACATCCCATAAACGAATTTAAAAAAAATTAAAAATAAGGATTTCCATAGTTTTGAAGTCCTGGGAATAAATGACGGCGTGAATTATTTTGATTATACTAGCAGATCATACAATATCAAAGAGGCTGCCAGTATTCTTGATAACTTCAGTTCAGTTACACACAGTAGTGCAGTAGATCTACCAGTCTGATGAAAAGCTGCACAGTTTAAACCCTGCAGAAGGCTTTGTGTGCGCTGAGTTGGGAGCGTGGGAAATGGAATTATTACGGTGCTTGTTTAATTTTGGTTCCAATATTCGCATCTGTTGCAAGATTCTTGACGGTTCTCTCAAAGTGAGATTAATTTGTGTTACAATAGCAATAGGAATCGACTGGGAAAGTACATATGCACAACCTGCATTTAAATAGTGACCTTAAGCAGGAAAAAAGTCTCAAGGCGCTTTCACAGACAAAATTGGACACTGAGCCAGAGGAGGAGATATTAGGTGGGGCGACTAAAATCTTACTTGAATCCAGGTTGGATCTTTAATTGAGAAATGCAAGTGAAGAGTCAGGGCCAGCGGGCAGGCCATTAACAAGGCTAAAAAAAAGTAGTCGTGTAATAAATGACTAAAAGCTTGGTCAAAGAGGTAGGTTTTAAGGAGTAGCGGGAGGCGGAGAGGTTTAGGGAGGCAATTCCAGAGTATCGGGCCTAGATGGCTGAAGGCACAGCCTCCAACGGTATAGCAAAAGAAGAGGAATACACGAGAGGCCAGAATCGGAGGAACACGGAGTTCTCTGGAAGAGGTTACAGAGATAGGGAGGGTAAGGCCATGAAGGGTGAGGCCATGAAGGGTTTTAAACATGAGGATGAGAATTTTAAATTGGAGGCATTGGGGGACCGAGAGTTAATGTAGGTCAGTGAGGACAAGGGTGATGGGTGAACAGGATTTAGTGCGGGATAGGATACGAGCATCAAAGTTTTGGATGAGCTGAAATTTATGGAGGGTGGAGGATGGGAGGCTGGCCAGGAGAGAATTGGAAGAGTTGAATCTGGAGATCACAGAGGCAAGAGTTTCAGCAGCAGATGTACTGAGGCAGGGGTGGAGGCAGACAATGTTATGGAGGTGAAAGTAGACGTTCTTCCTGATTGAGAGGATATGGGGTCGGAACCTCCGCTCAGGGTCAGAGTAACACTGAGGTTGCAAGCAGTCACTTGAGACTTGAGACAGTGGCCGGAGAGGAGGATTGAATCAGTGGCAAGGGGACAGAGTTTGTGGCAAGAGCTGAAGAAAAATGCTTTGGTTTTCCCAATGGATGAAATTGCAGCTCATCCAGGACTGACAACACAGAGGCAGCTGAGTGGTTGAGACAGGTGGTGGAGAGGTAGAGCTGGATAATATCAGACGTGTGGAAGCTGACCCCCACAGCCAAGATTTTGCTCACCATGGTGGGTCCGGTGTGGTCGGTGTCAGTGGCGGGTCGCGGCCCCGCTGCTGGCTCCATCCCGCTACCTAAATTGAATTTATCTCAATGGGGATTGTGAAACCCGCCCAGTGCGTTTCCCGGCCCAATTAGATGGAGCGGGTCTGGTGACGTCATTCATGACGTGTCTTGAGCCGGTTTCCTTAAAGGGACCATGGCCACCTTACTTTTGACATTTGTGCTGTCAGTGTTCTGCAGCATTGGAGTGCTGCAAACACCGACAGTCACTGCACAGAGGCAGAGGGCTGCACCCAGGTTCTCCCATGACTCCCTCCATATGCTTATGGAGGGAGTCACAGCACGCAGGGAGGTTCTCTTCCATTCCGATGGACAGAAGAGACCTCCCCAGGAAACCAAGACAGCCTAGTTGCACATTGCACAGGAGGTCACAAGCATGGATGTCATCAGGAGGACCTGGGTGCAGTGCCGCAAACATTTCAATGATCTCATTAGATCAGGAAACGTGAGTACAAAGCCACACTCAACCTCATCCTGCTGTGCCACTCATCACATCTCCATCACTCTGCCTTCCCTACCCTACTCCTGTACATCCTTACTCACACCAACTTACCTTGCACCTCCACCACCCATCCCCCTCTCTCTATCTACATTATCACATCCCCACCTCACTAGCCACCCCTCACACTCACCCTCATCTTAGTGCAATCATACCAACTAACAACACACAAGGGTAGGCACTTGGGTGGTTTATGCAATGTTCATGTAAAGTTTCTGTTAATGGGCTGTCAAACATTGAAACCTTTATTTTCAACACTTTGCGTTCTTGGACAGATTTGTGTGAACCTTTGGAAGTGGCTTAGTGAGTTGCAGTGAATGGTGAGACATAACGGTACCCCCCCGCAATGGTGATGAGTGTGAAAGGAATGACTTGGGCATTGTAGGGATGCTTTATGGTGTTGGTGTGGGTGTGGGGTGGGGCCAACCTGGTGCATCATGTGGCAGCCAGGGTGTACAGTGTCAAGTGAAGTAAATCTGGCCATGGTGAGGCCATCCCTGGCCTCCCGGGCAGCAATGTGGCTCGGGTGCTGATGCCCTGTGTCCTGTGTAGCATCAGGTGATTGCAGAGAAGGTTGGTGTTGTTGTTGGTGCTGCTGCTGTGCCTGGTGCTGCTGGTGTTGGGGCTGATCATGGTCAGATTTTGAGGACCAAGGTGAAACAGTATAAATGGTACCCATGCTGATGAAATAGATGGCAGGTGAAGTTAAGATGACAGAAACAATCTGTCAATGGAGAGAGAGGTTGTTCCAATGAGGTGACACTGGATGGAGAGTTTGCTCCAAACACTTGCAGCTTGCATGAAGCTCAATCTGTGTTCCAAATGCAGTAAGCAACAGCTTCTGCACTTGGAAAGTGAACAGCTGTGAGCTTTTATAGCACATTTCAATCTGTCAACTAAATCAGCTGATTCAATGGCCATTCAACTCCCACCTCAGGTTAACAGACATGGTCCACGAGCAGCGTGGACCCCTATGGGCGAGCCGTTAAAGTTAAAAGGAAAGGTTAAAACCATTATTAAGGGTCTGTCAACAAGCCAATAACTGCTTTAATTGAGTCGCCCACCTCTGCAGGTTCCCCACCCGCTGTCAAAAAAATCAAATTTCCCACCCGACCCGCCACTGATCCCGCCTGCTGACCCCCTGAAAAATTCCGGCCCATGTCTTCGGATGATGTTTCCAAGGAGCAGTATGTAAATGAGGAAGAGGAGGGGGGCCAAGGACAGATCCTTGGAGGACTACAGAGGTAATTATGTGGGGGTGGGAAGAGAAGCCATTGCTGGAGATGCTGTAGCTATGATTGAATGGTCAAGAATGGAATCAAGCAAGGACAGTTTCATTGTGGTGGACAATGGAGGACAAGCATTGGAAGAGGATGGTATGGTTGATCATGTCAAATGCTGCAGAGAGGTCCAGAAGGACAAGGAGGGATGGCGAACCACAGTCACAGAAGATATCATTTGTGACTTTTGTTAAGGGCATTTCAGTAATATGACAGGGGCAAAAACCTGATTGGAGAGATTCAAATGTGGAGTTGTGGGAAATATGGGAACAGATTTGGAATTAGACATCACATTCAAGGACTTTGGAGAAGAAAGGGAGGTTGGAGATGAGCTGATAATTTGGAAGGACAAAGGAATCGAGGTTGTTTTTTTTTGAGAGGGGTGATGAAAGTGGTTTTGAAAGGGATGAGGACAGTACCCGAGGCAAGGAAACCATTTACAATGTCAGCTAGCATAGTGCCAGAAAGAGAGGTTGGGTAGTCAGCAGTTTAGTGGGAATGGGGTCAAGGATCAGCCTTGGCCCAGTGGTAGCACTCCCGCCTGGAGTTAACAACAACAACAACTTGTATTTATATAGCACCTTGAACGTAGTGAAATGTTCCAAGGCGCTTCACAGAAGCGTTATAAAACAAAATTTGACAGAGCCACATAAGGAGAAATTAGGGCAGACTTGGTCAAAGAGGTAGGTTTTAAGGAGCATCTTAAAGGAGGAAAGAGAGGTAGCGAGGCGGAGAGGTTTAGGGAGGAAATTCCAGAGCTTAGGGCCTCGGCAACTGAAGGCACGGCCACCAAAGGTTGAACGAATAAAATCAGGGATGCTCAAGAGGCCAGAATTAGAGAATCGCAGATATCTCTGGGGGAGAGGGGGGGTGGGGTGGGTGGTGGGGTTGTGGAGCTGGAGGAGGTTACTGAGATTGGGAGGGGTGATGCCATGGAGGGATTTGAAAACAAGGATGAGAATTTTAAAATTGAGGCATTACTTAACCAGGAGTCAATGTAGGTCAGCGAGCACAGGGGTGATGGGTGAACAGGACTTGGTGCGAGTTAGGACACGGGCAGCCGAGTTTTGGATGACCTCAAGTTTATGTAAGGTAGAAAGTGGGAGGCCAGCCAGGAGTGCATTGGAATAGTCAAGTCTAGAGGTAACAAAGGCATGGATGAGGATTTCAGCAGCGGATGAGCTTAAGCAGGGGCGGAGACGGGTGATGTTACGGAGGTGGAAGTAGGCGGTCTTAGTTATGCTGCGGATGGGTGGCCAGAAGCTCATTTCAGGATCAAATATGACACCAAGTTTGCGAACAGTGTGGTTCAGCCTCAGACAGATGCTAGGGAGAGCGATGGAGTCGGTGGCTCGGGAACGGAGTTTGTGGCGGGGACCGAAGACAATGGCTTTGGTCTTCCCAATATTTAATTGGGGGAAATTTCTGCTCATCCAGTACTGGATGTCGGACAAGCAGTCTGACAATTTAGAGACAGTGGAGTCGTCGAGAGAAGTGGTAGTGAGGTAGAGCTGGGTGTCGTCAGCGTACATGTAGAAACTGACGCTGTGTTTTCGGATGATGTCGCCAAGGGACAGCATGTAGATAAGAAATAGGAGGGGGGCCAAGGATAGATCTTTGGGGGACACCAGAGGTAACGATGCAGGAGCGGGAACAGAAGTCATTGCAGGTGATTCTCTGGCTACGATTAGATAGATAAGAATGGAACCTGGTGAGTGCAGTCCCACCCAGCTGGACGATGGTGAAGAGGCATTGGAGGAGGATGGTTTGGTTAATCATGTCAAAGACTGCAGAAAGGTAGAGAAGGACGAGGAGGGATAGTTTACCTTTGTCACAGTCACAAAGGATGTAATTTGTGACTTTGATAAGAGCCGTTTCGAAGGTCAAAGGTTCAAGCCCCACTTTAGCCCTGGAGCATGACTGAGCACAAAGCCCAGAATGACACCTCAGTGCAGTACTGAGGGAGTGCCGCACTGTCGGAAGTGCTATCTTTTGGATGAGATGTTAAACTGAGGCCCTGTCTGCCCTCTCAGGTGGGTGTAAAAGATCCCAGGGCACTATTCAAAGAGCAGGAGATTTATCCTGCTGTCCTGGCCACTATCAACACACTAAAACAGATTACCTGGTCATGTAACTCATTGCCATTTGTGGGACCTTGATGTGCGCAAATTCTCTGCTGCGTTTCCCTACATTACAACAGTGACTGCACTTCATAAACTACTTCATTGGCTGTCAAGTACTTTAGGTCATCCTGTGGTCATAAAAGGCACCATATCAAGGCAAGTCCTTTCCTTTAAAACGGAGCAGGAAGTTGGTCTCATGGACAAGATGAAATTAGAGATGGCATGAGAGAAGGGAAAATTAGAAAAAGATGTGGGTTCAGGGCTAGGGCAGGGGGAGCCTTCGGGGAATTTGCCTTGTTGGGCAGTGGAAGGGGGGGGGGGGGGTGGGGGGTGGGGGGGGCTGCAGTCGAGGAAGCTGAAAGGATGGTTTCAATCTTAGTGACAAAGAAGTCTATGAGCTCCTCACATATTACTGAGTGCAGGGTGGAGGCGGCCAGAGAGAAACATAGAATCTAGGAGCAGGAGTAGGCCATTCGGCCCGTCGAGCCTGCTCCACCATTCAATACGATCATGGCTGATCATCCAAATCCAGTACCCTGTCCCTGCTTTAATCCCCACAGTACACATATCCCACCCTACCCCCGTAACCCCACGTATTTAATTCCCCCTAACATATCCCATCCTATCCCCATAACCCCACATATTTAATCCCCCCCTAACACTAAGGGTCAATTTATCATAGCCAAATCAACCTAACCCGCACATCTTTGGACTGTGGGAGGAAACCGGAGCACCCGGAGGAAACCCACGCAGACACGGGGAGAATGTGCAAACTCCACACAGACAGTCACCCGAGGTCAGATTCGAACCCGGGTCCCTGGCGCTGTGAGACACCAGTGCTAACCACTATGCCACCAAGAGTTTAACGAGATAGTTAGTTCTGGTGAAATGAAGCCGGGGGTTATCTTATCTCTCCAGGGCGATCCTACAGCAATGAATGGTTTTGGCAGAGGAGAGCCAGACCAGATTGTGCTTGAAGTGGCCCAGCCAGATCTGGTGACGGATAACTAAACCAGTTGTACACTAGATACGCTCAGGTCTGCACAGTTAGGATATGAGAGAGTGAAGATGGGGCCCATGCCAGGGGGACAACCAGAATGGGAGAGATTAAGGGCTGGATTTTGTCTTGGGGTCGTGTTTCCCGCATTTCGTGTTCCCCCCCGACTCCAGATTAATGTGGATGAATGATGCAATTTTCACTTAATTGGGCAATTGAGTACCAGCATGTGGGAACCCATGAACTAATTAGTGGTTTCAGTCTGAAAGTCGCCTCTGATGATGTCATCATTGCAGGGACCATCATTGCAGAGATTGCCTGGCCTTTGCTGTGAGGGGATCTGGATGCAAAATGAGCAGCATCTGAGAGAGCGAAGAGAGAAGAGAGAAGAGAGAAGAGAGAAGAGAGAAGAGAGAAGAGAGAAGAGAGAAGAGAGAAGAGAGAAGAGAGAAGAGAATTTTTTTTGCAACCAAGTCCTCCCAGGCAGTCTCTGAAGACATTCAATGCAGCAGCATCAGAGGCGACTTTCAGACCTAATACTACTACTACCTTCATCACATCTCCGTTGTAATAGTGGAGCTGCAGCTGATAGTCAGCTATCCACTTGTGCTCCCGCCAGGTTTCACTGGCGTGTTTCACATCAGGTGTGCTTCACGTCGGAAAAGGGTTAAACTAGCTAAAACGTTTCAAAGTGGCATTACAGAGCCAATTTAGGGCTTGTTAAGGGCTTTAATGGCCTCTCCCGCCTCTTGGAGGCGGGATGGAGTCGGGACCCCCGAATCTGCAACTTTAACCCCCCACACGCCTCCAAACCCGACTCCACGGGTTATTGAAATCCAGCCCTAAAGGTTTTATTGGAGACAACGGCATCAAAGGTGGCAGAGAGGGAGTGGTTGAGCTGGTCAACTGCGGCAGAAGGATTGTGGCAAGTCGAGGATCAATGGCTATGCATGTTTGGGGTTTGAAGTGCAGTTGTAAGTGACTTGGGGAAGAGTCTGTTTCGAGCAGACCCCTGAAGGAAGTGAAATAAAAACAGAAAATGCTGGAAATACTCGGCAGGTCGGGCAGCATCTGTGGAGAGAGAAACAGAGTTAACGTTTCAGGTCGGTGACCTTTCGGCAGAACTGGAGATGTGACAGGTTTTAAGCAAATACAGAGGCAGGGAAAGGGGGAGGGGAGGAAAGAACAAAGGGGGAAGGTCTGTAAGAGGGTGGGAGGCAGGAGAGATCAAGACAAAAGGGATGACGGTGCAAGGCGAAAGGAGATGGTAATGGGACGAGTAAAGAAACAAAAGATGGGTCTAGAGGAGGTGCAAATGGGAATGGCAGAATCATCAGCAACAGCTGCCATCTGAAAAAATGGGGGCAAAGGTTATGTATGATCTGAAATTGTTGAACTCGATGTTGAGTCCAGAAGGCTGTAAAGTGCTGAACAGAAAGATGAGGTGCTGTTCCTCGAGCTTACGTTGGAATAGTGTAGGAGGCCGAGGACAGAGGTCAGAGTGGGAGTGGTCCTGAGAATTAAAATGACAGGAGAATTAAAATGAAGTTTCCCCACCTGGCTATACATTCCACCATCTGCCCCGCCCTAGCTGACACTCGGGGTGGGGCAGAAACCGAGAATTTTAAGTAGGAGGCAAGAGGGGTAGAACAAGGAGAGGAGAGGAGAAGGTGGTACTAGAGCAGTAGTAGAGAGACCAAGTTGTGTTTGGTGACAAGGGCCACACCATCACAGTGGCAGCTTGGACGGGAGAAATGGTGGAAAGTATAGCCAGGTGGGGAGGCTTCAGGAAGGGGCAAGTTGTCGACACCAATAAATAATGTTTCCATTAAAGTCATGATGTCAATAAAGTCTAGGGGGGAGAAATTCATTATAGCCCCGTTTGGGGCACTAACTTTTAAAAGTTGAGAAAATTAGCGCCGCTAATGTTTCAAAACTTTTAGAAAATTCGGTTTTGCGCTCCAGAAAGGAAGTGGAGCGCTAAATCAAGCCCCCCACTTCCCTCCTGGAGCGCAATCGGCAGCAGGCGGGGCGGAGACTTCAGCAGCGCTGCACACTGGGCCGTGCAGCACTGCCGCGTTCAAAGCTCCTTCCCTCCTTTAAAAAGGGCAAGGGCCATCACTGCAGGCTGCTGCAATAGAAAAAGTACCTACCTGGACCACCAAGGCAGCCGCGATCCCACCCGATCAGCCCGGCACTCAAGCAGAGAGCCGGGTTGATCGATCGCGGGCAGGAACCCACGAGAAAAACTAGGACAGGAAAGGTAAGTTATTTTCCACTTACCTCGGCCACCTCGCCTTTAATCATCGCCCCCGAAGTGGCCGGCCGCCCGATGCACGCCTCCTGCAGCTGTCGGTGTTTTTCGCCCGGCGATGCTGCAGGGGGCGGAAGTCAATTTCGGGTCCGGGGCGATGCGCACTGGCGATGACGTCGCGATCTCCGGGCGAAGGAGATCGGGGCCCAACGCTGTAGCGCTGCCGCAAAACTCCCGCTGAATATGGCGGGAGTCAATGTCAGCGCTGTGCCCGGTCGCAAAGCCATTAGCGCCCCCCAGGGGTGCTAACGGGAGGTGCACGGGCACCCAATTCCACCCCCTAGATGCATCAGTATTGCCATTGATTACTCATAACTTCATTTACTGTATTTTAATTTCTACAGAGCTGTGGATTTTGTCAATTTGGTTACATATGGTTTCCATGGTGCCTGGGACCGATTCACTGGACACACCAGCCCTTTGTATCGTGGCTCTGCTGATCACGGTGCTTATGTAACTGCTAACATGGTATGTATACAAACTCCCAACATTCACAAGATACTTATGGATGAGGTAGGCCATTTCAGCCATCCAGAACAACCCTACACTCTCCCCATTGCTGCATGTAATTTCTTTTCTCAAATGATTCCAAGTTTTCAGCTCCACCACCCTGCTCAGAAGGCCATTGATCACAGTCTGCATGAAGAAGAACCATCTGATGTCAGTCCTGTTACCTTTTTCTAGTTTGAACTCGTGTCCCCTTTTTTTATTCCCAGTGTTTAATCTAAGTAGTATTCCAGATTAACCTTTTTCCTATCGTGTTCTACCTTGTATACCTCTACAAGATCAACTCTCAGACTCCTCCTTCCAGGCTGAACAGTTCAAGGTTCTCTCGTCACACACACCTGTATACATATATATCCGCAGAGATAGATATAATCTGCATATAGATAGAGATATAATCTACACATACTACACTTAGAGAGGTAGATATAATGTACACAGACAGAGATATAATCTAGACAGACAGATAGATAGAGATATAATCTAGACAGACAGATAGATAGATATAATCTACAGACAGACAGACTCTACACAGACAGACAAGCAGACAGACATACAAAAGCAAAATACTGCGGGTGTTGGAAATCTGAAATAAAAACAGAAAATGCTGGAAATACTCAGCAGGTCTGGCAGCATAGTCAAACGAAGGGTCATCGACCTGAAATGTTAACTCTGTTTCTCTCTCTACAAATGCTATCTGACCTGCAGAGTATTTCCAGCATTTTCTGTTTTTAAGCAGACGGACATAATCTAGACAGACAGACAGAATCTAGACAGACAGACAGACATTATTATGTAAGCAAATTGAAGAAAACTTCAGTTGGAAATCCGTGTTCCCCTGTATTTGCAGTCATAGCCAACACTTGTCTCGCCCTACAATCAACAGCATTGCCCAAACAACAAAACCATGCCACCTCATATTGCAAAATCACCAGCTATCACAGGAACACTCTGCACTCAAACACTTCAAATAGAATTGTGATTTCAATGGCTTACAGAAAGGTCTACACACTATTTGTCATCCTAGTGTGAATCCCTAGTGCCTGACTGACCCCACCGTACTATATGGCAGCTACTCTGAGGCCTTCAGCAATTGCTAATGCACAAAATTCATTCTTTTTTTTCCAGACCTCTGAAGGCTGCATCGCTTTCCTCTTAAACAGAGCTAGGATTTGAGCTGGCCCTCTTCCCTTGCCTTCTCAAACTGTTCCTGCTCAGTTGTGCTTGGTAAATCCCCTGGTGCGCGCTCCGCAAACTCACCAAGTCATGTCAATAGCGGCTTTTTCACAGGGGTGCATATTTATCGAATGGCAGGACAGGAGTCTTCCCGTGGTGGTTATATCCATCCTGCTGTGTGCCAGTTACTGCAAGGAGGGTGGAAGGGCTTTCACTCCTCACCATGTTTGAGCCAACTCACCACTGTGTGCAAGAGGGCAGAAAGCAGCAACTGTGGCCAAGGAGCAGGAGGAAGTAACTCTGAGGGTGTGAGTAAAAACTGAAGACTTCCCTGCTGACTTATTAACATCCATGGGAAATGGAGAAGGAAAGGATTAATTGTGCAGAGGTGAAGGTAGGGTCCTCAAAGCTGTGCAGAAAGAATGAGCAATTAGATGGTGAAATTTACCTTGGCACTCCTGGTGAGATCATTAAATTTCTTTCTGCATTGCATCCAGGTCCTGTTATAAATGCTGCTCACATCCACATCCTGTGCCATCTCTTGCCAAGCCCATTCAACTACTCACATTGGCACCCGCTGACCATGCGAGAGGAAAAGAACTGACTTCCTCCCTCCTCTCATGAATTTGCTCCAACAGCATTTTCGGGGCTGAAATTTCAGGCCATGTTGAAACTTTACTTGCCTCCAGACAGCGTCTTATAGTTCCACAACCTATCTTTCTAGTTTGCCCACACCTTCCCTTTTAGCTGCTGCAGTCCCTTAAGATCCTGCTGCAGTGAGCCATTTTCTATCTCCGAACTGGTAAGCTGCCATTGGGAAGTGCGTTTTGGGTTGGCAGTTTGCTTACCATGTGCCAATGAGAGGCAGCCCGTAATATTGGACAGATCCTCCACTGGGCAGCCATTGCTATCGCCCCACCAACCTCCTATTGGTTTTGTACAGGGATAACAAAATTGACCCGGGGAGTTTAAAGCTAGCAGAGGACCAAGCTAGAGCTGGCTCCATGATAGTATTTTGCCACCTGAGAAGCGTCCATGTTTCATGCATCAATTTTGCATTAAGAGACAGCGCAGGATAAGCATTTTCATGGTTTTGACATTGAGGAAGATTGGAACTTTTCTAAAATACCATTAATACAATGTGTGTACTGAGTTCTTTAATGTTAGAGAAATTTGTCTGTTGGTTTGTAGCTTAAGCCTCAGTCGAATAGTGTATATTCATCCATTTAGATGGCAGCATGTTGATGGAGTAAGTCAGAATATAATGGCAGGAGTTCTGTTATCTGAGGTCTGTCCACATATACCTAGCTATTTGGCAGTTAAGGACACACTCTGGCTTGTAGGGGATATGAAGTTGCCTTATGGGAGCGAGTTACACTGAACCCGAAGTACAATATCGAGCTTAAAACCCCAAGACTGCAACCGGCTCATTGTTTCTGCTGCAGGATTTTGCCGCTAAATACTGGACTCGTAATGGCTTACCACCAGACAAAATGATAATTGGATTCCCAACATTTGGACGGACCTTCAAGCTCAAGACTTCCGATCAAAGCGTTGGTGCTGCAGCAATTGGTCCGGGCCCAGCAGGCAGCTACACAAAAGAAGCTGGTTTCCTGGCTTATTATGAGGTGATAAAACGTGAATACATTTATTTTTAATCCATCGAGCATTTGCACAAATACCTCCATGCTTTTTTTGAACAAATGTGGCATAGTATTTCCCAGTAAATTCTTTTGTTTTTGCCATGTGATCTTATTGGCCCAGAATTTGCTGGGGTGGGGCATCTGGTGGTGAGCGAGACAAGTTGGATTTTTTTTTTCTCTGACCCTTCAGCTCCAATTAATTTTGCACCACAAATTGCTGTAAGTGCAAGTTGATAACGGCACAGCGAGGTCAACAGGGCATCTGAGACCTTGGTGAACGACAGGACCAACAGTCCATTCCCTTAACCAATTACATTTAAGGATAAAGAAACAGAGCGAATGACGGAGTAGTAAATAGGGTGAATTAGAGACAAATTAGATAGAGAGAAATAAAGAGAGGGAAAGAAAGATTGGATTGAGAGAAAATAAAAAGACAAAGGAAAAGTAAGAAAAAAATGTAAGCTTTAAATTTCAAAAGCCTCAAAGAACAATTTACTACCAGCAGGAGTGAGACTCCAGTTTCAATTGTTCCCTTTCGAGGTCGAGTGGCATTGCAGGAACATAAATCTCGTCATTGAAAGGGTTGTTACGTCATGAAATACTTGCCTTAACTTTCTGTGAGGAGTTTAATTCGTATTTACAATGCAAATACAGCAATTTCTCAAAACTCATGGAGAAATTGATGGCGAGATCCTGTTTTTGCAAGGTTACTGGTGGAGCGGTACAAATTGTTCAGCAATTTGTGGCGATTTGCAACTCTCAGCGTATCTCTTCCTCGCTACAATTGTTGGATTTATTTTTACCTACTAAATGCAGTGTGCCTTTAACTTGCCATCGTTTTGCCAGAAAATTCTATCCCATTAAGGCAGTATTTTTGTTAAATATTCCTTTATATCCAAAAGTACACAGAAGAAACTTTCACTTATACAGCACATCCCATCACATTTCAGGGTGTCCCAAAGCAATTTATAAGCAATGGAATTTTTCAAATACAGTCACTGTAAGACAGCTAATTTATGCACATCAAGGTCCCACAAACAGCAAGTAAATGAGTAACCAGATAATCTGCTTTTGATGTTGGATGAGGGAGGAATGACAGGAAAACTCTCCACTTCCTAAAATAGTGTCATTGGATCTTCACGGCCACCTGAAGGGGTAGACAGGGCATTGTTTAACACCTCATTCAGAAGATGGCACCTGTGACAATGCAGCACTATATCACTACTGCACTGAGATATCAGCCTACGTGATATCCTCGAGCGAGATATAGATAGATGATATATAGATATCGATATATAGATAGATGTTATATAAATAAGTGTCTAATTTTTCTCATGGAACTTATACTAAAAATGTCCAACCCTTCTCATTGACAGATCTGTGACTTTTTGAAAGATGCTAAAGCCAAATTGATTAAGGACCAGATGGTCTCATTTGCAGTCAAGAAAGACGTGTGGCTTGGATACGATAACCTGGAAAGCTATGACGCGAAAGTATGGTTTGTGTATGCTGAACTATATTGATCTAAAAACTTTTGTTCTAGCGGATATATTTATGCACATTTCTACACAAAACTATACATTAAAAGAAGGGTATCTGAGCTTATCGCTATGGGTCACATAGGTACATACCATGGAGCCTTGGAAGTCAATGGACTTCAGTAAGGCTTTTGACAAAGTCCCACATGGGAGACTGGTCAAGAAGGTAAGAGCCCATGGGATCCAGGAAAATTTGGCACATTGGATCCAAAATTGGCTTAGTGGCAGGAGGCAGAGGGTGATGGTCGAAGGTTGTTTTTGTGACTGGAAGCCTGTGTCCAGTGGTGTACCGCAGGGATCGGTGCTGGGTCCTTTGCTGTTTGTAGTGTACATTAATGATTTAGATATGAATGTAGGAGGTACGATCAGTAAGTTCGCAGATGACACGAAAATTGGTGGTGTAGTAAATAGCGAGGAGGGAAACCTCAGGCTACAGGACGATAGACGGGTTGGTCAGATGGGCAGAACAGTGGCAAATGGAATTTAACCCTGAAAAGTGTGAGGTGATGCATTTTGGGAGGACTAACAAGGCAAGTGAATACACAATGAATGGTAGGACCCTAGGAAGGACAGAGGAGCAGAGGGACCTTGGTGTGCATGTACATAGATCCCTGAAGGCAGCAGGACAGGTAGATAAGGTGGTTAAAAAGGCATATGGGATACTTGCCTTCATTAGCCGAGGCATAGAATATAAGAGCAGGGAGGTTATGATGGAGCTGTACAAAACGCTGGTTAGGCCACAGCTGGAATACTGTGTGCAGTTCTGGTCGCCACACTATAGGAAGGATGTGATTGCATTGGAGGGGGTGCAGAGGAGATTCACCAGGATGTTACCTGGGCTGGAGCGTTTCAGCTATGAAGAGAGACTGGACAGGCTGGGGTTGTTTTCCTTAGAGCAGAGAGGGCTGAGGGGGGGACCTGATTGAGGTGTACAAAATTATGAGGGGCATAGATAGGGTAGATAGAAAGGAACTTTTCCCCTTAGTAGAGGGGTCAATAACCAGGGGGCATAGTTTCAAGGTAAGGGGCAGGAGGTTTAGAGGGGATTTGAGGAAAAACTTTTTCACCCAGAGGGTGGTTGGAATCTGGAACTCACTGCCTGAAAGGGTGGCAGAGGCAGGAACTCTCGCAACATTCAAGAAACATTTAGATGAGCATTTGAAACACCATAGCATACAAGGCTACGGACCAAGTGCTGGAAACTGGGATTAGAATAGACAGGGCTTGATGGCTGGCGCAGACACGATGGGCCGAAGGGCCTCTTTCTGTGCTGTATAACTCTATGACTATTAAGTTACATACATCTCAAGTTACATAGATCTTGGAATTATGATTTAGGATTTATCCATTAATGAGGCAAAGCGTTAAGAGCAGTTAATTTCAAACCATTAGGTCCATAAACTTCAAACAGGACAAACAAACAAATAAGAAATACAAGCACAAGTAGGACTGATTTGGCTGGCCTTTCAGGGACCAATTGTGAAGGCTCACAAGCCACATATGGCCCACAGGCTGCAGTGGCAACACAACAACAACTTGTATTTTTATAGCACCTTTAACCTCGTAAAACATCCCAAAGTGCTTCACAGGAGCGTAAACAGACAAAAAATTGACACTGAGCCAAAGACGACGACATTAGGACAGGTGACCAGATGTTTGGTCAAAAAGGTAGGTTTTAAGCAGAATCTTAAAAGGAAGAGGGAGAGGTAGAGAGGCAACGAGCTTTGGGGAGGCAATTCTAGAGCTTAGGGCCTAGACGGCTGAAGGCATGGCCGCCAATGATGGGACAACAGAGGTGAAGGATGCACAAAAGGCCAGAGTTGGAGAAAGAAAAAGTTCTCAGAGTGTTGTCGGAGGAGGGTTACAGAGATAGGGTTGGGCAAGGCCATGGAGGGAGTTGATGACAAGGAGGAGCATTTTAAATTAAGATTAACAATTCAGTACGGAATGCAGTAATAATAGGATTCTGTCCTTTTTAATACTTTGAGGTGTTCTCAATTCTCTCCTCATACTCTCCTCTTGCTTTACTTTTCCTTTATTCTCTCTCATTCTGTAAGTGGAGACTATCTTTTACAGTCCACATTGTGTTCTGTATGCTTTGTTGTCGCCCAGGTGCTAGAGTAGGAAGCATTTTGGAAAGAGTGGAAAAGACTATGTAAAAGGATGGAGAGCAGCCAGTCATTGTGGTTCAGTGGGAACCAACAATACCGGAAATCAAAGGTCTGAAACCCTGCAAAAGGAATTTAAGAGATTAGGAAGTAGGTTTAGGAGGAGGACTTCAAGGGTGGTAATGATTACTCCCCAGCCGCGTGCTAGAGCAGGGAAGAATAGGAAGATTCGGAGCTCACATGTGGCTAAAGGGGTGGTGTCAGGAAGAGGGTTTCTGTTTTAGGAGACATTGGCACCAGGAAGTGTTTATTGAAGAAATGGAAGTTGAGGAGGAGGAAGTCAATCTTGAATTGGTTAAAAGCGCGATGAGAGATATTATGACAAAAAAATTGGAATCTTTAAAGATCAAATATCTAAGTGAAAAGAAAGTAATTAGAAGCAGCTATGCTCGACAAACCAGAGGTGACGACAGATATAGTGGATGGGGGAAAATATAGTTGATGTGGTTTATATGGGCTTTCAGAAAGCCAAGGTACCACACAGGAGACAACTGAAGATGATAAAGGGGCATAAAATTAGGGGGCCATTAGCAAACTGGATCAAAAACCGGTTAGAATGGAGGAAACTGAGAGTAAGGGTTAAGGGCAGTTTCTCAGAGTGGTTGGAAGTGGGTAGTGGTGTCTCACAGGGTTCTGTTCTGGGACCTCTTCTGGGCACTGTGTACATCGATGGTTTGGATATGGGTCTCGAGGGAATGGTGTCCAAATTTTCAGACAATACTAAAATAGGAGGCATAGTAAATAATTTCAAGGAGGTGCAAAGGGATATTAATAAGATGGTGGAACGGGCAAAAAAGTGGCAGAATAAATTCAATATCAATAAATGTGAGGCAGGACATTTTGGTTTTGAAAAAATATAATTATACTTTGAATGGGGTAAAGCTGGATGATGTTAAAGAGCAGAGAGGTTTGGAGATTCGGATTCACAAGACATTAAAAGTAGCGCCTCAAGTGGATAAGGCCATAAATAAACTAATATGTTACAAAGTATTAAAAAGTATTGAAGTACTTACAGCACAGAAACAGGCCATTCAGCTCAACAGGTCCATGTCCACATCCAAACCATCAACATATCCTTCTATTCTTTTCTCCCTCATGTGCTGATCTAGCTTTCCCTTGACTGAATCTATGCTATTCGCCTCAACTACTCACTGTGGTGGCAAGTTTCACATTCTAACCACTCTCAACACAACAACAACAACAACAACTTGTATTTATATAGCGCCTTTAACATAGCAAAACGTCCCAAGGCGCTTCACAGGAGTATTAAAAGACAAAAAATGACACCGAGACACATAAGGAGATATTAGGGCAGGTGACCAAAAGCTTGGTCAAAGAGGTAGGTTTTAAGGAGCGTCTTAAAGGAGGAAAGAGAGGTACCGAGGCGGAGAGGTTTAGGGAGGGAATTCCAGAGCTTAGGGCCCAGGCAACAGAAGTTCGGGTATCATTCTAGTGAATCTTTTCTGCACCTTTTCCACTGCCTCTATATCCTTTTTATAATATGGAGACCAGAACTGTTCACAGTACTCCAAGTGTGGTCTAACCAAGGTTCTATGCAAGTTAAACATAACTTCTCTGCTTTTCAAATCTATCCATCTAGAAATGAACCTCAGTGCTGAGTTTGCTTTTTTTATGGCCTTATTAACCTGCGTCGCTACTTTTAGTACAATAGCTGGAAATCCGAAAGAACAACAGAAAACGCTGGAAAAACTCAACAGGCCAGGCAGCATCCGTGGAGAGAGAAACAGAGTTAACGTTTCAGGTCGAAGACGAAAGGTTTTCGACCTGAAACGTTAACTCTGTTTCTCTCTCCACGGATGCTGCCTGGCCTGCTGAGTTTTTCCAGCGTTTTCTGTTGTTGTTTCGCTACTTTTAGTGTTGTGTGTATCTGTACCCCCAGATCCCCCTGTTCCTCTACCCCATTTAGACACTTGTTGTCCAAGGAGTATGTGGCCTGCTTATTCTTCCGACCAAAATATATTACCTCGCGCTTATCTATATTGAAGTTCATTCGCCAATTACATGCGCATTCTGCAAGTTTATGAATGTCTTCCTATATTTTGTCGCAACATTGACTATACCCCCCAATTTGGTGTCATCTGCAAATTATGAAATGTAGTACAAGGATTTATGGCAAGAGGCATAGAATATAAAAGTCAAGATGTAATGGTGAATATATGTAAAACCTTATTAAGATCAGTGGGAATACTGTGTGCAGTTTGGGCTCCACACTTTAGGAAGGCTGTTGATGTAACAGAAAGGGTACAGTACGGATTCACTAGAATGCTATCTGGTGTGAGGAAATACAAAGGCAGATGTGAAAAATTGGGGCTGTTTTCATTAGAACAGAGGTTGTTACATGGTGATTTGACAATGATGACTAAAATTATGAAGGAATGGGACAGAGAAGATAGAAACAGAGTGTTTCCAGTGATTGAGGGCCCGAGAACAAGGGGGAAATATGTAAGATTAAATGAGAGAGATTTAGGTCAGAGAACAGATGAGTGGTAATAACAATCTACAGAGAAAACTATTTAAGTCATGGTGTTTGAGATGTTGTGCAAGGTGAATGGTCCACAATGGGCTTATCGTGCTCTACCATCTCTAAACACATTTTAGCAATCCAGATGCAGAAATTACAAATACTGCTGTCCAGTTGCACTGTATGTGATTTACCCAGAGCTGTAATTTGTATGTTGTCTAGTTTATAATGCAATTCAAATCCCTTGAGTACATTAGATGCAAGAGTTTAACTCACAGAAATCTATTATTCTCCATATAGCAGGGATCTGTTTTGGTGTAACTTAAGTCATTTGTATTCCCTTCCCCATTATAAAAGACATTATTTCCTAATTAAGACGCACTGGTCACCTCCTTCGTCTATGCTTCTTTACGAATGCCTGCTAGGACACAGGCTTTTCATTTTTCTCTGTTGGGAAGCATCTGCCCCTGCTCAGGCAAGGGGAGGAATTTCAGCCAACTGGTTTTCCAATATGGCCACTCATAGGCAGGTAGACCTGGTAACTACAAGCAAGGAAAAGAAATACAGCCTTCATGTTTCCTGCAATTTACATTTTTTTTTTTCCCCCCAAACACTGGCTGCAGAAGCAACTTGCTTGGCTCAGGCACCAGTGTTCAATGGTTGGTGGTAGGCAGACCTCGGAATCTCACTGGAAACGGGGCCTGTGCAAGCGCTCAGCAAGTGCTGTCTTGCACAGGCCCAGGAAGCGGGTTTAAAAATATTTTGATTGGAACATGATGGGCCAGATTTTGCTGGAGCGGGGGCATCTCGCGGCTTGCCCAGCTAGTTAGACTTGTCCGTGCACGTTTAGGTTTTTAAATTCTTGGCCACAAAGTTGCTGGAAGTGCGAGTTGATAACAGCGCAGCGAGGGCAACAGGGCATCTGGGATCTTGGTGAACAACGCGACAGACAGTGTATCTCCTTAACCGATTCAGTTTTAAGGACTGAGAAATAAACAGAGGATGGACTGAGAAGGAACGTGAATTGGAGTGGGTGAATTCAATGTCAAATCATGTAGAGAAAGAGAGGGGGAAACAAAGATTGGAGAGAAAAAGAGACAGAGAAGAAAAACAAAAAAAGAAAAAATTGTAAAATTTGACATTTTTAATACCTCCTAAAACAATTCAGAACCTGAAGGAATGAGGCTCCACACTTACCACATCGTTAAAGGGTAATTACTAGACTTAACTTTCTGTGACGAGTTCAGTGGACAATTAATGTGCAAATGCTACTTCATGAAAATCATGGGGAGGTTAAGCGCAAGATGCCGTTTACGCGAAGCTAACAGCGGAGCAGCACAAATCGGCCAGCAAATAGTGACGATTCGCAATTCACGGGGCATCTCTTTCTCGCAACAAGTTGCTGGCGGATTTACGCATTAACAACAGCGTGCGTCGTTCAGACACCGTTACTTGTTCAGCAAAATGTGGCCCGATAATTTGCAGGCAGCACGGAGACTATCTGATACTCCAGCAAGCCCTCTCAGTCATGCCATGTCGAAACTCCATCCTCTGTTCTGAAGCACTCCCTGCCCTCTGCCGTGGAGACTGCCGCCAATACGGTAACGACCCCGAGGTCTGAAAGTTGGCCAGCGTCACGGGACATCTCCATGGTGGATGTTAGTCCTCCAGAGTTGCACCCCAATCAAGGGATACAAAAAGCCTGGGCCAATGTGTCCCAGGACTGTCAGAACAAAATAAATAAAAATTAACTAAATTCAGTGGGATATATAAAAGTTACTCAAACAGGAGTTAAAACAGTTCCATTGTTACTTTATCATTGTAGGCCCGGTGGCTAAAAAAGAACAAATTCGGAGGTGCTTTTGTGTGGACAGTAGACCTCGATGATTTCAATGATCATTGCAAACAGGGAGTATTTCCTCTAACAAACAAATTGAAGAAACTTCTTGAAATAAATTCAGGTAAAATATTTACCATTATCATAGATAAAATTCAACAGTATTTCACAAAGCTAATTTTACTATATATTGACGTAGGAGTTACAATAGCGAAGTAGTATTATTGCAACAGTGGCCATGCTTTTGTCATTTTGAAAATCAACTGCACTTTTGAAGATATGGGCAACTAAAGAAGGGTCATGGTGGTGCAGTTTACATAAAACCAGATTTAGATACTTTGTAAGTTATTAGCCATCAATCCTCTTTCAAGTATGTTTTTAAACATTAAATTATTACAAAGCTTCAAAGCATTGTGCTTGTTTAAGGAACTATAAAGTTCTGAGCTTGATTCAGGAGGTCAACAAAGGCAAACCTAGATCTATTGTGCAGAACATTTCTTTTCTTGTATAACTGCCCGTTTTCAGTCTCCAGACTTCAACAACTCTGTTACCTAAACAGATACACACATTAGGTTCCAGTACAGCTACAACACTGGCATCTATTCGACAATGTGGAAAACTGTCCAGGTATGTCCTGTCCACAAAAAGCAGGACAAATCCAACCCGGCCAATTACCGCCCCATCAGTCTACTCTCAATCATCAGCAAAGTGATGGAAGGTGTCATCGACAGTGCTGTCAAACGGCACTTACTCACCAACAACCTGCTCACTGATGCCCAGTTTGGGTTGCGCCAAGACCACTCAGCTCCCGACCTCATTACAGCCTTGGTCCAAACATGGACAAAGGAGCTGAATTCCAGAGGTGAGGTGAGAGTGACTGCCCTTGACATCAAGGCAGCATTTGACCAAGTCTGGCATCAAGGAGCCCTAGTAAAACTGAAGTCAATGGGAATCAGGGGTAAAAAGTTCCACTGGCTGGAGTCATACCTAGCACAAAGGAAGATGGTTGTGGTGGTTGAAGGTTAATCATCACAGCCCCAGGACATCACTGCAGGAGTTCCTCAGGGCAGAGTCCTAGGCCCAACCATCTTCAGCTGCTTCATCAATGACCTTCCCTCCAACATAAGGTCAGAAATGGGGATGTTCGCTGATGACTGCACAGTGTTCAGCGCCATTCACAACTCCTCAGATAATGAAGCAGTCCATGTCTGCATGCAACAAGACCTGGACGACGTTCAGGCTTGGGCTGATAAGTGGCAGGTAACATTCGCGCCACAGAAGTGCCAGGCAGTGACTATCTCCAACAAGCGAGAGTCTAACCACCTCCCCTTGACATTCAATGGCATTACCATCGCCGAATCCCCCACCATCAACTTCCTGGGGGGTCACCATTAACCAGAAACTTAACTGGACCAGCCACATAAATACTGTGGCAACAAGAGCAGGTCAGAGGCTAGGTATTCTGCGGTGAGTGTCTCACCTCCTGTCTCCCCAAAGCCTTTCCACCATCTACGAGGCACAAGTAAGGAGTGTGATGGAATACTCTCCACTTGCCTGGATGAGTGCAGCTCCAACAACACTCAAAAAGCTCGACACCATCCAGGACAAAGCAGCCCGCTTGATTGGCACCCCATCCACCACCTAAACATTCACTCCCTCCACCACCGGCGTACTGTGGCTGCAGTGTGTACCATCTACAAGATGCACTGCAGCAACTCGCCAAGGCTTCTTCAGCAGCACCTCCCAAACCCGTGACCTCTTCCACCTAGAAGGACAAGGGCAGCAGGCACATGGGAACACCACCACCTCCAAGTCACACACCATCCTTGACTTAGAAGTATATCGCCGATCCTTCATCGTCGCTGGGTCAAAATCCTGGAACTCCCTACCTAACAGCACTGTGGGAGTACCATCACCACACGGACTGCAGCGGTTCAAGGCGGCGGCTCACCACCACCTTCTCAAGGGCAACTAGGGATGGGCAATAAATGCTGGCATTGCCAGCAACGCCCAGATCCCATAAACGAATAAAAAAAAGTCATTTGAGGAAAACTTGCCAATTCAAGCTCGAGTACTACAGAAGCAATGAAAGAATCCTTAATTATTTACCTGGCCTTATCAGAACTAAAATCTGTATAATTAAACTAGAACAGGATAACTGAAGAAAGTACTAATTCCTATTAGTGTTTTCCCAACTCAATTAACCTGCAAGGAACATCTTTAAAAAAGTAACAACAACAGAAAATGCTGGAAACACTCAGCAGGTCAGGCAGCATCGAGGAGAGAGAAACAGTTAACATTTCGGGTTGAGGACCCTTCGTCAGAACATCTTTAAAAAAAAGTGTTGAACAGACAATGAACCACATTGAAATGTACAGTAATTCATCAGTCGACTGGAAACTCAGCCTAGATTATGTGCTGAAGTCCGAATACACAGCATCTTGTGCATTATTATTTTAAGACACTACCAGATACATGCTGTAATCAACAAGGCTGCCTTGTACAGCCAAAGTTATTTTCTCCCTCAGGTTAATATCCTTCAAAGCAGCTCATTGCATACGAAGTAGCCAAAAGATATACAATGTTATATAAATGCAATTCCTTGCTATTAAATCAAACTAAACACATTTAAAGGCTGCTAATTTATATCTATTTTTGAAGATGGTTGGACAGTTTTCCCAACTCAATTAGCAAAAACACAAGCAAATACCAACTCATTACAAGTTCAAAGATTAGAGAACTCTGAAAAAACCCACCATAAAGAAGTGCAGATACCAACTTTTAAATTGCAGGAAATTTCTCATCCTACCTGAAAATGGAACAGGAGTTCGAATAGTACCGACAGCAGTAACAATTGGGATTGAAGTGCTGAATTGTCCCAACTACTAGCTGTAGCCTTAGCAGTCTTACTTGAATACAATCAGTTACAAGTTCGTTGAAGTCTTGTAAAGCAAAACACACCATCGAAACATTTACAGCCAATGTACCAGGAACCTAAAAGACACTATGCAGAAATCGACCATTTAAGAATTCACCAATATTACTGCATTGCTCTCTTCCATCCAGTGTCTGATCAGATAACTCCAACCAACTGTCATAGAAAAAGAATTATTTCATGAAATGCATCTATTTCAGTAAATATAAACGCTATTACATTTTTCTCTTCCAGACTGTGGAGTGCCAACAGTGAATACATCTTCCAATGTTCACATCAGTAAACCTAGTCACAAAATTGATGGCAGCACAGATGTAACTATTAATGGGGCATGGTGCCTCAATAAAACATCTGGTGTTTACAGTGACCCACAAGATCCTACCAAATTCTACCGCTGTGCTCAGCTAACCACCCATGATCGCTGTGCTGATGGATTGGTCTTTGATAAAAGCTGTATGTGTTGCAATTGGCCTAAAAAAGTGGCAACGAACCAGAAGGGTGGTGTGCCAATAAAATAGTACCCACGCCCCCTTAATAAAGACAGCTAACAGTAGTAGGACTCCACTAGTAACGTGCCTCCAGGCTGAACCACATCAGTTAACTCCAAAATTTTGGTTGCAAGATTGGAGCCAATTTCTAATCCAGCATTTCAAATTCTTGCTGATACCACAAGATTCGATCTTGAAGTAACCTAGTGTGAGGTACCTTACTAAAGGCTTCCTTTTCCCGGTAATCATAAAGAGCATCTCTTACGATCCCTTCCAGCATCTTCCCAATAATGGACGTCAGGCAGATAGGCCTGTAGTTCCCTGGCTCAGATTTGTCGTGGGGGAGTTGCACTTCCCTCTCCCACCCCCTGGGCACTCCTGTGCCAACAAATAACCAAGCAAATACTAAATTCTGCATTCATGCTAATCACCAGACCTACCAAAGAGACTGTCCGGAGGGACTGGTGTTTTCCGATGCATGTATATGCTGCAGCTGGCGCTTAAACCAGAATGCAGGTTAAATGATAATTTGAAGATCTTCTAAAATACTTTAACAATGAATACTCCAACAGGTTATTTTCAAATTTTATTTCTTTTTCTACGTTATTAGTCATTAGCAAAAACAAGAATCGAGTGCATAAATGTAGCAATTAGTTACAGCTATGGCATGAATCTCAAAGCGTTCCCTTCAGTTTGATTTTCTTAAGGTCCCAGCATAACTAAATGCCACCAATTATGCTGATTTTGGTATTAGAAGCCTCATTCTATTAGATCTTGATTTTAGTAAGTACTGGCAACAAGTTCTCAGCACTTTGGCTTCAGTCTGAAGCGGAATACTTTGGATTTTTGATGGTCCAATTTTTGCCTTTGGAGAGCCTAAGAAATTAAGTAAACACAAACCCAAATTGTATTGGACCCAAAGTGAATGATCCTATTTGTATTTGTCAAATCTTAAAATACCTCAATTAAATAAAATAAAATCTTACTGCAAACTTGAGAATTTTTGTTTAGTATTTTTTTTTTTTACATAGACTGAATCTTCCGTAGCGCTGTGGATGATAAATTCTCAAACTGGTCTTTGTATTGCAGTTTATTTCTCAGTCCTTTTTGTATGCATCTCTTGCCCCCCTCCCCCCTTTCACTATTCTCTATTTTCCAGTTTTTCCCTCTCGCCCTCGTGTCCTTATGGGTGGGAGCTGGTGGATACTGCAACAGGAAAGGCAGTACTGTGATGGTAGCTGCAGTACACAAGCCAGGAGACGTCCAGGTAGTGGTGTATACCATGGATGCCATTTGAGCTTCAGGTCATTGAAGAGACGAGACGAGTCCCAGGTTGCATTTTCCGGTGGTGAGCGTAGACAGCAAGAGATCCGGCTCGGAATAGAACGCATGAGAAGGAAAGAGTGGAATTCAAAGAGGGATGAAATGGGTGGAAGTGGTAGGTGGGGGAGGGCAATGACGTGCTGGGACAGGTAGGTCCAAGGCACTCCTGATATTGGACCTTGGGCCATATTTACATGAGATCAGCAAGCTGCAACTACCTAGTGTCCCAGGCAGCTTGCTGGTAAGAGGATTTTTATTGGGGCCGCTGCATTGCCAGCTGAGGCCCTGGGACGCCTCGGCTCAGGAGGGAGCTAAATGGGTGTCGGTAATGGACCTCGTGACTCCACATTCAGGTACATGTTTTTTGTTAAAAAAAAACTTACTGCTCTGATGGTGGCCTCCAGCTATCTCTTTCAAGACCGCCGGTTATGCTACATGTACAGCACAAATTCCTACAGCTACATCTCTTGGCACCATTTGCTATTTAAATTCAGTAAGCTCTATTCAGTAATGTAATGAGAGAAAATGTAATCGCTGATTTCCATTGAAAGTCAGTTGACTTCAGCAGAATCACTTAGGCCATTTTTTTTTTTTTTAATTGTTAAATAGAGCAGTGAGATTGATGTAAAATCTCAAGCCACACCATAACCAGCTGTAGTAATTCAGTCATGATGACAATGTTAAAACACTGGTTGGTTAATTTAATGGCCTGGCTCTTTAAATTTTAAACACCGCTTGAACACAATGGATTCTCGAGGTAGCTGGTGCTATGGCTAGCTCCGCTCCTTTTTGCTGACCATCCTGCAAACTTTGAATCCAGTTTTCTAACTTGGTTACGTCGGCAGCATGGTCGCACCGTTTCACCACCCCCCCCCCCCTTCAAATTCTTGGCAAGATAGCAATCTCAAATTCGCTTAGTTGTTCCAAGGTGGCTTGTAATCGTTTTACAAGAACATTAAATTAATTCATGGCTCAACAAAACTATACCCAGCTTAATAGTGCCCCCCAAAAGTACTGAGAAGTTGAAAATCCAGAAGAGCCTCAAAATTTAAAAAACAATGCTATGGCGGTGAAATCATACACTGCAATGAGTATTGGTTTAACAGTCTGTCAGAAGGAGCAGAGGAGAGAGTTTAATAACAGGTTAAAAAATGCAAAATATGGAAGGACCCTTAACAGATTGTGTATATTCCTTTTGATTTAGACTGTCCTCAGGTTATAGTTCCTTTAGAAATTTAGGATTAAAATATAGTTGTATTTCAAATGAAAAAACAAAACCAAAATATTTCATGATCTAATGCGAAACTGTTTATAAATTTCACTTTTACAATTTAGAAAATGTGGTAGAAATGTTGCTGCTGTGGAAAGGGGGGCGGGGGGGGGGGAAGAGAGAAAAATCACAAGTAGCATTTTTCAAACAATTATACAAATATATTTTATGGTAGGGCTCCAGTTTTAAGTTTCAAAAACTATGATCTTGCAGAAGTATACAAATTTAAATGGTCATAAAGTAACATGGCCCAGGGCAAAAGTCACTCCCCTCAGAGCAGTCTGTATTTAAGAAGGATGAATACTGAAATAGCTAAGATCCAGATGATTTTATTCACAGATTAGAAACAAAACTGCTTGAGCTTTAAAATCACTGAAAATACACCAGCATTCCGAGGATAAAGCAATTCATTCAACAATGTTCAGAACACATTTTGCTTTCTATTGGCTTTTGAAAACACTCTAGTTAGGTCTAATTAAAGTTTCCAGTTGAAATTACTGCTTTTTTGTTGACTAGCTCAACAAGTCATAAATTAAGTCACTATAATACATTTAAAATACAGATCATGGCTTATGCATTAAAAACCATATAGTACAATTCAATTATCTTAACTGTTGAAACATAACACCTTCATGTATAATGTTGCTTCCCATGGGCAATTTCCAGTTGTACTGTACAATTTGAAATTTATAGAAAAAAGTTACCAGTTTAATTCAAAATATGTAGGGACTGATTCACAATTGAACACGAGTAACTTGTTTCTTGAACAAAGTTGAACAGCAAAAATAAGTTACATATTGCACTTGAATTTTAAAGCACAAGTTGTATTTAATTAATTCTGTATTTAAATTATTTCCAGTTTATTTCCAATTCCAACAGTGAGGAAATTCAGATCCAAGTAAACAAATCTTGTTTGGCTTAAAAATTATGTAAACTGATAGGGACCACATTTGAAATCAAGAGAACTATATATTTACTTAATAGCTTACATTTGTTTCAACTCATGTTTTTCGCCAGTGATCTTGGAGGACATCCAAAAAAGACCTTGTACATTTCCCCCGACTATTTCTAACCAATATATTTTTGATGATCTTGTAAAGCCAGACGGTCTAGTCCTCAAAACTGAGGGGGGAGGGGATGTGGTCTATGCATCATGGTGACCTGCAAGTGGGATCTCTGCTTTTTTTCCCCCCCCCAATTCATCTTGTTACACTGAATCAAATTCAGCAGTAAACTCACAATTTAGCGAAGCCATGGATTTAATGCATTGTATATAGGCCCCATTAAAAAAGGAATCCAATAGGTTATAAACTAGATGAAAATATTTTGCTCATGTAAAATGTACAAATCAAGTACCAAATCTGAAGTGTCATCCCCTCTGTCCAAGACTACCAAATATGAACCGTGTGTAGTATACTCAAGTAATCATTTGAAGGAATATCTGTGAAAAATGTTGACAATTTATGTAGTTGAACAGAGGTATTTGTGCAAAATACTTGAAAGCTAATTTGCAACCTGTAGATTTTTCTTTTCAAAAGTGCTAAGTGGAAACCATCTTCTCAGAGTTTCTATTGCTTGTAAAACATTGCCTGTAATAAACAGCAAAAGCAAGGAATCGCATTATAGTGGATTTGATTCATGAGATCTATGTGGCTCGGGATCAGATTTAAAACAATATGCGGTAGAGGTTTGAGTGACTGCAGACAAATGAGCCTATGAAAAGGCCAAAATCTTGAGCAAACGAAGATCATATATTTTGAGGATGGAAGGTGATGGAACAAAACCCAATCAAAAAACAATCAATTGCTATCACTTGTCATATGGCTACTTGTCTTGAAGCATTGGGAGCACCTCAAGAACAGATCACTTTTTCCCCAAATCAATGCTTAAAGAAGAAGTTCCCCTGATGGCTCACCAAGTTCAGTGAGTAGCCATACAAATAGAAAAGTCCCAAATCTGATACCTAGTATGTGCCGAGTCAGTTAATCTCAGTGGGCAACAGTAGGAGTGCTAAAACTTGTCTTGCACCCCTTGGGTAGTGGGGGTGGGGGGGGGGAGCAGGATTTGGGAATCCCGATTGCTATCCAGTGGCCCCTGCTGGAAGCGTGTAGCGATGAGTGAGAACAGCCACAAGAGGAAGACTCGAGCGATATTACATATAAAATTGTGGGCACCAAATGGCTGCAAGAGCGTGCACATCTCAGCCAATGATATCATATCTCGCTTTGTACTTCTACAGATGACTAACCACTGTAGGTCTCAGAAGGTGTGGCTTCAGTTCAGACTGTTCTACCCCAGTTCATAAGGTACACATCAGGTGAAGATGACGTTTCTGTACTACCGCTGCTTCAGACACAGGCACATGCAATGAAAATCATATATACTCAAAAGTCAGATGGCAGTTTCTAAAAGCAGTAAAGAAGTCTGTCAGAAGATAGAAAGGAAACTAAATGTAAAGCAGTTTTACATGCACCCATTTGGGTCAAGGCCGATTAAATGCAACTTGTCGTACCAAGCCCATTCCAGTTTGGTTGATCATCAGATAAGTATTAGACCTGTATTATCCAAAGCTTCAGCAGCACAAGTTGTTAGCCCCACCTACTGTAGCTACAAAGAAAGTTGTGGATATAACATTCAAGTCGTGAAATCGGAGTAGCTTTTAAGAGAAAATTGGATAAATATTTGAAACAGTAAAATATAGGGCTACGTGAAACAGCAGGGCAATCGGATTAGTTTGAGATTATTTCTAGCAAAGACCCATCACAGCCACTATGGGCTGAATAACCTCCTTCTGAGCTGTAAACTTTAATTGTTCGATTTGAAGGAATGTGCAGATGCAGTGGTTAAACCAAACTCATTATGCACTCCTAGTTAGATGCAGATTGTGGAATATAGCTTAAATCAAGGTTTCTTAAAATATAAAATAGAAAGTGATACTTTGTTTCTAGTTTATAATTTTGCTTATACTAGAAGTTCTTTGAATGTAGCATCATAGAAAAATCCAGAACTGAATTCCATTCTATTACAGTCAATTTAAGGCTATTCGGAACCATAAACACACATTTTATGCCACAACTTCCTAAGGCCCATGATTTTGTATCCTCACCCTCATTTGACTGACTGAGGGCAATAAAGCTGAAATGAAATAAAAATCATGAAAATTTTCTGCAAGTAACCATGATGGATCAAGTAGAAATTTACACTCCTACAAAATCTATGCCTTAGTCAAAGATAAACTTTATACACTCTTCAGTCAACATGTGCGCATGTCAACTTGAATATTCAACTCATGATCAAGTTATAAAGCTGCTCATTAACTTTAAGACTCATGCTCTGAAACTATACAATACAATGCTTATACAAGAGATGAGGAAATAATCTCAAAAGCATTCAGTGGGATAATCTATCAAAGTTGCACATAGATAAGAGTAGAAGATGCATCTTGGAACATGTACATGGATGTAATCAACAGCTTCTTATACCACAGCACTACAAAAAAGTAGTGAGTCCTATATCGCATCAATGAATTGCATGTACGTATTATGCATGCACTCCTAGAGCATATGTTTGCTGCTTGGCTAGGGTTTTAAGTGTTGGATTTACAATGATAAGATGTACTGAAAGACATTTTTATCGTGAACTTTTCCCAAGCAATTTGCAAAGAGTAGCACAAAGCACTTGAACACAGCCAAACAGAAAACAATGCAATACAATTTTATAAAACGAAGAAAAACAGAATTATATTATAAAATGTTCATACATTTTTCCAATTCCAAAAACTAATATTGTGTTGAGGATAAAATAACAGAAAATGCTGGAAATACTCAGCAGGTCAGGCAGCATCTGTGGAGAGAGAAAGAGTTAACATTTCAGGTCGATGACCCTTCGTCAAGGTCATCGACTTGAAATGTTAACTCTTTCTCTCCCCACAGATGCTGCCTGACCTGCTGAGTATTTCCAGCATTTTCTGTTTTTATTTCAGATTTCCAGCAGTATTTTGCTTTTGTATTGTGTCGAGGATCTTTCTCAACCCAAATAAATTAACAGCTGTAGACTGAGCACTGAAATAGGTATTCACCAAACAAATTCAGTACGTACTACACACAACTTGCTATTTCTGAAACTGGATAACATTTCTATATAAACCACCCTAAAGTACATGGACAGTAGTTTCAAATTATTTCCCAGTTTATCGTTGATTAAGGAACGATTTATGCTGTAAATGGCAACAGTCAAAAAGATACCTGCATACAGACCAGATGTCATTCTAATTTATTTTTATAATCCATGTATTGTGTTTTGTTTATACGCCTACTGTTCTTTTATAGCAGCGATGAAAGAAACAGCAAAAGTGCAGCAAGTCAGGACACAAGCAAGCATTAGTTTTTAATTTAAAAAAATTAAATTACAGTTGACAATTGATTAGGGTTTGATATTCTAAGTGTGAAAAGCCCTCATTAATCATTTCTTCGTGGTTTGAGGCATAAGACTTAAGTGGTAAATTAACTCCCAAAAATCAACAGTACATCTCTTATTTAATACAATGCTGAAATGTTTCTTGAATCAATATATGCATCTAATATTTCTTATACATACCCCTAATGTATTTCTTACACATCAAGTACACAGAGCAATATCTCTAAAGAGTTCCTAGCAGGACATTGCTCGAGGACTTAACTTTCCTAATTAAGGTGTCTGATAACAAAATTGTTACGCAAGGGAAATTATTCGAGGCCAATAAAGGAGTCACAAAATATTTCAAGACATTTTGGAAACAGCACTGCCACAATAAATGCCTGCTTCTCCAAGTTGAACACTGAATTTTATTTGAGCCCATTATCTGGGATTCTGGATTCAGTGGCATTTATTTTTCCAAGACGCAATATTTGCATTAATTTAAAAGTTCCACTCCTTACGTTTAATTTGTGACACGAGTTAGCCTGGATAAGAAATAAAAGCTATGTTGGTTATTGCAGTCTTTTCTCAAGAATGTTTAATCATATAAAAAGTCCACTAGAGTTATGTACCCAGAAGCAGATTTTAAAAATTTAGTTCTGCAAATAAAAACCAGTCATACTCCAAAACCACTATTTTCCTCTTTTAAAAAAACTCTGGTTGACACCAATTCATTCTCCCCCTCCCCCACATAAAACAAAGCTTTCAAAAACAGTTCCAGTAAACCGGGACCAGAAGCAGTCTCATCTTGTGATTGCAGATCTCAATATAATCACATTCATAAAAATGTCACATTGCCTTCGCAAGATGCTGCAAAATCAGAATGTAGGTATTTGATAGAGAATATCAGATGGAGGCAACAGCATCTAAGTACTAAGGTGATGTTTGTTTGGCAAGAACAGCATCTTGTAGCTCCAAATTTTTTAAATCAGTCTATTCCAGGAGATCCTGTAAAAAAGAAGTTTTGGTTTCAATGCAAATTGTTGATTTTAAGGGGTTGAATTTCACTGTGCACTGGAATGATGGGTCACAATTTAATTTTTTTTTATATATATATTCATGAAAACTTTCAAAACACTAAATCTAATGAGCCTGGGGTTCAGGGAGCAAAACCAAGGCAGAATGCATCATTCTGATTTCATATGTATAAGAAATCATCCTTACAAAAATTGATGAAATCAGCCATTTCACATTTATTCTACATGATTGTACCAACAAATAAACTGGATTCTTTGACAGAAAAAGAAATTATTTGGGAAGTGAAGAAATGTTTTCAGATGTCAAGTTTATTTCTGCTACTCCTATTTTTGGAGGCAACAGACAGAATAGTTTGCATTTCTGGATCCTGGATTATAAATTTGATTTCAAGAAAAGCCAGTGAACTTTGTACACAGAACTGTTCTGCAACTTCACCTTAAGTCAGAATCCCACCCAAAAAGAGAGATGGTTGTTTGCAAGTTGTATACATTTTCAAAGTGTAACATTAATAATGAGGGAAATCTTAAACATTATTGATCTCTCATGGCATATAGATCAGGTTGCTAGCTCTCGCTGCTGCAGGTTCCACACACCCATCACACCTGTACTTGCTGACCCAACAGACTATCAGTCTTCCAACGCCTCCAATTTAAGATTCTCATCCTTGTCTCATCTTTTATTTCTCTCTATCCCTGGTTCCCCTCGACTTACTTGCAACTTTATTCCTTGTGATGTTGCAGTTCTAGCTGAATTCCTGACTGATTATTTATAGAAACAACTTGTTTCCAGGTGATTCAGGTGTCTAGAATGAGGGGACATCGACACAATATTAAAATGCAAGAGATTTAGTACAAAGGAGAAATTTATGGGCCAAAACTAGGGATTCGAGCAGAGACCGTACCAACATTAAAGAGTAGGTTAAATAAGTGGTTGAAGGGAAAGGGAATAAAGGCATATAGGGAGAGGGCAGGCACATGATTCCACATCTCTTCATGTGGAAGATAAATAGCGACACAGCTGGGCCAAATGGCTCATTTCCATGTTGTAATTCCTAGGTTTTCAGTTTTTCTTCAGCACTGACAAAATAATTGAAGGCTGTCAGAGGTCGGGAATAATGGGAGAACACGGGTGCTTGGGCTGAAAGCAGTAGTAAGGAGTTGCTAGTGAAAGGACAGGAAATCAGTGGCATTCAAGGTGGAATACCAAAGGGCATTGAGGATAAATGTGTGTGCTTGGGGTGGGAGGTAACTAATACTTGGAGGGAAAGGCAGTTACGATAGGAGGGCATAGGATGTGGTAATGGTGGATGGGCAAGGTCCTGATTAGTTGAATGTTGGGACAGAGTGTGTATAGGATCTAGAGTGGCTAAGGGATTTGGGAGTATTGGGATGGGGTAGTGCAGTCTGTGCAAGTGCCTCAATCTCTCTCTGTGCCTGTGATCTGCTTTTGTCCCTGATCTTTGTCTGTCCACCTGACCTCTGTCTGCCTCTCTCTTTTTCCCCTTCCTTCACCATCAGTGTGCGTGTCACTCTCTCTCAGTCACCGAGATCTGGCTATTCCCTTGATCGCTCTCGATTCTCTAATCTGTGTCTGTCTCTATCCCTATGATCTGTCTCCTTTAGGATTTCTCTCTCCAGTCTCTCTGTCCACCCATCTCTCCTGATCTTTAGTTCTTTCAAACCTCCCTCTCTCCACAGATCAGGATTTTATCCCTCAATCCCAGTGTCCATTGATTTCTCTCCAATTCTCTGCCTGCTCTCACTCCTGCAACCTATGTCCCCTTGATGTGTGCTGATCTACCCCCGATACAAGTTTATCTCCTAGACCGTTTCCCATGTGTTTCTCCCTCTGCCCTGAATTCTGTGGCCTTCAGTGCCCATCTCTTGTCTCTCGCCCGTTCACTTTTTTTCTCCCCTCCTTCGGTCTATCTTCCATTTCTCTTTCTCTGATTTTTGTTGGCAGTTTGGGCTTAGAGTTATTGCCTTGGCTTATAATCAATCACAGGAAGCTGCCAGCTTCAAGGGAAAGCTCAAAAGCAGAGGCGCGTGTCCGTGGTCCAAACAGCTGACAGATACTGATTGGAGTAGGGAGGGTGCTCCAGAGTATAGTCAATCTCATTAATGGAAAACAACAATTTTTTCAGGGGAAATAAGAAACGTAGCAATTAGAATACCATATTTGGGAGGGGTGCCTTGCACTCTGCCCAAGTCAGTGGGACATGGGAAGCTGGCAGTCAGTAGTGGACCAGGAGGCAAGGTTTTAAAAATACAAAATTCTGAAATATTTCAGAAACATTTCTAAAAATCAAATTAAAACTTGCATGGTAAAAGATTATGATGGCAACGGAATACAAAGAAACAATTCAGATTTGTTTGAGAGCCAGCCAGTTGTCAGATTGTACAATTACAAAAAAAGTGACAAGTTTACATGTAGGACTTTTCCATTATAAATATGGACAACAGAATTTATAATAGAAAAACACTGACTGAAAAAAAGACAAAAGTGGCAAGAGGAAGTAAGGTTTTGTAGACAGGAAGTGTAGATGTAAGTTTTTAATGAGCTATATAGATAGAAATGCATTTATATAGAAAGGACTAGATTTTATAAAGCGCTTTTAATGTCCTCAGGATGTCCCAAAGCACTTTACAGCCAATGAATTACTTTTGAAGTGTAGTCACTGTTTTGTAGGCAACTTGGACACAAGGGGCCGTATATTCCGATCCCTACGGGTGTGTACGCGCGGTGTACACACCTGTAGAGACATCGGAAATGCTGGTTTCAGGCATGCCAAGCGCATGCGCTGAAAAGCGGCATTTCCGATCTGTCAAGAATGCTCAAGACTCGAGAAGTTCCGGGCTCTTGGAGCGCAGCCAGCACTCCGCAGGGGGGGCTGTTCAGGAGGCCGGGGACGGGAGCGCAGGCAGGTGCTGGCAGGCGGCCAGCAACAAAAATGGCCACTCCGCACCTAGCCTTTAAATTGTGCCTCCCCGGCCGCAGGTAGGCCCCACTGACCCCGTCGGACATAGCGTCCGGCGGTAAGTCAGGGGGCGCTCCTGAAGATTGCGGCCGGGGCACGAGCAGGGTGCTGCGCACAGCGATGACGTCATCGCCGGTGGCGCAGCACCTCGGGGCACTACCGTTAGCGCCGCCGCTAACCTCCCACTGAACTTCATGGGAGGCGTGGGCAGCACCGCACCCGGGCGCTTGTTGCTTTACACCCAGTTAGCGCCCTCTAAGGGTGATAACAGGAGGCGCAAAGCAACCCAATTTTCCCCCCTAAATTTTTTTGTTTAAAATATTTAATTTATTGTAATTTCAACTCATTTTAAAAATGTGATTTAAAAAAAAATGTATTTAATGTTTGTGTTTCTGGGGTGATCTCCATTCATTAATTTGACAGGTCCATCTGTCAAGTGTATGGAGAGAGATTCCCTTCTGCTATTGGCTCGCCTGGCCCACTTGATCCCAGGGACGCTTGCGAACCGCCTGCGCCTCTGGGATATGTGGGCCCTGCACATTTCGAGTTGGAGGCGCCCAGGAGCGGAAGTGTCTGGACCTCAGGAGCCCTCAGCTAAGTCCGTAGATTTTTTCCAGATCGGAGGCCTCCGCACACAGGAAGCCTCCGATCGGAAAATACGGCCCAATATCACAAACAGCAATGAGATGAATGACCCGTTCATCTGTTTTTGGTGGCATTAAAAAAAAAATGCTGGCCCAGACATTGGTAGAACACCCTGCTCTTCTTCAAATAGTTCCACAAGAGGCACACAGGCAAATTCTGAATTTGCCCATGGCATTTAAAAAAGGAAAAAAAATTGTACTACACTTACTTCATCAGAGTCATCGTGGTACTCTGGTTTATTGACAACTACAGTGGTGCCCAGTTCATCTGCTGTAGTAGCCTCTGCATGCTGTTGTAGGACCGAGTACCGATGTACTAAGAATCTGAAAGATTGATTAAAAGCAATTTTAAGACATTACAGCTGGCACGTCACCTTGGTTATTTAAGTTTTATACACACACATATCCTTCTCTTCATAAATAATCTGGGGGTTTCGTGTCGAAAAAAAAATAATTTCCCAGCCTCGACAAAGCAGTTAGAGAATAAACTGAATATGGTAAAAAATATGAAAAAGAATCCTTGAATGACACAGTATTTTAGTTAGCATTTGAATGAGAAAGACTAAAGCCTTGGACAGTCCCTTCAAGCAGCTGGCTCTTGGCTACTGACTTGCATTTTCAGATTATATGTTCTTAATTCAAAATAGAATATTTGCATAGATGTTCCTTATATCAAAACTGAGGAATTGATAGAGTTGGCTTCGCAGAGCCCACTCAATGTAGGCTTCTAACTATCGCTGGAGATTTTTCAATATTTAGTAATTTTACTGAATTCGAAGTGTGTGAAGAAAAAATGTCACTGTACTTAAGCAAATAAAATGCGGTATTATTCCTTTCATGGCTTGCTCGTCAATTTAAACAATTTTCAGAAAATCAGTACCATATAATCCCAAGAGCCTTGCAGAGTTCTAGACAGAGATGCAACTCAATTGATTTACATTGATATTTATTTGCTATTTTGTCCTGAATTTTGAAGGCCCCCAAGGTTCGAAAGGACCGTTTTCGTGCGGTTACCTCATTGGCAGAAAAATGCAAATCAGAACACTTAAACTATGTTAGCATCTGAAGCTCGAGATACACACAAAATGTAATAGTTACCATTAATTTGCAAGTGGCCATGGAAACGGTTCTATGGTGTGCCCCATTGATTAGGTCCCGACTCAAGATCTATACTACAACTTTAATGAAAGCCGCTACTGTTAATGCTAAAGTTGTTGTATAAATGTACCCTTAAATGTTTATCTGTTGCGCTGCTTTTAATACAATGTGGGTATGATGAAACTAAATGGCCTCTTTCCATCTATTCCTCTGGTTAAGAGGAAAAGGCACCCAAAAGCTGATCCCTAGTCTCTACAAATTGTTCAAGGTGACTCGCACACCAACTTCCTGGGAGACGTGCCCTGCTGCTCTTGATTGCCTTGATGCCATCAAAAAAAAACATCGCATTGGGATATGTGCACCGATAGAAATCCCTTCATTCATTGGGATAATGCACTATAAAAATACGTAAAGGATAATTTTCTGACTTTGCTGAAAATCATGTGCCGCGCATTCCCGAATTTCCTGTAAATGCGCTCAGCAGGCAAGGCTCCCACTGGCAGCATAAAGTGGGAAAGTTACACATCAAGACTCAATAGAATCTGGTGCCAGTTTTTTTTAAATTTAAAAACTCCTTGTATTCTCTCCTGTCCCTGTTCTATGAAAATCGGCTATCATATCAACTGGACTTAATGAACTGAAGAAGAACATTGGAAAATTAAAATGTTTGCTATATTTAACTAACTTAAAAGCCCTAAAAATCTATTTTCTCAATAAAATAAAATCAAATACACTTACCTTCCACCACACACGTATTTCTTGATAAAAATCACTCCAAAGATTAACAGCATCAGTAATAATGCTATTATAGTGGCAATAATTGGCACAGAGCTGGTTCTGTGAGAATCAGACTGAAACCAAAGGAAATTTTATTTTTTAATTCAAAATATTATTTGTACTGAATAGGTTCTAATAGGTACATTTAATACCAGAGCAAGGGCAACGCATCAGATCGCTAAGCTGTCTTGAAGATGCTCTCATCAAGGTGAGCAATGTCACCACCAAATACAACTATTCTACCTTTGTACTAGGTTAGTATTTCAGATCAAATACAAGGTAAAACTTCTTCTAGCTGACTTGTTAACACACCTTTATCTCACTGGAAGCATACCCCTGTGAGCTCCATGAAGTTATCCAGTGACTAATGAGTTAGTTGATCTTGGTCAAGGATGCAGCAAGGGCATTATAACTGTCCTCAATACTTCTGGATTAGGAGTGGGGGTGGGGGGGGGGCGGAAATCAGCCAGTGTTTCCACTCGATTGTTATCAAGTGGCTCATATTGGAAGTTATGCGTGTGGGCAATTAAGTGAAGACTGGATCAGACTTAGCTGGTATGCTCCTCACCATTGACAAGCCTACCAATACTCATTAATAATGCCCACTTAAGCGAGCTGCCAAAGGGCACCCAATACATGTTAATGGGAAAAAGCCTGAAATGTTTAATTCTCTTGTTACACCAACGTAATAGTTTCATTTAAAATTTTTGTTTGCTACAGCACAATTTCAGTCCCAAAAGTAGCTGGGAACTCACACCCGAGTACAGGGTTAAATTGCACAAATTAATTTTATGTAGAACTATTATGGCTACAGGAGACAAGTTTATCATTCCACCCATAGGTAAAAGGACTCTGTTCTAACTCAAATTCTCCTTTACATTTTGACCCGTTAGAAAATTAGAGGACTGATGCAGTTGCTTATAAATTTGCATATGCAACAAAAAAAAGAACTTTTTTCCCCCTGAACATTTGAAAACTGAAAGCAGTCTTTCACTGATTTCATTGTATTGCAACACACTTCAGTGGGGACAGATTAGAATTAGCTGTAATTTTCAAATTGAAAAAAGTCTGCAGAATATAAGACTATAAAGTTATAAATTACACTACAATATGTTTAGTTGCATTTTCAAAATACACTTGCTGGGTGGGGTGGATTAATAAAGCGAAGAAATGTTGCAATTCGGCATACACTGCAGTAAGTTTCAACATGACAGACTGTGCATGTGGGGCCACACATTCAAAAGCATGCACTGAACAATTAAAAATTGAAAAGAAGTAAATCTGTGACCAGTTTAAAAATGACCTTTTATACTAAAGCCTGCACTTTCAGATGGGAGTTTAATCCATTGTCCTGGAAGAGTCCAAATTGAGATTTCTTTAGCCGAAGAACACATCTAATATTCAGATTTTTTGATTTTTCAATACATCAAATAATTTCACCATGTTCAATATCTTACTGAATTTGAAACATTTTGAAAACCACCTACTGAAATAATTAAAATTCAGTTTGTAAATGTATGCCCATGTCCATCTCTAATATATAGAATGATTTGCAGCTTCATATTTTCAGGATTTTTAAACCAAAATAACTAAAATAAGGGGCAATTTGTACCAAATTTTGCTATATTAATTTGATTTTTGCCACAACTTTGTGAAGTTTAGAAATAAGTATGTTTCTCTCGTCAAATTCAATACAGCCAAATTAGACTTCGATTTACTTTGCCTCAGCTCCTCCGATTTCTCTGCTCCTTCCTTAACTTCACCTTCTATAAATAATCGCAAGCACATCCACCAACTTGACCATGCCATCACATGAAGCCTCTGCACTTTTAAGGTCATATGGTCTTCTTGACCCTCTCTTTCTAACCCTAACCCTGGGGAAAGAGACACACTACTCCCCTAACTCCATCACTGGTGCCACTTCAACTCCAATGCTCAACACCTTCTACTCTGACCCTGCCACCCACACCAACATTGGCATCTGTCAATTCATTCAGCAACCGTCTCATTTCGACATTCAACAACCTCCATCAAATTTTGGCGGATATATAAGCCGCAACGCTCCCCCACTAGCCACCTTGGTAGATTTAGAGTCCGAGAGCCACAATCTACAGTGCACAGTGTATACGACTGGCCTGGCTGCCCACCACCAGATCTTGCTTGGCCACTTCAAGCAGTCCTGCTGGTCCCTCTCAGTTTCCACATCTTATACTTCAGAATCATCCTGGTAGGCAAATACAGCCCCAAACTCCTCTCTTTAAAAAAAAAAAATACACTAACCACCTTCTCTAGCTTTCTAATGAATACAATTTCACACCGACTAGATCAGACCAGCTTTGGTGATGACAGCACCAGCACGGCAGTATAACGGAGCAATAGTTCTTGTGCATACTTTGACCAAGAACTCAATTTACACTTACTTCCTAGCTTAACTTGTTACCCTAGAAATCTTCAGAAATTCACTATTTGCCTTCCTCAAGGAAACAAACATTCCCTCCAATTGCAACAGAATGATTACAGTTGCACTTACCAGTTCTTTAGGTGCCAACAAGTTACTGATGCATTTTTTACTAATGTCTTTCACTGAGCGATCCACTTGTATCCCTCCGTAACACTGGTCTCCTGGAATTTTTCGGTATCTAAGAAATGACAAGTTAGTTACAAATCTGTGAATATATCAAATGTTAAAGAAACTTCACATTTAAAATGATCTCGGAAGAGTTTTCATTTTAAAAAGTATGTGAATAGAACGCCAACACAAGAACTGGTCTTCATTCTAGTCAAACTTTTTTGGTCAGAATTTCTTTGTAAAATAGAAAGTAAATACTATTTTTGAAGCATTATGAATTTGCGATCATAAGCTAAATTATTAGCTCCCAGTCAAGTGGACTGTGCCAAAAGGAGAAGTGATTGCATATTTTTCCCCTGGCTGGGGAGTTTAGAACTAGGGATCACAGTCTCAGAATAAGGGGTCGGCCATTTAGGACTGAGAGGAGGAGAAATTTCTTCACTCAAAGGATCGTGAACATAGTTCCCTCTAAGCTGTGCTGCCGCAAGCTCTCTGCCGGTCCTGCACAGCCCGGGACCGGCTTTTCCAATGTTGTTTCGTGCATGCAAACTGTTAATGGGCCGCGCAGCCCCTTAACGGGGCTGTGCACCCAAAAAAAAATTCAGGGAAATATTGGTTGTGAATCTTTGGTATTCTCTACCCCAGAGGGCTGTGGATGCTCATTAAAGACAGATCAATAGATTTTTGGATATTAAGTGAATCAAGGGATATGGGGATAGTGTGGGAAGGTAGAGTTGAGATCAATGATCAGCCAGGATCTTACTGAATGGCAGAGCAGGCTCAAAGGGCCTACTTCTGCTCCTATTTATGTTATATTCTTATATTTTCTAGGAATTTACAAGTCAAACTGCTCGGAGCTCATGGTTGGATTTGAAGCTCTCAAACATAGTGAAGCAGTGCAAGTGTTGCACAGGTTTCCAGTTAAAAAAAAGCAACCATTGTTGTAAAATACTTCCACCTTTTCAAAAATGGTCTTTACATAACATATAAATGCAAAGACCATACGAATAAATCCCCACTGAAATCATACATTCCCAAATCAGGAGAATACGTTGGAGGTCGCCAGTACAGTCAACACGGTGGCATAGTGGTTAGCACTGGTGCCTCACAGCGCCAGAGACCCAGGTTCGAATCTGACCTCGGGTGACTGTCTGTGTGGAGTTTGCACATTCTCCCAGTGTCTGCGTGGGTTTCCTCCGGGTGCTCCGGTTTCCTCCCACTGTCCAAAAATGTGCGGGTTAGGTTGATTTGGCTATGATAAATTGACCCTTAGTGTTAGGGGGGGATTAAATATGTGGGGTTATGGGGATAGGATGGGATATGTTAGGGGGAATTAAATATGTGGGGTTACGGGGGTCGGGTGGGATGTGTGTACTGTGGGGATTAAAGCAGGGACAGGGTACTGGATTTGAATGATCAGCCATGATCGTATTGAATGGTGGTGCAGGCTCGACGGGCCGAATGGCCTACTCCTGCTCCTAGATTCTATGTTTCTATGTTTACAGTCAAAGGTAAGCTAGGAACCATGCTCTTTGGGCTTGGATTCTTTCATACCACCTGTCAAAAGTGCTCACATCAAAACTAGAGCAGCAAGGCTGGGTTCTGCAGGAAGTGTTTAAATTGTAGGTTACCATATTGGTCACACTTGGGGAACTGGAACTTGTCTGCCACCTGGTGGATGGAATAATCTAGTCCCTGCAATGAAGTTGGCACAGCCTGATGATGCCCTTCTCACAGTAAGTCCTGAACAACTTACCCATATCTTCCCTGGGAGAGCAAGTAAAATAATAATGAATGTACTCCCCACCTCCTCTATTCATTTCAGACGCTGCCAGTCAGGGTCACAACCCAAAAATTCCAAGTGTTTGACAAGCAGTTAGTTCGTTTCTTACCACATACAAAAAAGCCAGGGATGGTTGACTGAAGCCCTTACAACATGTAGCAGCAACAATGCCATCAGCCCAGAAAGAAGCCTGTACTAACCTGGAAAGAAACCTCATTGAAAATCCTGTAGGACCATCATGTCTCTCCCTAGTCTACTCCCAAATCTTAGTCCAATGTCTGAGACTACCACAAGAAAATGGAGATGATTGCAACTCACATCAACCGCCGTTTTAATTTGCATTTACTCTCAAATCTGAAGATTTATTATACAATTTGCACAGGATGCCAGTTCATGTTAAGAGGTACTGACAGTCCTGAAGTCAAAATTTCCTTCAAACAGTTTTAATTGAAACACATTACCCATTTGTCTTCAATATTTCTTTTCTTCCTTGTAAGCAGAACTCCAGGTCATGGCCCTGCAGATCTGCCTGCTCTAGACATTTTGAGCTATTTTCTTTTCGATAGTATCCAAAATCACTGGGGTGGGGGAAAAAAAATTATATTTATAAGCAACAGAGCCATTCCCAGCCAATTTAACAAATGAATAAGATGCAACCTCGACAAAAATCATCTAGAACTCAATTTCCACTTCCAAAAAGCAAAGAATGTATCTTTCCTTGCAAAATTTACACAGCATGAAATAAACACTGCAATTAACATTTAAACAATTCAGCAAGGCACGTTATTGTATCACCAGTAAACCAATTTAAGCTTTTGATTAGAAGCAATACATTCGTAGAGCACTACTTTTTCGTGTCATTATTGCATTAATTAACTGAATTAAGTTGGATTTTTAAAACAATTACAGATAAGAAGGCAGGCGACCCAGAGAAGGTTTGCGGTCGCGCAGAGTGAAACTATGTTTTAGGACCTGCCAGGTGGACTTTTCCTGTTCTGTATTTCCCCATTTGCCCAACGCAAGAGTCCTACATGTTTCTAGCATTCAGTAAATAAACAGATCCTGACAGAGTTTGGCAAGCCTACATATTACAAAATAAGTAGATGGATTAACAGATTTTTGTCATGAACCATTGGATAAATAGCAATAGCATACCACAAATAATCATCCAGAGTACACAGACAGACATTGGGCTGTTTATTCACAATGTAGTCATGCCCATTTCGGCAGAGGGAAGATTTTCTTAAACGCCGGAATTTTTCTTTGTAACCCAACATACAGCCATCATTAGGATCATTAACATTACTTGAATGTGCAAGCCACTGGATGTAATCATCATCGGCACCTGGGGAAATCAGGATTAAACTTTTTTAGTGCATTGATTTATCTACATGAATAGTAAAACACCAACTAGATTTCTAAAAACAATACATCCAGAGCTACAAAGCAACTTTGGGTCTTGGAATATCCTAGAACATGTTTCCAAATTTTTTCCCCCCAACGAGTGAACAGAATAGAAGCTTCACAATTAAAAGCTCATGCAACCTCCAAATGCCAGCTTAGTAGCAGCACTCTCACCAGAGTCACTGGTCATGAGTTCAAGTCCCACTGTAGAACTCAAGCACGTAATCTAGGCTGGCATTTCAGTGCTGCACTGGTGGAGTGCTGCATTGTCTGAAGTGCCATTTTTCAATGTCTCATCTGCCTGTTCAGTGGACATAAAAGATTCCATGATATTATTAAAGAGCAAGGGAGCTCTTCCATTATCGTGGCTAGCATTTATCCCTCAACCACCACAGCAGATTAACTAGTCATTTATCTTATTGTGTGACCTCACTATGTGCAGACTGGCTGCCGCATTTGCCTTCAAAGCAATTCATTGGCTGGGAAGTGTTTTGGGGAGGTCACGAGTATGAGCCATATAAATGCAAGTTTGTTCATTCAATTCAAAGTAACTTCCACTTGGGCTCTTTCATACCACCTGACAGAAGGACATTCATACACCTGCTCCCATAGTTAGATTTGTTGTATTTAAAAAAAAGAGATATGGATATTTTAACAGAAAACAAGTCAACTTAAGGTCAAACTCAGATTTCAAAAGTACTTAAGTCTACACTTATATACACAGTAAACGCACGTATTTCAATTATTAGGGTCTTCGTTATAATAACTTGCATTTATATAGTGTTTTTAAAGTTAAAACATCACAAGGCACTTCACAAAAAGTAGGGGAAACAAACACCAAGCTGGGGATAGAGACATTAAGAGTGATGACAAGAGGCTTGATCCAAGAGGTCGGTCTCGAGGTTTTCAAAAAAGGTGGCGAGGTAGGAGGATTATCCTGGCGTAGCATGTGCTTTTGGCGGAGAAAAGCAAGGAATGGTACTGCACGATATGGTCGAGCCAACTTTAGCAATTGATGACGAGGCCAGTTGTATGCCAGGTATGTTTGGGTTTGCAGCATTCCGACTTAGGGAGCAAAAATGGAGGCTGTACCAGAGGATGACAGTAATGGAAGACGGTGACTGATTAGCTCGGGACAAGTCAAGGGAGCAGTTTAGCAGGTGGACAGCGGTAGACGGCCAGAGGAGAGGAGTTGAGAGTTGAAGAGTGAGTTTGTGAAGATGCTAGGTGAAGGTTAATTCTGTAGGTGGATGATAATAGTGGAAGCAAATTAGGGTTGGAGGCTGTAGGTGGCAAGGAAGGCTAGAAAGTGGTCATAAATAGCCTTGCTGATGATCAAGACTGTGGGTGTAGAGGCCTAAGAAGTGGTGAATTTGAGGGGTGGCCAAGGACATGAGTGAGGGAAGTTTATTAAGGGCGAGATTGAGGGGACAGGAATGCTGTGAAATCAGAGAGCAGACCAAGAGTTGAGGTGCAGGTTGAAAAATCACTTGGTACAAATGCTGAAGGAAGGGAGGCTGGGTGGGTACAAGGCTGGTTGCCGACATCCTACAGCTTTTACACTGTATAACTTAGGTTCTAGAATTCACATTGTAACATTCTCTTTGTAACATATAAATTGCTAGGTTCCCAAGGACAATATTAAAATGGGTTGTGTGTGTACAGTATCCACATTTGACAGCAGTTCAAGTAACCTTTCTCTCCAGCGACATGCATTCATTATTAGAGGGCACCAAACACCATCAACCAGAAATATATTACAATCAAATCCATCCAAGTAAGGAATCACTAAACAGACCTTGGCCTACACAACTGCAACTACAAGCTGCAAAGTAATAGAAAATATTCAAAAAGAGCAAAGGCTTTAAAATTACGCAAGTAAATATCAGTCTACGCAGCAATGGTGAACAAACTTGAAATTAGTTAGGGCAAAGTTAATTTTAATTCATTCCTGGGAAATGGGCGCTGCCGGCAAGGCCAGCATTTATTGCCCAACCTTAATTGCCCTTGAGAAGGTGGTGGTGAGCCACCTTCTTGAACCGCTGCAGTCAGTGTGGTGAAGGTACTCCCACAGTGCTGTTAGGGAGGGAGTTCAAGGATTTTGACCCAGTGACTATGAAGGAACAGTGACATATTGCCAAGTCAGGACAGTGTGCTACTTGGAGGAGAACTTGGAGGTGGTGGTGTTCCCAGGCACCTGCTGCCCTTGTCCTTCTAGGTGGTAGAAGTCACGGATTTGGGAGGTGCTGTCGAAGAAGCCTTGGCGAGTTGCTGCAGTGCATCTTGTAGATGGTACACACTGCAGCCACGGTACACTGGTGGTGGAGGGACTGAATGTTTAAGGTGGTGGATGGGGTGCCGATCAAGCAGGCTGCTTTGTCCTGGATGGTGTCAAGCTTCTTGAGTGTTGTTGGAGCTGCACTCATCCAGGCAAGTGGAGAGTATTCCATCACACTCCTTACTTGTGCCTTGTAGATGGTGGAAAGGCTTTGAGGAGTCAGCAGGTGAGACACTCGCCGCAGAATACCTAGCCGCTGACCTGCTCTTGCAGCCACAATGTGTGTGTGGCTGGCCCAGTTAAGTTTCTGGTCAATGGTGACCCCAGGATGTTGATAGTGGGGGATTCGGCAATAGTAATGCCATTGAATGTCAAGGGACAGTGGTTAGACTCTCTGTTGGAGATGCTCTTGCCTGGCGCGAATGTTACTTGCCACTTCTCAGCCCAAGCCTGAATGTGGTCCAGGTCTTGCTGCATGCGGGCATGGAGGGCTTCATTATCCGGGGAGTTGCAAATGGAACTGAAAACTGCAATCATAAGCGAACATCTCCACTTCTGACCTTATGATGGAGGGAAGGTTATTGATGAAGCAGCTGAAGATGGTTGGGCCTAGGACACTGCCTTGAGGAACGCCTGCAGCAATGTCCTGGGGCGGAGATGATTGACCTCCAACAACCACAACCATCTTCCTTTGTGTAGGTACGACTCCAGCCAGTGAAGAGTTGTCCCCCTGATTCCCATCGACTTCAATTTTACTAGGGCTCCTTGATGCCACCCTCAGGTCAAATGCTGCCTTGATGTCAAGGGCAGTCACTCTCACCTCACCTCTGGAATTCAGCTCTTATGTCCATGTTTGGACCAAGGCTGTGATGAGGTCTGGAGCCAAGTGGTCCTGGCAGTGAAAACAATAAAATTAAGTTAAATTCAACAAAACTATCAATATGTTTTTATTAATCACTATCTATTGATTCTCAACCTCATTGAATCTGAACTCACAATCTCTTGTAAGGAGTTCCTCAAAGTCGATGGTGACAGATACCCAGTGTTGCGTAATTATGAAGTCCACATATCCCCAGATACTGACGTTCATCGATTTAGCACCTGGTTCCGATGCAAGGCCAGTAAATACAATGGGCTTGTCGGTGAATTGATATGAATACCAGCACTGGCCTTCATCAATAGAAAACCTAGGAATCAAAGCAGCTTACTGAAACATGCAAACTTCAAGATTGTTTTCTATATTTTATCAAAAATGCATGAATATCACAACCAAGTCCCTCCCCTTATTTAGGGCTTGCCAAATTCCCACTCTATTCTCCTGATATCTGTAAAATTTAGTCAATGCACAAATACTCTATGAACTGGAATCAAACAATATCAATAAGATTTTCAAAATTACAAGGGGGCTTGACAAAAGTTGATTTAGGAGAATTGTTCATTATTGCAAGAAGTTTAACTACCAGATGAGATTTTTAAAAAAAAATAAAAGTTGGCAGAAAGTAAGTAAGTCAGGCTGAAATTTTCATCCAAAAGTTCAAGTAGTTTCAGAATAAATCTAGACAAAAAAAGGGACCGTGGGATCTGCTGAGAAAGCAGGTAGCTGGGGTTAATCTGTCATAATGAGTTTGCAGCATCAAAAACATGGTTTCATTGGTCTAATATAAACTACATTTGTGAATATAATCACATTATATAACAAGTGAAATCAAATTTCTTGACACTTATTTTTTGCACACCCTCCTCCTTAGTAAGCCTTTTCTCTTCCAACACCAATGGTTTCCTCAAATAGGAATTCCCCCATCTGACATGTCTGAAACAGAGGCTACAGAGAGATGCCAGACAGGTCAGGCTACAGAGATGCTCTGTGTCCACCTGCCAGTACCCACATCTACAGACAGAATTGACATGATAATGCTTTGTCAGACATGCTGGCAGAGGTTTTCATTCCCAAAATAAAATGCACCAGTAAACATCCAATACCAACCCCAAGATATGTGAACGCGTGGCTAACTTTAATGTTCCCCAGAAGCATCTCAATCACAGCACACCGTGCTTTCACAAGCAATGCATGAAAGAAGGAACGCCAGCATGGTCAACAGCCTGATTTGACTTTTGCTGCCAGCCAAGATGCCAGCCATTTCTGTGGATCCTGGCACACTTACCTGGCAACGATTGTAAGGAACTCAGGGTGCTATCTGCTGCAAGGACACCTGTGGCTACCAAGCAGCATAGGGTTGGCTCATGCAGGGACAGCAACGGGCAGCCGTGGCCTAAAATTTTGCTACACTTCCTTGCAGGCGCACTGCAATGCTGGGCTACGGGGATGATTCTATGGAGGGGTTAGAGTTATCAAATTAGTCCCACTCCCCTGCTCTTTCCCCATTGCCTTGTAAAATGTTTCTGTTCAAGTATTTATCCAATTCCCTTTTGAAAGTTACTGTTGAATCGGGAATCGGCTTCCAGGCAGTGCATTCCAGATCACAACAACTTGCTGTGTAAAAAAGTTTCCTCATGTCGCCTCTGATTCTTTTGCCAATTACCTTAAATCTGTCCTCTGGTCATCAAACCTTCTGTCACTGGAAAGAGTTTCTCGGTATTTACTCCTATAAAAACCCATCATGATTTTGAACACGTCTATCAAATCGCCTTTAAACCTTCGCTGCTCTAAGGAGAACAATCCCAGTTTCTCCACATAACTGAAGTTCCTCATCCCTGGTACCATTCTGGTAAATCTCTTCTGCACCCTCTCCAAGGCCTTGACATCCTTCCTAAAGTGTGGCGCCCAGAATTGAACAATACTCCAGCTGAGGCCCAACCAAGGTTTTATAATGGTTTAGCATACCTTCCTTGCTTTTGTACTTTATGCCTCTATTAATAAAGCCAAGGATCCCATATGCTTTAACAGCCTTCTCAACTTGTCCCGCCTCCTTCAAAGATTTGTCTACACACACCCCCAGGTCTCTGCACCAATAAAAAAAATCCAGCCTAAAATGTAAGAAACAAATATGAATGTTTACCCAAAGTCTTCAGGCAACTACTGAGATCCAGTAGAATTATGGAAATGCAGATACAACAGGGTTGTAAGAAAAAAAAATCCTTTTTTCCCCCTTCATAGCCTCTGGCATTGGCCACCCCCTCTCCAAGGGATTGACAATTAAACGTACCGTTTCACAACTATGTTGGAATTTAAATAAAGGAAACTACGATGGTATGAGGCGCGAGTTGGCTAGGATGGATTGGGGAACGTTACTTAAAGGGTTGACGGTGGATAGGCAATGGCAAACATTTAAAGATCGCATGGATGAACTACAGAATTTGTTCATCCCTGTCTGGCATAAAAATAAAACAAAAAAGGTGACTCAACCATGGCTAACAAGGGAAATTAGGGATAGCATAAGATCCAAGGAGAGGACATATAAATTGGCCAGAAAAAGCAGCAAACCTGAGGATTGGGAGCAGTTTAGGATTCAGCAAAGGAGGACAAAGGGATTAATTAAGAGGGGGGAAATAGAGTATGAGAGTAAGCTTGCAGTGAACATAAAAACTGACTGTAAAAGCTTCTATAGATATGTGAAGAGAAAAAGATTGGTGAAGTCACACGTAGGTCCCCTTGCAGTCAGAATCAGGGGAATTTATAATGGGGAACAAAGAATTGGCAGACCCATTAAATACATACTTTGGTTCTGTCTTCACAAAGGAGGACACAAATAAACTCCCAGAGATGTCGGGGAACATAGGGTCTAATGAGAGGGAGGAATTGAATGAAATCAGTATTTGTAGGGAAATGGGGTTAGGGAAATTGACGGGATTGAAGGCCGATAAATCCCCAGGGCCTGATAATCTACATCCTAATGTACTTAAGGAAGTGGCCCTAAAAATATTAGATGCATTGCTGGTCATCTTTCAAAATTCTATAGACTCTGGAGCAGTTCCCATGGATTGGAGGGTAGCTAATGTAACCCCACGATTTAAAAAAGGGGGCAGAGAGAAAACGGGGAATTATAGACCGGTAAGCCTGACATCGGTAGTGGGGAAAATGTTAGAGTCCATTATAAAAGATGTAATAGCAGAGCACTTGGAAAACAGTGACAGGATCGGATAAAATCAACATGGATTTACAAAAGGTAAATCATGCTTGACTAATCTACTGGAATTTTTTGAGGATGTAACTGGTAGAATAGATAAGGGAGAACCAGTGGATGTGGTGTATTTGGACTTTCAGAAGGCTTTCGATAAGGTCCCGCATAAGAGATTAGCGTGCAAAGTTAAAGCACAAGGGATTGGGGGTAAGGTACTGACTTGGATAGAGAACTGGTTGGCAGACAGGAAGCAAAGAGTTGGAATAAATGGGTCTTCTTCCGAGTGGCAGGCAGTGACTAGTGGGGTACCGCAGGGATCGGTGCTAGGACCCCAGTTATTCACAATATATATTAATGATCTAGACGAGGGAACTAGATGTAATATCTCTAAGTTTGTAGACGACAAAGCTGGGTGGGTGTGTGTGCTGTGAGGAGGATGCAGAGAAACTCCAGTATGATTTGGACAGGTTGGGCGATTGGGCAGATGCAGTATAATGTGGATAAATGCGAGGTTATCCACTTTGGTGGCAAAAACAGGAAGGCAGATTATCTGAACGGCAATAGATTGGGAAAAGGGGAAGTGCAACGAGACCTGGGAGTCCTTGTGCACCAGTCGCTGAAGGTAAGCATGCAGGTGCAGCAGGCGGTTAAGAAGGCAAATGGTATGTTGGCCTTCATAGCGAGAGGATTCTAGTACAGGAGCAAGGATGTCTTGCTGCAGTTGTACAGGGCCTTGGTGAGACCACACCTCGAGTATTGTGTGCAGTTTTGGTCGCCTTATCTGAGGAAGGATGTTCTTGCCATGGAGGGGATGCAGCGAAGATTCACCAGACTGATACCTGGGATGGCAGGAATGATGTATGAAGAGAGATTGGGTCGATTGGGCTTGCATTCGCTAGAGTTTAGAAGAATGAGGGGATCTCATTGAAACTTATAAAATTCTAACAGGACTCGACAGACTAGATGCAGGAAGGATGTTCCCGATGGCGGGGGAGTCCAGAACCAGGGGTCACAGTCTAAAGATAAGGGATAAGCCATTTAGGACTGAGATGAGGAGGAATATCTTCACCCAGAGTGGTGAACCTGTGGAATTCTCTACCACGGAAGACAGTTGAGTCCAATTCATTAAATATAATCAAGAAGGAGTTAGATATATTTCTTAAGGCTAAGGGGATCAAGGGATATGGGGAGAAAGCAGGGACAGGGTACTGAATTTGGATGATCAGCCATGATCGCATTGAATGGCGGAGCAGGCTCGAGTGGCCAAATGGCCTACTCCTGCTCCTATCTTCTATGTTTCTATGAAATTCTATTGATCGGTCAATTGTGACTGCAAAGCAGTGCAGGTGTTGGTTACCAAGCAATACTTACTTTATCATATTGACACTGTTATACTCATTGTGCTCCACCGCAACTATCAAGCCTCCAGAGTCCAGAATAGTGTAGTAATGGGGTCCCTTTAAAGCTTTAAACCAGGAATATCCACCATCATCAGACACATACACATCAGGTATCATTACAGAAATTGCATCCCCAACACTGCCTAGAAATGACAAAAAACCAGAAGTAACAAATGTGGGGTGACTTTAAAAACTGAACAGCAAAATAGCTGCTTCCCTAAAACAAAATCTCATTGGTATAATAGAGTATTTTGCACTCCCATCACTCTGTTGCAACACTAAATCTGAACATGATCAAACAGTAAAGACTAAGTGAGGTTAAGAAACTTAATGTAAAATATTAAATACTGAATATTTTTAATCTAATTTATTCCTCAACTTCCCTTCCTTTTCAGCAATGTCAGAAATAGCAAGCAAATTCCAATTACAGAATGGGGGACATTCCTAAAATTGTAACAGCAATAGGGTTAAAGACTGGATTCGGCTATTATTCTGAGAGTCTCTATTCAAAATGTTAGCCTATCTTTTTCTCTTCAGATGCGAATAAAGCAGCATTTCAGATTTCCAACATTGAGGTTTTTTTTAAATCAAAATTCCAATTAATGTTACACTGCTGTCTAAAAGTCTTTGGGCCAGAAATGCGGCTGTTGTACGCGCTGTGTACTCGCCCGTAAGGCCATCTGAAGTGCCAGTTTTCTGCATGCACGGGAAACCAGAACTTCCGTTCCCCTGAAGAGAGGGGTTCAGAAGTCGAACGCGTGCGCAGGAGAGGCTGCGCGCACGCAGCGAACTTCAATTTTTTTTTCAGGTTTCTCTGGGAAGGTAAGTATGAAGAAGCTGCGCTTTTAAAAAGGAGGCGCAAGGCCTGTTTTTAACAAGGTAAGTGGTTAATTAATTACAATTTAAAAAAATTTTCAACAGGTTTATCTTTTTTAGATACTTTAAAGAAAGGTAAGTTTATTTTTTAGCACCGTTACAAAGTATAATTAATTTTTTCAAAAATGTAAATTTTTGTTTAAAGTAGTTAATTTATTTAACTTAGTTATTTTAAAAATGTGATTTAAAAAAATGTATTTGAAGTTTAAGTGTAGTTTTGGGGCCGATCTCTATTCATAGATTTGACAGGTCTTCCCGTCAAATCTATGAATGAAAATGCCCTGCTAGGATTGGCTCTCCATGGCCCACGTGATCCCCAGGGGACGCTTCGAACTAACTGCGCCCCTGGGATACACAAGCACTGCGCGCCGGCAGCTGGAGGAGGCCCAGGACCCGAAGTCCTCGTGGGCCCAAAGCACAACTGCAGGCGCGGTGGGCAAGTACGCGCGCGATGCTTGCACCCGCAGGAAGCCTGAAAGCTGAATTTCTGGCCCACAATTTTATTTGACATTCTTGTCACAGTTTAGCAAAACTACTTAATTGACCCAAAAATCAATAGGTGTTAGCATGAGCCCATTCCTCCCGCAGTAACATTTTGGTTAAGTTGTCCTCTATTTATCTACACCATTAATATCCTTTGCGCCCAGCATCAGCAAAAAGTAAACTACAAAATGTAACTGTACAAATGCAGCATGGTTATAAAAGTGCCATCTACAAATAAAAATTACAGAACATTTATGAACAATCGCATACTAACGGCTCCTGCTCTTTTGAGAAGGATATCAGTTAGCCTTGGCTGCTCTGGTGTAGATCCTGCCACAGTTATACAGCAGCACTGGCAGGAGCTATGAACAACTTATCTGCCCTTTTGACCAGGAAGCGATGCATGCCATGGAGGGAGGACTTTAAAAAAAAGAAACCATTTATCCAATGAACTAAGGCATACTCGAAGCAGTACACTTTAGTATCGTTAAACGGTCAAAATAAAATCGAAAAATGCATTTTTCAGTCAAACGGCAATCTAAGTGTCTAAGAATATGTAAAGCTATAAAATAATTGACAGCAAAAAGTTAAAATCACTTAATACCATGTGCTATGATCAGACCAACTGCATTTGGCTCAGACAGTGGTGGCATTGGTACATTCAGCTTCTGGGAAATGCTGTAAGATGCATGGATATGCAGACTACACTGTGGAGATTCAAAGACAAAAATTAGAACTGCTCAACAATGAATCGTCAGACTTATGCTACCTATAAAGAAAAAACATTTAAAAAGCATTTAGGGACAGCAAAACTGAATATATCAGTTCAACAAAAATACTCCAGGATAGCTTCAGACAGCATTTTATTAAACAAACTTAGCACTAAAAATTGGAACATTCAACACATCGCACAGAAATATTTACATTGGTTTATATACAGTGTATCTCATTACAAAGCTAGGATTCTCCCTGGTATCGCACGATTACTAAATTCCTTATGCACTCTTAATACAGTTCTTAACCAGTTAAAGAAAAACTTAAATTCACCAGCTTTAGTATCTTATTGGGGGGTTTGAACTTCCCCAAAGCACCATTTCAGTCAAAAAAGCTCAAACTACATTAAAGTAATGATTGTGAATATGGATGCAGTTTGTTGGTCCCAAGTTTGCCCTGTTGAGATACAACTAAAAAAACATTTAGGGTTTTACTAAATGTTCTTATTCCTACTCCAACATATTCAAATCTGGGGGCAAGGTCAAAACTTCTATGAAAGAAGTTGTGTGCTACTTGGGAGTCTGTACAATGTGAGCAAGTTTCTAGGCTGCTGGAAAGTAGACCACGATTCCCAGATATTTGCACAGCATGTCATTTTCTCAGAATTCGTTGAAAGCGTTACTTTAAAATACAAAGCCCCATCTTCATATTTAAAATGCACAAATGAGCTGAATGGTCATGTATCCAAACCAACGTTCTATTACACTTGATTGTTAGTGCTGCACTCCTACCTCTCGAACAGCAAATGTAGCAGAAAGTATCAAATGTGGGACTCCTACCACACACTATTGATCTTGAACTGTGCAACAGGGTGGGAGACCTACACAATGGATTTGTGCCGATGCCTACAGTGCAACACTTAGAGCCAATGCAATGCCCCAGAAACTATTACAGGAAACTTTCGTTTATCCGGCACCCAAATATCCGGAATTCTCGCTTAACCGGCAAAAATCATCCTCCGAAAACTCCTCTCAAATAACCGGCAATGTTGCAGAGTCGCAGTCGAGTCTCCGCGAACGCTGAGTGCTCCGAAAAATCCTCTCAAATAACCGGCAATGTTGCCGATCCTGAGTCCGAGTCCGCGAACGCCGATTTAGTCAGTAGGGGTACTTTTCAAAAGTGCCACTACTCGGCCTCCTGGCGCTGTCGCAAGTCCGAAACATTGCAGTAGCATGAGTAGATTCTCCCGTGCTGCTTGGAGTCTCTGTTAAAAATAGCCTCGGTAGATATAACTCTCTGTTATCCGGTACTTTCGATAAACCGGCACCACGCCGGTCCCGTCGATGCCGGATAAACGAAAGTTTCCTGTAATATGTTTCACTGCCATCATTTATTCTCTCCTACAGGAGGAGACAGACTCCTTGGATCAACAGACAATGTTCTATTAGGAAGAATATGCAAGCCAGGTTAAACAGAGAGCATCACTGCGTGTGTGCAGGCACCGATCTGATGCATAACCTAGGCAGGATGCAGCAGAAAACTCCTCAGGTGTTGCTTCACTGGCCCCACCACTTTCCTGCCGGAACTGTAAGCGTTCTCTAAATAGTAGAGAAGAAAGCAAAAGACTGCGGACGCTGGGAATCTGAAAAAAGAAGAAAATGCTGGAAATACTCGGCAGGTCAGGCAGCATCTGTGGAGAGAGAAACAGAATTAACGTTTCAGGTCGATGACTATCAGAACTGCCGAAAGGTCATCGACTTGAAACGTTAACTCTGTTTCTCTCTCCACAGATGCTGCCTGACCTGCTGATTATTTCCAGCATTTTCTGTATTTATCGCTAAATAGTAAATTGAGGGGTATGTTCTTCAGTGAAACTGCAATTCAAGTGTCCAAGAGTATGTAAAGATATTAAAAATTAACAGGGAGGTAGAAAGTTGGTGTCCAAATAGGAGCAGAAATATTCAAGCACCGCAAAAGGATAGAAATACTTCATACAATGCTAGGTTCCAGTTCATCTCTGGTGCCCAGTGTTGCTGGAAGATCCTTTTAAAGTGTTAATAGCCACAAAGTGACTTCCAAGTAATTTTTTTTAATTTGCAAATTTTTTTTCTTCAACTGGTAGCACCAAGACTTCGGTCCACACCATGATACTATAGGCCTCAGGTGCACTGCAGCCATTCGCTGCCTACTCCCTGCCATAATTATATGATCCTCCTTGGAAGTACTGCCTCATAAGTGTATATTCAAGTGCTATTATACATGCGCTGTATACTTAATAAATCTGAGATACCGGATATTCAAAGCTTAAGAACCCTATTGATTTGAGGAGTAAATTATAAATAAGAACACCTATCCTCTCCAATAACAGTATAAATTGGAAATCAACAGAAAATGCTGGAAATACTCAGCAGGTCAGGCAGCATCTGTAGAGAGAGAAACAGAGTTAACGTTTCAGGTCGATGACCCTTCGTCAGAACTGGAAAAAGTTGGAGATGTAACAGGTTTTTAAGCAAGTGTAGGGGCAGGGAATGTGGGGGAGGGGAGGAAAGAACAAAAGGGAAGGTCTGCGATAGGATGGAAGGCAGAAGAGATCAAAAGACAAAAGGGATGATGGTGCAAGGCAAAAGGAGATGGTAATGGGACAAGTTAAGAAACAAAAAGATGACGACTCTAGATGAAGTGTAAATGGCAACGGCAGAGAAAAAAAAAATTGGGGCCGAGGTTATGGCCTGAAATTGTTGGACTCGATGTTGAGTCCAGAAGGCTGTAAAGTGCCTAATCAAAAGAGGAGGTGCTGTTCCTCAAGCTTACACTGTTCCAACGAAGCTGAATGTAAGAGGCCGAGGACGGAGAGGTCAGAGTGGGAGTGGAGCAGAGAATTATAGTAACAGGCGACCGGAAGCTCGGGGTCACCCTTACGGACTGAACGGAGGTGTTCCGCAAATTGGTCACCCAATCTGCATTTGGTCTCCCCAATGTAGAGGGGACCGCATCGTGAGCAGCGAATACAGTATACTAAATTGCAAGTACAAGTAAATCGCTGTTTCACCTGGAAGGAGTGCTTGGGGCCCTGGACAGTGAGAAGGGAGGAGGTAAAAAGGACATGTGTTGCCATCTCCTGCACTTGCACGGGCAGGTGCCATAGGAAGGGGTGTTTGGGGTGATAGGCGAGTGGACCAGCGTGTCGCGGAGGGAGCGGTCCCTTCAGAATGCTGAAAGGGGAGGTGAGGGGAAGATGTGTTTGGTGGTGGGAGCACGCTGGAGGTGGCGGAAATGCCAGAGGATGAAAGGTGAGGACAAGAGGAATCCTATCGTGGTTCTGGGAGGGAGGGGAAGGGGTGAGAGCAGAAGTGCGGGAAATAGAACGGACACGGTCAAGGGCTGTGTCAACCACGGTAGAGGGAAATCCTCAGTTGAAGAAAAAGGAAGACATATCAGAAGCAGGCATCGTCAGAGCAGATGCAGTGGAGACAGAGAAACTGGGAGAATGGAATCGAGTCCTTACAGGAAGCGGGGTGGGAGGAAGTGTACTCCAGGTATCTGTGGGAGTCAGTGGGCTTATAGTGAATGTTTGTCAATAGCCTATCCCCAGAGATGGAGACAAGGAAGTCGGGGAAGGGAAGGGTCGAAGATGAACCATGTGAAGGTGAGGGAAGGGTGGATATTGGAAGCAAAGTATAAATTGGGAGTTGGGGTTGGCAATCCAAATCCAGAATAGTAAAGCAAGAGTTGAAACTACCTCAGGTAGGTACAACTGCACACCAATTGTAGTATAATTCAGCCTGGCATGAAGCTCCATTTTAAAAGTACTCAGGCATCCATTAGACTTAGAGAAGTTTATATAAATTAAAAAGATGGAAAAATAATTATGAAAAGTTCCACTTTTGCCCACGTTCTCAAGTCATTAAAAAAAATCAACTGCCTGGGAGCAGAGATCTGCACACATGCAGAGGTCCAGTTTTGCATACGTTAGTACAGGATACATCATGGCACTAGAGGCAGTGTAACTCTGGTATAACAGCTGTGCATCACACCATAATTTATATTAATACAATATCAAAATCCTTCTATAGGACGGAATGCAAACAGAATCTTTCTACATTATTACAACCATATCCCCATTTCCTAGTATATTAACAAGTTCAGTTCTCAGACAAACCATTCCTGTTTAGCAGTATAATGGCATTTAAAACCATTTTGCCCTCTTATCTGTAAAGCACACTCACTGGAAGCCAGTCAGAAAGCATGTTCTATTCTAAACATTTCTCAAAGTGGCAGTTTTGAACTGTATAAAAAAAACCCTCACTTAATATGCTGCACAGTGAAGACTTCAGCAGAACGTTTATAACATATCCAGACAAGAGGTCTCAGCTGTACCAACATATATTTATGGCTCATACTCACCTCATCCTTATTTTTGGCAGTCAAATCACAATCACTATTCTCTGGTTTTCTTAAGGGCTTCCACTCTCCTCCTCTATCAAATGTAATGACAGACTGAACAGAACCATCTAAAAATAAAATTTAAATGTTACTTAATAGTCTAGATAAGACCCATTTTCCCTGGATTTTCTGAGAACTAAATAAGTGTCAGCTGTGGCTCAGTTGGTAGCGCCCTCGCCTCTGATTCAGAAGATTGTGGGTTCAAGTCCCCCTCCAAAGACTTGAGCACAATAATTGAGGCCGACACTCCAGTGCAGTACTGAGGGAGTGCTGCACTGTTGGAGGTGCCGTTAAACCGAGGCCCCGTCTGCTCTCAGGTGGATGTAAAGATCCCATGACACTATTTTGAAGAGGAGAAGGGGAGTTATCCCCGGTGTCCTGGCCAATATTTATCCCTCAATCAACATAACAAAAACCGACCATCTGGTCATCATCACATTGCTGTTTGTGGGAGCTTGCTGTCGCGTTTCCTACATTACAACAGGGACTACACTTCAAATAGTACTTCATTGGCTGTAAAGCGCTCTGAGACGTCCGGTGGTCGTGAAAGGCGCTATAGAAATACAAGTCAGTCTTTCTTCTAAATAAGGCTAGTAGTGAGTTCCAGCAGTGACAATGAATTCCAAATTGAGTTGCAACCTTTGACTGACAGACATTCTCACTTACTGTATAACTCCCAATGGTATTTTCTGGCTCTTTGCCAAATCACTACAGAGCCCCAAGTGCTTAGTTTAACAAGTTGTGGCTCATTGGCTAATCACAAAGGAGCAGAAAGCAGCTCAGGCCATCTCATGAAGCAGGGCAGTGGGAGGGTGAAACAATTCCCATTGAGCAGGCACCCTGAAGACTTCACTGGTTCCCAAATAATCATATGTCCTATAAGCATCCAAATTAAGTTCTTAACACATCTAATAATATAAAATTGCCTCACTGAGCAGCAGTCTACTGTATAGGAGAACCCAAACCAATGCATCACAATCAAAAAATAATCCTATCACAAAGGCTCACCACCACCTTCTCAAGGGCAATTAAGGATGGGCAATAAATGCTGGCCCTGCCAGCGGTGCACACATCCCATAAAAATGAATGAAAAAATCTGACAAAAAATGCTTTTATTTAAAGTGCCTTTTGCTTGTTTAGTCAGTGCAAACAGATTTCTTGGGCTATAACTTCATGTTCGTTTTAAGATGCGGCATGTTTTAGCACAGCAATGGAACATTAAAAATATGAAGTTTGAGACTTAAGAAATAGCATTTAATATTTTCAATTTTACAAATAAAAGGTGCGCTGTTTGTACTTCTAAATCAGGACAAGTTTTAAGAAATGCAAGTACGTTTTACTTACCTTCAGCAAGTACACTACTAACGTATACTCCACGCAATGAAGTAACATTTGTGAAATCTGTCTCGCCTCCTGTCGTAGTGTACAAATGTCTCTCAAGAGATTTAGAATACACTATTCCACGATCATCTGAAACATAAATTGTGCCAAAGCCCGTATCTATATGGGGGGCGGGGGAAGAAAAAAAACCACAATTTAATGCAAAAAGGTTAGAATCATAGAAAGTTACAGCACGGAGGGAGGCCATTTTGGCCCATCGTGTCCGCGCCAGCCAACAAAGTGCTATCCAGCCTAATCCCACTTCCCAGCTCTTGGTCCGTAGCCCTGCAGGTTAGAGCATCCCAAGTGCACATCCAAGTACTTTTTAAAATGTTAGGATTCCTGCCTCTACCACCCTTTCAGGCAGTGAGTCCCAGACCCCCATAACCCTCAGGGTGAAGAAATTTCCCCTCAAATCTCCTCTAAACCTTCCACCAATTACTTTAAATCTGTGCCCCCTGGTTTTTGACCCCTCTGCTAAGGGAAATAGGTCCTTTCTATCCACTATCTATGCCCCTCAATTTTATACACCTCAATAAGGTCGCCCCTCAGCCTCCTCTGTTCCAAGGAAAACAGACCCAGCCTATTCAGTCTTTCCTCATAGCTAAGATTCTCTACTCCCAGCAACATCCTTGTAAATCTCCTCTGTACCCTCTCTGGTGCAATCACATCTTTCCTGTAATGTGGTGTCCAGAACTGCATGCAGTACTCTAGCTGAGACCTAACTAGTGTTTTATACAGTTGAAGCATAACCCCCCTGCTCTTGTATTCTATGCCACGGCTAATAAAGGCAAGTATTCCGTATGCCTTCTTAACCATCTTATCTACCTGGCCTGCTACCTTCAGGGATCTGTGGACATGCACTCCAAGGTTCCTTTGTTCCTCTACACTACTCAGTGTCCTACCATTAATGGCCCAGATATTCCGATTGCAGGCCTCCGATCTGGAAAAATCTGCGCCAAGACCGGAGGGCTCCCGGGAGGCGCAGAGTTCCGCTGCTGGGCCTCTCCAAACTGCCGGTGCGCAGAGCCTACGTATCCCAGAGGCGCAGGCGGTTCGCAGCGTCCCTGGGATCACGTGGGCCATGGGGAGGCAATCAGAAGGGAATCTCCCTTCATACATTTGACAGGAAGACCTGTCAAATATATGAAGAGACCACCCCCAAAACATAGTAAAACTTTAAATAAATGTTTTTAAAAATCACATTTTAAATGACTTAAATGATAAATTAAGTATTTAACAAAAATTATTAACGTTTTTAATGGGGCTAAAAATAAACTTACCTTTCTTTAAAGTATTTTTAAATGATTAAAAAAAAAATTCCACTAATTTAACACTTTTTTCAACTCTTATCCTGGTAAAAGCAGGTCTTACGCCTGCTTTTACCAGGCGCAAGGATTGTAAGTGTTTTCTGCGGGCGGAGGGTCTCCAAAAAACGGAACTCTCCACCCGCAGAGGCCCTTCTCCCGGGCAGCTGGAGGATCTGTCAAGAGCTTTCTTGACAGATCGGAAATGCCGGTTTCCAGCGCATGAGCAGTGCATGCCTGAAACCGGCATTTCCGACGTCCCTACGGGTGAGTACACAGCGTGTACACACCCGTAGGGATTGGAATTTCTGCACCAATGTGTATTCGCTTTCCTTGTTAGCCCTCCCCAAATGCATTACCTCACACTTCTCCGGATTGAATTCCATTTGCCACTCTTCTGCCCACCTGACCAATTTATTGATATCTTCCTGCAGTCTAGAGCTTCCTTCTTCAGTATCAACCACACAGCCGATTTTAGTATCATCTGCAAACTTCTTAATCATACCCCCTATATTCAAGTCTAGATCATTGATATATACCACAAAAAGCAAGGGACCTAGTACTGAGCCCTGCGGAACCCCACTGGAAACAGCCTTACAGTCACAAAAACACCCATCAACCATTACCCTCTGCTTCCTGTCTCCGAGCCAGTTTTGAATCCAACGTGACACTTTGCCCTGGATCCCATGGGCTTTTAACTTCGTGACCAGTCTGCCATGTGGAACCTTATCAAAAGCCTTGCTAAAGTCCATATATACTACATCAAATGCACTACCCTCATCTACCCTCCTTCTTACCTCCTCAAAAAATTCAATCAAGTTTGTCAGACACGATCTTCCCTTAACAAATCCATGCTGACTATCCTTGATTAGTCAGTGTCTTTCTAAATGAAGATTTATCCTGTCCTTCAGAATTCTTTCCAATAATTTTCCCACCACCGAGGTTAGGCTGACTGGTCTGTAATTACTCAGTCTATCCTTTTCTTCCTTTTTAAACAAGGGTACTACATTAGCAGTCCTCCAGCACCACATCTGGTGCTTGATCATCTATGTAACATCTATCAGATTTTGTTTAAATTAAAGAGACTGGGCAGTGTACTGAGCTTGAATACAGCTCCTTCGCGCCTGGGTTCAGAATTTGAATCAGCACAGACTGGTGAGATAAAACTAAACTGGATTGCTATAAGGGCCCTAAATCAATTTTAACAGTCTCAATCCGGTTAAAGTTCACAGCAAAAAATAAAAATCAACACAAACTGTCTATTGCATGGAGATAGAACATTCATATTTTGGAGACAGTCATCTGTGGTTAGTTATAAATTTTGGGAGGAAAAACAAACAGGTGAAGCTTAAACCTGCACCAAATTCATGCTATACCTGACCTGGGAATGTTTGATGCAGACAATGAGTGTCAAAAATACAATAGTATTTCTATTCCCTATTGATATCGAGAGAGCGGTTAGCAAAGGATCTTGGGTTTCATAAATAGATGTATTGAGTACAAAAGTAGAGACATTATGCTGAATCTTTATAAAGCGCTGGTTAGGCCACAACTGGAGTATTGTGTCCAGTTCTGGTCACCACACTTTAGGAAGGATGTGAAGGTCCGAGAGGGTGCAGAGGAGATTTACCAGAATGATTCTGGGGATGGGGGATCTTAGCTACAAGGACAGGTTGGAGAAGCTGTTTTTTTTTTGTAAATTAGAGCAAAGGAGGTTGAGGGGTGATTTGATAGAGGTGTACAAGATTATAACGGGTTTGGATAGGCTAGACGGGGAAAGGCTGTTCCCACTAGTCGATGGTATAAGGACTAGAGAACACAGATTTAAGGTTTTGGGCAAGAGATACAGGGGGGATGTGAGGAAAAACTTTATGCAGCGAGTGCTGAGGACCTGGAACTTGCTGCCGACGGAAGTGGTGGAAGCGGAGACACTCAATGTTTTCAAGATGAGACTGGATAGGCACTTGAAGGAATAAACTTGCAGGGCTACAGGGATAGAGCAGGGGAATGGGACTAACTGGATTGCTCTACAGAGAGCCAGCACGGACTCGATGGGCCGAATGGCCTCCTTCTGTGCCTCTATGACTGACATGCTTCACAGTTTACTAAAATTTAAAATCTGCAATTTCTGTGATACTGTTCTTTTATAAGTAACAGATTTTTCCATAATTTACAGACATTTAAATTTTAGTCCAAGACTCCAAGTGGAGTCATGACACCTGCCATAATAAACACTATCTTATTCAAACAACAAGCTTTAGTGATTCAAAATACTGTCAATGAAGATTTCACTTGGCTGTTCTTCAAAATCATTGCTTTGGGTGTCAAATCAACTTGCATCGATATAGTACCGTTAACAGAAAAAGGTCCCAAGGCGCTGCACAGAGACGTAATCAGACAAAAATGGGCACCAAGATAAAGCAGATTTTAGGAGCGGTATACAAAAAGTTTGATCAGAGGTAGGTTTTAAAGAGGACCTTAAATAAAAAGCAAGGGCAGTGGAGAGGTAGAGGGAGTGTGGGCCTAGATGGTTAAAGGCACGGCTGCCAACAGTCAGACGACGGGAGGGAGAGATGTACAAAAAGGCCAGAGTCAGAGGAATGGAGAACTTTGGAAAGGGAAGGGTGTTCATGGCCTTGCCCCTTCGACAGTCCTGGAAGGGATATAAAAAAGGTGAGAATTTTAAACTGGAGGTGTTGGGGACAGAGAGCCATTCCATCTCAGCAAGAACTTGGGTGACAGATGAGTGGGATAGGACATAGGCAGAGTTTTGGATTAACTGAAGTTTACAGAAGGTGGAAAATGGAAGGTCATCCAGGGGACCATTGGAATAGTCAAGTCTGGAGGGGACAAAAAAAATGGAGGAAAGTTTCAGCAGCGGATGGGCTGAGGCAGGAGCAGATGCAGATGGTGTTACAGAAGTGGAAATAGCCAGTCTTTGTAATAAAGAGGATATGCAGTGAGAAGCTCAGCCCAGGGTTGAATTGGGCGCCAAGGTAGCCAATAGTCTGGTTCAGCCAGAGACAGTGGCTGGGGAGGGGGAACTGAATTGGTGGGTAGGGTACAGGGGCCGAGGGCAATAGCTTCAATCTTCCTATGTTTAGTTGCAGGAAACTACAGTTCATTCAAGACTGAATGTCAGACAAGCAATCTGACTGCACAGTGGCAGAGCAGGGGCTGAGAGGTGGTGGCATGGCAGCTGGGTGTTATCAGCATACATGTGGAAGCTGACCCCATGTCTGCAGACAATGTCACCAAGGAGCATCATGTAAATGAGGAAGAGAAGGGAACCAAGGCACATGATAGAACCGTAGGTTTTGAAATATCTAACTGCGGTTTAATTCTTCAATTTTCAACAGCTATCCAGGAAAAAACACACACACACACACACACATAAAAAAATTTTTTAAATCAATAAAGCGTAATCTGGAAGCAAGAAAGGAGATTTTTAACTATTGTCTTTTCTCAGCATTTTTAAAGAAGATTGTAGTTCACTAGTATAATCCAGTTAAGCTTTCTTTCCCCTTCATTTCTGAAACATGCACAACTTTCCCAAAGCACTTTGCCACCAAAGCCTCTTAATTTGGTGATGCTGGTAATAAAATTTCAAAAATGATTTTAATGATCTTTAAACTACCAAGCAACATCCTTAAAGATAGAGTTTGACTCCAGTCAGACCACCTCCTCCCCCTCCCCAATTTAAAATAAACTTGTAACGAATTAGGATGCAACTTCCAAAAATGCGGTCATACCAAATAATTTCAGACAACACAGGGGGTATTGTCTTACAAGATTCAGACAGTGAAATTTCAACATCAGCTGTATGTTAATTTTTTTCTCACATCTCTGCTTAAATACCCATCTGCTGTCATCTACACCCACCATTCAAGTAAAAACTACAGAACAGGAATATCGATTACTTATAAATTAACATTCATTCGATCTCGACACCTACCACCAGGGTCATCAACATGCATGAATACCATGTCATCATTTGCAGCCAGTATGGAGTAGAACTGTTCAGCGCTTACATGAGGCAACTGCGCCATATTCCAGGTGTCTCCCATATCCAAGGACACATGGAGTGCCCTTAAACTGGCCTATAAGTGACAATATAAATAATGAAACATTTCTAATGGCCATAATGGTGAGAAAAATCCAAAGATTACAAACAAAATCAAACAGATTAGAGAATGAATGTGCATGAATTATACAGCATAAATTTAAGGGACCATGCATAACTATCATCTTTTTTAAACTATTTTTGATATCCCAATCCCAAAAGTGCACAACGAAGATGGGTAAACCCTCACTGTCTCTCCAGGAGTGCTTGCACATTTCTAAAATATAATAATCCTGGATAGTCCCAATGTACTGAATTCTCCAAGTTGTATCTTTTAGAACAGTACTTAGCAAAATTACATAGCTTATCCGAAATATTTGTTTACAAACATTATTCTACCAAGGATTTAACTGATCTAACTAAACTACAAAAATGACAGTTTAAAGCTGCAATATATCACTCTACAAATGCATGCGTATAAAGGTCCCAAGTAAATATTCTAACAAAATTGCTACTTCAAATTCAGATTTACTATTTTGCAGTTGACTGATCAGAAATGCATAATTTAGAATTGTAACTGGAAACTGCAATTCTGGTCTCTATCTTGCCCACCCAAAAAAATTAATTCTATTCTTAAGAGCAAACATCTAATCCCGTATCCAACCTGAACTGTCCTCGTTAAATAAAGATCCATGGATAGAAATTTACTAACATTTATTATTTGGCAATTGTGACAGTTAATAGCTGAACATGCAGCTACATTTTTTGATTAGAAACAGATTTAGATTCTCCTTATTGAACAAGTTGAAATTTAAGATGGAGGAATTCCACTTTCTATACTTCTTCTTAGGATTCTAAAAACACATCAAAAGTCTACCCCAATGAATGATACTACGTAGCATTTCCCTTCCCCCACCTAATAATTTAGAAAACATTTGTGAAATATATTAGGAGATACCAACAAATTAAAGACACTAATGTTCAGTTCAGATGCCAGGAGAGATAGTTGAGCACCTGGATGAGGATTTATTCATAACTTACGATAGGAATTCTGATGGGACTTGATGAAATTTTTTCTGGAGAGAACTGAAAATAATGTTGAATTCAAAACATCACTGCAGATAGTGAGTTTTGCTTGCAACGATCAGTGTTATTTTAGCATTTTGAACTTTATATTGGCCCTGAATTTGCAGTCGGAGGCTTCACGCAGGGAAATGCCTCCAATCCGCAAATAAAATGCCCACGTGCCTGGTGGTCCGGGAGGTACAGAGATTTGCGGTCCTGGGCCTCTCTGGGTACTCGCGGGTAGAAGCCCATGTAATCCCAGGGGCGCAAGCACACCTGGGATTACGTGGGCCGGCCCAACAAATGAAAGGGGATCCCTATTCATGCTTATGGGGATTCCATATGTACAGAAATCCCATAAGCATGAATGGAAATACACCAAAAAATACAGCAACACATCAAATTTAAAAAAAAATCATTACATTTAAAATTAATTAAAATTCCATTTAAATATTTAACAAATGTATTTTTTGGAAAAATAAATTTAAATGTTTTAACAGGCCTAAAAATAAACTTACCTTATTGTACAGGTTTTTTAATGTATAAATGATTGCTCAAATTTTTTTTTGAATGTTTTGTAAAACTCTTACGCTGGTAAAAGCAGGCCTTACGCTTTTACCAGGCGCAAGAACTTCACAGGCATTCGCTGGGCAGAAGTTGTGCAAATAGCCCAACTCTCCGCCCACAGATGCCCTTTTCCCAGGGAAGTGGATGATCTGTCAAGAAAATTCTTGACAGATCGCAAGTTCCAGGTGTTCATGCATGCGCTTCGCATGTCTAAACCCAGAACTTGCGCGGCCCTTACGGGCGCATACGCACCCGTAGAGGCCGCAAATTACAGCCCATTATCTCAGATGCTGGCCAGAGGGTGCGGAATAACATTTACACTTGGCTATATCTGAATGCATACGGAGTTGGAGCGACATTTAGTACAGCTGGAAGGAAGGCTATGTGCAAGTATGAACCCAACTCGATTAGTAAACAAAAGCTTCATAAATCAAGCTCCTTGTACACTGAGCTATGCCTCAATTTGATTCAATAAGAAAAGTACAAGATATTCTTTCAAAAGAAACGCTTGTAGCACTCAAGTAACTAATTCAGTTTTCAAGCATTGTAACTTTCTGGCCATTAGTAGTTCAACAGGTCAAGTTCAATTTTGCAGTTTGAGGGCATCTTTATCTTGCAAGGGTCATCCAGAGTGGGTTATTTAGCACTACAGTATGCATTACTCTACATAAATGATGTTCAAGCCAGATCCCTTCAAAGAACAGTATAACCCAGACATTATTGTAGGATACAAAATCTTGGGGTGTATTTTCCCTTTTCCCTCTGTAAATATGCTTAAATAAAAAGGTCAACACTGGGGTTTCTTAAAACTTCAATTTGTTTTTAAATGTTGATATTTATATATGTAGATAGAAAAATTGGCACCCACATTAGAATATTGTTATGGCAACTTAATTCCCCTATTAATTAGCCCCACTAAAGTAAATAAAGTACCTCAAATTCAATTAAGTTGAGTGTCTATTAAAACTTATTTTGTAGATCTCTCGTTTGCTTTAACAAGGCTTTAAATTTTTTGCGCACAAATAATATGAACTAGATTGTACACAAATGGATACTTTTCTTGGGCAAATCTTTTCAGCAGAAAAAATATTTACACTTTTATTCCTGCAACTGAAAAAGGATTATGTAGTACAAAAAGAATACATAAAGGGCAAAGTAGCCTAAAGAAAATATACTACTTGCATAACTCACACTGGTTATGCTGTTCAGCATTATTTATTTTATTTTCTATCGGATTGATTGCCAATAGTATCTCAGTTCTGGAGTGGCACAGTTTCAACATGGTTGAGCTCAAAATTTTGAGGCATTGAAACTATAGATGGCATTCAATATCTGCTCAACTAGTTATCACGCCAATTTTCTTCTCTCCCCTCCTGAACTTCAGGCAGTGACTCTTTCCAGGGGCACAGTTCCACAAGTGGCAGTCACCGTCCAGTACCACATGCAAGACTCGACAGAGAGCACCTGTAGACTTATCGACCATATGGATTAGGCATGACAGGGAAGTCGGATTCTAGTCTCACCCGATTACCATATATACACACACACCTTCAACAGTGGCTGCTAAATAACAATCAGAACCAGATGATTTAGTAGAATTTCCCTCCCTAGCTGCTTTCTCAGGCTGCTGAGGAAAACTGCTTCTACCACCGCCCCTGGCTCAGATTAGCTCACCCAGCACAGACCAACTATTTCCTCCAACGAAAATTAAATGCCACCTATCAAATCAATTATTTCTCATGGTTTGGGGCTTGTTCTACAAATAAATGAATAGGTTGGTTAAATAGCTGAAGAAAGAAAGGACTACACTTCGATATTACAGAAGTTCTTTCAAAAAGGTGAGCTGTTACCTAGCTGCTCTCACTTCCTAGTGGCATTTGCAATGACCTGGGAACAAATTACTCTCCCATAGTTGCATCATGGCTTGCGAGTTGAGAAAATGAGAATATGCCTTCACCAACAGCTGATTACGGTGAAAAAATATATTTTTATAAAGTGACCGTCAAGCCAGTAATTGTTCACGTGCATTATTTCTTAAAAATTTCAATTTAAGTCTTTACCTTATCAGTCATAACAGAAGCAAAGAGGAAACGACCGCCGAGTCCAAATGAGTAAATTTTTGATCCAATAGTTTTGAATGATTTTCCAAAATCATCTGTTCTTTTAAGCTCCAATAGGCCTCTTGCAGCTGAAAAACAAAAACTGCATCTTCAGTTTCTATACATATTAGAAGCAGTGACCATAGCGCAGAATCCAGGCTGGATTATTTACAAGAATATATTTTTCATTAAACATTTCAAATATCAGTAACAAATAAAGAGTTAATGCTTTGGTCCCAGCTTAATTGAACAAATACAAGCTTTAAGAGCTGGTCAGCTATTTAAACATTCTGCATCAATTAGAAACCAAAACCTAGGCTTTTTCTACTGAATAGGAAGCTACGTGGGGTTAAAAGATACTGTAGATGTTTCCAATGCGTAATTACCATAGCAAAGCAACAAATAAAAAAGCCAACATTGCTCACCAGCACACTCATACTAAAGAAGAAACATGCATGCCTTTAGTGCTTTCCAGCATTATTACTGGTACACAGGTACTAACAAGGTTATCCTGACAGCAAGTCCACACAGTTACAGACTACCTGCAGTTTTTTGTGAATATAACTCACAAGAGTCCATTGGACAGAGAGCAAAATTCAATGCACGCAAAACCAGTTTTGTTCACTTTTACAGAAGCCTTTTTTTTAAAAACTGCAAGGGTTTAAGTCTGCTTTAAATTGCACTGAAGTTTAAGTATTTCCCAGGTAACTGTTGCAACAAATTGAACAAAAAGGCATGCTTTTTGTAATCCCAATTTAAAAAGAGAAAAAAAAGTGAGGAAAAATCCTGATTCAGAAGAACTTGAAAATGCTCTGGAGTTTGTTATTTTTTCCTCAGCTGACCACCACTCCATTCAATGCATCAACTGTTTACTAAGCACCGTTTTACTCCAATTAGCCCAATCTGAAAACACAGGGATGCCACCTAATGATGGCTTCTCTTGAGCCAGCTCCAGGGCAGTTGCACATGACTTTTGCGACCAGAATTGGGTAAACATCAGTGCACTTCCAATCCCTTGAAGGGCAAATGTTAGATCAATTGTGGGGTGGGGGGAAAAAAAAGAGAAAATTAATTTACATATTACACAAGCAATTACATGCAGCATAATTTGCTAGGATTACATTTCTACACAAATCATATTTCATAGATGTGCCAAATGAACTGTTAATGGATAAAACAAATCCCTACGAGCTTCCAATGTAGCAAGTAAACAAAAGTATCACAAAATGAAACGTAATGATAGATGGTGAAAGCGTCAATGCTATACCTTAAACTAGAAATTGAGACAAAATTATAATCCTACAAGTCCTTTCTAAAGTCCTGCAAGGTAGGATTATTAACTAAGTAAAATGTATGGTATTGACATAACTTACTACAAGACCCATTGGGGTGGGTGGTGAAGAAAATAGTATCATTTTGTCCCCTGGAATAAAGCAAAGACAATCAAATGGAAAATAATGCTCACCATACAAGACATAAAAGTCATACAACATTGGTGGTGGGGGGGGGGGGGGGGGGGGGGCAGGGGGAAGAGGAAGTACTTCCAAAAAAAATACAAAACGAGCTAATTTGTCAGTAATGGCCAAACATTAAGAAACTGTTTCATAAACAAGAAATCATGTACAAATTCACTTCAGCTGTTCAATGCAATTCTCTCTTCCCATCTCTAACTGACTTATCTCCATTTCCATGAATTTAGTTACTAAATGGAGTCACTGATTGTACATGCTCAGTTGTTCCCTTCGAGTGAATTTGATACATGAGAACTCGCTTGCACATTTGGAGGCCAACATTCTTCCTTTGCTAATTTTAGAAAATATTAGCCAAAAGTGTGTTTTTCTTTGCTGAAATTAGTGAAGACAGGAATTTCAGTCTTGCTTACACAGAATAATGTTGGTACATATTTTCTGTTCTATTAATCAGTCTAGTAGCTAACTGCAATTCCTGCATGTTCTTCAAATTATACAGTGAGCAGTGGTTCAAGCTGCTTCCAACTTATAACTCACTTATAACAAATGCACTGAAAATATAATAAATAGCCTCAATACAATGACAAGTATCCCTTTAGATGAAGTGCCAATCAGAGTGGAGAACTGTACTGATATCAGAGCACAGTCAAGGGAGTTAAATAAAGGCCATAAATAGTAAACTTAAGAAAAAAGAAACAAGCATATTTTCTCAGTCTGCATATAGAAAGCAATATTACCGATCACTCCACAGCGAAATCCTCTACTACTCAGGATTATTCTTGAGGGCAAGGACAAGCTTAAGCCCCCATTTTCAGGCTCCTGCAACCCACTTCCACTACTCCCTCCATCCAAAAACGTGAGAAAATCTCAGATTTGCTGCGTCACCAAAATGAAGACTATCTGCCAACTGTGTTCGCTCCGGCACCTGTCCTTGACTTCCTCCTTCCTGGCACCTAATCCGTGTCACTTTGTAGCTTCTCCCAAGACTAATTTTCTTCATGACACTTACCACCTGATTCCTCAACCTCTCCCAACTCAATACAACTATTTTTCTTCACTTTCAATGCTCACGGATATGGCTAATACTTTGGGTTTTGTTTTTTAAATAAACCTCCAAAAAAAAAACTTTTATAAAAGATTTTCCTCAGCCCCTCCACCCTTTCCAATTACTAACTCACACCTAGCCTGTCTTTGCTCTCAAGGTTCTGCACTGCACCATCAGCACTCAACTCCATGCTCACCTCTCCCATCATTCTCTATCCAAATACTTCAACCTGGTTTCTGGCCTGCCCACAGCACCAACCTAGTCCATCCTAGTCAAAAATCACTGGCATCCTCTGTGACTATGACAACTCATCTTATGCTCGCCACAGCACTCTACATGGTCAATCAGTACATGCTACACTCTTTCCTGTGGTCCATCTCTGTGGGACCAGACTTGCTTGGTTCCACTCCTATCTATCCCAACAGAGAAAGCACATCTCCAGCAATGCCATTTTCTCCCACATTGTCACCTTAAGAGTCCCAAAGGTTAACTCATTTTTTTTCATATGTTGCTCCTTTGAGAGATTATCCATGAGCATGAGCCAAGTTTCCAGATGTATGCTGATATCACCCTTGACTCTACAAACACCACTGTGCTGTCATACTGTTTTTCCAATATAGTCATGCTTAAATCAGATCCCTTCTCCAATTTAACACTGGCAAGACCAAAGCCATTTTGTGCAACCCGACACCAGATGGTGCACTTGACCCGTGAGGGGACTTCAAAGCCTACATCCTATTTATCACCAAGATCACTTCCTTCCACCTCAATGTCACCTGCTTCCAGCCTTACCTCACCCCATCACTACTGAAACTTTTACCCATATTTGTATTACCTTCAGACTCTCACCAAATCTCTCCTTTTTGGCCTCCCACGATCCAGATCAACTACAACTCACCAAAAAATCCACCCCATATCCTCATTCAGCATTTCTGCCTTTACTAGCCTAATTGCTTTCACTTCGACATCCTTTAACACATTTAATTCAAAATTCTCATTCTCAATTTACAATCACTCTATAGCCTCATCTCCATTCCTACCACTGCAATCTCCTCCAACCTAACATTCCTACCAGTACCCGTCCAACTCTGGCCTTGCATGCAATTTCCCTTCTATCCTCCCTTCTCCCCCACTTGGAAACAGCCTTCAAGCAAACTCTTTGGAACTGCCTCCCTAAACCCACCTTACTATCTTTCTCCTTACCTTTAAAACCTCACGCTTTCAATCATCTCCTTTAATATTACTGTTCAGCATCCATTTCTCCTTTGTGAAGTGTTTTTTTTTAATTTACTACTTTAAAGGGTGCTACATTAATGCAAGTTAAGACTAATTAATGAATTACTACATATTTTAATGCAAAACATGTTCAGGTCACTTCAGTTACTATTGGTTGAGCTTCACTTACCACTTTACAAGACAGACAAAGTCATGAATTTCTTTCCATGTTTCACCAAAATTGGAGGAAAACCACAAGACATTCTGGAATATTGCAAATAATGTTTCAGACAAAAGAAAAAATCTCTGGGTTGCATAAATCACTAAATGTGCCACAGATGTATATCAAGTGCAAAAATGTTTACACTTACACGATGAAATAAACTTGTATGAAACTACTTGCATACAAATTCTATTGATTTATAGGTTTTCTAAATTTCCAACTCTCTCCGAAATACAATATTATTTGCTTTAAGATAGGAATTTACATGAACACCCGCTTGTTTAAAATATGCATCTCGTTTGTTGTGGCAAAAACATGGCAAAGCTAGAACATAATTTGAACACTAGTGTGTCTCTCTTCTTCCAAGTCTCCCTCTGCTTCTCTCCCACTAATAATAAATCAGTAGCAAACTTGGGAATTTCTTGTATGGTGGTGATCAAGTAACTAAGCAGCAGCAAATACAGATTAAGAAAGGAGAAGAATGCATCTTAATTTTTTTTTAGGGTGCATTACTAAACAGTTTCAGCATGACTTGCTCCAAGCTGGACCCTGCTGTTTTTACTATATAGTTCAGCATTCTATTTGCTTTGTTGGACATGTTGAGCACAGAGTCTAATAAAACTAGGATCTCTGAACTTTCTCCTTAGCTATTTCAACACCAATTGTGGAGTAGTTATGTCATCTATTTATCTCTTAGAACATAAACATAACATTTGAACATAAGACGTAGGAGCAGGAGTAGGTCATTTGGCCCCTCGAGCCTACTCCGCCATTCAATAAGATCAACTCCACTTCCTTGCCCGCTCCCCATAACCCTTGACTCCCTTACTAGTCAAAAATCTGTCTATCTCCACCTTAAATATATTCAATGACCCAGCCTCTACAGCTCTCTGGGGAAGAGAATTCCAAAGATTCACGACCCTCAGAAGAAATTCCTCCTCATTTCTGTTTTAAATGGGTGCCCCTTTATTCTGAAATTATGCCCCCTAGTTCTAGATTCCCCCATGAGGGGAAACATCCTCTCTGCATCTACCCTGTCAAGCCCCTTCAGAATCTTATATGTTTCAATAAAATCCCCTCTCATTCTTCTAAACTCCAATGAGTATAGGCCCAACCTGCTCAACCTTTCTTCATAAGACAACCCCTTCACCTCCAGAATCAACCTCGTGAACCTTCTCTGAACTGCCTCCAATGCAAGTATATCCTTCCTTAAAATAAGGAGACCAAAACTGTACGCAGTACAACATGCAGTACTTTGCACGTTTCTATATTGAAGGTCATCTGCCACTATTCACTTTTAACCAACATATTATTAATTTACAATTTTATTTAATGCATTGTGTAGTTTTCCAAGCTGCCTCCTCAGATTCAACTTTGTTTGGAGTAGCCCGAGCTTCTAAATCCAAATCAATGTAAATTAGAAACAGTAAGAGTCCCAATACTGATGATCCCTGGGTTACCCCCTCAGCACTTCTCCTTACAAGTATCCTTCTGCCAATTTCTTATCCATGTTATCACTTTAAGCTCAACTAGTAGCCTTTCATGTGAGGCTCCATCAAAAGCTTTGGGAAATAAAAAGGTACACCATGTTGGAATGTCACTTCCTCAAAAAAAAAGGCGGCAGGATCTTCCCTTTCTTAATGCATATTGGCTGCTGCTTAGTTACTAGATTAACACCATACAAGTAATTCTTAAGTTTACTATGGCTTTATTATTTTACCCAATATTGCTGCAAGACTAATTAATTCCAAGTTGGTTTTTAAAATTAGCATAATGGCTGGTTTCCAATCTACCGAGTCTTGCATAAATACATCAAAAATAAAACACATTAGCAAATTTGAGAACATGGTCACTGGCATGTGTGAGGTCTTCTTCATATGTGAAAGAATTCTTTCACAGCATTAAAGTGCAGCTGCTGTTTGGTACCAAAACAGTAACAGCACGTCTTCACACCATAAAGTAACCAAACTACTATTTAAGTTTAGTCACGTCTATACTCTGTGGCATTTCTATGGTTGGAAGTAGGGTTACATCACTGCATGCAAAAATACAAACTAGACATCTCTGAATCCCCTATAGTGTTATTTGCATTCAGCAAATACCATCAGCAATGATGCTTCTAGAAATGCTGACAGTGGCATGAACGTTTGTAGAAACTAAAACACATTCAGAAGCATTATATTTAGTTGTTATCTGTTGTGAGTTTGCGCTTGCAATTTCTACTACTAGATTTTTAAATCATTTATAGTAATTTACTTGTACATTTTATAGTGTTAATTATGTGAAAGTTTGTATAGTGAATTACTCAAAAATTACTGGATCAGCATAAAACTTTACATACCAAAATTCATTTACTTCTGCAAAATACTATGACCTTTGAGAAAGGATTCATTTTATATTTTGTGTCCAAGGAAGCTACAATGGTTACATATTTTCCACTTCACAGAAATAGCTTTAGAAATAAAAGTGCTACTGCAAAAAGAGTAAATGCCAAATCTACTAGTTTTTCCCCCACTACATCAGTTGAACTTTATGTTCAAACTCCAGTTATCCCACACACTAGTAAACTGAACACAAACACTTTCCTATCTCAAGATTTCAATAGTATTTTTGCATCTCCTGAATAACCAAACCCCACTGTAGTTAAAGAATACAATCATTTCCATCTTAGATGCACTTACATCTATGCTTAGTGCTAGCAGATGTTCAGAATTTTTGGAATGGTAAAAGATCTGCAATAGTGGGTGAAAAGGAAGATTTATGGGGACAAAGTTCTTTCCGAAATCACTTGACCTGAAGATCCTTCCTCCACTGCTCTTTCCAGACACATCAGCTGTAAGAATCACCTAAAGGAGAGTGACAGGAAAACAATTGTCATTATGAAATATACATTTTTTTTTAAATCACAATTAAACTGGCATTTCTCCCTAAATATATTGACGATTTAACTAAGGTTATATTTATAATGAGAACAACTAGCTACAGACATTTATACCGAATAGAGGGGTTCCACAATTTTGAAGTGCTGTTTGTGGCCATTTTCTGTGACTGTTTAGCTAATGGCTATGGGGGAATCCATATTGGCCAACTGAAGCAAAACTACTCCTTTGCTGTCTAATACAGGATAGGTATAGCCACTTCTACTGCTCAGGCTATTGGGGGGGGGGGGGGGGGGGGGGGGGAAAGAAAGACGCAAGCTTGCTGTGCATTTATGCTACTGGGCGACACCGTTGTCAGACATGAGCCAAAACCACCTCTTACACAATACATACTGTCTCCTTCATTTACTTGGCCACTGATAGCCTGATGGTTGCAAACATGTGTATTACATGTTTCAGTGTTTATATTTAGCTTTACAGGTCTTGTGCTCATATGATCAATTTGAAGTTTGGTTGTTGGTTACAGTTGCCTACTTTAATCCCTGGGACACTTCAGTACCCTGCACCTCATTGAGCTATATAATGACCTCATCACCCATCAATCTAAAAGTAACAAATTCTGTAATTTATCTTCTTCCTGGCTCCCGCCACTCTTTTTATAATTGTGAGCATGTTCCAAATCAACTCAATTCCTATTGACAGAAGAAAAAGCCAGATGTACAGCCACTTGAAAGCCCAAATCAGTGCGACATTGTCACATTTGGGGTTAATCTCTGATGCACAAGAGAGTGCCAAAACAGAAAAGGGGCTCTGCTGGATAAGGATACCCATCAACAGACTGGAAGTAGCCAAACTTGAGAATTGCAAGTGCAAGCCAATTCCTACCAATCCACCTCCGTTTGCTGGAGCACACAAAATGTTTCCAACATATGGATGCCATGCATTGGAATTGCAGAATCTTTCTGGATACGAGTCGAATGGCATTCATCTTCTATATTTATCTTGTGATAAGTGTGCACTACATTCTACAAGTCTGCTTTCTCATTGGGCAATTGTGTTTTTAAAAAAAAAAGTTAACACAGGTTCTTTCTTATCCCTTTCTTGGGTCTTCCTGTATCAATGGCCAATAGGACAGCTGACTTGTGCCCGACAACCCCCAACCCCCCCACCAACATTGTTCTGAACCTGGTTGCTGAAAGATGTACAAGAACAGCCCAAGAGGATTCCCCCTCCAATTTTCTGTCTCGGCAGGGAACTATCTAAGGTGCACTCTGTGCTACCCACACAGAACAGACAACATTTGTAACTCAGCACACTGTAGGGAAGAGAACTGTGGTTGTGTATCCAAATCTTAACACTAGTGTAGATCCAACACCCATCCACAGTTTAAGAAAAGTTTGAAAGCAAGAAAGATAGCAGTGGATAGTCTACTGCAACACATCACATTGGTAAATTGCAATCTTGGACAGTCTAAAATTGGTCTAGCATACAACATAAAAGGATTTACCTTTCCAGAGTTCTCAGGGCCAATAGCAATTCCAAATTCAGTACGAATGAAAGTATTGTTGATGAGTTTAGTAATATCAGAGAAGGTCTTTCCATAATTATCACTGAAAGAAAATTACCAATTAAAACAATACAGCATGCAACCTCCAGAATAAGTAAACAATGTTTGAAAATGCCAAACAACTAAAAAGGGTACTCCATTAGTACTTGTTGGGTATATTAAAAAATACTGTGTCCTAGAACGATAGAATATAGTTTTACATCAAGGATTCCCAACCAGGCAAATTCCTACTCTTAGTCAGGCTATTCTTGGGGGAGCAGTATCAAAATAAGAACAGTTCTTTCTCCACAAAAGGAAAGACATTTAAACGGAATCAAACCATATTAATCTGCACAATTTCTAGCAGCAGTTACACATGAGCAATAAGGCCTGTGAATAGTTAGCCAGAAAAATGATAGAATGCAGGTCTCAAGCAGGAATAAACTTGCAGGTCTCAAGCAGGAATAAACTTAACAGGTAATGTAAATTTTGTGTTGTAACTGAAGCAAGAAATAGTTAGATCATAGTATAGTTCAATTATGGTGATTTGCCACATGCAGCCATGTTTACCATCAGCCTTCTACCCAGTTTTTAAAACTTCTAAACTATCGAAAGGTACAATTAATTTAGACAATTCTGCCTTCTCGCTATTCTCCAAGCATGATGAAATTATTCCTAATAATATTTGGCCCAACTCATGGCACTGCAACAGTTTACAGAAGTTACTGCAGCATACAATTTGGCAACCATGAGAATACAGAATAAATCCAGACATTCTTCCTGGAAATCTAGCTTCTGTATCGAAGCATGAAGGCTTTATTATAACCTAAATTAAGTTTTTGTTAATCCATTATCAGCATGGTTACTGACAGGTCACAATAGCATGCAACACAAGAAGCAAACCTAACTATTTTGTAGCTTCTATTACAACGCCACGTGTGGTCAGAGATTGTTAAAATACAAATTTGAGTGGGTAAAGAATGAGGAACAGCAGAGCAATCAGAGCTCCTTTTCAGATGGATACAGCAGTATGCTCAGTTAGAAATATTTAAACATTTGTGGCACTGTATAGCAGTTAGAATAGAACTGCAAAAGATTGATAATCTCAGCTATTGTTTACAATAAAAACACAAAACAGTAATATTAATACATGTCCTAGTTGCAGAACTGTCCATTAAAATTCCTGAACTTGGTTACTCATTAGGGCAAATGTTTTTCCCCTCCTCAAATTCCAACTGCATACAGGAAGAACTGCAAAAGTTGTTTAATATTTATGTCAAAAGATATTATTGAAAGCTGAAGATTCCATGTATTACCTTCTGTACAACCGTGACTGTCCAAAGCTAATTCCCAAGAATGGCAACTGAAAGGTTGTTAAGGCCAAGAGTACCTGTGAATGAGAACATAATTATTGAATAAATTTAATCTAGTGTTGATTTGAATTTTTTTCCAAATCCAAAGTTCTTCAATAGAGTACTTCCACATTGCTGAAGTACAGCAGTTTCAACCCACCCACTGGCTCATTAGAGTAGTTTGCTGCTAATTCACATGATCAAAGAAAATCTGCACCGCTGCAGATATGCTATAAATAGAGCTCAAAATTAAACCACAATTACCAACCAATAGGTCACCACCTCACATACCCACATTGGTTGAAGTCTGTAAAAAGCCTCCACAAACATTTTGTATGTTGAAGCAGTTTTGTAAGCTTGAGAACAAGATCAATCACTAAATTGATAGTCATACATGCCAACCCACAAAACAAAAAACTGAAACAGCTTCAAATAAGTTGACAGCTCCCTAAATTCTAACAAAAAACATACAACTGAAAAACAGCCCTGAACAAAGATTCATGACCAAAGTCATTGGACCAAAATTTGCAGTCGGAGGCTTCCTGCGGGCGGACACCTCCGACCTGCAAAAAATCTACGAAATTACCTGGTGGTCCGGGAGGTTCATAGACTTGCGCTCCTGGGCCTCTCCAGGTACTGGCCCACGTATCCCAGGGGGGAATGCGGTTCGCAAGCGCCCCTGGGATCATGTAGGCCAGCCCAACCAATGAAAGAAGGGGAATCCCCATTCACACTTGTGGTGATTCCGTAGGTTCAGAACTCCCATAAGTATGAATGGGGATCACTTAAATACACGAACACATGAAATAAATTTTTTTAAATTACATTTAAAATTAATTAAAATGCCACTTAAATATTTTAAACAAATTTAATTTTGAAAAAAAATTTATATGTTTTAATGGGGCTAAAAATAAACTTACTTTATTGGACAGGATTTTTAATGTATAGAAACGTGATTAACATTTTATTTTTCTATTTTTTTTTTTAAACTCTTACGCTGGTAAAAGCAGGCCTTACGCCTGCTTTTACCAGGCGTAAGAATTTCAAGGGCATTCGCTGGGCAGAAGTTGGGCAAATAGCCCAACTCTCCGCCCACAGAGGCCCTTCTCCCGGGGATGCGGATGATCTTCGCATGCCTAAACCCGGAACTTGCACACCTCATACGCACCCATAGGGGCTGCAAATTACGGCCCATTGCTTTAAAGTAACCAAATAAGTTAACTTCTTTGACATAGTAACTGGCCATGATGAACATCCATGATCTTCAAGTTAGTTTTGGCTAGGAAAACGCAAACTGCCAATAGTAACAGTCTTCTAAAAACAGCTTCAGATAGAAACTTCTGCAAACAAACACTTAGCAATTAAAGAAAAGGGCACAAGTCTGAGTTATCAGGAAGTGAAGCCAGCCATTAGCACTATTTTACTGATCTTCTGTTGGGGTAATTACCTGTTCACATTTAATGAAGTGCCCAGAAGCTCAAAACATCAAAGGAAGGGGGCCGAACTGTGACCCTCTATAAAAGGAAGCAAGATCACTTAATTATATGCTAAAGGACAAGAGGTTGTCATCTTATCGTACATCTCAGCACTTTGGAGTAACCGACATCAGGTTATTTGCTAGATAGTGGGAGACAACTGCTAGTGACCACTTTACAGCTAGCTCCAAGTACATGCACTGTCATAGTGGCAAACACAGCTTGGTGAATGTGATTACTTTTGGTTGGATGAGTTGCAAACTATTACACGTTAAATTTGGCAGACGGGGCACGCATTTCTTTGAAAACTCAGTACTTGAAGTTGTTACTGTGACAGGCATTTTCAATGTTACAAGTGTCACATTATTTGACAAGAGAGTATTTTACCCTACAATTGCATAATTTGGGCACAGGGTTCAGAGAAATCACTTACAATAATTAAAATTTTAAAATTACATATTTGCAATAAAATTGCATCCATTGAATTATATTGTCTTTACTATCTTCATTAAAGTTTTACTTAAAAAGGTCTCAAATCTCTCCCAAAAGTATGGGCTTGGACTCCTGAGCTGAAGCTGAATTGTGCAGTCTGAGCATGGCGTACCTATGGCCCAGGATGCAGGAGTACTGTTTACTCAGCTAAAAGACATTTCTCCTTCAACTTCTAAAGTTTGTGTTAATGTTTGGTTTTGAAAACCAGACAGGCTGCGAGAGCGAGGGAATTAGACCTGTAGCAGTTTCTATTGTGTTCAGTAAACCTCAAAAAATAGCAGTAAACTGAGGGGTGAAGAGATCGCAAAGTCTCTGTTTGAAGAATGGACTCAGTCGAGAATATTTTGTGGACTTTATGGGATTTTTCCTGAGGGTATTTTCCCTGTGATGGGATCACCCTGTGCAGATATGTGAAAAACTGGTTTGTTAAAACTCCACAGAGCGCATGGCAGTTGGCTGTGACAAAAGAACTGTCAGTCATCCCGAATGAATGGGTTCGCCTGACAGTCCTGGAAAAAGAAAGGGGGGCCATTGACAAAGGGGCTGAGGACCCTGAAGCACCCGTTGAACTTGAACCTATTAGAAGGCCACTCTAATATGCAAAAGCACTTCTCACCTCCATCTCAGAAGAGAAGCAGAACAATGAACCCACTGGCCTAGCCAGCAGGAGAGGAGCCAGTTTTTCCCCAACACAAAGACAGAAATATGTCCCAGACTTAGGGCCATTAGTCCAATCACGGAATACTCATGGGTCGGAGGATGAACCATCACTGATTAAGCACTGGAGTGCTTAGAAACAAAAGGATTGTAAAGATTGGCGGGAAAGATAGGGGTAGCAAGACTCCTATAAAGATAGACCCTTTCCTACCATTCTCTCTCTCTCCAACAAGATCGACCTAACAAGTACCACCAGAGGAGCCGCCGAGCGGAGCGATCGAAACCGACTGCGTGTGGGGGTAAGCATGGTCTCGAGTGTCCCAAGCCGGTAACCCAATATCCCAGGCGAGCTGGGTGAGCTGTAAGGGCTCAGAGTTTTCTCAACAGTGAAGTTTTTGGGCTATTCGAGGGTGGGAGCTTCGTTTGGTTCAGCCAGGCAAAGAGGCTTATGCAACTGGGTAATTCGTTGGTAGGGGTGAAATTAGAGTCCACCATAGCAACAAGGGAATTACTGCTTGTCATAGTCCCCAGTTGGGTACTGTATGTATGTTGTTTGTAACCTGGATTTTTATTCTCCACAGAGACAGTGATTTCGTTTAGTAGTGCATGTTTTAGCCAGTGTATGTTAGACCAAATAAATAGAAGTTTGATTTTTCACCGAAGCATTCCTGTCCGTGACTTATTTCATTTACATTCTGAATAATAATCCCCGGATATAGAACTTTCGTAAGGCGGGGGCGATTCGAACCGTCCGTCTAGCAATTGGGCTAGGATCAAAACCGCTTACAGGGGCTTGGAAAGAGCACAGCACAGGTGGGGTAGAGCACGTTCTCTCTTCCCCCCCCACCACCGCACGTGTACTTGAGGAGGAGCAAAAACAGCACTCAGTCTGATATTCGATGCTTTCGATTCACTGGAGCTGCATAACTACAGATAGCATCTTGGTAAGCTGTCGTTTATAAAAACCAAATTCCACCAAATGATGGCAAACCTGATAACACCACAGGTATGAGTAACACCTGCCGGGCATTTTCAAAAACATTACATTAACCTTGAAGTTAAGAAAACCAAATGAATTTGGTACATGTCACTACGTGCCATGCAGGATTTTTTCAAAAATTATTTGTCCGATAACAATCATTCCCTTGTCAAAACACAACATATACAGGTAGAGTAGCTTAACACCTCAGACACCACTATTGTAGCCAGAGAGAGCAATATTTCCTATACCCAAAGCAGGGACAGTCAGCAGGGTTGCTCACGACTCCCCTGCTGTTTAAGCCAAGATTGGAGGTATCGACAGCCAGGATGAGGCAGCGTAAAGAGGTAGAGTCGGGCTGGAACATTCCAAGACTATATTCCTCTGATTAACAACATACTACAGTGTCCCTCTAAGTTCAAAAAATTAGATGAGGAACCTGCCCACAGAACTTTGGGGGGGGGGGCGGTGGCTAGCAGGCAACAAGGTAAACTGGGACTAATCTGTGCCAATCCCCTCCTTGACTAATGTTATCCTGGTATATACCAACACCTCCACTAACCCCCAACAAAATGATAGCACTAAACACTAACCTCACAGTTAATTAAAGGAATCCAAAAATGTACCTGCCCATTATGGATAGAGCCTTCCAGAAAAAAAACTTGTTTGGGGGGCAGGGAGGGTTAAAACATATGCAGACTAGGAACATGAGTAGGTCATTTTGCCCCTCGAGCCTGCTCCACCATTCAATGAGATCATGGCTGACCTGTGACCTAACTCCATATACCCACCTTCGCTCCATATCCCTTAATACCTTTGTTTAACAAAAATCTATCAACCTCAGATTTATAATTAATTGATCTAGCATCAACTGCCGTTTACAGAAGAGAGTTCCAAACTCCTACCATGCTTTGAGTGTAGAAGTGTTTCCTAACTTCACTCCCGAAAGGTCTGGCTCCAATGTTTAGGCTATGTCCTAGTCCTAGATTCCCCAACCAGCAGAAACAGTTTCCCTCTATCTACCCTACCAGTTCCCCTTAATATCTTGAAAACTTTGATCAAATCACCCCCTAGTTTGTGTAATCTCTCCTTGTAATTTAACCCTCGGAGTCCAGGTATCATTCTAGTAAATCTACGCGGCACTCCCTCCAAGGCCAATATATCCTTCCTACGGTGTGGTGCCTCGAACTGAACACAGTACTCTCCAGGTGTGATCTAACTAGGACTTTGTATAGCTGTAGCATTACTCAAGGGTTCAGTTCATTGCTGCCTTATTTTAAGCAGATTATTAATTGAATCGGAAAGCTATACTACAGTTACCCACACAATTATTTCTGACAGTACTGTTGGTTATAGAAACCCATTCACCCCACCCCACACTAGTTCTGACAATATTTTCCTCAGGAGACAGCATTTCTATTGTTTATACAGGCAGCAATCTGGATAACCACTATTATAAAAAGGTGTACAACTAGGTTACAGATTCAGTTAATCTTGACTAGGTCTTTGAAATTGCACTGTGATTGGGTTAAGTGTTGCTTTTTTTTTTAAATTATTAGACAATCTGGTGATGTAGCTTTGAAGTTATACTGTGTAAATACGAGAATAGAAATAATTCAACACACCCATGTGAAATTCGCCCATCTGATAGTTTAATGGCAGCATTAACCCGTTTACTGATGAAGTACAAGAGTTTGTTTTCTCAGATTTGAGCAAATTTACTTTGCACCCCAGAAAATCTACTGGCACACTCTGGAGAACTGGATTAATATTGGGCATATTTCACATTGTTCAACATAATTGCCTACATTTTTCAGGGATTTTTTTTTCACCTTTATTTTCAAAAATGTGACACTTCCGTTTAAATAATGCTAACTTTGTTGAAGTACAATTGCATACAAATATACACTAACCAGTCTCAATGACTTAGAACTCAAAAATATTGAATTAAACTGTAAAGAAAATAGAAAGCTCACAATACTTACACCAGTTCCATCTCCAACCCATGCCAATGTTACAGATCCACTCAAATCCACAAACACGTACTGGAAAAAAAAACCGATAGAAAGCATATTTAGGCGTTTTTTATTTAAGGACACGCTTATTTACAAACCAGCGACACTTCAAAGTCTGACTGATTATGGTAGCCCAATAGAGAACCTAGGGGTTTAAGAAAAACAAACTTGGACAACAGTTTTTAAATCTGTACTGCAGACCTTTTCTTGCTATTAGTGTACTTATGCATCAACTTACGTAGTTGTGTTTCACACCAACACCACACATTCAAAAAGTGTGTTACAACTCCACAATCTTGCTCGCTGTTGTTTATGATAACCAAACTCTACCTCTCCTCCACCACCATTGGCACCAGGGCTACTGTTTTACTAACTAAATGATACATCAAATCATAGATGAACCAAAACTCCCTGCAGCTCATCAGCATAACTGAAACCATTGCGTTTCAGCTTCTGCCAGTGCCTGCTGCCTCTGCTCAGTAATTTGCAACCACGGCATTGTGCTTGACCCCGAGCTAAATTTTCCATCCTGCATCTGGCTTACCAACATGAACACTTTTGTCCACTTCCAAAACACTATTTGCGCATCTTCTTCATCCCATTACTGTTGAAATACCTATCCAGGCTTTCAAGGGTTGACTTAGTCCTCCCCATCTTCACCATTCAAACTTAAGTAATTTTTTTTTTTAATGTATTCACGGGATGTGGGCATCGCTGGCAATGCCAGCATTTATTGCCCATCCCTAACTGCCCTTGAGAAGGTGATAAGCAATGTTCTCGTTTTTGGTTGCACGGCCCCTTTAAGGGGCTGCGCGACCCATTCAAAATACCGCACAGGCGTGGTTTTTCCTAGTTAAAAGCAGTGAGCCAGCTCTGCTGGAGCTGCCGCACAACTTAAAGGGAACATTGGTGGTGAGCCGCCTTCTTAAACCGCTGCAGTCAGTGTGATGAAGGCACTCCCACCGTACTGTTAGGTAGGGAGTTCCAGGATTTTGACCCAGCAACAAGTAATTCCACAACTCTGGCCCAAGCTCTTTCCAGCACACTTAACATTTCAATTTTCACCATGTGGAGACACACTGACATCTCAACAGTGAAAGAATAGTGTACTGACTCATTCTGTTATCCAGTTAGGGCTGCCAACCCTCCCAGATTGTTCCAGGAGACGCCCAGAATTGAGGGTTGCTCTCCTGGGCACTGCCGCTAGCAATCCGGGAGGAAAGTACATTGTATTCACTGTATTCGCAGAACTTCGCATCGGTGTGCCTCAGTCGCCGGTTGTGTACTTCGAATTCCCACCACCATACTTGGCAGTGCTCGGTGTTTGTCTGGCTGCACCAGCCATTCCCTGCCTCCTAGATGCGGCCTGGAATTTCTTCATAGCTAGTCCCAACCAGTGACCTCATACTTCTGGCGAAGTTACGGTGTGGAGCAAAGTCAGGTTGGCATACTACAAAATTTAGTCAGCCAATAGCAACATTCGTTTATTTCTTACAATGCCTGTGATGTATTTGTGGTAATTGATCAAAAGGAATTTTGCAACAATATGCCAGCACAGACACAATGGGCAAAATGGCCTCCATCTAGACCATAAATTTCTATTTTATGATTCTATGCTTGCCATAAACTACTGTGGGAGCTCTCAACACTCCTGAATTAAGCCCAAGCTGTGTGGCGGGGGGTTGGGAAACATTTTAGTGTAAACTGTTACTAGTTCCTTCTGCCTTTTCTAGTCTAAAGCCTTCCTGTGCCATACAGGATAGACCAAGACTTGCCAATGGCTGCTGAGGTGTAGATGAGTGGTCCAAGTGACTATGAAATTCCCCTTGCCCAAGAAAGCGCCAGGCCTCCACTCACTCACTGTCGGCGCTCAACAACACAGTTGAGCTTGAGAAAGCTGTGTGGGAGATCAGGGTCGCAAATCATTCACCCATCACTGTGATGCAGCACATTAAAGCACCAATATCTAGATCAGCACGCAGCCCCTCTGGAATTATTTTCCTCCTACTCCTGATTTTCTCCCTTAGCCCGCTTATTCAAAAAGCAATGATTCACACTGGGGTTCCAATAGGATTCCAAATTATTTTTTATTTTTTTTAAATCTTGTACTATGTCATAATTATCTTAGGAATGCGGACACTCAACTTTGCTAATGCAACATTTGCAAACAGTGGACAGTGCCACATGTTTTGTTGAAGTGGTGCTCTACTGCTGAAAATGTATTCTGTAGAAGTCAAATATCTACAATTGTGTCAAAGTCCACAGTGAATAGCTTAAAGACAACATGTTAACTAATCAAATGTTTATTGAGCTGTTGGCACAGCCCAAACATTATCAAAGTACTACAGCTCCAATTTAAATATTTAAGCTGGATTTATTTTTGGCAGCACTGACTGGACTCTCCTTCGGCATAAAAAAAGTTAAAAACACAAATAAAAATGGGAAGCAATCAAAACAGTACAATTAGACAATCTTTTCCCACTTGTCCCTTAGTTTCTGTAAATGCAGAAAGAAATGATTCGTCAACTTAAAAAGATAAAGAATACATGAGCTGATTTTCTCTAGGGAAAGCCAATGAAAGATCTTAGTTAAGACAAGAGACACTGATTTCTACTAATGCACAGAATTCAAACAGGTTAATTCTGATTTTACATTATTTCTACACCACAGGTAGTAATTGTGTACCCCTACAGGTAGCTTGTAGATCTATTTTATAGTTAATGCACATTAGTTAAAGCAGTACTGAAATGAACAGCAGCATTCCCAAAAGCAAAATACTGTAGATTCTGAAAATCTGAAATAAAAACAGAAAATGCTGGCAAACACTCAGCAGGTCAGGCAGCTTCTGTGAAGAGAGAAACAGAGTGAATGTTTCAGGTCAATGACCTTTCACCAGAACACTATTTCCAAACTGGGTTTTAAAATTATTTTGCTTACTGCACTCCAGAAAGAGAATAACGCTGAGCACAGCGGGATTAGTAAAACAAGATAAAATGTCAGTTAAGACGCTGAAGGGTGTGGCTAAATAGAGACCTAGGGATTCAAATACAAAATTGTACAAAAAAGTGCACGTGCAAGTCAATAAAGGCATAAACAAAGGCCAATAGAATTTGGGGTTTTATAATAGGGGCACAGAGTACAAAACTGAAGAGGTAATAAATTTGCACAATGCAATGATTAGGCCACAGTACTGTGCGCAGTTTTGGGCACCCGATTATAGATAGGATATTAAAGCCAAAAAAACCATACAGCAGATATTCACCAGGATACCAGAGATGAGAAACTATTGTTATGAAGAGATTTGAGACAATAGGACTACTTCCACTGCAACAGAAAATGCCAAGAGAATATTAAATATAGGTTTTGATAATGGGGAAAGGCTATTTCTTCTGGCTGGGGAAATCAGTGACAAGTGGTCATCTAAAAAGAGGGGTCAGGCAGAAATTTCTTTAGACAGACATTTGTTGGGGCATAAAATGCCTTACCACAGGGAGGGCAAGAGATAGGTGGAGAGAAACTGTATCCTGACCAATTTCCAAATGAACCAACCTGACTTTTGCTACCTGCAGACAACCCTCCATTTTGAAACCTAGTAGGAAGGCCAACTTCCATTTTAAAGCTAGCTATTTTAAAACATTGCATGAAATTAAGACAGACATTTCCCTATTCTCACACTTACCACATTTGACTTACTTGTGCGCAGACGCAAAGCTGGAACTGAGGTTCAACAATTATTCTTGGGTCTCTGAACGAGTAGGTTTCAAAATATGACAGCATTTTACTGAATCTATACTAAATTTTAATGACGATTGATTAAGGTTATCCATCTCATTTATACCTCTCATTCCAAAAGACAGAAGCAGAAGAAATAAAGCCGTGACAAATGCTGGTTCAGGTACGGCTAAAGTAGCTAGTTGGATCATTGATACATTAACATGGTACTGGTACTTCCTCTTTAAGGTTGAATTAGCCCAAATCTGTGCTCCAGAAACATGCATGCTGCATTTGGGAAAGAAACAAGAAGCAGAATAGGTGGCCAGTACACATCTGATTTAAGACACCCCTACATTTAACAGACTTGAAAAATAATTTTTAAACAAAAACAAATTATTCTCCAGGCTCCTCAGTAAATGGAACAAAGTCCAATATGCATAATTTTTAATTCTATTGACACACAATAAACATGTTAAGTCACGCCCTGTCAGCACACCAAATACATAATCTACATTCATCTAGAATCATGAATTTACAGCAGACACGCTTTACATAAAGATATACTGAATGGGAGGTATAGTACAAACCCATTTTCCCACAGTGCTTGCACCACTTTGCTTTGAGACACAACTGACTCACCATTCACTTTAGCAACAGAAGCCCCAACTCCAACAGCAGCAAGGTAAAATAAACCAGTGGTGTCTTATTCTCATTACTTTCAATGGGCCATTTCATACTGAGCCCACAGAGCTACTAAAATGTTTAGTTATATACCTTCCAAGAGAAGAATTTTTTTGAGGGAGTCTTGCACTAGCTATTCTCAGTCTCAAAGCTGTGGAAATATTCAGCTGCTTGTTTGAACCAGAGTGCAGGTCACCTCAAAAAGAAAAAAAGGGTAAAATAGTTACCATTTCAGTGACAGTGTTTTTCTAGGTTAACCAGTGACCAATTTCGAAGGCACATGGCCCTATTAAAAAAAAAGCACACTAGTTCAGGATTGTCTAGTTTAAACATATCTACTTCAATAGCTCTTATTCAATAAAACAAACAGATGGAGATCAACTCAGAAACAAATGAGCTCAATCTGTTTGATTTAACAGGTGAACTGGAGCAGGTGTGCTTCAATAGCTATAATTAACTGCAAAAATACAGTAAAAAGCAAAAAACTGGAAATCTGAAATAAAAAACATGAGCCAGGATTTGCAGTGGGTAATAACGGCGTTCGCTATCATTACCCCTTTGAAACTGATCGCAACTTCAGGATGTAGTGCATACGCATCTAAATGCGGTAAATCCTGAAGTTGCGGTCAGTCATTCACTGTTCCGACATAGGCTGCAATGAGATTGGCTGCTTCGACAGCTTGTTGACATCACAGCAACATCGCACTAGGGACTCCCATTACAGAACGCTGAAATCAATTGAACATCGAAAGAGGCAAACTTCTCGTCAGAGATCGCAAGATCTGTGGGCAGCTTCCTTCAGGGCTAGCGGCGAACGCCTTTGCTTTGCCGCTGACCGCAAATTATAGGCCGGTTCTCTCCACAAATGCTGGATGACCTGCTGTGTGTTTCCAACATGTTCTATTTTTGTTTCAACTCAACTGTGTCAGCTGTGGTTCAGTTGGTAGCACACTCGCCTGAGTCAGAAGGTTGTGGGTTCAAGTTCCACTCCAAGGACTTGAGCACAAAGCTAGGCTGACACTCCAGTGTAGTGCTGCACTGTCAGAGGTGTCATCTTTCGGATGAGAGGTTAAACCAAGGCCCCATCTGCTCTTTCAGGTGGACGTAAAAGATCCCATGGCACTATTTCAAAGAAGAGTAGGGGAGTTATCCCCGGTGTCCTGACCAATATTTCTCCTTCAACCAACATAACAAAAACTGTTTATCTGGGCATTTTCACATTGCTGTTTGTGGGAGCTTGCTGTGCACAAATTGGCTGCCACACTTTCCCACATTACAACAGTGATTCCACTTCAAAAGTACTCCATTGGCTGTAAAGCGCTTTGAGACGTCCGGTGGTCATGAAAGGTGCTATATAAATGTAAGTCTTCCTTCTTTCTTCAACTAAAACTATTTTGTACAAGCCACCACAACTGGAAAAAAGTCAGGAAGCCATGATCTGGCACCAGGGACAAGGAGTATCAGCTGTAACAAGAGCAATTCACACTTGGCAGCTGTGAAGCTCTCTTTACGGAGATCTTTGTACCTCAGAACATGCCTGTGCTATACAGCAGATAAATCAATAATCAAGCAACCTTATGCTGGCTCACAACATATACATTGTGTTGTGATGGCACTACTTCACAGTAGTGAAGACAAAAGGCTGACATGCCAAAGTAAAACTTTATGACTAAATAGGTAAACTTTAAGTACAATGAAAACACAGGACAAAACTGAGTTGCATAACTGCAATACTGCATGCAAACTCAAATAGGTTTACAAATGTCAGATTGGCTCACTCCAACCTCACGTCGTAAATTCAAGCCCCACTAGGGCCTGGGCACATAATCTAGGTTGACACTTAAATGTAGCTTTAAGAAAATATCTTTCAAATGAGCTGCTAAATCAAGGCCTGGTCTGTCAGTTCAGATGGGCATGGCACTATTTGAAGAGAAAACATGGAGTCTTCCCAGTGTCCTAGTCAACATTCCCCCTTCAACCATCATCACTGGAAAAACAGGTCTGTCTATCTGGTCATTTATGCGGTGTGTATAACAGCGATTTTATTTCAAAAGTAATCCATTGCCTATAAAGTGCTTTGGGATTTCCTACAGACATGAAAAGGTACAACATAATTGTAAGTTTGCTCTCTACTTGTGAAAGAGATGCACGCAGTTGCTAAACTTATGCAAACTACTTCATTTGTAGGATATATTCAACAGCTTCCTGTGCAGTATTATCTCGTGTTGATCAAACTGTATGAATCTTCACTGGCAGGCAGCTTTTGCTACATTATAAAAGCTGATGGCTCTGCAGAGATAAATTAAGAAACTGTAATCATACATTTTCATTACTAGGTTCGCCTCACAACAAAAGCTACAGCATAGGACAGTTCAGTGTCAATATATTTTCTTAATTGTGATACTACTCTTGTATAAACTCTTTGGGACTACAAGGGTTCACTTAAGTTTGAGATTTGCTTAATGTGATAGTAGCTTAAGATTTTGATGGAAAAAAAGTGATTTTAAAAACGTTTGAGAAGTTGTGGAAGGTTACCGGAAACAAACCATTAGGTTTAAATACCGAAGAGTATACAAGTGAAACAAGACCTCCATTGAACCAGGTACAGAGTTAAAAACAAACTGTTTGCCAAGCAGCACATGATAGGGGAGGATGGAACTGTTTCAATACAGCAGTTAATCTATTATCTGATGAGCTCATATGTCTTTACACTAGCTGCATTCAAGTAATAGATAGGACACTGAAAGCCAACAAATTCTACTTTGAGACAGACAGCAATCATGGAAATTAAATGTTATTCTTAGGTTAAACTGAACCCAGCTAAAGCCGTGCTACAGCAATTTTATTGTATTATGTTTAGTTGAACTCAGCAAATGTTAATCTGTTGCAATATTGAAAATCAAGTTTGTGCTCATGGCGATTTATACGCTGTTGAGCGGTCACTTTTTTTAGGCTACATTACTTTAATTCCCAATACCAAAAAAGTGTTACAGCAGCTATAATGCATACAATTATGCTATCCATTCCTCAAAATCTAAGGCGAGCTACAAGTCAAGTGCATTCAACCAATGCTGTACTTCATTCATGCTGGTGACCAAACAGTGGCTGAATATTTTTAATTCAGTTGATTGACATAACTCGAGCATCAAAATAAATACTGAGACACAAACTTAAATCTCGAACCATTTCCCTTGCATGTTGGAACTCATTCAAGCTTGTATCTTAACAGATGCTCCAATACAAGTTTTACACCCAACTAAAGGCATTAACAGAACTTTTAATTAAATTCAAGTCTCACTGATGCATTAAGAGCTTGACATTTAAAGTTTTTTTTTTAAACTGGGACAATAGTTTACACTTTATATTTATGCAAAAGGCACTCCCATGATTTACTACTGCTCACAATTCTAATTTAAAATGATTCAGCTAAAATGATTTAAGTTCCCAAAGTAACTGCTGCAGAGTAACATAGGGGTTTGATACAAAGCACTAAGTTCAGAGATTGTGCTAAACTAGATTGAGTTAAATTATTCCTCAAGGATGAATGAACTGCTCTCTACCAACTTGTGATTTTAAAGGTGGAGCTAGCCACTATACATTTCCCAGGGAATTAAAGGAATAGCCCACTTATCCAACCAAAGCAAAATTTGACCCTGAAGTTTGAAGCTAATTCGGACTAAACCACAGTTTCTGCCTCCTGATTTTTTGAGTCGACAATATGCCATCTGTGCCAAGGAACCAGAGTCAGAGTCAATCAGAAGTGGGCTAACAACTGGGTACAGACAGCACTTCAGAAATGCAGTCATAATTTCTTAAAATAAGCAATCAAAAATAATTACTACTTCGAATACAAAGCTTAAGAAGGAAAAATGCAAAGAAATGAATCAGTATTTATCATAGAAGGAAGCAGAATTCAAAGAAAGTAAAGAATAAAATGGTAAGGAGCAAAAAAAAGTACAATGCCGTGAGGGAAAACAGATTAGAGCAATTGGTCAGTTCAGGAAGAACACAAAGGATTTTAAACACCAAGAGCAACGGAGAGGCAGCTGAAGAGAGTGAACAGTTATGAGCTCAGCTACATAAAATCGGAGATAAATACCACCTGAATTATAAGTACAGTGCAATTTACTACTCAAGATGAGATTACCAACTAGATGATGAGCTATGTAATAGCATTAAAAGTTGAAGATGCAGTTATACTGCTACTTTTTTTTAATTCATAGATGGGATCTGGGCGTCGCTGGCAAGGCCAGCATTTATTGCCCATCCCTAATTGCCCTCGACAAGGTGGTGGTAAGCCGCCTTCTTGAACTGCTGCAGTCCGTGTGGTGAAGGTACTCCCACAGTGCTGTTAGGTAGATAGTTTCAGGATTTTGACCCAGTGACAATGAAGGAACAGCGATACACTTCCAAGTCAAGATGGTGTGTGACTTGGAGGGGAACTTGGAGGTGGTGGTGTTCCCTTGCACCTGCTGCCCTCGTCCTTCTAGGTGGTAGAGGTCACGGATTTGGGAGGTGCTGTCAAAGAAGCCTTGGCGAGTTGCTGCAGTGCATCTTGTAGATGGTACACACTGCAGCCACGGTGCGCCGGTGATGGAGGGAGTGAATGTTTAAGGTGGTGAATGGGGTGCCAATCAAGCGGGCTGCTTTGTCCTGGATGGTGTTGAGCTTCTTGAGTGTTCTTGGAGCTGCACTCATCCAGGCAAGTGGAGAGTATTCCATCACACTCTTTACTTGTGCCTTGCTGATGGTGGAAAGGCTTTGGGGAGTCAGGAAGCGAGTCACTCGCCACTAATACCCAGCCTGCTGTTGTAGCCACAATATGTATGAAGCAGCTGAAGATGGCTGGGTCTAAGACACTGCCAGACCAGGTAAGGGTGGCAGATTCCCTTCCCTAAAAAAGGACATTAGTGAACCAGATGGGTTTTTAATGACAATCCCCAGATGCTTTTTATTCCAGATTTATTTAATTAACTGAATTTAATTCCAGAGCTGCCATGTGGGATTTGAACTCACATCTCCGGATAATTATTCCAGGCCTCTGGATTACTAGTCCAGTAACATTACCACTATGCTACCGTACCCAGTAGCAGTGATAATCAAGCACATTGAGACAGTTGCAGTGTCTGTCTCCCCAACACTTGACACAGAATACAGTTTTACTCCTTATGAGAAAATTCAAATTTTTCAAAGTTCCAATCATTTCAGGTGTAATTTAAGTGACAAGTTTTGCAAACTATAGCATCAAAAGCAAAAGTAACTTTTCAGAACCCTTAGTAGAATCATAGCAGCGTTACAGCACAGTAGGAGGCAATTCGGCCCATCAAGCCCGTGCCAGCTCTCTGCAAGAGCACTTCAGCAAGTCCCAATCCCCTGCCCTTTCCCCACAGCCCTGCAAATTTTTCTCCTTCAGGTACTTATCCAATTCCCTTTTGAAAGCCACAATTGAATCTGCTTCCACCACCCTTTCAGGCAGTGCATTCCAAATCATAACTACTCGCTGCATAATAAGTTTTTCCTCATGTCTCCTTTGGATCTTCTGCCAATCACCTTAAATCTGTGTCCTCTGGTTCTCGATCTTTCCGCCAATGGGAACAGTTTGTCTCGATCTACTCTGTCTGGACCCCTCATGATTTTGAACACCTCTATCAAATCTCCTCTCAATCTTCTCTGCTCCAAGGAGAACAACCCCAGCCTATCCACATAACCGAAGTCCCTCATCCCTGGAACCATTCTTGTAAATCTTTTCTTCACCCTCTCTAAAGCCTTCACATCCTTCCTAAAGTGCGGTGCCCAGAATTGGACACAGTACTCCAGTTGTGGCCGACCCAGTGTTTTATAAAAGGTTCATCACAACTTCCTTGTTTTTGTACTCTGTGCCTCTATTTATAAAGCCCAGGATCCTGTATGCTTTTTTAACCGCTTTCTCAACCTGCCCTGCCACCTTCAACGATTTGTGCACATATACCCCCAGGTCTCTGTTCCTGTACCCCCTTTAGAATTGTACCCTTTAGTTTATATTGCCTCTCCTAGTTCTTCCTACCAAAATGTATCACCGCACTTTTCTGCGTTAAATTTCATCTGTCACATGTCCACCCATACCATCAGCCTGTCTATGTCCCCTTGAAGTCTATCACTCTCCTCACTGTTCACTATACTTCCAAGTTTTGTGCCATCTGCAAATTTTGAAATTGTGCCCTGTACACCCACATCCAGGTCATTAATATATATCAAGAGCAGCAGTGGTCCTAATACCGACCACTGGGGAACACCACTGTATACCTTCCTCCAGTCCAAAAAAACAACCGTTCACCACTACTCTCTGTTTCCTGTTAGTCAATTTCGTATCCATGCTGTCACTGTCCCTTTTATTCCATGAGCATCACCTTTGCTGGCAAACCTATAATGTGGCACTTATCAAACACCCCCTGGAGGTCCATGTACACCACATCAACCGCATTGCCCTCATCAACCCTCTCTGTTACCTCATCAAAAAATTCAATCAAGTTAGTTAAACACGATTTGCCTTTAACAAATCCGTGCTGGCTCCCCTTAATTAATCCACACTTGTCCAATATAACTTAATCAACTCAGAACGAAAATTTAGGAGTTTGGATTCTAAATCTGAACTTTTCAACATACCTGCCCGTCGATCAGCATATTCCTAAATACACATGCCTCAAAAGGAACAGATTCAAACTCCTACTTATCACTTAATTCTGATCTCACGACTCGTGTATTTCCAGCGTCACAAACCAAACATTAGAGAGAGTATGGATTCTCTAATTGTTAACATTTAAAAAAAAGTTAAAACTTGGGACAACATTGCCCCAAATTGGACAGCACGTTCCCAATAACAGTAGTTTGAGAATTCAAAAAAGCCTACTCGAAATAAAACTGGCTATGTCTCATTCCGGAGATACCAATTAAAATCCTGATACACCCTTGCTGCTTTAAAATTACATTCATTAAAAAAATAATCTTTAAAAAAAAAAGGAAGGGTTAAAAAAAACACAAGATGCAACATATATATATATGTTTACAATTTCTGATGCAAGCACTATTTTTAAAACGACATTGACACGATTAAAAAAAGGCACAATTAATTCAATTTTTTAAAAAACTTTAAAATTCTGACACCGCGCGCTGTTTTGTTTTAAAACTGCACGGATTAAAAGGATGAGCAAATGACACGCACGTAATGGATTTATATATTTGGGAGGAGGGGGGGGGAAACAGTTTCCTTGTCCTTATTTTTGAAAGAAAAAAAAAGAGAAACAAGATTAATAATAATTTTTTTTTTTTAAAGAGACGAAGGAAGGAAGAAGATAAACAAGCTGCGGCTCAGGCTCTCTCTCTCACCGTGTGGGTGTGCGCGGTTAAATTGCCCTGAAAGCCTTGCCGCTGCTGGCAGGTACTAGTCGAGGAGGAGATGCTCCTCCTGTGCAGCCTCCGGGCGCCGAGGCTGGACGGGCTGTGACCGTGGACGCCGCCGTCGAACAACTTTTTGCTGAAGCGCTGCTGCTGCTGGCCGGGCACAAGAGGTGAAAAGCTGCCCTGGAAATCCGAAGGCGCAGCCGCGGGGACCGCCAGCACAAGCAGCAACCGGCACCAAACCGCCCCCTTCATCCTGAGAGAACCAAGTCTTTCAAAATTTACTTCATCGGAACGTCAACAAACCAACGAATTTTTTTTTTCCCCAAAGTTGCCGGTTGATTTTTTTTCTTGAAATTAAAATGTTCTTTTCTGTTCAATTATTTAAAACGCTGACATTACAGCCAGTTTTTTTGAAGCACCAGCGTCGTCACCGTCACCAACACAACAACAACAACCTGCGCTTCAACCCCCGCCGCCGCCGGAAATCCCGCCCCCCGTGCCGCTCTTCTCTACACCAAACTAAACCGCCAATCAGGCTCCTTGTTAGCCACACCCCCCACCATTGATTGGCTGGGCGGCGCGTCAATCAGCGCAACGTCACGTTAGACCTCACGCCGGCGCCCGCGGAAGCTCCGCCCAGTGACTGTCTTCAGGTGTTGAGTCATTTTAGCACCAATCGGTGCCGGGGACGACCTTTTCCCACGCACGCAGTCGCTTTCATCCGTACTCTCAAATATTTTTATTCAAAAAACAATAATACCTGTACAACTCATCAATTACATAGTAAATCCATGTCAGTAAAAAAAATAAAGCCTTAAAAACAGCCTTATAGTTAATATAAATGCAATGATCAATTTCATCCGTACTCTCAAAATGCAATGAATTCAAATAATTGGCTTCTTGCTGAATGCAGAACTATCTCAGCGCTAATTCCATTCATCTTTATTTTAACAACAATGTTTTGGAATGCAAGCAGTGGTACTATAGCTGAGCCAATGTTGTCCAATAGAAATTGCTGACCACCGCGACACCATTTTAGCCACATGCACTAATTTTACTACAAAAGGCCTTACATGCACTCACACAATACAGGTAAATGTACTTTACCTGTTTATTTGTAACAACAACAACAACTTGCGTTTTTATAGCACCTTTAACGTAGTAAAACGTCCCAAGGCGCTGCACAGGAGTGTTATAAGACAAAAAAAATTGACACCAAGCCACATAAGGAGAAATTAGGGCAGGTGACCAAAAGCTTGGTCAAAGAGGTAGGTTTTAAGGAGCGTCTTAAAGGAGGAAACATATACCACCACATATAACTCCGGGAACGATAGTATAGTGGTTATGTTACTGGACTAGTAATCCAGAGGTAAAAACAGAAAATGCTGGAAATATTCAGCAGGTCAGGCAGCATCTGTGGAGAGAGAAACAGAGTCAACGTTTCAGGTCAATGACCCTTCGTCAGAATGTTAACTCTGTTTCTCTCTCCACAGATGCTGCCTGACCTGCAGAGCATTTCCAGCATTTTCTGTTTTTATTTCAGATTTTCAGCATCCGCAGTATTTTGCTTTTGTGTTAGTAATCCAGAGGCCTGGACTAATGATCCGAGAGGTGAGTTCAAATCCCACCACGGCAGCTGGGGAATTTAAATTCAGTTAATTAAATAAATGTGGAATAAAAAGCTAGTATCAGTAATGGCGACCATGAAACTATCGGATTGTCGTAAAAACCCATCTGGTTCAGTAATGTCCTTTAGGGAAGGAGCCCTGCTGTCCTTACCTGGTCGGGCCTATATGTGACCCCAGACTCACAGCAATGTGGTTGACTCTTAACTGCCCTCTGAAATGGCCTAGCAAGCCGCTCAGTTGTAACAAGCCACTACGAAAATCAATAATAAGAATGAAACCAGACGGACCACCCGGCATCGACCTAGGCACCAGCCTCGGACACGAAAACGGCACACCCAGCCCATTCGACCCTGCAAAGTCCTCCTCACTAACATCTGGGAACTTGTGCCAAAATTGGGAGAGCTGTCCCACAGACTAGTCAAGACATAGTCATACTCACAGAATCATACCTTTCAGCCAATGTCCCAGACTCCCACATCACCATTCCTGTGTATGTCCTCTCCCACCAGCAGGACAGACCCACCAGGGGTGGCGGCACTGTGGTATACAGTCGAGAAGGAGTGGCCCTGGGAGTCCTCAACATTGACTCCGGACTCCATGAAGTCTCATGGCCTCAGGTCAAGCATGGGCATGGAAACCTCCTGCTGATTACCACCTACCACCCTCCCTCAGCTGATGATCAGTACTCCTCCATATTGAACACCACTTGGAAGAAGCACTGAGGGTAGCAAGGGCACAGAATGTACTCTGGGTGGGGGACTTCAACGTCCATCACCAAGAGTGGCTCGGTAGCACCACTACTGGCCGAGTCTTGAAGGACATAGCTGCCAGTCTGGGCTTGCGGCAGCTGGTCTCTGAGAAACAACACGAGGGAAAAACATACTTGACCTAGTCCTCACCAATCTGTTCATGACAGCATTGGTAGCAGTGACCACCGCACAGTCCTTGTGGAGACGAAGTCCTGTCTTCACACTGAGGACACCCTCCATCGTGTTGTGTGGCACTACCACCGTGCTAAATGGGATAGATTCAGAACAGATCTAGCAGCTCAAAACTGGGCATCCATGAGCGCTGTGGGCCATCAGCAGCAGCAGAATTGTATTCCACCACAATCTGTAACCGCATGGCCCGGCATATCCCTCACTCTACCATTACCATCAAGCCAGAGGACCAACCCTGGTTCAATGAGGAGTGCAGAAGTGCATGCCAGGAGCAGCACCAGGTGTACCTAAAAATGAGGTGCCAACCTAGGGAAGCTGCAACACAGGCATGCTAAACAGTGGAAGCAGCATGCTATAGACAGAGCTAAGCGATCCCATAATCAATGGATCAGATCAAAGCTCTGCTGTCCTGCCACATTCAGTTGTGAATGGTGGTGGACCATTAAACAACTAACGGGAGGAGGAGGCTCCATGAATATCCCCATCCTCAATGCTGGCGGAGCCCAGCACGCGAGTGCAAAAGACAAGGCTGAAGCGTTTGCAACCATCTTCAGCCAGAAGTGCCGAGTGGATGATCCATATCGGCCTCCTCCTGAGGTCCCCACCATCACAGAAGCCAGTCTTCAGCCAATTTGATTCACTCTACGTGATATCAAGCACTGGATACAGCAACGGCTATGGGCTCTGACAACATCCCGGCTGTCGTGCTGAAGATTTATGCTCCAGAACTAGCCGCACCTCTAGCCAAGCTGTTCCAGTACAGCTACAACACTGGCATCTACCTGGCAATGTGGAAAACTGCCCAGGTATGTCCTGTCCACAAAAAGCAGGACAAATCTAATCCGGCCAATTACTGCCCCATCAGTCTACTCTCAATCATCAGCAAAGTGATGGAAGGTGTCGTCGACACTGCTATCAAGTGGCACTTACTCACCAATAACCTTCTCACCGATGCTCAGTTTGGGTTCCGCCAGGACCACTCAGCTCCAGACCTCATTACAGCCTTGGTCCAAACATGGACAAAAGAGCTGAATTCCAGAGATGAGGTGAGAGTGACTGCCCTTGACATCAAGGCAGCATTTGAGCGAGTGTGGCATCAAGGAGCCCTAGTAAAATTGAAGTCAATGGGAATCAGGGGGAAAACTCTCCACTGGTTGGAGTCATACCTAGCACAAAGAAAGATGGTTATGGTTGTTGGAGGTCAATCATCTCAGCCCCAGGACATTGCTGCAGGAGTTCCTCAGGGCTGTGTCCTCGGCCCAACCATCTTCAGCTACTTCATCAATGACCTTCCCTCCATCATAAGGTCAGAAGTGAGGATGTTCGCTGATGATTGCAGTGTTCAGTTCCATTCGCAACTCCTCAGACAATGAAGCAGTCCATGCCCGCATGCAGCAAGACCTGGTCGACATTCAGGCTTAGGCTGATAAGTGGCAAGTAACATTCGCACCACACAAGTGCCAGGCAATGACTATCTCCAAAAAGCGAGAGTCTAACCACCGCTACTTGACATTCAACGGCATTACCATAATTGAATCCCCCACCATCAACATCCTGGGGGGGTAACCATTGACTAGAAACTTAACTGGACCAGCCACATAAATACTGTGGCAACAAGAGCAGGTCAGAGGCTGGGTATTCTGCGGCGAGTGTCTCAGCTCCTGACTCCCCAAAGCCTTTCCACCATCTACAAGGCACAAGTCAGGAGTATGATGGAATACTCTCCATTTTCCTGGATGAGTGCAGCTCCAAGAACACTCAAGAAGCTCGACACCATCCAGGATAAAGCAGCCCACTTGATTGGCACCCCATCCACCACCTTAAGCATTCACTCCCTCCACACTGGCGCACCGTGGCTGCAGTGTATACCATCTACAAGATGCACTGCAGCAACTCGTCAAGGCTTCTTTGACTGCACCTCCCAAACCCGCGACCTCTACCGCCTAGAAGGACGAGGGCAGCAGGCGCATGGGAACACCACCACCTGCAAGGTCCCCTCCAAGTCATACACCATCCTGACTGGGAAATATATTGCGTTCCTTCATCGTCGCTGGGTCAAAATCCTGGAACTCCCTCCCTAGCGGCACTGTGGGAGTACCTTCACCACACGGACTGCAGCGGTTCAAGAAGGTGGCTCACCACCACCTTCTCAAGGGCAATTAAGGTTGGGTAATAAATGCTGGCCTTGTCAGCGATGCCCACACCCCATGAACGAATAACAAAAAATTCAGTCACCAAGGAAGTAAAGCACTAACAACGATCAAAAAATACTTCCACACTCTGCTTTTCCTCACACCAATTTACCAACAAATGCACAAAAGGTTAAAGTACACATGCATACATTGTGCGAAAAGATACTGAAATCACATGCGCAACAACAGTGTCTTTTATTCATTCTTTATTTACTCATCAGAAATGCAATTTAGCTGCATCAAAATTCCCAATTAGCCACACACTGCTGACGCATTGGACGACACTGATCTAAGATACAGATCCGTCAAGGCGTAGCCTCAAAAAACGGTCAAAGGTTAATGGCAAAGGAATTGTAATACAATGAATGGTATATGTGTCTGGAATTTGGCTACTTTCCAGCCACACAAAGACTGGTTGCCACAATGACATGTTGCAAATAGCCTTGCAAAGCAATTTACCAGGTTGCTAAACAAGGTGAGGCAATGGAAATATTGCTGCACCACTGATCATGTATCACATAAAAATAAGATTGAGTTGTAAAATAAACATTTTAACCAATAAGCAGGAACAAAACCTACATTCCAAAAATGTAGAGTAAGATCTGAGCCTTCTTGAAAAAAAATCCCTTTTGTGATTACAATGGCCCTTTAATGAAGAGATGGGAATCAACTGGAATTTGGTTATTTACATATTTTTTGCGTAAAGGGCAATTCTTTTGTTGAGATGACTTGGATCTAAATATGTTTGGTAGTAGGGAACTTAGCCAGAAAATGTAGGTGATGTAATTGGAATAGCTGAGTGAGGAAAGAAGAGTAGTCAGAAAGTCGGAATTCTGAGATGTATGGAAGCAGAAATGCATAACGAGCTAAAAGAGGTAAAAAAATAAATAAACTGGACAGGTACTAAGACATTTTAGGTGAAAGATGACATTAAGAGGGAAACTTTAAAAAAACAGTAACATGAACAAGGAGTGGGAAATCAGAAATAGATGTACTGTCATGTGGTTAGACAAAGACTGGAATTTTAGCCATAATGTTGTGTACTGGAAGTTATTTTAAAAGAGAGATGATGATGAGACTGGTGAGTAAATGAGAAAAAATACATATTGTGAACACATTGTTCATGGGTTACAAGGAGAATATTGGGGTGGATACTGTCTGTAAAATCTGATGGTACTGTATAGGATCAAGAAGCAGGCAAAGAAGAGTATACTCAGATAATGTGACAAGAGACAGGTTTAAAGTTAGGGACTGATGCAATCCATCTGTGGAGAAGTCAGAAATATGGAAGGCATATATAATTTTTTTTAACTATCCAATAAAATAAATAGTTTCACAAAGCTGCAGATAAATGCTGAATCATGAATAAATGATGATAACCTTTATAAGCTTGAGCCAAATAGCAGTGTTTCGTCAAAGTTTACAGACTAACATGTTATCATTATTTATTTTGTAGATTTGCCTCTCAGAGATTATAGAATCATAGAATAATACAGCACAGAAGGAGGCTGTTCAGCCCATCGAGTTTGTGCTGGCTCTTTCAAAGAGCAATCCAGTTAGTCCCACTCTTTCCCCATATCCCTGCAATTTTTTCTCCTTCAAGTATATATCCAATTCCCTTTTGAAGGCTATTATTGACTCTGTATCCACCACCCTATCAGGCAGTGCATTCCAAATCCTAACCACTCGTTCTGTAAAAAAGGTTTTCCTTTTGTCAGCTCTGGTTCTTTTGCCAATCACCTTAAATCTGTGCCCAGAATGAATAGGAAGAATAGTATTGGAAGGTTAGCCTCTCATGACCTCAGCTAATATAACCTGACAAGTTTCAAGGAGCGAGACTGTAGAAAAGAGTGCAGTCTTTGCATTTAGGGGAGCCTGAGGAATTTTTTTGGGGAGGTACTAAGATAGAAATGTGTGTAATTTTCTGCATTACAGTATATCATCCATTAATGAATGTTATATTGTAGTTACACTTTTCTAAAATTCAGCTATGCCATTTTGGTGTAATTCACATGATAACAGCAGTGTTGGTGCAAAGTAGTTTAGCTTTTTACCAATGTTGCACTTAATAGTGCAAATGCAGCTGATAGTCAGATTCAGGTCCTGACCTCACACCAAAAAAAGAGGAACGAGACCCTGTATGAGGTGATCTCACTCTGCTTTGCTTCGGAATCCCTTTGGATTTTGACACCATATTTATACTCCTCAAGTTTAACAGCAGTGCATATCGATGCTAAACTTGTAGTGTGAATATACTGTTACCTATCTGTTGCATTTTGGAAATCCTGCTAGTCAGTACCCACCAAAGCTTACAATGTGCAAATTATGTGTATGTTTCCACTCCTTTAAAGGCCCAGTTATTACGCTCCTTACAATCAATAAATAAGATGATTGCAAATGGTCCAACATGATTGTGTGATGGCAGGTGTCTATGTTAGATCGTATGCAGCCATTTATATATACCAATCACTATAATGCCTTTGAGGTATGCGGACCTGGGTGGAACGGCTGCGGTGAGGCGGAGCTGAGAAAAGGCGGCGGTGAACAGGTAGGCCCACAGAGGCTGCGGACCTGGGTGGAGCGGCTGCGGCGAGGCGGAGCTGAGAAAAGGCGGCGGCGAACAGGTAGGCCCACAGAGGCTGCGGACCTGGCTGGAGCGGCTGCGGCGAGGCGGAGCTGAGAAAAGGCGGCGGCGACCAGGTAGGCTCACCAATCTGAGCCCCGAGAGCGGGAGAGAGAGAAGTAGAAAATAATCAAAGTGTGACGTCACCAGAAAGCAGGTAAGTGATTGGTTGGTGAGTATTTCTCTTTTTCTCCTTTTTTCCATACTTAAATTCTGTGGTTTATAGTTTCTAGAGTCTCTGTGGTGTAGCGGGGACTGCTGTTAAGCAAGGGCCCTTGAGTATATCATTTAATTGAAGTGAAATTGGTGGGATTCAATTAGTTTAATTTTAATTAATTAATTAAAGGGTAAGTCATGTCAGGAGAGCTCGGCGCCGTGGTGTGCTCCTCCTGCAATATGTGGGAAATCAGGGACACTTCCTGTGTCCCTGACGACCATGTGTGTGGGAAATGTATCCAGCTGCAGCTACTGACGGACCGCATTGCGGCGCTGGAGCTGCGGATGGATGCATATTGGAGCATTCACGACACTGAGAACGTCGTGAATAACACGTTTAGCGAGTTGGTCACACCGCAGGTAAAGGGTGTACAGGCAGGAAGTGAATGGGTGACCACCAGGCAGAGTAAGAGGTGCAGGCAGGTAGTGCAGGGGTCCCCTGTGGCCATCCCCCTCTCAAACAGATATACCACTTTGGATGCTGTTGGGGGGGGTGACTTATCAGGGGAAGGCGGCAGCAGCCAACTTCCTGGCACCATGGGTGGCTCTGCTGCACAGGACGGGAGGAAAAAGTGTGGAAGAGCTATAGTGATAGGGGATTCAATTGTAAGGGGAATAGATAGGTGTTTCTGCGGCCGCAATCGAGACTCCAGGATGGTGTGTTGCCTCCCTGGTGCAAGGGTCAAGGACGTCTCGGAGCGGCTACAGAACACTTTGGAGGGGGAGGGCGAACAGCCAGTTGTCGTGGTGCACATAGGCATCAACGATATAGGTAAAAAACGGGATGAGGTCCTAAAAGCAGAATATAGGGAGTTAGGAGGTAAATTAAAAAAGAGGACCTCAAAGGTAGTAATCTCAGGATTGCTACCAGTGCCACGTGCTAGTCAGAGTAGAAATAGGAGGATATTTCAAATGAATACGTGGCTAGAGGAATGGTGCAAGGGGGAGGGATTCAAATTCCTTGGACATTGGAACCGGTTCTGGGGGAGGTGGGACCAGTACAAACGGGACGGTCTGCACCTGGGCAGGGCCGAGACCGATGTCCTAGGCGGAGTGTTTGCTAGTGCTGTTGGGGAGGGTTTAAACTAAAGTGGCAGGGGGTTGGGAACCTGAGCAGGGAGACAGAGGAAAGGGAAATAAGGATAAAAGCTAAAGACAGGAAGGAGAAAAACAAAAGTAGAAGGCAAAGAACTCAACGGTTTAAATCAAACATGGTCATAGTAAATAATAATTCATATAGGTCTGAAAGCGTTAAAAAAACAAGCCTGAAGGCTTTGTGTCTTAATGCAAGGAGCATTTGGAACAAGGTGGATGAATTAGCTGCGCAAATAGAGGTAAATGAATACGATTTGATTGGGATTACAGAAACATGGCTCCAGGGTGGCCAAGGCTGGGAACTCAACATCCAGGGTTATTCAATATTTAGGAAAGATAGGCAAAAAAGAAAGGGAGGTGGGGTAGCATTGCTGGTTAAAGAGGGGATTAACACAATTGAAAGGAAGGATATTAGCTCTGATGATGCGGAATCTGTATAGGTAGAACTGAGAAATAACAAGGGGCAGAAAACGTTAGTGGGAGTGGTATATAAACCTCCAAACAGTAATACGGAGGTTGGGGACGGCATTAAAAGGGAAATTAGAGAAGCATGCAGTAAGGGCACAGCAGTCATCATGGGTGACTTTAATTTACATATAGATTGGGCTAACCAAATTAGTAAAAATACTGTGGAGCAGGAATTCCTAGAATGTTTACGAGATGGTTTTCTGGAACAATATGTCGAGGAACCAACCAGAGATCAGGCCATCTTAGACTGGGTATTATGTAACGAGAAAGGATTAATTAGCAATCTTGTTGTACGAGGCCCCTTGGGTCAGAGTGATCATAATATGATAGAATTCTTCATTAGGATGGAGAGTGAAGTAGTTGAATCAGAGACTAGGGTCCTGAATTTAAATAAAGGAAACTACGATGGTATGAGGCGCGAATTGGGTAGGATTGATTGGGGAATGTCACTCAAGGGGTTGACTGTGGATAGGCAATGGCAAACATTCAAAGACTGCATGGATGAACTACAGAATTTGTACATCCCAGTGTGGCATAAGAATAAAACAAAAAGGGTGACTCAACCGTGGCTAACAAGGGAAATTAGGGATAGCATAAGATCCAAGGAGAGGGCATATAAATTGGCCAGAAAAAGCGGTAGCCCTGAGGATTGGGAGCAGTTTAGGATTCAACAAAGGAGGACAAAGGGATTAATTAAGAAGGGGAAAATAGAATATGAAAGTAAGCTTGCTGGGAACATAAAAACTGACTGTAAGAGCTTTTATAGATATGTGAAGAGAAAAAGATTAGTGAAATCAAATGTAGGTCCCTTGCAGTCAGAAGCGGGGGAAGTTATAATAGGGAACAAAGAAATGGCAGCCCAATTAAATGCATATTTTGGTTCTGTCTTCACAAAGGAGGACACAAATAAGCTCCCAGAGATGTTGGAGAACATACGGTCTGATGAAAGGGAGGAACTGAAAGAAATCAGTATTTGCAGGGAAATGGTGTTAGGGAAATTGACGGTATTGACGGTATTGAAGGCCGATAAATCCCCAGGGCCTGATAATCTACATCCTAGGGTACTTAAGGAAGTGGCCCTAGAAATAGTAGATGCATTGCTGATCATCTTCCAACATTCGATGGAATCTGGAACTGTACCCATGGATTGGAGAGTAGCTAATGTTACCCCACTATTCAAAAAGGGTGGTAGAGAGAAAGCGGGGAATTACAGACCGGTAAGCCTGACATCGGTAGTGGGGAAAATGCTAGAGTCCATTATAAAGGATGTAATAGCTGAGCATTTGAAAAACAGTGACAGGATCGGACAAAGTCAACATGGATTTACAAAAGGTAAATCGTGCTTGACTAATCTACTGGAATTTTTTGAGGATGTAACTGGGAAAATAGATAAGGGAGAACCAGTAGATGTGGTGTATTTGGACTTTTAAAAGGCTTTCGATAAGGTCCCACATAAGAGATTAGCGGGTAAAGTTAAGGCACATGGGATTGGGGGCAAGGTATTGACTTGGATAGAGAACTGGTTGGCGGACAGAAAGCAGAGAGTAGGAAATAATGGGTCTTTTTCCGAGTGGCAACAGTGACTAGTGGGGTACCGCAGGGATCGGTCCTTGGACCCCAGCTATTCACAATATACATTAATGATCTAGATAAGGGAATTAAATGTAATATCTCCAAGTTTGCAGATGACACAAAGCTGGGTGGGAGTGTGTGCTGCGAGGATACCGAGAAACTCTAGGATGATCTGGACAGGTTGGGTGAGTGGGCAGAAGCGTGGCAGATGCAATATAACGTGGATAAGTGCGAGGTTATCCACTTTGGTGTCAAAAACAGAAAGGCAGACTATTATCTGAATGGCAATAGATTGGGAGAAGGGGAAGTGCAACGAGACCTGGGTGTCCTTGTGCACCAGTCGCTGAAAGTAAGCATGCAGGTGCAGCAGGCGGTGAAGAAGGCAAATGGTATGTTGGCCTTCATAGCGAAAGGGTTTGAGTATAGGAACAGGGATGTCCTGCTGCAGTTGTACAGGGCCTTGGTGAGACCACACCTTGAGTACTGTGTGCAGTTTTGGTCGCCTTATCTGAGGAAGTATGTTCTTGCCATGGAAGGAGTTCAGCGAAGATTCACAAGGCTGATACCTGGGATGGCAGGAATGACATATGAGGAGAGATTGGGTCGATTGGGCTTATACTCACTGGAGTATAGAAGAATGAGAGGGGATCTCATCGAAACATATAAAATTCTGACAGGTCTGGACAAACTAGATGCAGGAAGAATGTTCCCGATGGTCGGAGAGTCCAGAACCAGGGGTCATAATCTACGGATAACGGGTAAACCATTTAGGACAGAAATGAGGAAGAATTTCTTCACCCAGAGAGTGGTGAACCTGTGGAATTCTCTACCACAGAAGGTAGTTGAGGCGAAGTCATTAAATATATTCAAGGTTGAGTTAGATATATTTCTTAAAGCTAAAGGTATCAAGGGATATGGGGAGAAGGCAGGTACAGGGTACTGAGTTTAGATGATCAGCCATGATCTCATCGAATGGCGGAGCAGGCTCGAGGGGCCGAATGGCCTACTCCTGCTCCTATCTTCTATGTTTCTATGTAACTGACAAGCAAACTGATTATCATTAACAAAGGAACACAAATCACACATTTAATAAACATTCACATTTTGCATTCAGTGACATATTTTTCTGCAAGTGTTTAGAACCTAAGAGTGTTTAGAAGAGTTGGGGAGTTATCCCCGGTGTCCTGGCCAACATTTATCCCTCAACCAACATAACAAAAACAGATTATCTGGTCATTATCACATTGCTGTTTGTGGGACCTTGCTGAGCGCAAATTGGCTGCCGCGTTTCCCACATTACAACAGTGACTCCACTTCAAAAGTACTTCATTGACTGTAAAGTGCTTTGAGACGTCCGGTGATCGTGAAAGGCGCTATATAAATGCACGTCTTTCTTTTTTAAAAGAAAATTACATACAAACTTGCACATAAGTAAATGAATCCATATACCTCATTTGAAGGCTGCACATATGAAAATTACACCATATTGTGAAAAATCAATGGCTTTTAAATGGTTATTGGATTCTGACACAGTATGAGATGGCTTTGAGTGAACTACGATTTATGTTGCTTTGATGTAGATGGCATCATAACTCACAAGTGGCACAGCAACATGTGAGTTTTTGTAGGTCATACACAGTAGTGTAATATAAGTGGTATCTGAGTTACTTTGTATTCTGTTAATCTGATAAATATTCCACCAACTTTAGGTAATCAGTCAAAGTATATTTAAGATATTTATTTTCTTGTGCTTCAGGGAAAGGGAATTGGCAGCATTATTATTGAGCTGTCAATTTGGAATGTGGTGCATTGTTCAGAAGCATGCAATGAATATGAAATAGATGTTTATGTAGGCCATGTATTAGTGTGTTCTATTACAATACATTTCCCATTGTTTTTAAGTACACTGGACTAAAAACATTCAATACTCCTATTCCTATTGTTTCACTTCAAGCTAAATTCACAAGCTTTTACGACTTGTACAAAACCATTTTACGGTGCATTGCGTTAAAAGGACATCATAACACAAAATGATTTATTTGAGAAAAATGGATTCCTGTAAGCGAGTTAAAGGCTGTAATTGAATTGAGAGTATTCGATAATGCAGTCAAGCCTCAGAACAAAGTTTGAGCATTAGTTTCAGCTAAACACCAAAACTGGATTGCAACCCTAAATTTACTCCATGTTCGCTCTTATTCTTGGCTCACCATGTATGCTTCCTTCCTTCCTTAATATATGATAACATTCATTGAAGGGTGTTAATGCTGTTTCCCACTGATAAAAGAGAGGGTTGGCATGTAGTCTTCAGTAATGAAAAGCCATAGGACAACATGATGGCCCGGAATTTGCCGTCAACAGCGAAGCAAAGGCGTTCGCAGCTGGCCGCGAAGTAAGCTTTGCACAAAGATCTCGCGATCTCTGTGGCGAGAATTTCAAGTTTTCCGACGCATAATAAAACAGAAGTTAATGGGGATTCCCAGCAAAGAGCTGCTATGACGTCAACAAGCTGTCTAACCAGCCAATCAAAACGCAGAATTCTCACAGGCTGCGAACCTGCGGCAGAAAGTGGGTAAGTTCCTAAAATTCTAACTTTTTAAAAATGTTAGCGAGAGCAAAACAAAGATTGGGGCTCTCACATGGGGAAAAGGCAAACCTGAAATAAAGATCAACAAACTTTAAAAAAAAATTAAAACTTTTTTTTAAAGTTTCTTAAAAATGTTGGCCCGGATTTTCTGATCTAGAAAAAATCTACGAACGTACCTGCTGGCTCCGTAGGTCCCGACACTTCCACTCCTGGGCCTCTCCTGGTGCGCGCGCGCGCAGAGGCCCAGGTATCCCAGGGGTGCAGGCAGTTCGCAAGCTTCCCTGGGATCACGTGGGCCATGGGGAACCAATCAAAGAAGGGAATCCCCCTTCACACTTTTGACAGGTTTCTCCACGTAGACCTGTCAAAAGTATGAATGGGGAATCACTCAAAAAACACACTAAAACATAAAAAAAATTTTTTTTAAATCACGTATTTAAAATTAGTTAAAATGACATCAGATTAAATATTTTAAACAAAAATGTTATTTTTTTGAAAAAAATAATTAAAGTTTTTTACGGGGCTAAAATTAAACTTACCTTTTTTTAAAGTATTTTTAAATTATAAATGAGTGAAAAAACATTTATTTTTTTATCTTTTTAAACTCTTATGCTGGTAAAAGCAGGCCTTACTTTTCAAAAGGTTTTCAGCGGGTGGAGGTTTTGCAGAAAGCGGAACTCTCCACCCGCAGAGGCCCTTCTCCAGGGCAGGCGGAGGATCTGAAACCGGCACTTGCGAGGTCCCTACGGGTGTGTACACAGCTCGTACACATCCGTGGGGGTCGGAAAATACAGGCCGTTAACTTTTATTAAAATGGATAAATTTGACACTGCACAAAATTAAAATTAGTTTTTCAGGGCCATATCCTTTGTTTAGCAGTCAATACGCTGTTAAACCCCAGTTACACCTAATCCAAAAGGGTCTAACTTTTAGTGGGGAATTTAACAGCGTAATTACTGCGGAAGAGCCGAAGTTTTCGTCAGTTTCCCTGATTTGAGAGATTTCACTGATTGCTGGCTCTGGGAGGGGGAGGAGGTCACAGCGCAGCCTGTGGAGGAGCAGTGAATGACAGACCGTAACTTCAGGATTTTCACATTAGGCTGCGCATGGGCTAAATCCCGAAGTTGCGGTCAGTTTCAAAGGCGAAATGATGGCGAACGCTGCCAGTTCGCCGTCATCAGGACCGCAAATTCCGGGTTGCTGAGTATTGGACCAATCAAGAGAATGAGAATGGGCACCTCAGAACTCTTAGCAAGAACAAATGGAGTAAGATAAACCTGAGAATACATATATAAATCACAAAACATATCGTGGAAAAGCAGTAAACCTGTCTAAATGTTCTGTTCTTGTAAATCACAGTACAGAGTGACCTTGGAGGCAGTGAGAGCACTCAATGTTGCTGATGTCACTTGAATCGTAAATATCGGTGTTGAAGGATAATTAGCCTGCATGCATGTTTACAATGGGAATTCCAAGATCTTAGCTATAAGATAATACATGCCTCTGTGAAGTGTCTTGGGACATTTTTCTCAGTTAAAGGTGCTATATAAATGCAAGTTGTTATTGTTTTCATGGCAGGCAATTTGGAAGTTTATTCTACTGAACCTAAATGTTAAAAGGAGAACTAATGTCAGCTGTGGCCCAGTTGGTAGCACCCTCGCCTGCTGAGTCAGAAGGTAGGGGCTTCAAGTCCCAACCCAGAGACTTGAGCACAAAAATCTAGGCTGACACTCCAGTGCAGTACCGAGGGAGTGCTGCACTGTCTGAGGTGCCGTCTTTTGGATGAGACGTTAAACCGAGGCCCTGTCTGTTCCCTCAGGTGGCACTATTTTGAAGATGAGCGGAGGAGTTATCCCTGGTGTCCTGGCCAATATTTATCTCTCAATCAACATCACTAAAAAGAGATTATCTGGTCATTATCACACTGCTGATTGTGGGAGCTTGCTGTGCACAAATTGGCTGCTGTGTTTCCTACATTACAACATTGACTCTATTTCATTGGCTGTGAAGTGCTTTGGGACTTCCGGTGGCCATGAAAGGCGCTAAATAATTGTCAATCTTTCTTTTTAATGTCTCACAGTTCTCTCTTGATACAGTGTTTTATACTCTAGTAGCACTGATTAGAGGCAGTCTGTAAGTAGACATTTTGTGCAAAGCTCCCTCTTACATGACATCACAAATAAGGAAGGAGAGTGCTCGAAATTCATGATGTCACATAAGGGGACATTTTATATGAAAAGTTTGCTTTTCTTGACTCCGGTAGCTGAACACTGAGAAAGTAACCATCAAAGCAGGCTGATTATTATAAAAATGCAACTGGTTCACTAATGTCTTTCAGGGAAGGCAACCTACCATACTTACTCAGGCTGGTCTACATGTGACTCCAATCCCACAATATGTTGACTCTTGCTGCCCTATGAATTAGCTCAGCAAGCCACTCAGTTGTAAACAGAAAATATCGAACAGGCCTATCAGCAACGACGCAGACATCAGATCAGCACAAGACTCTAGCAATCCCAGCTCAGCTGATCCTGCAACGTCCTCCTCGCTATATCTGGAAACGGATGTTCAAGTTGGAAGAGCTGTCCCACAGACTAGTCAAACAACAACTTGACACCCATGAAGCACTGTGGATCATCAGGAGCAGAATTTAATGCCAGTACACTGTGTAACCGCATAACCTGGAACATCCTTTAATCCACCATCACATTCAAGCCAAGAAACCAACCCTGATTTAATGGGGAGTGTAGCAGAGAAGGTCAGGCACACCTGAGAATTAGGCATCAACCTAGTGAACACATGGCTACCTGCATACTAAATAAAAAAAGCAGAAGGCTATAGACAGATCTAAGTGGTCCCACAACCAAGAAGCGTTTGCAGACATCTTCAGCCAAAATACCACATGGCCCCCCTCCTGAGATCCCCAGCATCATAGATGTCAGTGTCCAGCCAATGTGCTTCGCTCCACGTGAAGTTAAGAAGTGGCTGAGTGCATTAGACACAGCAGAGGCTATTGACTCTGACAACATCCCAGCTATAGTGCTGAAGACCTGCACATCAGAACTAACCACTCCCCTAGCCAAGCTATTCCAGTGCAATATGGAAAATTGCCCAGGTATGTTCGATCCACAAAAAGCAGTGCAAATATAACCCAGCCAATTACCGTCCTATCAGCAAAGTCAGCAACAGTGCTGCCAACGATAACTACTCACCTGCTCACTGATGCTCAGTTGGAGTTCTGCTAGAATCACTTGGCTCCAGACCTCGTCACAGCCTTGATGCAGACATGGACATAAGAGCTGAATGCCAAAGAGATAAGAACTGTAACTCCCATTCCCAGAAACTCAACCACCAAGAAGGACAAACAGCAAGATCACGGGAACACTGTCACCTCGAAGTTCCCCTTCACATATCATCCTGCCTTGTACATATACCACCATTCCTTCATTGTTGCTCTGTCAAAATCCAGCTAAACACTATTGTGGGATTACCATCAGCACAGGGATTGCAGTAGCTAAACAAAAAGCCTCATCACCATCTCAGGGCAACTAGGAATGGGCAATAAATATGGCCTTGCTGGCGTCATCCACATCCCAAGAGCAAATTGAAAGAAAAAGTAACAAGGGGTGATTCAAGAGAGTCCAGTAAGTCTAGAGATATCTCCCTTTATAACACTGAATTACGGCACCAACAAAGTTTATCCCATCAATAGACTGAGAGGTTTAAGTAATTTTTAACTTACACTCAAGAATTTGCTTTATGGTCAATGGGTTTGGAAAATGGAAAAATAGAATCTTTTCTTAAAATATACATTTAAAATACTTTTTAGGTACTCTTGTTTTTTTCTCATCATAGGTTTCTGTAGGCCACACGATGTTCTCCAGCTGTGAGGCTGTGCATGAGCTGTACCAAGATCTCCATCAATGGTACACTGGAGCCAATTACTAGTGGGTACACAAAGGCAGTCTGCAATTATTTACTCTTTGATGGCAAACACCTTATCTCCGATGGCACAGCTAAAGTTATAACTCAGCATGTGAACTTCCTATTATTTGTCAACATACCTAACCCCAGCTAATATCAAGTGTTGTAGGATCAGCACAATCAATAATGTTACCTACAAATGTTACGAATATAATTGCTTCACCACTCCAATTCTTGCCCCCTCTCTTCAAGGTGCTGAGGCAGAGTTAGATACTATACCATGGATGCCAGTTGCCCTCTACTGTCTCATCCAAAATACTAATTTTTCATGTGCAAGCCTCAGCAATGGGTATCAACTGTGGAGTACATCACAACCAAGCACGATCCTGTCCTTACCCGAGGTGGAAGTATACACTATGCTCCGTGAATAGAAGAGTCATTTGTTTGCAATAATTGAAATAATCCATGCAGACTAAGAGACTTCAACATCAATAAGACTGAGCTTCTGTCTTAAAGGGCTCAAAACAAACAAATCTCCCGGGGTAGACGTTATCTATCTTGACCTCCCAAGAAAAACTCGGAATAAAAATTGTGATGTGCTGCAATCATCAGGGAGTCACTGAATGTTTCGGTCTGACTAGGTTGGAAACAGGCTAAAATAGTATCCATATTCAAGAAAGGTGGCAAATTTAACCCGAGTAACGACAGAATCCATCAGTCAGTTAGAGGTGAATGTGCTACCACCAGAACAAGCTGATAGATAAGATATGCAAACTGATGTGAGATGAAAGTCAATACAAGCAAGTTCAAGATAGTGCATATTGGAAAGAAAAACGGGTGTCACAGTATATTAAGGATGATGTAGAAATAGCTAAAAATTAAGTGGAAAGGTGATAGTAGATTCGGCACTTAACATGTCATACCCTCATTCAGCAACAAAAAGTGAACGGAGATAGGGAATTCTCATTATAAATGTTGACATAAAAGCATTATTCAAATTGTGCTAACAGGAAGTACACACATACACAATATTTTTTAATGCAATCTCTATATAAAATACTAAATGGCACTGTGTAAACCTTTCCTGGGTGATTATTTTTCCTTTAAAAAGGAGCCATCAATGCATTTTCTGGCATTGCAACAGTAAAATCACCAACTCCAAATAGCAAGCTTGTCACATTTAACTTCAGGTACTGTTTGAATACTGTATTTATTGAAAATGATATTTAATTATGACCCCTCCTTTCAGTTTTCCTCAGCAGTCTACTCCCAGCTGAAAATAAATGAGACACACTAAAAACAACTTTTAAGCAAAAGGATTACAGTTGACTCCACTTAAGTGGGTATTTTAATTAAGTGAACATAAACAGAATATATTCCATCTACACCAGTCCTGGACAAGTAGCTACATCTCTTGCAGTCCTGGATGAGTAAGAATTTCCCTCAATTCAACATTGGATAAACTGTAGCCATTTTATTTGCCTTTTTTTAAATTCGTTTATGGGATCAGGGCATCGCTGGTAATGCCAGCGTTTATTGCCAATCCCTAGTTGCTCTAGAGAAGGTGGTGGTGAGCCGCCTTCTTGAACTGCTGCAGTCCGTGTGGTGATGGTACTCCCACAGTGCTGTTAGGTAGGGAGTTCCAGGATTTTGACCCAGCGACGATGAAGGATCGGCGATATACTTCTAAGTCAGGATGGTGTGTGACTTGGAGGTGGTGGTGTTCCCATGCGCCTGCTGCCCTTGTCCTTCTAGGTGGAAGAGGTCGCGGGTTTGGGAGGTGCTGCCGAAGAAGCCCTGGCGAGTTGCTGCAGTTCATCTTGTAGATGGTACACACTGCAGCCACGGTACGCCGGTGGTGGAGGGAGTGAATGTTTCAGGTGGTGGATGGGGTGCCAATCAAACGGGCTGCTTTGTCCTGGATGGTGTCGAGCTTCTTGAGTGTTGTTGGCGCTGCACTCATCCAGGCAAGTGGAGAGAGTTCCATCACACTCCTTACTTGTGCCTTGTAGATGGTGGAAAGGCTTTGGGGAGTCAGGAGGTGAGACACTCGTCGCAAAATACCTAGCCTCTGACCTGCTCTTGTTGCCACAGTATTTATGTGGCTGGTCCAGTTAAGTTTCTGGTTAATGGTGACCCTGCTAAAAACTCTGTACCTTAGCCCCCAATTCCATCCGTCTCCGTGACAGCTCGTTAAGGCTATGCCTGATGGTAAACAAGCTCAATGTCCTATTTGAGCCCCAGATGAAATTCACAAGCCACATCCTTACTATCACCAATTTCCACCAGTACCCCGACGTTACTGCTGCTAAAATGCTTATCCGTGTCAGTCACCTTGAAGATCCAAATACTTAACGGTTGCTTTATTGGCTGACTTCTGCCTTTCACAAATGGCAACTCATCCAAAACTCTGCCTCCTGTGTCACATTAAGCCCCACTCCCCAATCATCCATCCTTGTCAACCATCATTGGCTCCATTATCTCCTCCCTTCCCTCAAACCCAGTGATTTCAAAATCCTTGTCTTTACTTACAATTCCTCCAGGACCTCAGGACTCTTGCCAATTACAACCTTCTTCAGCCCCATGTTCCTGCATGTGTTCCACCACTTTTGGCTGGTCTACCTTTGCATCCCCCCACGCCAACTTCAGCCATCTCAGTCCCACACTCTGGAATACTCTCCCTAAACATCTCCTTCAAAAACTACATTTTTTGATCATTCCTTCAATCACCACCCCTAAGTGTTCTCCTATTACTGCTTGGTGTCTGGTTACTTTCAACTCTGAAGCACTTGGGGATGTTTTACATCAAAGTTGCTACAAAAGTGTAAGTTGCCCACTCACTTAACCACTTTTACCATGAATGGAAGAAATAAATCCATTTGATGCAATTGCAATGTACCCAGTTACAAGTAAACAAAATGTAATTTTTTAAAATTCATTCATGGGATGTGGGCATCGCTGGCAAGGCCAGCATTTATTGCCCATCCCTTATTTCCCTTGAGAAGGTGGTGGTGAGCCACCTTCTTGAACCGCTGCGGTCTGTGTGGTAAAGGTACTCACACAGTGCGGTTAGGGAGGGAGTTCCAGGATTTTGACCCAGCGACAATGAAGGATCGGCGATATATTTCCAAGTCAGGACGGTGTGTGACTTGGAGGGGAACTTGGAGGTGGTGGTGTTCCCATGCGCCTACTGCCCTTGTCCTTCTAGGTGGAAGAGGTCACGGGTTTAGGAGGTGCTGCCGAAGAAGCCTTGGCGAGTTGATGCAGTGCATCTTGTAGATGGTACACACTGCAGCCACGGTACGCCGGTGGTGGATGGGGTGCCAATCAAGTGGGCTGCTTTGTCCTGGATGGTGTCGAGCTTCTTGAGTGTTGTGGGAGCAAGGTATGACTCCAGCCAGTGGAAAGTTTTCCCCCCGATTTCCATTGACTTCAGTTTTACTAGGGCTCCTTGCTGCCACACTAGATCAAATGCTGCCTTGATGTCAAGGGCAGTCACTCTCACCTCACCTCTGGAATTCAGCTCCTTTGTCTATGTTTGGACCAAGGCTGTAATGAGGTCGGGAGCAGAGTGATCTTGGCGGAACCGAAACTGGGCATCAGTGAGCAGGTTATTGGTGAGTAAGTGCCGCTTGATAGCACTGTTGATGACACCTTCCATCACTTTGCTGATGATTGAGAGTAGACTGATGGGGCAGTAATTGGCCGGATTAGATTTGTCCTGCTTTTTGTGGACAGGACATACCTGGGCAGTTTTCCACATTGTCAGATAAATGCCAGTGTTGTAGCTGTACTGGAACAGCTTGGCTTGAGGCACGGTTAGTTCTGGAGCACAAGTCTTCAGCACGACAGCCGGGATGTTGTCGGGACCCATAGCCTTGGCTGTATCCAGTGCGCTCAGCACTAATTATCTTCCCTTACAATTAAAAGCACGCACAATTATTTTGCAACGTTAATTCAGCAAACTTTCGATAACTGAATAAAATCTGGAGAAGCAGTTATTCACTCAGTAAGGATCCTTCGTATTTACTCACGTATCTAATGATTATGTTGAATTCTGTTTGGGTTTCAATCAAGTTGTTCAGATAATAATAAACAATTTAGGGGAGTGGTAAAAGAATGCCCGGTTGTAGAAATGATCATAGCAGGTCTGTAATTACATTTGATGCTAGCTACTCCTCTATAATAATGTTAATGAATAGGTAATTTCATGCCATAAGCAGCTAACTTCGCTGTGGCAGGATCTAACCATGCGTTTAAAAACAGGTGGTGCAGAGGGTCCCAATCACATTTCTGGATCATTTTTCCCTCAAAAGACTTGCATTTCTATAGCGCCTTTCACAAACACCGGACGTCCCAAAGCGCTTTACAGCCAATGAAGTACTTTTTGAAGTGTAGTCACTGTAATGTAGGTAACGCACCAGCCAATTTGCACGCAGCAAGCTCTCATAGGAAGATAGTAGGCCATTCGGCCCCTCGAGCCTGTTCCGCCATTTAATGAGATCATGGCTGATCATCCAAATTCAGTACCCTGTCCCTGCTTTCTCCCTATATCCCTTTAGTCTTAAGAAATATATCTAACTCCTTCTTGAATATATTTAATGAATTGGCCTCAACTGCCTTCTGTGGCAGAGAATTCCACAGGTTCACCACTCTCTGGGTGAAGAAATTCCTCATCTCAGTCCTAAATGGCTTACCCCTGGTTCTGGACTCCCCCGCCATCGGGAACATCCTTTCTGCATCTAGTCTGTCTAGTCCTGTTAGAATTTTATAAGTTTCAATGAGATCCCCTCTCATTCTTCTAAACTCTAGTGAATACAAGCCCAATCGACCCAATCTCTCTTCATACATCATTCCTGCCATCCCAGGTATCAGTCTGGTGAATCTTCGCTGCACTCCCTCCATGGCAAGAACATCCTTCCTCAGATAAGGCGACCAAAACTGCACACAATACTCAAGGTGTGGTCTCACCAAAGCCCTGTACAACTGCAGCAAGACATCCTTGCTCCTGTACTCGAATCCTCTCCCTATGAAGGCCAACATACCATTTGCCTTCTTAACCACCTGCATGCTTACCTTCAGCGACTGGTGCACAAGGACACCCAGGTCTCATTGCACTTCCCCTTTTCCCAATCTATTGCGGTTCAGATAATAATCTGCCTTCCTGTTTTTGCCACCAAAGTGGATAACCTTGCATTTATCCACATTATACTGCATTTGCTATGCATCTGCCCAAATCATACTGGAGTTTCTCTGCATCCTCCTCACAGCATACACCCCCACCCAGCTTTGTGTCGTCTGCAAACTTGAGATATTACATCTAGTTCCCTCGTCTAGATCATTAATATATATTGTGAATAACTGGGGTCCTAGTACCAATCCCTGCGGTACCCCACTAGTCACTGCCTGCCACTCGGAAAAAGACCCATTTATTCCAACTCTTTGCTTCCTGTCTGCCAACCAGTTCTCGATCCAAGTCAGTACCTTACCCCCAATCCCATGTGCTTTAACTTTGCACGCTAATCTCTTATGCGGGACCTTATCGAAAGCCTTCTGAAAGTCTAAATACACCACATCCACTGGTTCTCCCTTATCTATTCTACCAGTTACATCCTCAAAAAATTCCAGTAGATTAGTCAAGCATGATTTACCTTTTGTAAATCCATGTTGACTTTGTCCGATCCTGTCAATGTTTTCCAAGTGCTCTGCTATTACATCTTTTATAATGGACTCTAGCATTTTCCCCACTACCGATGTCAGGCTTATAATTCCCCGTTTTCTCTCTCCCACCTTTTTTAAATAGTGGGGTTACATTAGCTACCCTCCAATCCATGGGAACTGTTCCAGAATCTATAGAATTTTGGAAGATGACCAGCAGTGCATCTACTATTTCTAGGGCCACTCGCACAAACAGCAATGTAATAATGACCAGATAGTCTGTTTTAGTGATGTTCGTTGAGGGATAAATATTGGCCAGGACAGCGGGGAGAACACCTCTGCTCTTCTTCGAAATAGTGCCATGTGATCTTTTACGCTCACTTAAACCGAAGCCCCGTCTGCCTCCTCAACGAGAAAGACAGCACCTACCACAGTGTAGCACTCCCCCAGTACTGAACTGGACTGCCCGCCTAGATTTTTGTGCTCACGTCTCTGGAGTGGGACTTGAACCCACAACCTTCCGACTCAGAGGCGAGAGAGCGACCAACTGAGCCATTGGCTGACACAAGGAAAGGATCTGGGAATGAGTTCTGTTTCAATGGGTTTTAAAACAGTGAATTTGCACGTTTAAATAGCCACAGGCTGCAGTCACCGATGGGGGGAAGGGGCAGGTCGAGGTGTTAATGGGCCTGGGGGCTGAAGAGGTTTTTGTAACTGGGGCATTCAGCAATTTATCTCCTCTCAGATGACCCAAGAAACATCCACACCCCTTGTAATGGGGACAGTTCTTTGCGACGATAGCAAAATACCGCAGATGCTGGAAATCCAAAATAACAGAAAACGCTGGAAAAACTCAGCAGGCCAGGCAGCATCCGTGGAGAGAGAAACAGAGTTAACGTTTCAGGTCGAAGACCTTTCGTCAGAACTGGAAACAAAAAGCAGGAAATGAAATAGATTTTAAAGCAAGTTTAGGGCTGGGAAAAGGAGGGGATGAAAGAACAAAAGGGAAGGTCAGTGATAGGAGAGATTAAGAGACATTAAGAAATATTCAAGGCAAGAGGAGGTGGAAATGGGACAGGTTGAGGAACAAAGGATGGCTCTAGATGAAGTGTGAATTGCGCTGCCAGCTGTCCTTCATTCTGCCAGCGCAATTCACACTTCATCTGAGCCATCCTTTGTTCCTCAACCTGTCCCATTTCCACCTCCTCTTGCCTTGAATATTTCTTAATGTCTCTCAATCTCTCCTGCTTTCTATCCTATCACTGACCTTCCCTTTGGTTCTTTCATCCCCTCCCCCTTTTCCCTATCTACTCTGTCTGGACCGCTCATGATTTTGAACATCTCTATCAAATCTCCTCTCAAGCTTCTCTGCTCCAAGGAGAACAACCTCTGATAAAAACATCCGGTCAACACTCACCTGTGAAGAAAGGCTACTTAGACAATGTAACAGAGGGTGTTTGGAACCTGTATAACACTATTCTGACACATTAGGATCTTAGAGGGGAAATATAATAAAGATGATACAGAAAAAAAGACAGACACACCCTTCACCAATAACGATAGGTATTGATGTTAATACTTCACCCTATAGTTATCATTCATAGTTGAAATAAAAATATCCACACGAAAAATTTTGGTCCTAAAAGGTTCTTTGTTTTTACAAACTCATCATCAGAGGTTTATTTCAGGTTTGAACTCTGATTCCAATTTATAACAAATACAGACAGGACCAAGGTTTAGAACCGTGGAGGCTCAAAATGACAACATTGTGAGGCTTTACTGAATTATTATATATAGTGTATCTTCACTTTTGCTTCAACTTTTTTGGTGCATAAGACAAGACTACTTCTGTGTAAAGTTGAACAAAGAGATTTTAACAACACATCAATAACAAAAATGTATTTAGCCTCATTCGATTCCTAATAATTGTTTTAAATGCACTATGTACAGAGATCTTTTCAAACCCTTAAGATAAAAGACTGATGTAATCTGTAATACATAAACAAAAACACTATCTGAAATTGCTCTGTCCTACAATAAAATAAGTTTTATTCTATGAACAAAATCTTCAACAGAGCATGTAACTTTGATTATGTTTCAATTCATACTCAAGGAAGCAATGGTCTGTGCCTGAATTCAGGATTGGAGTTTCTTAATTTCTTCCTCCAACTCTTCCTTTGTGTACATGTGAAATATTTTTGAAGGTTCCATTGTTGCAAGCTGTAAAAGAATTAAGCAGTTACCACACTCTGACAAACCTGTACAGAACAGTGCTAAAAAGGAAACGGTTACTACTACCACCCACACAGCTTTTGTAGTGATGCTCATTACTGGAAATGTAATAAGAATTTATACTCAAGCCTATCCCACTTTCTAACTTAATTTACTGAGTGCATTTTCAAATTTACATTTTTTTTTCATAATCCTCTGCTTGAAGTCCCTTCACTATTCACTGTCCAAGATGATAGACAGGTGACCTGCTCCCAGGTCTCTACTAGTACAATTTTGCAAAACAGTCATTAGGAAGCATGTAAAATCATCTAACACAGCCATATTCTAGTTTACTTAAGATAATGTGAATTAAATAATTTTCTAACATCCCCCGATATTGTTTCAATTCTATTTCATAATATTCGGCATTAGAAATTTACATGACCAGAAACACTTAAGACAGCTAAATAACTAAATCAAAAGAACAATCAGCTTTCATTCAAATTCAGCACATTAAAGGCAATGTCTGGCCTTTTGAGAAAATAGGTAGCTGCTCTATTTTGTCCCCTCCCCCATTTCGTTTCACCTCATCTCCTGAAGGCGCTCACTCCTGGAGTTATGGTTCCTTGGGCACTGGCAACCCTCTGGTACCTTGCCCAAATGGACATTCCTCATGTTGAAGCCTAGAAAATGCGTCAGCAAACTACTTCAACCTTTGGCATGTGGCATCATCACAGGCATGACTCTCACCTAACAGCAACTCGCACCAAATTGCTACCAGTGGGCAAACAGGAGCTGGGACCTTGGTCGTCTCTCCTCGTCAGTCCAGGGGCAGGGATACAAATTAGTGCCCATATTGTCACCTAGGTGAGACTAGCTAACTCAGCATAAACCAGGGATCAAACCTGGGACCTGTGTGACTTAGTGTCACACCATAAAGTGCATTTATCTGCAGAGTTGTCAAGGGGGTTCATCCCATCGAGTTCAATTTGTGGGCCAATTAGTCACATTATGACCAAGAACAACCTAATAATACAACATAATGGGGTACAATTTCCGTGGGGGCTCCCTGATGTCCTGCTGTAATTTTTGGCAGAGAAACAGCACTTTGTATTCCGCTCCATGGAGGAGTAATAAAATTCAGGATAATCTTTCCCACCAATTTTTTTTGTAGGGAGTGTTTCCAATCTCAGGCAGGGTGCTGGGTTGAAGGAAGAGAAAGAGCCAGAGCAGTGGCTCGGCAGTTCCCCTTCAACAGAGGAAAACCAAGTCCAGTCTCCCAGACTGTGCTCACATCTATTTTGTTGGTCAGGGTGGGAGAGGGAAGAGCAGGGAAGGAAGGAATATATATTAAAAGTGATCAAAATAAAACTTCACAAACTTCAGAATTAAAAGTAAAATTATTAAATGAAGTACACAGCCCCAGTAGGCTGGTTGTACCGTTGGCTAACTTTCATACCTCAATATTAGTAGCATTCAGTTTTTCTTCCATTACTTGTTTCAGGATGGTGAGTGCTGCATTCTTTGCCTCTTCCAACGTCATTGACTAGAATTTTAAAAACAATAATTTAAGCATTCATCCACTCCACTACCAAAAAGACACAATTCTGCTCATCTCCACAATAGTTTCACGTTAAAACGGCAGTAGAAATATTTGAGGCAATGGAAAATAGAGATAGACACTTGCAAGTGACTTCACAATGGCAATGTGTGGAGAAGTATTAGCGTCATTCATGGAAAGAGATCAATATTTCCAATAAAGGTAACAGCAGTAACAATTAACACGGGAAAAGGATTAGGGAGAGAATTAATAAAACATCTGTTGTGATATACATCAACAGATACAATGGCAAATTATACTTCAACTGGGAATTATTTAGGAAAGTATACGGGAGCGTTTTGTAGCTTTTTTTTTGCTGTTGAGTAAACCATTATTTTCTGATCAGCTACATCCATTATAACTCGAGCCTATAACATGCCCGATTCTAGTTACGTGATGAAGCCATACAGTAAAACTCTTGGTCACAATGGTGGATTGCCACAAGAAGTCAACCGCAAAAATACTAAGGTTCAAAGAAATGCATATGCTACATTAGAGTGTATTCAAAGCTGCGAGATGCTACTGAAAGTTTGGATAACAAAAACCTAAGTTTTGTACCCATATTCAGCAGGATCTTCGCAGTTCACTAGAAGTTCAATAGATTTCAAGTACAATCCCCATGCATAATGTATTATCTAAATAATAGATTTTAAATTTCTCCAAGATCAATTTGTCAAGACAATAAAATGCTCTTGTAGATTTAGGAAGCATAAAAAAAAACCTCTCATTGGTTTCAGAAATTTCACAACCGATTCCGATGGTTGAAAACAAAACATCAATATTATTCCCCGATGACTGCTAATAGCAGTGTATATGTTATATCATTTTACTCATTAGCTCTGGTGGCGCTACAAATATGAAAATACTTTCACTCATGAAATTAAAAGTGGATTACATTCCTGACCATATACATCATCCTATGTGCATTGGTTCCTGTACCTTACGATAAACCTCCTGTAGAGAGCTCTGGGCACCCTCAGAAGCAGAACCAATCGCTCTCGCGTCACACTGTACAAAGGTCCCAGATGGATCCATATGATACCTGCACAAGAGATGAAAACAAGTCGTGTTCATAATTATAAATGCATTAACATTTAGAAATGAAATAGACCAAAAATTGCCCAGGGTAGGCACAGGCTAGAGACCCAACACTCTTCATCAGAGATAAATCTTTGCAATACATAATCGGATGATACAGTGCAGTTCACTAGCATTGGATGCTGATATAGTGTTCAACTGCTTACCAATTGTCAAAACCTCGAATCCCAAATAAAACAATAATTCAATTGTAAATTTATTCTTACAATGGACATTAATGTCATTTTATTTGGACACTTAGCAGCCATTGTGAGCAATTGATTTGGTATGGGATTTGGGATCAACCGATCTCTCTCTTCAAACACTTTCAATTACTGCAGCTAAGCTGTAACACACTGATCAGCTGAGCAGGAGTTGTATTGTGATTCAGGATCAGCTGTTGCATAGGAAGTGGATCTTGGAATACTACAGCTGACCCCAGATCCTGATACTGCTTCTGCTCAGCCACTGTTTAAGATATTAAGGGGAACAGATAGGGTAGAGAGAGAGAAACTATTTCCGCTGGCTGGGGAGTCTCGGACCAAGGGGCATCGTCTAAAAATTAGAGCCAGATCTTTCAGGAGTGAAATTAGGAAACACTTCTACACACAAAGGGTGGTAGAGGTTTGGAACTCTCTTCCGCAAACGACAATTGATGCTAGATCAATTGTTACTTTTAAATCTGAGATTGATAGATTTTTGTTAACCCAAGGTATTAACTGATATGGGGCAAAGGCGGGTATATGGAGTTAGGTCACAGATCAGCCATGACCTCACTGAATGGCAGAAAAGGTTGGAGGGGCTAAATGGCCTCCTCCTGTTCAGAAGTATCTGAAGAGAGTTAATCTACAAATTGAAATTGCAGTACTGGGATCAGCTGTAGCTACATGCAGGCAGTCACGCAGCAGCTAATATTCATGGCGTGCTACATCAAATACAATTGGTGCACCACAGCTGATGCTTTCTATGTTAACTGTGGCTTCAGGGAGATCATACAGCTACTTAACAGAAAACATCCATGCTCAAACCAATCTGTTGTACGTCACTTACACCATCAAACTGAACACTTAATGCGTACAAATATAGAATGCATTTCTGAAGTGAATTTGCAGATCAATTAAAACCATAGGTTTACAGCATAGAGAGGCTATTTAGCCCATTGTGATTGTGCCAGGTCTTTGAGAACAATCCAAAACTAATCACACTGTCCCCCCTCTCTCACCCCACAGTATTTCAAATATTTATCTAATTTTCCCTTAAATGCATCAAGAGTCTCCGCCTCAATCACTGCCTGTAACGAAGCATTCCATGTCCCAACAAGCCTGTGTGTAAAGAAGTTTCGCCTAGCCCCTTTCCTCACGTTTAGTGATTAATTTAAAATAATTATTCCTCATCACAACTCCCCTACTAGAGGAAATAGACTTTCTCAATGTATTCTATCAAAATTCTTGAATCCCCTGTCTTCTCCACTCTAGTGGTATTTCAAGTCTCTCCTCATAACTGTAGTTTCACTTGTATTTTATGGGAATTATGTATTGGAATCCCTAGATCTCATTGTTTATCCACAGCCTTCAGTGTCTTTCCATTAAGTGTATTCCCCCATTCCTGTTTTTCTCTTCCAAAAATATATTGGCCCGGATTTTGCAGTCAGCGGCGAAGGAACGGCGCTCACTGCTCATCACTGATAGCTGCCCACAGACTTTGTGGGCTTGAGCGGCAACTTGCGGTCATTGGGCATCTGATCCAGCGCAGCGCCCTCTACAGGGGATCTGTGGCGTGCGTAAGCAGGGCAAGCAACAGCGTGTCTCTTCAACCAGATTGAAGAATTCTCACTGAGACACGCAGTCTAAACCAGGAAGTATAAATTAGATTTAATTCTATGTAAAAATCACATACCGAGAGCAAAATAAAGAGGGAAAGAAAGATGGGGTTAAGAGAGAGAAAAGAGACAAAGAAAAAGTTTAAAAAAAATCTCCAACACTAATTAAATTCTGAGGGAATGAGACTCCACACTTGTAAAATTAAATTTTCAGTGCCAGAAAGGTTGTTTGGCAGAAATTATGACTTAACATGCCATTAAAAATTCACTTGCACCCGAATGCACCAGCCTTAACTTTTCTGCCATGTTTAGCGGGTGACTAGTGGGTAAGTACAGCAACTTCACGCCCTTACATGGATTTCAATGCCGAGTCCCCTGGCGAGATACTGTTATAGCGCAGCCGGTAGAGGAACAGGATAACTGACAGCAACTTCGGATTGCCGCGATTAACTGCACATGTGCGGACTCCAGAAGTTGCTGTCCGATTTACTCCATAGCAACAGTGGACACCTGATAGCCCCACCCTTATTCTCAATGCAAAATCCGTGCCATTACTTCACACTTAAATTGTGTCTGCCCAATTCACTAACCCATCAACATCTTCCTGAATTTGTTACTGTCCTCATTGCTTGCCAAACTGACTCCTTTTATGTCGTTAGCAAATTTTGAGATTGTGTTCCATACACCAAAATTTAAATCATTTATATATACTGAAAACAAAAGTGGACCCAGCACCAACCTGTTATAGATTTCCGTTGTTTCAGAATCGTTTCAATGGCTCAAGAATGTCAATCCTTCCCTACCAGCCCTGTAGCCATACATCCATCTTCCCAATCTTAGTCTTCTTAACCAGTCCAGTGCATGGCACAGGAAGCAATCCAGAGATTACCACCCCTATTGGTCCTGTTTTTCAATCTACTTGGTGTTACCAACCAATCAGATTGGTGTACCCTCCTTAAACTCCCATTGCAAGACCTCAAACACATTCTACGTCACTGCTTCTACAGGGACCATGACTTTAGGCTGTGCTCTCTCACTTTCCAGGTGTTTTTCAACCTATTTTATAATATCCTTCACTTTGGCATCAGAGAAGCAACATACTATTTGATTATTTAAAAATAAGCTATCTATGCACCGGACTATCAAATTCCCCCACTACCACTTTCCTATCCTTGTAGTATAACTACCTCTCACCCTCTTAGTTAATTCCTTTCTACAGTGCTGTAATGTTGCTCAAGACCACCCTCCTCAGAATCACGGTCTACCTCATACTTGTTGAACACCTAGTAGCCATTGGACAGTTCTGGTAACTCAGGACTTCCCTGCATCAGTGAGAGCCTTCTGACTCTGCTGAACCTCTCCTTTTCTACATTATGCCTGTGTCCTGAACTATCCAACACTGCCTCTTAGGTAACCACATTCGGAGAGTACCAGCCAGAACAATTGCTGCTCAAGCAGAAAGATTCTCTGCTCCAAAGACCAAAACTATTCAAAGAAACTGAAAACGCAGCGCAGGTCAGTGAAGATATTAAAAAAAACACACAAATAATTGAAAATCTGGTTGCAATTTGAAGAGACCCTCTATGCAAGCACAATTGCAGGAAACTTGGGTATGGGGATTCATAACCTGGGGGCAGGACCATTATTAAGAGTGGAGACCTTTAAGAAGCTCCTTAAAACTTACTTCTTTGACCAAGTCTGCCCCAATATCTCCTTAAGTGGCTCGGTGTCAAATTTTGTTTGATGACGCTCCTGTGAAGCGCCTTGGAATGTTTTACTACGTTAAAGGAGTTATATAAATACAAGTCGTTGAGATGCATTCGGGCGGAGGGATCGGTAGGCATTTGTAAAGGATTGAGGAAATTTGGGCGTATTGTACTTAACGTGCATAACTCACTCATGCCCAAAAATTCCGTGATCTTTAGGCCGCACATTTGATTTATGCCCAGATTGCACACGTCTGAGCCTGAATACGCAGGACGTTCCAGGCCATCACATAAAAATTAATTCAAAGCAATTATTCACTCAAGATCAATGCAGATATCCTAAAGCCAGTCTTGCGTTGCAGCTGTTTCTACAGTCATATGGAGTACCGATCTGAAAGTGGTTCATGCAGGGTGCACTTCATAGGCATCAAAACTCTGTTATATTGCCTTGTTGACAGTCACACTCTTGCCACCATGCACAGAGCTCCGTTTCAGTTGGTAGCATTTTTAAGGCTTTGGAAGAACAAACACTTTCTCAAACGAATGTTTAAAAAAGTGTTTTTTTTATAAAAATGTCCATGTAGTCCAATGTTTTAAACATGGTGTGTGACACACTTAAGTTATTCTCCACATGTCACGTCCAATCATTGTAAAATGGCCACCCCATGGGATCTCACAGCTGCATTTGAGTCAAATCAGAACCCAACTCTAGAGCGACATTTTCACATCGAAACTCCTATGCTTCTTGTTGGCAAAGCAGCTGGTGGTTGCATCAGGACTCCTGAAAGACCTAGCTCAACATCCAAATCCGATGCTTCAAAAGACAATTCCCTCTTCATCGATTACATAAATAAGGCCCATTTGCCAACTTAATTCAGTATCTGAGAAGGTAGCCGACTGCCAGCAAAACTGTTACAAGTGCAAAATTAATCTGATAGTGCATGCTTGAAAATTCAGAGCTGCAACTTGTTCAGTGTTACCATGCACAATGTTGCAAATATTTATCTAATTTTATTGGAATCGAAGTTTGTTCACTGCCAAGCTTCTACATTACTGTAAAAACTACCATATCATATTTATTTTTGCAATGACCTCAGCAGAATTACAGCCAGAGCTGTATTTTAATCATAACCACTGTGCGTGGCAGAAAAGTATTTTCATGAAGGGAGTTCAAATTTGGAAAATTAACATGTCCAATTAATCTCCACAGCTCCATTTACAAGGTTGTGCTGTTAACCAGTTCAAAGTTACCAACCTGAAAAATGCCTCAAGATTTAATCACATCAAAAAAGTAAGTGAAAGAAGTATTTTGAATTACTGTTGTGATTTGTTGCTTACAGATGCAAAAACAACATGGTCAGTTATAATAAATGTTCAGTTTGCGATGAACATAAAAGAGTTTGTTATTTATGAAATCTAAATACAAAAAAGTGTTTCTAGTTTAAACATACATTTATAAGTGGCTATACTGAGCTACTCATACAGTCCCACCATGGACATTTTTAAAATGTCAGAAGCTGCTTGTGAGGTTTAGTGTCAACAGAGGTATTTACTGGGGTTGCAGAACTCCCTACCTTTGACCTGAACCCAGTATCTGACGAGAAAGCTTCAATGTCTCAAATATGTCAAGTTATGACCTGATCTCACTAACAGATTGTCATAACATTTGGTACAGGGAAAAAAGCAAAAAGGTACAGAAAATGTATAACCACAAAACGAAAGACAATCTAGATGTTCAAACATATTATACATGGTTAAAAGGGTATGCTCTGACACTTTCAAAGTGCCATAATGCACTACCTTGAATAAGATAAAACATGCATTCAGTAGAAAATATACTCACATCTGTGGTCCCTTTTCATCAATCCCTCCAAACAGCAATGCAACACCAAATGGTCGGCTCTGAAAAAAATTAAAAATCAGCAATTTAAACCACGACTTTCTATCTAAGCATATAAATAACAAATGATAATAGTTTATTCTTCTACCCTCCTCCAGTTAAGAAAACAATGATAGATGAATGATGAAACTGCTAAATGGAGGTTTTTTGTGATCAAGCAAAAATTCCTTGAGTCAAAGCAGACAAGTCATGTTTGCCCTCCTTTCCTTCACCACCAGTCCAGAAAGCACCAGTTTGGCTGAGTCCGTGTTAAACACATGTAATATCATATAAGTTACAGTATTTGCAACCACTTGGGACTCCATGACAGAACCAGGAATCAAGTACTATATCTAGCTATAGTGGGGTGGGTGGGGGAGGGAAAGATGGGCAAGAAATTTCTTCTGTGCACTACATGTAACAAAATTGTGAAGTCATCTTTAAAAGCAGCAACTGTATCTTGTTTTAAACATACGGAAAAATTACCACAACCAGCTGACGTGTTCAAATGATTAAATACATCGATGGCCCAGATTTTGCGGTCAGTGGCGATGGGACAGCGCTCGCCAATGACCTCGAAAAAAGCGGCACAAAGTTTTAGCAGGCTCCAGAGCGTTGATTTCCCCATTCCGACGTGACTGAATTTGGCGCCATCTGTGGCGTCTAGCAATAGTGCAGGCTGATCGGCCAGCCAATCAATCAAGCTTCGCACAGACAGCAAAGCAGGAACTAAAAAGCACAGATTATAATTCATTTTATAGAAAGCGGAATAAAGATTGGGAGATACACATTGGATTAAGGTAGAAGCTGAATACTCAAACTTTAAAAAAAATTTTTTTATTTTTTTTAAAAACATCTTGGAATTTTTAAATATTCTTCTGAGGGAACAAGACTCCACACTTATAAAATTAGCTTTTCAGGGCCAGAGAGATTGTTCAGCAGTAATTATGACTTAGTACGCCATTAAAAACTCAGTTAAACCGCATTCAACAAGGCTTAACATTTTCAATGGTTTTTACAGCGAGAATAGTGCGTAAAAAGTTCACGTCAATTCACTGATTCTGTGTTGATTGTATCTGTGAAGACTGCAACAGCGCACCCTGTGGAGGAGCAGGGTATCACTGACAGCAACTTCCAGATTTCCAGGTTCAACTGCTCATGTGCAACACTAGAAGTTGCTGTCAGTTTTACACAGTAATGACAGCGAGCGCTGGCAGTTCTGCCGTCAATACAACCGCAAATTCTGGGCCACTGTATCTACATATTTAGCTAGAGATTTTACCATTGCACCAGGGTCTGCATCTTCTTCGCCAAACTGCAAGGCCAGGTTAGAGACTGCCTGTGTCACACTCTCCACTGTCATATTTTCATTATAGGTAAACCAATGATTCTGAAGAACAGAAAAACAGTTGTAATTTTTGCCAAGTTAAATAACTTAAAATTAATATAATTCCTATACAAAAGGAGACTATCAGAAGTTACACTTTTATCAGGATTTTTTTCCAATTTTGGGGGGAAAAAAATAAAATCTTTTAAAAATGCTTAAATAACAGATCGTGGTATGCATTCAAGTACACTGAAAATACTGGCCACAAATTTACCAGGAAGGCCAAGCTGTAGTTTGTGAATAAACAAATGTGTTTTTTGTTAAATACCTTCCTCTTTCATACTTTCCTTCCCTTAGGATAATCCTCGCAATGCAGCGCGGCTACAACGTGTTACATATTAGTAAATATAACTATGTATAAAAAGTGTTCTAGTTGCAGTTTTCTGTTTAATATACTGCAGTAGGAAGTAATTTCAAAGCAAACTGATGCTGTACTGTCAGTTTTCCAACAGACTCCAATAGAGTATTTAATTGTTTAACCCATCAATTTATCCCGACATAAAAACAGAAAATGCTGGAAATACTCGGTCATCAACCTGAAACGTTAACTGTTTCTCTCTCCACAGATGCTACCTGACCTGCTGAGTATTTCCAGCATTTTCTTTCAGATTTCCAGCATCTGCCTTGGTATTATACTGACATTATGAAGTATAAAGCAGTCATCTGAATTCTAACTAGCTATTCACAGTCCCCTAGAGACTAACTCCCAACAGCTCTCCATACAGTGACTTTGCAATAACTATTTCCCCAAATTAATCAAGTAAAAATTAATACATTTTTGCTAGTTAGTGAGAAACAATATAAAACATTAAGTTGGTGGTAAAAAGCACACTGTACTCATCTGAGGCCACATTACAAAAATAAGTTTAACATTTAGAAAATGGGAGATGACACGATGGTTCACGTCTAAAAACCGGTGATTGATATATCTTTTTTTAAATGCTGCAGTCATGAATTACCTGTGTTTCAACTCTTGCTTTGTCAATTAAAGTTTTGGCATCAGCTATTAATCCACTCATTGCACAACCTAGCAACAAAATAATTAACATTTAAGACAAGACATTCCAAAAAATGTACTGAATGGATTTTGAAATTTTAATTCAATAGGATTATATAGTAAACTTATTTCTATATTTAATGCATACCAATTTTTATTTACAAATAGTGACTCAATTATAAATTGTCTATTCCCATTAGAACAACCCAAAACATTTTGCACATTGTAACATTGCATTATATAGCACAAAGCAGAACCTGTAAACATCAAGAGCCAAGCTCAGAAAGACATCAAAAACATTATAACAAATGTCTTCGGAGTATAGATGAAAAGCATACATATCTGATTATATTTCTTACAAAACTAAATAATCTTTGTATTTATGGGGAGCAAGTTTCTTCCCCCCCCATTTCCTTTATAATTTTATTCTCTGCTTTTGTCCAACTAATCGGACACCTCTGCAGTCAAGAGCAGATACACAGCCTGCTTCCAGGCCTCCACCAATGCCAATTAACAGGGCCACCCAGAAACTCAGCATTTCACAGCACAAGCAGGCCATTCAGCCCGTTGTACTGTGCAGGCGCTCAGAGTTGCCCTTTTCCCATATCTTATTTTTAAAAATCTTTATCAAACATTCCACTTGATTTTTTAAAAGCACTTATGAATTCTGCTTCCACTGCTGTTTCTAATAGGGTATCCATGTCCCCAATGACCCTCTGCATAAAAAATTCCATCTAACCTCTCCCTTTGCTCTATTGCTGATGCACTCTAGCCATCACCTCATCAAGCAGTGAAAGTTTTCCCTATTTAACTTATCAAAATCCTTCATAATTTAAACATTTCTATTAGATTACCTATTAACCTTCTCTGTTCTAACAGAGAGCCCCAATTTCTCTCGTCCGCTCATAACCAAAGCCTCCCATCCGGTATTATCTTAGTGAATGTCTTCTGTTCCCTCTCCAAGGCCTTGATATCCTTTCTAAACGTTGAGTGCTCAAAACTGGAAATATTCTAACTATGGCCAAACAAATGATTTGGATATCTTTAGCATTGCCTCTTTGCTTTGTATATTTTGCCCCATTAATAAAACTTCCTACATCTCCATCAACTTGTGCGACTGATTTTTAAACAATTGTATATTTGAACACGCAAGTCTCCCTGCTTCTTTACTGCTTTCAAAGTTTTACTATTTAGTGTATATTTTCTCCCTCCCCCCTACACAACTCAGACTGGGACTCAAACCTACATCCTTCCCTAGTTAGTCACTTTGCGTTTGTATCTCATCACTTGGTGACTACGTCGCCCCTATGAACTGTAACTTTTTTTTGGAAACGGTGTTAACCAATGGAACTAAAGCATTGTAAAAATTTATAGTTAAAAGTTTTAAGCAACCTTTTGTGTCTATTTGGAATCTATCAGGTCTTGCAATTAAATTTAAGCAGCGAGAACAAATCATTGCCTGGAAAACAGGACTTAAGAAGAAGAGTATGCTTTGATATTCCTGGGAAATAAGTGAAAATACTACTAGGCATTCAACTTTCTGCATTAATCAGGTATTTATAACATGGAGGGGGAGGTGGGGAGAGACATTCATGTAGGTTAATCAAATACTCAGCAGGGACCAGAAAGAAAGATACATGATACACTTCTGTGTCAATAACACGTAGACACAGACTCAAATGTGTCATGCATCTCATTTTACTCAGTCTGGAGTTGCAGCAATATGTATAGCAATCTTATTCTACTTTGTAAAGCTTTTCCCCATATATTCAATTTTAAATTTGCTATTCCACTCATTATTTAGGAAGTATTGAAGAATAAGGTAATCAATAAACAATGTTCTGTGAATTTTTTTCAAGTGTACTAACCTATGTGGGCATCAATTTCAACAATTTTCTCAATGCTGCTGGGTTCCATCAGAGGTGAAGTGATTCTCTTCTCCACCGCGAGAACAACACCTTCAGTAGTTTGGATTCCGATTGCTGTGGAACCCAACTGTGGAAACAGAAAGAGCACTGGTTTAATTCTTCCTCGTCAAGTGGAACTTTGCGACTGTTTTACCTTGCTTAAAAAAGTGTACCATTTAAAAATCCCCAAAAAATAAACTTCAAAAGCAGCTGAATATTTAACTAGAACAGAAAATGCTAAAACACACACCAGTTACACTGATGTCTAAAAAAAAGACAGGTTTTAGGGTACAAACCCTCTCAGAATAGTTCTGATGCAAGGACTCTACCCAGAGCTATCTCATGTTTCAGGTACTGCTGGATATGCTGTGTATTTTAAGATTTTCTGTTTGTATTTCAGATTTCCAGCATTGGCAGTTCCCCCCCTTTTATATCTGAACATCTAGCTAGTTACACTCAAGTTTGAAAATTATTTTTAGCTCAAGGGGGGGCGCGGGGGGGGGGGGGAAAAGGGAATTCTGCAGGAACCCCCAATGGTATTTTATAAGCCGTTCAGCACCATCATTTAAAAAGACAAGCTGAGTAAAGATCAAAAAATAGGTTAAAGGGGAACAAAATGAATGTGATACAAACTGCATGATGTTTACCAGAAACTCTAGCTGTGTGTAAACAAATTTAAACGTCAGTGCATCAATTTTATGCTAAAGTCTTGTCAATTCAGTTGTAAATGTACTGTAACCACCTATCAAGACAGCCAGCATCACCACAATAACACCTCTCGAGACACCATCACCGTGCAAATTACATGTCTGCAGAGCTGTATTTCTGCTGTGATTTAAAAATGCATTTATTTAGCACATTAATAATAATCATAGACAAATATTGCACTTAAGCCAATACATTTTAGTCTTACGCAGCATTCTTAATTCAGATCAGCCATAGTGTCGGTCTCGTCTTAATGACAGCACTCGCCCAAGTCAGGTCACAGTCTCCATAATCTGGGCTGACATTTCAGTGCAGTACTGAGGGACTGTTGCACCTTTGGCAGTTCCACCTTTCGAATGAGACGTTAAATCGAGGAAGCAGCCAATTGTTTCTTAAATGATTCCAGATTTTTCACCTGAATTACTCTATTTACTTTTCCATTCCCTCAGTGCAGTGCAGCATCTGAAAAACCAATGGAATGTTGACCCACAGAGCAAATACAGTAGAATACAAGCCAGAATGAGAGCGGTGGTTAAACTGTATAATGCTCTGGTCAGATCGCAACTCGAGTACTGCATCCAGTTCTGTTCGGCAAGAAACAAGGGAGACTCAAGTGTAAGCAATGCAGAGAAGAGCCACAAGGCGGATCCCTTGTGTCAAAGGTTTGAATTATGAGGAAAGATTAGAGAAATTTAGTTTTTTTTTTAGCCGAGTTGAAGGTATGGAAAGGTAAATCCAGATTATTATTTTAAATTAAATTGAGAGGGTCACTGATTCAAACTAGTAAAAAGTAAATTTAGGACTAATGTCAGGAAATCTTTATGCAGAGTGATTAATGTACAGAATAGACTTTTAAATGAAAACTCTGGAATCATTTATGAAAAAAATTGGATACTGCAATGGTCAATTCCTTATCCATTTCCAGGGTTTACTATGAATCCCCACAGTTAGGAGTTTAACTAATCGCCTTTCATATAAACTTTGTCCAATTCTTTTTGAAACTCTCAGTACACTGCATCGTAGGACTTTCCACATTCCACTTGAGATGTCATTTTCTCAAATAGTCGAGGAGCTTGGCCAGATAGAATCGTCCTCATCTGAATCCACATCGACTGCTGTTCACTTGTTTATTATTGTGTGGATAATATTCAAGTTAATCCTGGTAATCAATTCCATTATTTTACATCCTGGTAATCAATTTCATTATTTTACATGGGTTTACTCATGAAACATAGGAACCGGAGTAGGCCATCCAGCCCCTAGAATCTGTTCCGCCATTCAATTAGATCATTAGCTGAAGAATGGTCACTTGAGCAAGGCTTGTGAGGGTAATTTACACCATGGAACCTTAGTTTTGCAAGTCAGCAGCTTCAGGAAAGAGAAGTGGGGGGAAATACTGCATTACAGGTGGAAGTGACGTGACAGAAATAATTCCAGCTCAGGGTTCCGATAACTTGCATTTATATGGCGCCATTAATGTAGAAAAACATCCCAAGGCGCTTCGTAGAAGTGTAATCAGAATTTTTTTTTTTTTACACCATGCCAAAGAAGTTAAGAGGGGTGACTAAAAGTTTGGTCAAAGAGGCAGGCAAGGACAAGAGGGAGGCTGAGAGATTAAGAGATAAAATCCCAGAGTTTAGGGCCTAGACGGCTGGATGGTGGGGACGGGAGGTATGCGCAAGAAGCCAGAGTCAGAGGAATGCAGAGTTCACAAAGGGTTATAGGAGGTTACAGAGATAGGAAGAGGCGAGGCCATGAAGGGATTGAAACACAAATTTGAGAGTTTGGAAGATCAGGACGCAATGTAGGTCAGCGAGCACAGGGATGATGGGCGAGCGGTACTTAGTGCAGATTAGGATATGGACAAAGTTTTGGAAGAGCTAAAGTTTATGGAGGGTGAAGGACAGGAGAGCACTGAATTGGTCAAATCCGGGAGGTGACAAAAGGGACAGATGAGGGTTTAGACAGGAGTTCGGCTGAGGGCAGGTCAGAGATGGGCAATGTTAGAGGTAGAAGTAGGTGGTCTTGGAGGGATAAAAATAAACCCCATAAGCGTTACATTATTATTTACTCAAATTATTCAGAAAAGAAAGAACTTGCTTTTATATAGCGCCTGTAACAACCTCAGGACATCCCAAAGTGCTTTACAGCCAATAAAGTACTTTTGAAGTGTAGTCACTGTTTTAATGTAGGAAATGTGGCAGCCAATTTGCACACAGCAAGGTCCAACAAACAGCAATGGGATAATGACGAGACAATCTGCTTTAGTGATGTTGGTTGCGAGATAAATATTGACCAGGACACCGGGGCGAACTCTCCTGCTCTTTTATATCCACGTGAGAAGCCAGATGGGACCTCATTTTCGTGTCTCAGCCAAAAGACGACACCTTCAACAGTGCAGCACTCCTCTGGAGTGTCAGCCTAGATTTTGTGCTCAAGTGGCTGGAGTGGGACATGAAACCACTGCCTTCTGACTCAGAGGCAAGAGTGCTACCACTGAGCTACAGCTGACACAGAAGCCTGTGGATGCCCAGCAGAAACTGGAGGAAGCTGCTTAACACCATCCATTATTAAGTGTGGTTATCTGACTACTCACACGTGGACAGGCCTTAATTATTTCAGGGAATGTTCCATTTCAGTAATGACTATTTAGTTTCCTGGAAGACACTACATCAAGCAACTTCTCTAATACAGCACACTCACTGAAGGCATGGCTCAGTTGGTAGCACTCTCGCCTCTGGGTCAGAAGGCCGGAGGCTTGAGCCCCACATCAGAAGGAGAGCCGATGGTCCAACTCAACATCAAGAGTGCTGCATCGCCGGCGGTGCTGCCTCTTTGACAAGATGCCATACATTCTGACGGGGGCAGAGTTTTAGAATAAAGGGTCGCCCTTTTAGAACTGAGATGAGGAGGAATTTCTCTCTCAGGGTCGTAAATCTGTGGAATTCTCTGCCCCAGAGAGCTGCGGAGGCTGGGTCATTAAATACATTTAAGGTGGAGATAGACAGATTTTTGCAAGATAAGGGAGTGAAGGGTTATGGGGAGCGGGCGGGGAAGTGGCTTTGAGCCCAAGATCAGCCATGATCTTACTGAATGGCGGAGCAGGCTCGAGGGGCCGAGCGGCCTATTCCTGCTCCTATTTCTTATGTTCTTATGAATTTAAAGCTTCAACAGTTCTTTTAAAAAGTCCCAGCTGGCTCTCAGCATACATGTGACCAGAACCTCAAACACATGGTTGACTTGAAAATAGTTAGGAAAAGTTTGCAATTGTATAACTCAGTAGGTGAAATAAAACATGCTAAATGGAAAAGGGCTTTCAGCTCCTATGCCTGTCCAGTGCACTTACAAACTACTTTAAGGATCTACATAAACCGGAAATTGTTGGGAACCAAGGAACTAATGAGAGTGAGGAACTTAAAAGTAATTATTAGTAAAGCAAAAGTACTGGATAAATTAATGGGACTAAAAGCTGACAAATCCCCAGGACCCGATGACCTACACTCTAGGGTTTTAAAAGAGGTGGATACAGAGATGGTGGATGGATTAGTTTTGATCTTCCAGAATTCCCTAGATTCTAGGACGGTCCCCGTGGATCAGAAGGTAGCAAATGTAACCCTGCTATTCAAGAGGAAGAGAAAAAAAAACAGGGAACTATAAGCCAGTTAACCGGACAGCAGTAGTAGGGAAAATGCTAGAATCTATTATTAAGGATATGGTAACAGGGGACTTGGAAAATCACAGTATGATTGGGCAGAGTCAACACTGATTAATTAAAGGGAAATCGTGTTTGGCAAATCTATTAGTTTTTTGAGGGTGTAATTAGCAGGGTAGATAAAGGTGATGTTGTATACAGGAAACTCTTCATTAACCGGCACCCAAATATCCGGAAATCTCTCTTAACCGGCAAGATTCTTGAGTAGGTAACCAGGGTTTTCCTTCAGCTCTCGTTTAAAATTAAAGTTTAAAAAAATCCCCGAGGAGTTTGCCTTGTATCAGAGCGTGTAGATTGGGAGGGGAATGTGCAGCCCGGGTAGGCAGCGGACACGACAGATGGTCAGCTAGCGGTCCCCGGGGAGACGGAGCTCAGAATGCAGGCGCATGTCAATGTGTACGGGGCTCTCGTACGTTGGGAGATATAACTCTCCGTTATCCGGACTTTTTGATTAACCGGCACCACGCCGGTCCCGGTTAATAAAGAGTTTCCTGTATTTGGAATTTCAGAAGGCGCCACACAAGATGTTGTTACACAAGATTAAGGCTCTCAGGATTGGGGCAATATATTAGCATGGATTGAGGATTGGTTAATGGACAGAAAACAGAGTAGAAATAAACATATCATTTTCGGATGGCAGAGGGCAACTAGTGGAGTACCGCAAGGATCAGTGCTTGGGCCTCAGTTATTTACAATCTATATCAATGACTTAGATGAGGGGATCGAGTGTAATATATCCAAGTTTTCTGACCATACAAAGTTAGGTGGGAAAGTAAGCTGTGAGGAAGACGTAGAGGCTGCAAAGGAATATAGACCGGTTAAGTGATTGGGCAAGAAGGTGGCAGATGGAGTATAATGTGGGGAAGTGTGAATTTATCCACTTTGGTAGGAAGAATAGAAAAGCAGAATATTTTTTGTAAGGAGAGAGACTAGGAAATGTTGGTATTCAGAGGGATTTGGGGGGGAGGGAGAGAAAGAGAGGAGAGAGGAGAGCGGGGGTCCTTGAACATAAATCACAGAAAGTTAACATGCAGGTACAGCAAGCAATTAGAAAGGCAAATGGTATGTTAGCCTTTACTGCAAGGGGATTGGAGTTAAGAGTAGGGAAGTCTTGCTGCAATTATATAGGGCTTTGGTGAGATCACACCTGGAGTACTGTGTACAGTTTTGGTTCCTTACCTAAGGGGAAGGTGCAACGAAGGTTCACTAGATTAATTCCTGGGAGGAGAGAGTTGTCCGATGGAGAGATTGAGGAGAACGGGCCTATATTCTCTGGAGTTTACAAGAATGAGTGATGATCTCACTACAACATATAAAATTCTTAGAGGGCTTGACAGGGTAGCTGCTGAGAGGTTGTTTTCCCTGGCTGGAGAGTCTAGGACTAGGAGGCATAGTCTCAGGATAAGGGGTCAGCCATTTAGGACCGAGATGAGGAGAAATTTCTTTACTCAGGAGGATTGTTAATCTTTAGAATTATCAGTCAGAGTATACTCAAGACTGAAATAGCTAGATTTTTGGGCACAAATGGAATCAAGGGATGGGGGAATAGTACAGGAAAGTAGAGTTGACATACAAGTTCAGCCATGATCTTATTGAATAGCGGAGCAGGGTCAATGGGCACTGCGGCCTACTCCTAATTCTTATGCTTCAAAAAGCTGGAATCTCTCAATTTTACTTGTTAACTAATTTCACAGTGATTAAAAAAAAATACTTAAAACTATTTTATAGCTATAAGTATTTTCCTACAGCAAGGTCCACTGGAATATCCCTGGAGTTGTATCACCCCTCCGCAGTATTTTAACAAACATACCTTAATAGCCTCTATAGCATATTCAACTTGGAATAACCGGCCTTCTGGAGAGAATGTGTTCACACCTCTGAAAGTGAAAGCAAAAACTGGTCAATGTATAAAATGAAAATATATATATATTATATAAGTAGCAATACTTTACTCAAAGGTTGGATAAAGTTAAAAGTAAAGCATTTTATCCTTCAGGCGAACTTATTTTAATATTTCTCAGTAAAAAGTCTAATTCTAATAACAAGAGCAGAGGCCTGGCTGCAAAAATGACAAAGCAGAATCCACAGCGGCTGCACTGACCTGTCGTACTCAGATCTGATAATAAACATCTTCGGTGATTCTGTGCACGGAGCTTCGAGTTAACAACCTGGAACAGAACAAACCAAAGCCTTTCGGTAACTTTCTTTTCTTGACTTTACTTAAATGTAAACGCCGAGGCCCCGCTCCCCGCCGAACACCGACCGCCGCAACTTGACATGCGCCACCCAGCCCCGCCCATTGGTCGGCTGCGAGTTCCGGGGCGGGCATTACCCACACGCTGCAGGCTCTGATTGGCTATCGCTGCTGTCAGTTTATCTTCAACAAGCGGAGGCCTCACGCCCGCAGCCGCGCATTTTGACTGAAACTTTAAAAAAAAACCCTGCCGCCGCCGCCGCCGATCTCACCGAGCCATTGGAGAGTGTATTGGCAACGACTGGCTGAAGGAAAGATGTGGAAACCCCCCACCTGAAACCTGAAAGGAGTGAGCGGAGCGGCTGTGTAACAGGATTCGGACACCGGAGGGGCAACAGCAACTCAGAACTTTAGTTCCGCGCTTCTGAGTCACCCCGCACAGTGTTCAGGGTTTATAATGACCAACGCTATGTTGTAACATTTAATATATAATTACAGTTCAAATCAATTGGGAACCCGCTGCCCCTTCCTGCCAATCATAAAATTATAAAATAACAGAAAATGCTGGAAACACTCAGCAGGCCAGGCAGCATCCACGGAGAGAGAAACAGGGTTAACTCTGTTTCTCTCTCCATGGATGCTGCCTGGCCTGCTGAGTGTTTCCAACATTTTCTGTTATTTCAGATTTCCAGCATCCGCAGTATTTTGCTATTCTAATAGTAAAATTATACTTGCACACAAACATGAAATCTTATTTAATTCAACTATATACAGGATATACAAAAGCAAAATACTGCGGATGCTGGAAATCTGAAATAAAAACAGAAAATGTTGGAAATACTCAGCCGGTCAGGCAGCATCTATAGAGAGAGAAACAGAGTTAACATTTCAGATCGATGACCCTTGCTGCCTGACCTGCTGAGTATTTCCAGCATTTTCTGTATATATTATATACAGGATATATTTATAATAAATTTTTAGATATGCTGTCAGTCACTTCAGACATGCATTCTACTGCAAACTCATGTCTTTGCTTTTTTTAAAACAAAGGTAGTCATTTGCAATAAACAGGAAAAACTCCAAAACAGAAATTCGGACCCGCAATGTTTGCAGCTCTTAATTGCCTTTTCCATAAACAGGGGGACCTATAATAAGAGGGGACAGTAGCATAGTGGTTATGTTACTGGATTAGTGATCCAGAGACATGAGTTCAGATCCCACCTTCAAATTCAGTTAATTAAATAAATCTGGAAGGTAGTATCAGTAATGGTGACCATGAAACTGCTGGATTGTCAATAAAAACCCAGCTGGCTCACTAATGTCTTTTAGGGAAGGAAATCCGCCACTCTTACCCGGTCTGGCCTATATGTGACTCCAGACCCACAGCAAAGTGGTTGACTCTCAACTGCCCTCTGAAATGGCCGAGCAAGATGTATCAAACTGCTCGGAAAAACAATAATAATAAAACCGGACAGACCACCCGTCATCGACCTAGGCACCGGCGCCAGGGACCCGGGTTCGAATCTGACCTCGGGTGACTGTCTGTGTGGAGTTTGCACATTCTCCCCGTGTTTGCGTGGGTTTCCTCCGGGTGCTCCGGTTTCCTCCCACAGTCCAAAAAATGTGCGGGTTAGGTTGATTTGGCTATGATAAATTGACCCTTAGTGTTAGGGGGGGATTAAATATGTGGGGTTATGGGGATAGGATGGGATATGTTAGGGGGAATTAAATACGTGGGGTTACGGGGGTAGGGTGGGATATGTGTACTGTGGGGATTAAAGCAGGGACAGGGTACTGGACTTGGATGATCAGCCATGATCGTATTGAATGGTGGAGCAGGCTCGACGGGCCGAATGGCCTACTCCTGCTCCTAGATTCTATGTTTCTATGTAAAATTGCCCAGGTGTGTCCTGTCCACCAAAAGTAGGACAAATCCAGCCAATTACCGCCCCATCAGTCTACTCTTAATCATCAGCAGCTGGATTAGCGCTATTAACTGGCACTTCCTCACCAATAACCTGCTCACCAATGCTCAGTTTGGGTTCTACCAGGACAACTCGGCTCCAGACTTCATTACAGATTTGGTCCGTACATGGACAAAATTCTAGCTGAATTCTCGATGTGAGGTGAGAATGACTGCCCTTGACATTAAGGCAGCATTTGACCGAGTGTGGCATCAAGAAGCCCTCGTAAAATGGGAATCGGTAAAATTCTCCACTGGCTGGAGTCATACCTAGTACAAAGGAAGATGGTTGTGGTTGTTGGAGGCTAATCATTTCAGGACAGTGTCCTAGGCCCAACCATCTTCAGCTGCTTCTCAATGATCATCCCTCCATCATATGGTCAGAAGTGGGCATGTTCCCTGATGATGACCCTCTGAGAGAAGAAATTCCTCCTCATCTCCGTTTTAAATGGGCGACCCCTTATTCTGAAACTATGCCCCCTAGTTCTAGATTCCCTCACGAGGGGAAACATCCTCTCTGCATCTACCCTGTCGAGCCCCCTCAGAATCTTATATGTTTCAATAAGATCACTTCTCATTCTTCTAAACTCCAATGAGTATAGGCCCAACCTGCTCAACCTTTCTTCATAAGACAACCCCCTCATCTCAGGAATCAACCTAGTGAACCTTCTCTGAACTGCCTCCAATGCAAGTATATCCCTCCTTATATAAGGAGACCAAAATTGTATGCAGTACTCCAGGTATGGTCTCACCAACACCCTGTACAGTTGTAGCAAGACTTCCCTACTTTTATACACCATCCCCCTTGCAATAAAGGCCAACATTCCATTTGCCTTCCTAATTATTTGCTGTAATTCCATTTGCAACTCCTCAGATAATGAAGCAGTCCGTGCCTGCAAGACCTGGACAACATTCAGACTTGGGCTGATAAGTGGCAAGTAACATTTGTGCCACTTAAGTGCCAGGCAATGACCACCTCCAACAAGAGAAAGCCACCTTGACATTCAATGGGATTACCATCACCGAATCCCCCACCATCAACATCCTGGGGATCACCATTGACCAGAAACTTAACTGGACCACCCACATAAATACTGTGGCAACAAGAGCAGGTCAGAGGCTGGATATTCTGCAGCGAGTGACTCACCTCCTGACTCCCCAAAGTCTTTCCACCATCTACAAGGCACAAGTCAGGAGTGTGATGGAATACTCTCCACTTGCCTGGATGAGTGCAGCTCCAACAACACTCAAGAAGCTCAACACCATCGAAGACAAAGCAGCCGCTTGATTGGCACCCCATCCACCACCTTAAATATTCACTCCCTCCACTACTGGCGTACCATGGCTACAGTGTGTACCATCTACAAGATGCACTGCAGCAATGCGCCAAGGCTTCCTCAACAGTGCATCCCAAACTCGCGATCTCTACCACCTAGAAGGACAAGGGCAGCATGGGCATGGGAACACCACCACCTCCAAGTTCCCCTCCAATCACACACCATCCTGACTTAGAAATATATCGCCGTTCCTTCATCATCACTGGGTCAAAATCTGGAACGACCTCCCTAACAGCACTGTGGGAGTACCTTCACCTCATGGACTGCAGTGGTTCAAGAAGGTGGCTCACCACCACCTTCTCAAGGGCAATTAGGGATAGGCAATAAATTCTGGCCTTGCCAGCGATGCCCACATCCCATGAATGAATAAAAAGAGTCAAGGGGAGGAACTTAATGGATTTAATGTAAGTTTATTTAAATGGTAATGGAGAAAATAATGGGAATTAAGGTAGATAAATCTCCAGAACCTGATGGTTTCCACCCTAGGGTATTAAAAGAAACAGGTGGAGGGGATTGCAGATCTTCTCTTCTTCTTAGGCAGTCCCTCGGAACCGAGGGTGACTTGCTTCCACACTAAAAATGAGTTCTCAGGTGACTGATGAGTCCAATGCGGGACCTACAGTCTCTGTCACAGGTGGGGCAGACGGTGGTTGAAGGGGCGGGTGGGTGGGAGGTTTGGGTTGATGTGCGCTCCTTCCACTGTTTGCGCTTGGCTTCTGCTTGCTCCCGGCGAAGAGACGTGAGGTGTTCGGCACCTTCCCGGATGCTTCTCCTCCACTTTGTGCGGTCTTGGGCCAGGGATTCCCAGGTGTCGGTGGGGATGTTGCACCTTTTCAAGGAGGCTTTGAGGGTGTCCTTGAAGCATTTCCTCTGCCCACCTGGGGCTCTCTTGCTGTGTCGGAGCTCCGAGTAGAGCGCTTGCTTTGGGAGTCTTGTATCGGGCATGCGGACGATGTGACCCGTCCATCGGAGCTGATCGAGCGTGGTCAAAGCTTCCATGCTGGAGATGTTGGCCTGAGCGAGAACACTAACGTTGGTGCGCCTATCCTGCCAATGGATTGGCAGGATCTTGCGGAGGCAGCGTTGGTGGTACCTCTCCAGTGCTTTGAGGTGCCTGCTGTACGTGGTCCATGTCTCTGAAGCACACAGGAGGGTGGGTATCACTACTGCTCTGTAGACCATGAACTTGGTGCTGGGTTTAGGTCCTGGTCTTTAAACACTCTCTTCCTCAGGTGACCGAAGGCTGCACTGGCACACTGAAGGCAGTGTTGGACTTCGTCATCGACGTCTGCCCTTGTTGACAGTAGGCTCCCGAGGTATGGAAAGTAGTCCATGCTGTCCAAGGCCTCGTCGTGGATTTTGATAATCGGGGAGCAGTACTGTGTGGTGAGGGCCTTTGTCTTACGGATGTATAGTGTAAGGCCCATGCTCTCGTACGCTTCAGTGAAGGTGTTGACGATGGTTTGGAGTTCGACCTCAAAATGTGCGCAGACGCAAGCGTCGTCTGCATACTGTAATTCGATGACAGAGGATGGGACGACCTTGGATCTGGACTGGAGGCGACGGAGGTTGAACAGTTTCCTATTTGTTCTGTAGATTAGCTCCACTCCAGCGGGGAGCTTACCGAGGGTGAGATGGAGCATTGCAGCCAGGAAGATCGAGAAGAGCGTTGGTGCAATGAAACAGCCTTGCTTGACCCCGGTCCATACGTGAATTGGATCTGTGGTGGATCCGTTCGTCAGGACCACGGCTTGCATGTCGTCCTGAAGCAGGCGGAGGATGGTGACAAACTTTAGAGGGCAGCCGAATTTGAGGAGGACACTCCATAATCCCTCACGGTTGACAGTTTCGAAGGCCTTTGTGAGGTCAAAGAAGGCCATGTACAGCGGTTGGTGCTGTTCCCTGCATTTCTCTTGTAGTTGACGCGCGGTGAAGATCATGTCCATCGTGCCCCTTAGTGGGCAGAATCCGCATTGCGACTCTGGGAGGAGCTCTTCAGCCACTGGGAGAAGGTGATTGAGGAGGATTCTTGCGATGACTTTCCCCGTGGCAGACAGCAGGGAGACTCCTCTGTAATTACCGCAATCGGACTTGTCACCTTTCTTGAAGATGGTCACGATTACGGCGTCTCTGAGATCCCCTGGCATGCTCTCCTCCTTCCAAATAAGAGAAATTAGTTCATGTATTCGCGCCAATAGTGCTTCTCCGCCATGTTTTAGCGCCTCGGCGGGGATTCCATCTGCTCCTGAGGCCTTGTTGTTCTTCAGTTGTCGAATGGCCTTTTCAACCTCATGCCGGGCTGGGGTTGTGCTGAGGTGGTGGCGGGTAGCATGCTGCGGGATGGAGTTGAGGACACTCGCATCGAAGACAGAGTCTCAGTTAAGGAGATCTTCCAAGTGCTCCTTCCAACGGGCACTGACTGCCTCTCTGTCCTTGATGAGTACCTCTCCATTCTTGGCCCGCAGAGGGGTAGGACCTTGGGTGCTTGGGCCGTAGGTGGTCTTGACTGCGCTAAAGAATCCACGCACGCCGTGGTTGTCGGCTAGCTGCTGGATCTCCTGCGCTTTCTCCACCCACCATCTGTTCTTTAGGTCGCGAGTTTTTTGTTGGACCTCGGCCTTCAGGCGTCTGTAGAGCTGCTTTCTTGCTCTCGAGTTCTGTTGCTGTTTCCAGATCAGGAAAGCCTTGCGCTTGCGGCTTATTAGCTCCTGGATCTCCTGGTCATTCTCGTCGAACCAGTCTTGGTGTTTCCTGGTCGAGTGATCAAGCGTCTCTTCACAGGTGCTGATTATGGAGGCCTTGAGCGCAGACCAGGCGCTGTGGACACTCTGTGTCTCTGCATCACTGGGAGTCGCCAGGTTGGTTGTGAGGCGCAGGCTGAATTGGGCTTTCTTAGCAGGGTCTTTGAGTGCTCCAGTGTTGATTTTCCTGCGGCATTGCTTCTGTTGCCGCCGCTGTTTTGGGGCTACGTTGATGGAGATGACAGAGCAGATTAGGCGGTGGTCTGTCCAGCAGTCGTCAGCTCCTGTCATGGCGCAGGTGATGCGGACGTCCTTGCGGTCCCTCGCTCGGACAATGACGTAGTCCAGCAGATGCCAGTGATTGGAACGAGGGTGTTGCCATGAAGCCTTGTACTTGTCTCTCTGATGGAACAAGGTGTTGGTTATGACAAGGCCATGTTCTAAGCATTTCATCAGGAGGAGCATACCGTTGGAGTTGGCTTTCCCTACCCCCTCTCTGCCGATCACACCTCCCCAGAGGTCTGTGTCCTTTCCAACTCTGGCGTTAAAGTCGTCAAGGAGGATCAGCTTGTCGCCCGTTGGGACTCGGGACAGGGATTGTTCGAGGCTGGAGTAGAATTCCTCTTTGGTCTCATCTGTGGCTTCCAGTGTTGGGGCGTACACACTGATGACCGTAGCGCACTGGTTCCGGGCTAGGGTGAGCCATAGAGTCATGAGGCGTTTGTTTATTCCACAAGGGGAGTCTCTGAGATGTTCAACTAGCTCATTTTTTATGGCGAAGCCTACCCCATGGTTTGCCTTTCCAGAAGAAGGTGTAACCACTGCCCGCCGGGTCTCGCTTAGGGCAGCGATGTCTATGTCAAAACGTCTGAGCTCTCGGGTAACGACAGCAGTACGGCGTCTGTCGCTGTTGGGGTTGTCCATGAGGGTCCTGACGTTTCAGGTCCCGAACTTCATTTTAAAGGGTGGAAGATGCCTGTGCGTGAATTTTTTTAACGAGGGGTGGCCGTTGCACACCAGCTAACACACGGACTTGAAAGAGTCATAGGGGTAGAAATTAGGTCGCGCCCCATTTGGGGCGCAAATATCGTCTGGACGCAAATATTAGCGCCTGGCGCTAATTATCGGCACTGACTGGAAACTTCACTTTTACCGCCCCGGGAGGTGAGTGGAGCGCTAAAGCAGGCGCTGCACACCTGTCTTAAGGCGCAAAGGCCAAGGAGTGAGGCGCTAACTCAGAGCGCTGGCGAAGCTCATGTAATGTCAGTCAGCAATGGAACACACACACAATGGCACGGGCCAGTTCTTAAAGGGGATGGTTAATCTTGCTTTCCATCCACATCCTGTTCATTGCAGCCTTGAATCTCGGCCTGGAGAGACTTGCACATCAAATGTGCTGGAAAGAACAATGGAGAGTACCAGGCAAAGAGCTCAGAGTGCAGCTCCCACAGTCTCTGCTAAATCGATACAAGGAAGGGCAAATCAAAATGAACCTGCAAAGTGCTGCTCAGTACCCAAAACTCCTTCACACAACGTTGAATCTCTCCAGAAGTCTCTCCCTCTCTCTCTCAGAATGCGTAGTTCAAAAATGCCACCAACAATAAAAGACAGGAAGAGGCCCCCTTTAAATAGCGCCCCCCCCAGCCCCACAGCGATTGATAGCGTTCCAGTCTTCTGGTCGTTGCTAGCGTCAGGCGGTAAGGCAGGGGGCGCCACTCAATTTCCGCTCCGGGGCGCCACAAGGGCGTTGCACCATGGAATGACGTCACAATCTGCGCGCGCAGGTGGTCGCAGCGGTAAAGTTTAGCGCCGCCGCACAATGTCTAGTTAAGTTCCCGAGCGGCGCAAACATCGCTGCACCCGGGCGTTAGCGGCTTTGCGCCCCATTAGCGCCCTCTTAAGGCGCTAACGGGAGGCGCAACCAACTGAATTTTTACCCCATAGAGTCATAGAGTTATACAGCACGGATAGAGGCACTTCGGCCCATCGTGTCCGCGCCGGCCATCAAGCCCTGTCTAATCTAATCCCATATTCCAGCATTTGGTCCGTAGCCTTGTATGCTATGGCATTTCAAGTGCTCATCCAAATGCTTCTTGAATGTTGTGAGGGTTCCTGCCTCCACAACCCTTTCAGGCAGTGAGTTCCAGACTCCAACCACCCTCTGGGTGAAAAAGTTCTTTCTCAAATCCCTTCTAAACCTCCCGTCCTTTACCTTGAATCTATGCCCCCTTGTTATAGACCCCTCGACTAAGGGAAAAAGCTCCTTAGTATCCATCCTATCTATGCCCCGCATAATTTTGTACACCTCAATCGTGTCCCCCCTCAGCCTCCTCTGCTCCAAGGAAAACAAACCCAATCTGCCCAGTCTCTCTTCATAGCTGAAGCACTCCAGCCCGGGTAACATTCTGGTGAATCTCCTCTGCACCCTCTCCAAAGCGATCACATCCTTCCTGTAGTGTGGCGACCAGAACTGCACACAGTATTCCAGATGTGGCCTAACCAGTGTTTTATACTGCTCCATCATAACCTCCTTACTCTTATATTCTATGCCTCGGCTAATGGCCCAGAAATTGGACTTTGATGGTTGCCGCGGGGGTAAGGATCCCCCGCGATATCGCACTCCGCGCCTGCCTTTATGGTTTTGGCCCACACGAACTTCAGTTCCTGGGCCTCTCCCTGGTGCCGGCGCGCAGTGTGTGCGTGTCCCAGAGGCGCAGTTAGTTCGATGCGAGCTCTGGGATCACGTGGGCCAGTTAGAGCCAATGGCAGCATACCATCTTTCATTCATAGTTTTGACAGGAAGAGCTGTCAAAACTATGAATACAACAAGCCCCCAAAAGAACAGCTAAACCTCAATTAAATTTTAAAAAAAGCCATCACATTAATAAAATAACTATAGTTAAATAAATTAACCACTTTAAACAAAAAATTAAATTTTTGAAAAAATTTAAATTCTTTTTAAAAGTTATAAAAATAAACTTACCTTTCTTTAAAGTCTCTAAAAAAGATAAACCTGTTGAAAAAATTTTAAATAATACTTAATTAACTACTTACCTTGTTAAAAGGGGGTCCTACGCCTGCTTTCTTCATGTGTAAAATCTTCAACACTTACCTGCGCGTTCAAACCTGAAAAAAAAACTAAGTGCACTGCGTGCGCGCAACCTATAGTGCGCACGCGGTTCACTTAGGAACCGCCCCCTTCGCCATACCCGAAGTGCCGGTTTCCCGCGCATGCGCAGTGCATGCAGGAAACCGGCACTTCGGGACCTAATACGCGAGAGTACACAGTGCGTAATCTCCCGTATTAGGTCTAATTTTCGGGCCAATGAATGCAAGTATCCCATATGCCTTTTTTACCACCTTATCCACCTGTTCCGCCGCCTTCAGGGATCTGTGTACTTGCACACCAAGATCCCTCTGACCCTCCGTCTTGCCTAGGGTCTTACCATTCATTGTGTATTCCCTTGCCTTGTTAGTCCCTCCAAAGTGCATCACCTCGCACTTTTCCGGATTAAATTCCATTTGCCACTGTTCCGCCCATCTGACCAACCCATCTATATCGTCCTGCAGACTGAGGCTACCCTCCTCGCTATTTACCACCCTACCAATTTTTGTATCATCCGCGAACTTACTGATCATACCTTTTACATTCATATCCAAGTCGTTAATGTAGACCACAAACAGCAAGGGACCCAGCACCGATCCCTGTGGTACCCCACTGGCCACAGGCTTCCAGTCACAAAAACAACCTTCGACCATCACCCTCTGCCTTCTGCCACTGAGCCAGTTTTGTATCCAATGTGCCAAGGCACCCTGGATTCCATGGGCTCTTACCTTCTTGACCAGTCTCCTGTGCGGGACTTTATCGAAGGCCTTACTGAAATCCATGTATACCACATCCACTGCGTTACCCTCATCCACACACCTAGTCACCCCCTCAAAAAATTCAATCAAATTAGTCAGACATGATCTTCCCTTGACAAAGCCATGTTGGCTAACCCTGATTAATCCTTGCCTCTCCAAGTGGAGACTAATTTTGTCCCTCAGAATTTATTCCAATAATTTTCCTACCACTGATGTTAGGCTCACTGGCCTGTAGTTCCCCGGTTTTTCCCTACTCCCTTTCTTGAATAATGGTACTACATTAGCGGTTCTCCAGTCCTCTGGCACATCCCCTGTGGCCAGTGAGGTTCTGAATATATGTGTTAGAGCCCCCGCAATCTCCTCCTTTGCCTCACACAGCAGCCTGGGATACATTTTGTCCGGACCTGGGGATTTATCCATTTTTAGACCTGCTAAAACCGCCAATACCGCCTCCCTCTCGATGTTAAAATGTTCGAGTATATCACAGTCCCCCTGCCCTAATTTTATGTCTGCATCGTCCTTCTCCATAATGAAAACAGTTGCAAAAAATTCATTTAGAACCCCACCTACATCTTCCGGCTCCACACACAGATTGCCACTTTTGTCCCTAATGGGCCCTATTTTTTCCCTAGTTATCCTCTTACCCTTAATATACTTATAAAACATCTTAGGATTTTCCTTTATTTTTCTCGCCAGTGTTATTTCATGGCCCCTCCTTGATCTCCTAATTTCTTTTTTAAGTATCCCCCTGCACTTTTTGTACTCCTCTAGGGCTTCCTCCGTCTTTAGCATTTTGTATGTGCCAAAAGCCCTCCTTTTTTTCCTGATCCATTCTCGTATATCCCCTGACATCCAAGGTTCCCTGGGGTTTTTGGAACCACCCTTGACCTTTACGGGAACATGCTGCCATTGTATGATCTCAATCTCCCTTCTGAAAGAAACCCATTGCTCCGATGCGGATTTTCCTACAAGCAGCTGATCCCAGTCCATTTTGGCCAGATCCTGCCTTATCCTATTAAAATCGGCCTTCCCCCAATTTAGAACCTTTATTTCCGGCCCATCCCTGTCCTTTTCCATGACCACCTTAAATTTCACCGTATTATGGTCACTGTCACCAAAGTGCTCACCTACTAGCACTTCTTCCACTTGGCCGGCCACATTCCCTAGAATTAGGTCCAGTACCGCCCCCTCTCTTGTAGGACTTTCTACATGCTGGCTCAAAAATCTCTCCTGGATGCACTTTAAGAATTTTGAACCCTCTAAGCCTTTCACACTCTGACTATCCCAGTTAATATTGGGGAAGTTGAAATCCCCCATTATTATTACCCTATTATTTGCACATTTCTCTGAGATTTGCCGACATATCTGTTCCTCTATCTCCCCCTGACTGTTTGGGGGCCTATAGTACGCTCCCAGCAAAGTGCTTGCCCCCTTTTTGTTTTTAAGCTCACCCATATAGCCTCATTGGAGGAACCTGCTAATATATCATCCCTCCTTATGGCAGTAATTGATTCCTTAATTAATATTGCGACACCCCCTCCTCTTATACCTCCCCCTCTGACTCGCCTGAAGATTCTGTACCCCGGAATATTGAGCTGCCAGTCTTGCCCCTCCCTCAACCATGTCTCCGTGATAGCAACAATATCATACTCCCATGTGTTTATCAACACCTTCAGTTCATCCACCTTATTCGCTAGACTCCTTGCATTAAAATAGATGCCTTCCAGCCTTGCTCTTACATGTTTGCCCTGTCTTCCAAGCTGACTTGTTTTTTTCTCTATATTTGACTGTACATCACCCCCTATTGTAGCTCCACTCTGTATCCCATCCCCCTGCCAAGTTAGTTTAAACCCCCCCCAACAGTGCTAGCAAACCTCCCCGCAAGGATATTTGTCCCGCTCTGGTTCAAGTGCAAACCGTCCGACTTGTACAAGTCCCACCTTCCCCAGAAGCAGGCCCAGTGATCCAGGAAACTAAAACCCTCCCTCCTGCACCAACTCTTTAGCCACGCATTCATCTGTTCTATCCTCCTATTCCTATACTCACTAGCACGTGGCACTGGGAGTAATCCAGAGATTACAACCTTTGAGGTCCTGCTCTTTAATCTGCTGCCTAGCTCCCTAAATTCTTGATGCAGGACCTCATTCCCCTTCCTACCTATGTCGTTGGTCCCAATGTGAACTACGACCTCTGCCTGCTCCCCCTCCCCCTTAAGAATGCCCTGTAGCCGCTCAGTGACATCCATGACCCTGGCCCCAGGGAGGCAACAAACCATCCTGGAGTCACGTTTACGGCCACAGAAACGCCTATCTGTTCCCCTTACGATAGAATCCCCTACCACTATTGCTCTCCCACTCTTTTTCCTCCCTTTCTGAGCAGCAGAAGCAACCCTGGTGCCAGGAAGTTGGCTGCTGCCGCTCTCCCCTGGTGAGTCATCCCCCTCAACAGTATCCAAATCGGTATACCTGTTTGAAAGGGGGATGACCGCAGGGGTCCCCTGTACTTCCTGCCTGCCTCTGCTGCTCTGCCTGATGGTTACCCATTTCCCTTCTGCCTGTGCAGCCCTACCCTGCGGCGTGACCAACTCGCTAAACGTGTTATCCACGACCCTCTCAGCATCGCGTATGCTCCAAAACTCATCCACCTGCAGCTCGAGCACCGCAATGCGGTCTACAAGTAGCTGCAGCTGGATGCATTTCTCACACACATGGTCCCCAGGGACACTGGCAGCGTCCCTGAATTCCCACATGGAGCAAGAGGAGCATAACACGGGGCTGATCTCACCTGCCATGACCTACTGCTTTAATTAAATTAAAAATGTATTCAATACCCCAGTTACAGATATACTCTAGGGCGCTTTATTTACCAACTGTCCCCACTACACCACAGAGACCCTAGAGATTTAACACCACAGAATTTAAGCTTAAAAAGAGAGAAATACTCACCAACCACTTACCTGCTTTTTGGTGACGTCACACTTCGATTATTTTTCCCTCCGAGTTCGGAGACTGGTAGGCCTTACCTGGTCTCTGGAGCCTTTTATAGGCCCACTGCCGCCGCTGAAACTCCCGCCGATGCTCTGAGGTCTTACCTGGTCTCTGGAGCCTTTTATAGGCCCACTGCCACCGCTGAAACTCCCGCTGACGCTCTGAGGCCTTACCTGGTCTCTGGAGCCTTTTATAGGCCCACTGTCGCCGCTGAAACTCCCGCCGACGCTCTGAGGCCTTACCTGGTCTCTGGAGCCTTTTATAGGCCCACTGCCGCCGCTGAAACTCCCGCCGACGAAAGAGCAAGGTCTTAGTCCAATGGCAAGCGGATCCAAGATGATTGGAGACCAGGCTCTGCTACATCGGCCGAGCACACACACACACAAACATACTCCCACTGTCCTCCTCCCTCCTTCCCGCAGGTCCTCTCTGTCTGGGTTTCATAGGCTGCAGTGTGGTCCTCCCGACCCCGCTGCTGGTCCACGCTCCTGGGCCCCGTCCTCGCCCCTGGGCCTTGTCCCCACTCCTGGGTCCCAACCTCGCTCCTGGTCCTCGACCTCGCTCCTGGGTCCCGTCCTTGCTCCTGGGTCCCGAACTCGCTCCTGGGCCCCATCCTCGTCCCTGGGCCTTGTCCTCACTCTTGGGCCCCAAATCGCCCCTGGGCCTCATCCTCACTCCTGGGTCCCACCCTCGCTCCTGGGTCCCGTCCTCGCTCCTGGGCCTTGTCCTCGCTCCTGGGCCTCGTCCTCGTTCCTGGGCCTCATCCTCGCTCCTGCGTCCCGTCCTTGCTCCTGGGCCTTGTCCTCACTCCTGGATCCCGTCCTCGCTCCTGGGTCCCGTCCTCGCTCCTGGGCCTCGTCCTCGCTCCTGGATCCCGTCCTCGCTCTTGGGCCTCGTTCTCGCCCCTGGGTCTCGCCCTCACTTCTGAGTCCCGTCCTCGCTCCTGGGTCCCGTCCTCGCTCCTGGGCCTCAAACACCCGGTGTAGGCCTGAAGCCCCGAATAAGAGCCCACCGGCCCCATGTTTACCCCGGTTAGTGACCGCCCAGGTGAGCGGGGTCACTGGCCGCCATCTTGTGAAGCCTTGATAACCTGTGTATTACTCCAGGTCTCCTCTCCCCGACTCCCGCTCTCTCTCTCCCGACTCCCGCTGGGGATTGCAGATGCATTTGTAATAACTTTCCAAAGCTCTTTGCGAGACCTTTTGTGCACAAATTAGCTGTTGCATTTGCCTACTTAACAACACTTCAAAAGTACTCCACTGACTGTGAAGCACTTTGGGACATCCTGAGGATGTGAAACGTGCTTTATAATTGCAAGTTCTTTCTTTGTGTCTTGCATGCAACTTTCACACTCCAGATGCTAACTTCAGAGTGCCAGACTTTAGGCAAAACAATCTTTTTAACAAAAGAGAAGGAAAACTAGTTATTCATCTGGAAACTAAAATTTATGAGCCATCAATAAGTTCCCTTTTTTTTACATAGTTACATAGTACGTAGTATTTACAGCACAGAAACAGGCCATTCGGCCCAACAGAGGCATCGAGTACAAAAGCCAGGAAGTTATGCTAACTCTACATAAAAAAACTAGTTCAGTCCCAACTGGAGTATTGTGTCCAATTCTGGGCACCACACTTTAGGAAGGATGTGAAGACTATGCAGAGGGTACAGAAGAGATTTACTGGAATGGTTCAAGGGATGAGGGATTACAGTTATGTGGATAAACTAGAGAAGCTGGGGTTGTTCTCCTGGGAGCAGAGAAGGCTCAGAGGAGAACATAAGAAATAGGAGCAGGAGTAGGCCATTCGGCCCTTCGAGCCTGCTCCGCCATTCAATGAGATCATGGCTGGTCTTCTGCCTCAACTCCATTCACCGGCCCTATCGCCATATCCCTTGATGCCCTTACTAGTCAGAAATCTATCGACTTCTGTTTTGAATATACCCAATGGCTGAGCCTCCACAGCCCTCTGGGGTAGAGAATCCCAAAGATTCACCACCCTCTATGTGAAGAAATTTCTTCTCATCTCAGTCCTGAATGGCCTACCCTTTATCCTGAGGCTGTGGCCCCTGGTTCTAGACTCCCGAGCCAAGGGAAACATTCTCCCAGCATCCACCCTATCAAGCCCTGTAATAATTTTGTATGCTTCAATGAGATCCCCTCTCATTCTTCTGAATTCAAGAGAATACAGGCCTAGTTTACTCAATCTCTTCTCATACGACAGTCCCGCCATCCCAGGAATCAATCTCGTGAACCTTCGTTGCACTCCCACTATGGCAAGTATATCCTTCCTTAGGTAAGGAGACCAAAATTGTACACAGTACTCCAGGTGTGGTCTCACCAAGGCCCTATATAATTGGAGTAAGACTTCTTTACTCCTGAGATTTGACAGAGGTGTTTAAAATCATGAAGGGTTTAGATAGAGTAAATAAAGAGAAACTGTTTCCAATGGCTGAAGGGTCGATAACCAGCGGGCACAGATTTAAGGTGATTTGCAAAAGAACCAGAGGCGACATGAGGAAAAACTTTTTACACAACGAGTGATTAGGATTTGGAATGCACTGCCTGATAGGGTGGGGGAAACAGATTCAATAGTCGCATTCAAAAGGGAATTGGATAAATTCTTGAAGGAGAAAAAATTGCAGGGATAGGGGGAAAGAGCGGGGGAGTGGGACTAACTGGATTGCTCTTCGAAAGAGCCAGCGCAGACTCGATGGGCCGAATGGCCTCCTGTGCTGTACTATTCTATGATTCCAGGCCAGTGTTTACGCTGCAATAACTTCCCCACCACCGATGTTAGGCTGACTGGCCTGTAGTTTCCTGGTTTATCCCTCTCCCCTTCTTGAATAATGGTATAACACTAGCAACCCTCCAGTCCTCTGGCACTACTCCTGTATCCAATGAGGATTGAACGGTTGTGACCAATGCCTCTGCTATTTCTACCTTTGCTTCTTTCATTAACCCAGGATGCATTCCTTCTGGATCAGTTGACTTACCAACTTTCAGTAATGCTAATCTTTTTCGTAAATCTCTAACTACAGTACTACTATCCTGTCCATAACTTCCCTTTCCTCTTTTAGTTTAACCTTCACACCATCTTTTCTGAAGACAGATGCAAAGTACTCATTTAATACTTTAGCCATGTCCTCTGCCTTTACATGAAGATTTCCCTTTGGGTCCTTAATAGGCCCAACTTTTTCCCTAGCTAACCGCTTACACTTTATATAGTTATGAAATGTTTTAGCGTCCAATTTAATGTTGCCTGCTAATCCATTCTTGTAACCTCCCTTTGCCTCCTGTATTAACTTTTTCAATTCCCTACTGTACGTTCCATAATCTTCCTGGTTATGCCCTCCATTGCCCCATTACTGCTTTACCTTGCAATCGCCTTTTCCAATCTACCTGTGCTAGGTCCCTTCTTAAATCACAGTCCACTTGCCTAACTTCATTTCCCAGAACCAGATCCAACACTGCTTCCTTCCTTGTTGGATTGGAGACATATTGATTGAGAACGTTCTCTTGTACACATATCAGAAATTCCTCTCCTTCCCTACCCTTAGCACTATGTTTTTCCCAGTCTATATTCGGGTAATTAAAGTCTCCTAATAATGCTGCTCTATATTTTTGTTACTCGCCTTTGAAATTTGCTGACAAATTTGCTCATCTATCTCCTTCTCACTGTTTGGAGCGCGATAAAAAAAACTCCCAACAATGTAGCAGCTCCCCCTCTGTTCCTCAACTCAAGCCAAATCAATTAATTCATCTAGTATATCCTTTCTATTTAGAACTGTAACATCATCCTTAATCAATACTGCCATCGCCGCCCCGCCTCCTCTTTTTCCTTCCCTATCATTCCTGAATACTCGGTAACGAGGAATATTAAGAACACATTCCTGGCCTTGCTTGAGCCATGTCTCTGTAATGCAGCCACGTCATAATCCCATGTAGCAATTGTGCCTGCAGCTCACCAACCTGATTGGTTACACTGCGGACATTAACGTACGTCCAATTTGATACCTCCTTCGTCACTTTTGCTATTTTCCTCAATCTGGTCCCTGCAATTATTGGGATATTTCTAATTTAAGTGCTGTTTATATCTCTCTGTCCTCTGATCTCATGTCTGCTATTTTCTGGTTCCCCTCCCGCTGCCAAATTAACTTAAACCCTCCCCAACAGGACTGGTTAACCACTCAGCGAGAACATTGGCTTTGTTCAGGTGCAACCCGTCCATCTTTAACAAGTGCTCGTTCCCCCCCCAGAACGGGTCCCAATGCCCCAAGAATTTGAAACCCTCCCTCCTGCACCCCTTCTCCAGCCACGCATTTACCTGCACTATCTTCCCGTTTCTGTACTTCCCAGCATGTGGCACTGGGAGTAATCCTGAGACTTACTGCCTTCGAATCATTTTTGTTTCTTCTTATTTTAAACTTATTCATATTTTGAAGTGATTCTTTATTTTAGCAAAGTACCAAAGAAAGTCACTGACCTAGAAAAATGCTGGAAGAATCAAGTGCAGAAAAAAACCTCGGGGGTAGATTAACTCTCGCCAATTGACTGGAATGGAACTGACGAGCAGTTAAAATGGAGCGGCTCCATTTCCTGCTCCGTCCCGCTGATTTCTGATTTTCGCGCCGCTGCTTTTGGCGGTGCCTGTCGGACTCAGACGGAGACTCATCTATGAATGGCAATCGGGGTCCTATGATGTCAATAGGACCCTAGAATCATAGAATCGTTACAGCACAGTCGGAGGCCATTCGGCCCGTTGAGCCTGTACCGGCTCTCTGCCCTTTCCCCGTAGCCCTGCAAATTTTTTTCCTTCAGGCACTTATCTAATTCCCTTTTGAAAGCCGTGATTGAATCTGCCTCCACCACCCTTTCAGGCAGTGCATTCCAGATCACAACCACTCGCTGAGTAAAAAAACTTTTCCTCATGTTACCTTTGGTTCTTCTGCCAATCACCTTGAATCTGTGTCCTCTGGTTCTCAACCCTTCCACCAATGGGAACAGTTTCTCTCTATCTACTCTGTCCAGACCCCTCATGATTTTGAACACCTCTATCAAATCTCCTCTCAAACTTCTCTGCTCTAAGGAGAACAACCCCAGCTTCTCCAGTCTATCCACGTAACTGAAGTCCCTCATCCCTGGAATCATTCTTGTAAATCTTTTCTGTATCCTCTCTAAAGCCTTTACATCCTTCCTAAAGTGCGGTGCCCAGAATTGAACACAATACTCCAGTTGTGACCGAACCAGTGTTTTATACAGGTTCATCATAACTTCCTTGCTTTTGTACTCTATGCCTCTATTTATGAAAGTGAGAAGTCGCACAACACCAGGTTATAGTCCAACAGCTTTATTTGAAATCACAAGCTTTCGGAGCGCTGCTCCTTTGTCAGGTGAAGTGAAAGCTTGTGATTTCAAATAAAGCTGTTGGACTATAACCTGGTGTTGTGCGACTTCTCACTTTTGTCCACCCCAGTCCAACACCGGCATCTCCGCATCATGGCCTCTATTTATGAAGCCCAGGATCCCGTATGCTTTTTTACCCACTTTCTCAATCTGCTCTGCCACCTTCAACGATTTGTGCACATATACCCCCAGGTCTCTCTGTTCATGCACCCTCTTTAGAATTGTACCCTTTAGTTTATATTGCCTCTCCTCGTTCTTTCTACCAAAATGTATCACTTTGCCATTTTCTGTGTTAAATTTCATCTGCCACGTGTCCGCCCATTCCTGTCTATGTCCTCTTGAAGTCTATCCCTATCCTCCTCACTGTTCACTATAATTCCAAGTTTTGTGTCATCTGCAAATTTTGAAATAGTGCCCTGTGCACCTAAGTCCAAATTATTAATATATATCAAGAAAAGCAGTGGTCCTAGTACCGACCCCTGGGGAACACCACTATATACCTTCCTCCAGTCCGAAAAACAACCGTTCACTATTACTCTCTGTTTCCTGTCACATAACCAATTTCGTATCCATGCTGCCACTATCCCTTTTATTCCATGGGCTTCAACTTTGCTGGCAAGCCTATTATGTGGCACTTTATCAAACGCCTTTTGGAAATCCATGTACATCACATCAACCGTATTACCCTCATCAACCCTCTCTGTTACCTCATCAAAAAATTCAATCAAGTTAGTTAAACACGATTTGCCTTCAATAAATCCATGCTGGCTTCCCTCAATTAATCCACACTTGTCCAAGTGACAGTTAATTTTGTCCCTGATTAAAGCTTCCCCACCACCGAGGTTAAACTGACTGGCCTGTAGTTGCTGGGTTTACCTTTACACCCTTTTTTGAACAAGGGTGTAACATTTGCAATTTTCCAATCCTCTGGCACCACCCCCGTATCCAAGGAGGATTGGAAGATTATGGCAAGTACCATCGCAATTTCCACCTTTACTTCCCTCAGCATCCTAGGATGCATCCCATTTGTTATGGTGACTAATCTACTTTAAGTACAGCCAGCCTTTCTAGTACCTCCTCTTTATCAATTTTTATCCCATCCAATATCTCAACTACCTCCTCTTTCACTATGACTTTGGCAGCATCTTCTTCCTTGGTAAAGACAGATGCAAACCCTGATGGCATTTTAACTGTGGCCTGAGTGGGGAAGCTGCTGCAACTTTCATGCCAGGCTGAAGCAGGTCGGCATGACTTGGTGGGAAGGATGAGGAGGCTCTCCAGGTAAATGAAAATAAATTCTGTGCTGGTCCTCCAGAAGCAGGAGAGCTCTTTCGGCTCTAGATTCCCCTAATTCTTACCCACAAGGCACACCCGAAACCTCCCCCTGCCAGCTGGAGGGTGCACTTGGCTGCCTGATCTTCCCCTGCCGGCAGCCACTCTGTGCCTTGAACAGGCGGGACGTGGACTGCATTTCAATGAAACCTGGCGATTAAAATCGTCACGGGCCTCCTGCTGCCTACAGCGTACGGGAAATTAACTCACTGGAGCAGTTTCCTACCAGGAACCCGCTGCGAGTTAAAATCCATCCCTCGGTTAACGTACCCTAGTACTGTATTGAGTGGCGGATGACTTTCGTCCCAGTGTTCAGGTTTGCAAGGGTTTTGAAATCACTGTTAAAGTAACTGCCGTTCCATTGTGCATTTGCTTGGATGTTTTTGCATACATAATGCCCAGCTTTTTGTTTTTCTGTTTCATTTGGATTGTTTTCACCTTAAAAGTGAAAACTTTAAAAAAGTTTTTTAAACTGTAGTACTATTTGTCGCCACCATGTGGCGCAAGGTACCTCTTCTGCTTGTTGCCATTGTGTACCATACTGTACCTCTTAAATGTTTCATAAAAGTCCAAGGAGAGTCATTTCCTCATTTAGTGGATTCGTTCTATGAAGTGTGCGTGGGAACCCCCTATCTCTTAACTATACAGATGTAACATTGCTAGCTTGTTTTTCGACCTTGTATAATCTGGGAATTTCCAAACTTCAACAAAGGGCAGGAGGAACTACAAACTTCTTCACACAGAAAGCTGTGAGGCTGTGAGATTCACTTCCAGGGTTAGTGGCTGACGCAAAAACTATGCCAGCATTCAAGAGTAGATCGGGTAGGTGGATGAAGGAGAAAGGGTTGAAGGGATATGCAAACAAGGTGGACAAGTCTGATTGGAACGAATGCTCACGTGGAGGGTAAACACCGACGCAGACTAGTTGGGCCGAATGGCCTGTTTCCGTTCGATGCATTTCAGCCCCGTTCCCCATATTACAACAAAATCAGCAACATCAACCTGGCTGGAGTAGACCTTCTTGTGGGTGGTGTGTTTAGTGCCTGATCTTCACTGGTTTTTACTGATGGTGAATAGATGCCATAGATCCAACTGTTGCTTTATTCACATTCCCAATAGTCTTTTGTGTTTTTATAATTTTGCTTCGTTTGCCCAGAACACAAAGTTTTCCATCATCCTGGGTGAATGAGACATAAATAACCTTTAACAGAAGTCACGCTGCCACAAAACAGAAAAACTCCTGCTAAAAGCTAGAGTCACGCGGGGAGAAAAAATGCTCATCAATGTTGGAAATAAATGGTTAGAAGATGGTCAGGTAAAGGAGTTTCATTTAGAACGCAAAGGCAGTTTGTGTTCTAAATGAATTTTGCGTTCTAAATGAAGCTCCTTCACCTGACCATCTTCTCACCATTTATTTCCAACATTGATGAGCATTTTTTCTCCCCGCGTGACTGCAGCTTTTAGCAGGAGTCTTTTCTGTTTTGTGGCAACGCTACTTCTGGTAAAGGTTATTTATGTCTCATTCGCCCTGGATGATGGATAGATTTGCTTCTGCACAAATATTTTGGGCCACTTCAACTGAAATCGTAGATGCACATTTTGGCACAGTCTCCATAAAATTGTGAATCCTCAGATAAATCCGCAAATCCCCGCGGAATTCACCTCGGCAGCAGCTGAAAATCTAATTTTCCAAATAAAAAAAAATAGGAAATCCCCAACCGCTGCAACTTTTAAAATGGTCATCCGCCTCAATGAATATGGCGTCTGTTTATTCTCAATGCAGGCAGATGAGGGCCAAGATTTAAAAAACTCTTTTGTCCCCGCCTGACTGTTGATATATGTGAGCAGTCGGCCCCACAAGAGAGCCTGTTTTACCGTTCCAGATTATTAATGATATCAGCATTGCATAACAAAAATGAAGGAAGGTTTCCTCGGGTCACTATGCCTTAGCGACATGGTAAACATAACAGGAACATTTCAACCGATTCGCGACTTCTACAAAATCATTTTCTTTTTAAGAATCCTTTTCTGATTTTGCTGCTAATACCCATACAATGGAATTCTTCCTGCTATCTGTGCATTTTTGCTAACTCAAGGCAAGCAGCGAAAAACTTCCACCCATTATGTACTTACCAAGATGAACGAACGAGTTCAAACTTGATACCTACTGTAAATGTTATGTCAATGTTCATGATTTTTATCTTGACTTCTGGCGATATTCCAAATAAACACTGATTTTCTCCAAATTTACCAAGGGTTTTTTAGGTTCAATTCTCACCCAGATGATCTCCCAGTTTTTGACACTAAAACTAGAGCTTGAATCACACCTGAAAAAAAATCTAGGCGGTGGGGGGCTGAAATTCCAATGGCTCTGCTTCACCAGTATGGCAGAGCAGAACCAAACTCTGCCCACTCTGGTGAATGCTGGCCCCATCTCAAATGGTGGGGATGGGGGGGTCATTGGCACGTTTGTGGCTGGTGCACCAGCGGCACCCGCTCTCTGTTGGAGGCCCAGAAAGTCAGAGTGACGTCGCGGCAGTGACAGCCCGGGAAGCAGTTACCGCCACGACTCCACAAGGTAATTGATCGCCCCCCTCTGGGAGCAATTGCTTTTTTTCCCGGAAGCATTTATGGAGCCTTATGGAAGGCCCATAACAGGACATCCCCTGAACGTATACACGTGGCGTGTACCAGCGCCATTATGGGCGCCCGCCAGATGAGGGGTGCACAGGAAAAACCAGCGCTTGTAATCCACTGGTACCGCGGCTGGCTCAACCGGTAAGAATACTTTAAAAATGAGGCCCAATCAGTTCCCTTTATAAAGCGGAGGACGAGGGCGCGAGGGTGATATTATTGATACAGCCACAGTTTTTACTGGGTTCCAGACCAGGACCCAAGCCTGGGCCCCTTGGTGGGCCCTACTTGTGCCACTAGCATGCCTGTATGCCGGCTGTATTTTGGCTTCTGGGTCACTCAGCAGTAGAGAGGCTGGGGCCAAGGAAATTCCTCCCCTTGGGAATGACCTCCTTTTGGCCCCGCCTGCTGTGATGTCAGGGGCCATGTTTAGAGAGCATGGAAATTCCAATTCCCCAAACGCCTGCATGAATTACCAGCAGGCCCTAATTCTGAACATAGACCTGGCATCCCCAGGTCCTGCCAGATATTCCACCGGCATCCAACTCCTGCCCCAGTAGATCTATTGTGGCCACAAAAACCTGGCTGTAAAATGTGTTGTGTTTGTTACATAAGTTTAATCAAGAGGACGGTAAATCTTAATATTGGCTGTGCTTTCCAGACTATAAAGCAACCATTGCCCTTTAGGGTACAGAAGGTTTGAAAGGAGTTAGATAATACTTTGTAAATAACCAGAACTGCACTTTGAAACAAAATATTGGGTGACTTACGTACACTGTGAAAGATGTTGAGCTAACGAAGGGTGAAATTTAAAAGAACTAGGGGTGTTAGTAGACTTGACACTTAATATTTGCAAGCATTGTGATGCGGAAATCAACAAAACAAAGAATATCGTAAATTATCGGGGGTTATTTTCAACCTAACGGTGTAAACGTTAAACTAGCGTCACGGATCAGGTGCCCATTAGAGAAACCACCTGATTTTCTTTTCAGAGTTAAGATGGAAGTGGTGGACTTACTGCCTTGTTCCAGCTCTGCCGCCACTTTTCTCAGGGCCTTCCGCTGGGTGGCCAAGGCTCCTGCCTGAAGCAGGCGGGAGTCTCATTAATCTATGCCAATCAGGGCCTTTGTGACGTACGCAGCACCCCATTGTAATTTTAACTGTCGACCAGTGGAGCGTGCGCCGCGGACAGCAGAAGAGGCCCGAAAAGGTAAGTGTTAAAGTTATATTTGATGTGGCCAGGCTGGAGTGCTCCACCCGGGGACCCTACAAGAATAACACGGTCTGCTGCCGCCCTGGGCTCGCTCCTGCCGCACCTTCCTGCCGGTCAGGCCGGCGGTGTGGTCATGAGGCCCCGCCCTCAAAATGGGCCTGATCCTCCCACCGCCGGGATCGTGCGGCCAGCCTGCTTTCTCTGCCAGTCGGCCGCCCAATCGTTAAAATCTAGCTTGGAAGAACTGAGAGGGGACCTTGTAGAGGTCCGAAAAATATCAAACGCTACAGTAAATCTGACACGCTACTTCAAGGTGAACTGTGAAACGAAGTGAGAAGTCGCACAACACCAGGTTATAGTCCAACAGTTTTATTTGAAATCACAAGCTTTCGGAGCTGCTGCTCCTTCGTCAGGTGAAGTGAAGGAATACAAATCGGCAAAGCATATATAGACAGAGAACAATGCCTGTGCAGCGTACAATGTCAGACGACTACAGTTAATCTTTCTGACTGCCTTTTATCAGTCGTCTGACATTGTACGCTGCACAGGCATTGTTCTCTGTCTATATATGCTTTGCCGATTTGTATTCCTTCACTTCACCTGACGAAGGGGCAGCAGCTCCGAAAGCTTGTGATTTCAAATAAAACTGTTGGACTATAAGCTGGTGTTGTGCGACTTCTCACTTTTGTCCACCCCAGTCCAACACCGGCATCTCCGCATCATGTGAAACTAAGGAAAGAGGGAATATAATCAGACTGGTGAAAGACTGATGGCGGGAAGTTTGATTTTTAAAAGGTTAACATTTGGAATGGATTTCTGGTAAAGTTGTGGAGTTATTTAAAAGATGGTTGGATGTTCTTCTGAGGTTGCTGCTGGGTGGATGAGGTAAGATGAGCCAAGCGAGCTTCGCTGTCCCTATTTACTTTGTGATAGTGTATCATTATTCTAACACACTCGCAATTACTTAATGAGCCTGGAGGTCAACATTTTACTGCTATAGACCCAACTGCAGCCAATATTTTATTGTATATAGAGGCGCCATTACAAAATTTGCAGTACTAATACAGTCGACAACACAAATGTTATTTGTTTTAGGCAGAAAACAATCGAAGCATCATAGTGATGGAGCATGATTCTTGTTCATCGCTGATAGGGAACGGTAATGCAATACCCTTCCTGCTTCTTTTTTCTCCCCTTGTTGTCTTCCCGAACAAATATTTCCTGCTTCACAGGAGCGTAATCGGACAAAAATTGATACCGAGCCAAAGAAGGAGACATTAGGACAGGTGACCAAACGCTTGATCAAAGAGGTAGGTTTTAAGCAGTGTCTTTAAGGAGGAGAGAGATGTAGGTACAGTCATCTCAGAGATTATGTACCACATTTTAAAAAATCAGGGCGGAAAAATTCGGTTGATTTGCGCCTCCCGTTAGCGCCCTAAGGGGGCGCTAACGGGACGCAAAGCAATGAGTGCCTGTGCACCGCGCCACTAACGCCTCCCGCGAAATTCAGCGGGAGGTTAGCGGCGGCGGTAACCGTTGGTGCCCCGCGGCACTGCGCCGCCAGCAATGACGTCATGGCTGTGTGCAGCGCCCCGCTCGCGCCCCGGCTGCGATCTTCGGTAGCACCCCCTGACTTAGCGCCGGACGCTGTGTCCGACAGGGTCAGGGGGGCCTACCTGCGGCTGGGGCGGCGCAAATTAAAGGGAAGGTGCCGGGCGGCCATTTTTGTTGCTGGCCGCCAGCCAGCACCTGCCCGCTTTGCCGTTCCCGGTCTTCTGTGCAGCCCCCCCCCCCCCCGCGGAGTGCCAGCTGTGCTCCATGAGCCTGGCACTTCTCTGCGCTAGGCCCCTCCCCTTTAATAAGGGGAGGAAGGCCTGCAGTACCGCGGCGAGACGTGCCGCAGCGCAGCCACGATATTTACTCGCAGCGCCCCAAGAGGGAGGCGGGACGCTTCCAGTAGTGCCCCGCCTCCCTCTTGGGGCGCTACCGGTGAATTTTGGGAGTGGGGGTGCTAACTTTTTCGGGGTGCTAAAAGTAGCGCCCCGGCGAAGTTAGCGCCTCAATGGGGGCGCGTCCCAACTTTTCCCCCCAGACCTCTGACCCGGTGGATTAGGAATTCCCAGTGGTTTTTACGCCACTTGTCTTCTTCTTTTCCCCTGACTTTATAATTAGGAAGGAAAATTTTGTTCAACTTTTTGCGTCACACAAGACCATTTCCTCTTTCCCAGAAGTGGATTTCGCTGAGTATCTGAATATTAATTCCGTGGCAGAATCTTATGTGTTGTGCCAGTAAATAAAACATTTTTTGTGCCATAATACAGAGACAAACACTGAAAATAATATTTCCTGCCATGTATGTATCAGTTGAATGCATTGGATTTGATGTGCTTACTTAGTGTCGGGTTGCTACTCTAGGAACGTAGCTATGTGTTCCTCTCTCCAATACAAATTTTTAAAACAAAGGGAAATTCATTGGGTTATTGGCCATACATCCTGCATTTTATGAGGCAAATTTCCTTATTCCTCGTAGTAGACAATCCTAGGAATGCTATTCACTACATTCATTCTGTTGCAGATATACGAGTTGTTGTGAGTGTATAGGCTCCTGAATCTTTGCAGTACATAAGAACTTAAGAACATAACAAATAGGAGCAGCAGTAGACCATTCGGCCCTTCGAGCCTGCTCCGCCATTCAATAAGATCATGGCTGATCTTCTACCTCAACTCCACTTTCCCGCACTATCCCCATATCCCTTGGTTCCCTTAGTATCCAAAAATCTGTCGATCTCTGTCTTGAATATATTCAACGACTGAGCATCCACAGCCCTCGGGGGTAGAGAATTCCAAAGATTCACCACCCTCTGAGTGAAGAGATTTCTCCACATCTCAGTCCTAAATGGCCGACCCCTTATTCTGTGACTGTGACCCCTAGTTCTAGATTCCCCAGCCAGGGAAAGCATGCTCCCTGCATCTACCCTGTCAAGTTGCTGAAGAATTTTATATGTTTCAATGAGATCACCTCTCATTCTTCTAAACTCTAGAGAATATAGGCCTAGTCTACTGAATCTCTCCTCATAGGACAATCCCCCCATCCCAGGAATCAGTCTAGTGAACCTTCGTTGCACTCCCTTTAAGGCAAGTATACCCTTCCTTAGGTAAGGAGACCAAAACTGTGCACAGTACTCCAGGTGTGGTCTCACCAAATCCCTATATAATTGCAGTAAATACGACAGTAACAAAACAATGATATAACTTAGTTATTACATACGACAACTTTTACTTTTGGATGAATCTTGTGCAGAATCGACTCTGACTGAAAATTACAATGGGAATAATGTGGGGAAGAGCTCTTCCATTGACCTTCCCTATTGGCTCTCTGGGTAAGAACATTGCCCGATGTAGTACTACAGCTACTTTTATATTGGTATTGTTTTCATTTGGCTTCTTGGAGACTGGCAATATTCAGCTAAATTCCACCATTTGCATTGCTAAATCTGACATTACAACAGTGACTACACTTCAAAAATACTTCATTGGCTGTAAAGCGCGTTGGGACATTGTGAAAGGCGCTATATAAATGCAAGTCTTTCTTTCAAATTGTAATAATATGCAAATGATGAAAATACATCATCTGACGTATTTCCCATCAGTTGTACCATCGCAATGCTGGACACCAAGTTCATCCCTGGTACCCAGTGTTTCTATGGATGGCACAGAGCCATTTATAATTTGAATGCCCAAAACCCTTTGCAATCAATCACTGAACTATCGTAGGCATCAAAATCCAGAAAAAAAAATTTTGATTTCCACTGGCAGCACTGAGATCTGCCTCAGCCAATCCCCACCCCGACTCCAGGTGGATTTCCCATTGGAGGACGGGCAGTCCATCAAATCATGTAAATAACCCCGAGGCTGGAAAATTAGCTGGAGTCAAGGGCACATCTTTGTGGCAAGAGGAAGTGTTGCCATGTCAAGGATACGCTTCAATTCCACAAACACAGAATATCTAGGCTCGGCTGATACTACCATCTGGGTTAGCTGCAGGACCTTCCACGGTTAAAAAGACGACTGAAACTTTGGGCTGGATTTTGCCAACCTCGGCGGGTCCGTGGCGGGCGACGTCGGTGGCGGGTCCCAGCCCCACTGCCGGCTCCAGCCCGCTGTGTAGAATGAATTTAACGTGATTGGGCTTGTTAAGCCCGCCCAGCGCGTTTCCCGGCCAATTGAAGGAAACGGGTCTGATGATGTAATTTGATGACGCATCATCAGCCAGTTTCCTTAAAGGGACCATGGCCAACTTTAATTTGAAAGTTGTGCTGTCAGTGTTCTACAGCATTGAGGTGCTGCAAACACTGACAAGCACTGCACAGAGGTGCACGGCTGCACCCAGGCTCTCCCATGACTATGGAGGGAGTCACAGCACACAGGGAGGTCCTCTTCCCTTCCCATGGGTGGAGAAGACCTCCCTAGGAGATCAACACAGTCTGGTTGCACATTGCAGAGGAGGGCACAAGCAGGGATGTGGTCAGGAGGACCTGGGTGCAGTGCCGCAAACGTTTCAATGATTTCAGTAGATCATGAAACGTTAGTAAAAAGCCACACACAACCTTATCCTGCTGTGCCTCTCATCACATCCACATCACTCTACCTTCCCTACCCTACTCCTGCACATCCTTACTCACACCAACTTACCTTGCACCTCCACCCATCCCTCTTTATCTACATTATCACATCCTCATCTCATTAGCCACCCCTCACACTCACCCTCATCCTAGTGCAATCATACCAACTAACAACACACAAGCGGAGGCACTTGGGTGTTTTATCCAATGTTCATGTAAAGTTTCTATTAATGTGGTGTCAAACATTGAAACATTTATTTTCAACACTTTGCGTTCTTGGACAGATTTGTGTGCACATTTGGAAGTGGCTTAGTGAGTTGCAGTGAATGGTGAGACATAACGGTACCCCCCACAATGGTGATGATTGTGAAAGGAATGGCTTGGGCATTTTAGGGATGCTTTATGGTGTTGGTGTGGGGTGGTGCCAACCTGGCGCATCATGTGGCAGCCAGGGTGTACAGCGTCAAGTGAAGTAAATCTGGCTATGGTGAGGCCATCACTGGCCTCCCGGGCAGCAATGTGGTCGGGTGCTGATGCCCTGTGTCCTGTGCAGCATCAGGTGATTGCGGAGAAGGTTGGTGTTGTTGGTGCTGGTGATGCTGGTTTTGGGGCTGATCATGGTGGGATTCTGAGGACCAAGGTGAGGGAGTATAAAGGGCACCCATGCCGATGGAATAGATGGCAGGTGAAGTAGAGATGACAGAAGCGATCTGTCAATGGTGGGAGAGGTAATGAGGTCAGACTGGATGGAGACTTGTGTAAAGACTTGCAGCATTCTGAATCTGCAGTGGAAATGCAGTTTAGAGAAGCTGGTGGCTAAGGGGCCATTTCTCAATTAGCTGGTAGCTTTGACTTGACATTTGAAGCTGTCAACTCATCAGCTGAAACAATGGCCACTGACCTCCTGCCTCAGCTTCACGGACGAGGTCTAGGCACAGCGGGAAACCGTTGGACGAATTGTCAAAATCAAAAAGCTGGGATAAAAGCATTGTTAAGTGGCTGTAAACAAGCCACTAATGATTTTAATTGCCTCCCCTGCCGCTGCGTGTCGGGTCTGCTCAGCGCTGACAGACCCGACATTTGGTAAAGGTGCATGCGGCAGGTTGACAGCGGGGTCCCAACCCGCTGTCAAAATTTTTTTTCCCACCTGACCCGCCACCGATCACACCCGCTGACCCCCCGCAAAATTCTCCCCTTGCTGTCTATGCTCACTCATAATTAACGGCCCTTTGGGCAAATTACAGGAGGGATGCTGGTGCCCACGGAACTTAGCAAGAATAAGGACCTTCAGGAGAGGAGGGGGGAATAAAAGGAGGAAATAGGCAAAAAAGAGGGAGCTTTATATGTGGAAATTAAAGAAAGTGGATATTATTGTTTAAAATGAACAGATTAACACCTCCATTAAAATAGTGAAGTGAGAAATTTGATATGAAAGCGTTAAAGATTCAGATGATAACATTTTTCACAGTACTGTCCACACCTCAGTGTCCAAGGGGATTTAACATAAACCCCTCTAGCTCTGTATTTTATTTTAGTTCAAGTCTGCTTTTTAATCATTCTGCCTGCACCGACCCAGACAGCAGGAGCTGTTGGTATCTTTTCTTAATATAAACAAAATAGTCTTCAAAGCCAAAGTAGATCAAAGCAGAGGCATGTAGCGTGACTATAGATTGATAACACAAACCTGCCCTCAGTTATTTAGACACTAATCATCACTACAGAATGACTGTCAATGATATCCACATGCAAAAATGTTGCGCCATGTACTGATTAGTGGACAGGCATTATGACACATTATAAAGGCACGCAGCTGTGTCTTTTAGCACTGCTACAAAGCGCTGGATTTTTCTGTGTTCTGAACTATTATAAAGATGAACACTAAATTGTAAGCAAATATTTACATGTTCAAAATTGTTATTATCCTTCAATTAGCTTCGGTAAGCATTCATTTTGTCGTCTATGCATAACAGTAATTGTCACACAGTGCACTCCTGTAGTTGCAAAATAATTAATTGGGGCGGGTTGTGGGTTAACGTGCTTAGTGATGCCTGAGCTGCTGGCATTCTTGTAATGACATCAGGAAGCACCATCAGCAGAGACTCCCCTGACCACTCAAAACGGAGCCATTAGATTTATTAAATAACACTGATTTACTGCCTATCTAAGTATATTTCTTGTTGCAATTTTTACCCAAAAAAGGGAAATATAAACTGATATGATCTACCTGAAGCATGTCTTATCTCATACAAAATTGTGTCCCTTTTTGTGCATGCTAGATGGGGGAAGAAACACTATCAGCCCATGGATACAAACAGCTACCCTGATTACAACTGGTACATTGTTTTTCATAAGCCATCAAATGCAATTTGCCTGTGCACAAATATTGACTGTGACCCTGGTAACTGCTGTGGTCCCCGAGTGGTTTTAAGTTGCAAAACACAATCGCATTTAATTTCATATTGGTCAGACTCTCACACTATTTTATTATCGGAGAAAAGAAAACATACTCATATGACATATTTTAACGTTTGTGATTGGTACAGTGGTATAGTTCGTAGACTATAATAAAACCAGCAAATGACGAGGCTTGCTCAAATGGGCAGTTGAAGAAGCTGATGGAGAGCTTACTTACCTCAACAATATCCAATGTGGAATCAATGCACCATTACACCAAGCTAGCAATAATAATACTAAAACTGACATATTACAGTGGAGGGTCTTATCCCTGCACACTGCAAGCATGAGAACAGGAAACTAAAAATGAATAAGTATAGGAAAAGAAAATACGGTAAAATCAATCAATAATAAAGAGAAAGATTTTTTTTTATTCGTTTATGGGATGTGGGCATCGCTGCCAAGGCCAGCATTTATTGCCCATCCCTAATTAAAGGAAGTAAAAATGAAGAACTGACGCAAAACAGATGAAACGCAGGACAGAAGGGCAAGACTGAAAGAATTGGGGTGTGAAAAGCATTTAACTATTTACAGGTCAATGATTACATTCCTAGATTAATTTATAGGGCAGGTTATTTACACACAGTTTAGGTGAGAGCATGGTTAGTGTTAAATTACAGATTAGTTGATGTGTTGAAACAATCAATGGGCAGGTTTACACAGATGTGACTAGGAAACGGTTGGTGATGCGAAATCTATATATTAGTGTGGATTATGATGTTAAAAAATGTGGCAAGTGGATTCCAATAAACGCTCAAGCAGTTGTAAACTATCAATAGATTGGGCTATCAGTTAAGATATTGCAGGTGCCACCTGCACTTGTTAGGTGTTTTTGTCGCAATGAATGCAGTATTTTAGCACAATATTTGACATGGTTCATTCTTACAGCTTGCAATAGCTTGTGTGTCATTGTATCGATTTATATATTTTTAGACCCTAATGGTTATTTTTAGTCTCTTGTCTCCATAGTGATAAACTTAGCAAGTGAACTGTCGAGTTTGAAGCACCAATTTTATGCTGCTATGTAGAACCACAAATAAAACAAGGTAGTTTCACAAAGTATGCAGAAATTCAAAAGGGTATCTACTTGAAGAAGATACCCTGAACCCCTTGTGAGATAAAAAGATTCCTGAAGAATTATGAAGCTTATAGATTGAAGACTATGGGCTGGATTTTCATTGACCCGTGGAGGTGGGTTTGGAGGCGTGTGGGGGGTTAAAATTGCGAAAACTGGCGGGCGGGCACAAGCCCACCTCCATCCCGCCTCCACGCAATTTTCATGAAATTGTGTCTGCTGGTCCCGACTCCGTCCCGCCTCTAAGAGGCGGGATAGGCTGTTAAGACCCTTAACAAGCACTAAATTGCCTCTATAATGCCATTTTGAATGGCCTTTGTGATTTTAACCCTTTTTCTATGTGAAGCACGCCTGTTCTGAACCACGAATGTGAAACCTGGCGGGAGAACATTTGGATAGCTGACTATTGCTGGCTGGATGGATGGATGGCATATCTGGGAGTGGCGGTGGATGGGAGACATATCTGGGAGTGGTGGTGCAAAAATATCTGGGAGCAGACTTAGGGCTGCTGCTGCTCATTTTGCATCCAGGTCCTCTCACAGCAAAGGCCAGGCAGTCTTTGCAGACCTTCAATGCAGCAGCAATGATGACATCATCAGAGGCGACTTTCAGACTGAAAACACTGATTGGGTCATGGGTTCCCACATGCTGGAACTCAATTGCCCAATTAGGTGAAAATTGCATCAATCTCCCACATCCAATTGCAGTCGGGTGGATAACACGAAAAGTGGATGACACGACCCCAACCCGCCCCAGTATCAAAATCCAGCCCTATAGGTGTGGACACTCAAGCCTAGATTTTCTGCTGTGACTGTGGTTTAGACCCAAATGGCTACTTTAACAGACTCAAATGGAGGTATAATAGGAAAATACTGAAGATGCTGGAAATCTGAAATAACAACAGTAAATGTTTGTCTACATTTCCAGCTTTTTCCAGTTCTGATGAAGGGTCCCAGACCTGAAACGTTAACTCTGTTTCTCTCTCCATGGATGCTGCCTGGCCTGCTAAGTATTTCCAGCATTTTCTGTTGTTATTTCAAATGGAGGTATGCTGTTTTTACCCAATTTTTGGAGGTCAGTTTATTAGCATGGCTTCAGGTTCAGATTAGATGGGTGCAGGGGACACAGTAGGGGTTATATTTTGACTATCGGGCGGCCGACTGGCAGAGCACGCCAACCTGTTGCCCGGTAAATAAAGGTTTGAGTGAAATATTTTCAATTCATAAGAACTCCATTACTGCAAGATGCTGGGAATGCTAGAAAAATGGTCATTTTGGATGTTTATCTTCCATACCTCTTGATGATTGAGATCTACATATGAAAGGTCACACTGCAACGGAACAAGTATGCTTACCTATATTCACTAGCTATAAAAAGTCACCTATGTTTGAACTGAGTCAGACTGAAAGTGAGCTGAGTGACAGATTTGAATGCAATACTGGGCTGGGCACATTTACGGGAATGTGGTATGCCAGAGATTCCTGATGGTGATTCAGAAAACAGCTAAAACGCTTGTTGAATGCAGATTGTGCTTTTATATTTGTAAAAGCAAGGGTTGAATGGAAAGCCATTGCACAACGCAAAGAAACATTGGTGCAGATAGGCAGCAGTTACAATCTTGACTGTAACTTGCAGGAAAAGTAATTTAAAAAAATACCAGGAGAAATGTGGCAGAAACAAAAAACACAAATATAGTAAACTAATTTCAACCTTTGTCCTTCAACAAACTTTTGGTAGAAAAGGTTAACAGCAAGCTAACAGTACCTACACATATAACTCATTGATTGATTCTTGGTCGCTGTTGCTTTGAGAGTGCTATAAACTAATTGGTCTCATCATAGTAATACTGTTATTTTTTGCATTTTTGGAAATTGTATTGTAATGTTAAATAAGCCCTGTAATAATTTATTTTTAATAATAGGGAACAGTGTAGAGGAATCTATAAAGAAAAACATCAATACATTGATATCAGAACTTATTAAAGTGATAATAGGGCTGTTCAGGTGAGAGCTGAATCACATTCTGAATCCAAAATGACCCGATCTGGGCCAATTCTGATTCATATACAAAAACCCAAATTTGCTAAGTGGATATTTTAGTTTAAAATTTGGTCTCAGAAGACTTTTATTTTGGGTTCTGCAAAGCCATTCAAATTGCTCTACGACCAGAAGCATATGGCGCCAGATTCTGCTGAAAAACTAACGGCGTCTGAATGGCGCACACCATTATCAATGCACAAATCGGCCAGTAACTCATAGCGAGGAGGAGTTACCCTGTGAGTTGCGAATTGCCACAAGTTGCTGGCTGATTTGCGCCGCTCCGCCGCAAAAACCTCCTCGTGATTTTCACGAAGTTGCTGCATTTCCATATTAATGGCCCATTAAGCTCACCACGGAAAGTTAAGTCTAGTAATTAATGGCGTAAGTACCCTTTTAACTACGTGATAATTGTTAATGACTGACGATCAACCTCTCTTGCCCAGAAAGGGAACAATTATAAGTATGGAGTTTCATCATTTCAGGTTGCGAATTGTTTTAAGAGATTTAAAAAATGTCAAATTTTAAATTTTTACATTTTTTTTCTTGCTTTTCCTTTGTTTCTTTTTTTCTCTCTCTCTTAATCCAATCTTTCTTTCCCTCTCTTTATTTTGCTTTCTATACATGATTTGACATTGTATTCACCCACTCTAATTCACCCTCCATCTCAGTCCTTCCTTTGTTTATTTCTCAATCCTTTAATCTCATAGGTTAAGGAGATACACTGTTTGTCCCGTTGTTCACCAAGGTCCCAGATGTCCCATTGCCCTCACTGTGCCGTTATCAACTCGCACTTCCAGCAACTTTGTGGGCAAAAAATGTTAAAACCTAAACTTGCAGGAACAAGTCTAACTAATTGGGCACACTGTGAGATGCCCCGCTCCAGCAAAATCTGGCCCATGATGAATTGTACAGTTCTTGACATATAAATGATCTCCCTAAATTCCATGGTATTTCAGTATGTGCTGTGCCCCAGAAACTGTAGGAAGATTTTTTTTTTAATTCGTTTATGGGATGTGGGCATCGCTGGCAAGGCCAGCATTTATTGCCCATCCCTAATTGCCCTTGAGAAGGTGGTGGTGACCCATCTTCTTGAACCGCTGCAGTCCGTGTGCTGAAGGTACTCCCACAGTGTTGTTGGGTAGGGAGTTCCAGGATTTTGTTCCAGCGATGCTGAAGGATCGGCGATATACTTCCAAGTCAGGATGGTGTGTTACTTGGAGGGGAACTTGCAGTTGGTGGTGTTCCCATGTGCCTGTTGCCCTTGTCCTTCTAAGTGGAAGAGGTCGCGGGTTTGGGAGGTGCTGCCGAAGAAGCCTTGGCGTGCTGCTGCAGTGCATCTTGTAGATGGTACACACTGCAGCCACGGTACGCCGGTGGTGGAGAGAGTGAATGTTTAAGGTGGTGGATGGGGTGCCAGTCAAGCAGGCTGCTTTGTCCTGGATGGTGTCAAGCTTCTTGAGTGTTGTTGGAGCTGCACTCATCCAGGGCGTGTATCACCGCTGCTCTGTAGACCATGAGCTTGGTGCTGGGTTTGAGGTCCTGGTCTTCAAACACTCTCTTCCTCAGGCAACCAAAGGCTGCACTGGCACACTGAAGGCGGCGTTGGACTTCGTCATCGACGTCTGCCCTTGTTGACAGTAGGCTCCCGAGGTATGGAAAGTGGTCCACGTTGTCCAAGGCCTTGTCGTGGATTTTGATAATCGGGGGGCAGTACTGTGTGGCGGGGGCAAGTTGTTAGAGGACCTTTGTCTTACGGATGTTTAGTGTAAGGCCCATGCTCTCGTAAGCTTCGGTGAAGGTGTTGACGATGGTTTGGAGTTCGACCTCCGAGTGAGCGCTGACGCAAGCGTCGTCTGCATACTGTAATTCGACAACAGAGGATGGGACAACCTTGGATCTGGACTGGAGGCGACGGAGGTTGAACAGTTTCCCGTTTGTTCTGTAAATTAGCTCCACTCCAGCGGGATTGGCCTATCCATTGGCAGGATAGGCGCACCAACGTCAGTGTTCTCGCTCAGGCCAACATCCCCAGCATCGAAGCTTTGACCATGCTCGATCAGCTCCGATGCCCGATACGAGACTCCCAAAACAAGCGCTCTACTCGGAGCTCCGACACGGCAAGAGAGCCCCAGGTGGGCAGAGGAAACGCTTCAAGGACACCCTCAAAGTCTCCTTGAAAAAGTGCAACATCCCCACTGACACCTGGGAATCCCTGGCCCAAGACCGCACAAAGTGGAGGAGAAGCATCCGGGAAGGCACCGAACACCTCGAGTCTCTTCACCGGGAGCAAGCGGAAGCCAAGCGCAAGGAGCGCACGTCAACCCAAGCACCCCACCCACCCACCCACCCCTTCAACCACCGTCTGCCCCACCTGTGACAGAGACTGTAGGTCCCGCATTGGATTTGTCCTGCTTCTTGTGGACGTTGAATAGTGAAGGAGGGTGCTCAGCCTGGAATATCTGTTGTAATATTCATTTCAAAAAAAGAAAACTTGTACTGTTTGTAAACCTTATGCTGCACTGGGGATGATGATTCTAAATTAACCATCCAAAATAATGGATTGAAATTCTGAAGTTTTCAAAATATACAGTGCTATTGATTGATTGATGCTTTAACCTTCAAGATGCAAGAAGTAGGAGAGCCATATCTGTTCAGTCAGATAAGGCACTGCCTCCCCTTAGTTATGCAAAGATCGTCTTTGAAGCATATATTCATCATCTCCACATACTGCACATCAATCAGGGGGGAAAGCAGGCTTAAGATCAGAACAATACGGATTGCAGAATCTGCAGAATTTCAGTGCAAGCCACTTTGATTGTAACAAGTTTAAATAATTTCCTGTGTTATTGTTTAGTAATTGGGTAAAATATCAGACCTTGATCCTTTTTCTATAAACATTTAAATAATACATCTACACACTAACAATTTAAAAGACGGCAATATTTAATGGTCCAGCCACGACAACGACTATGACTTCTGGATGTTTATTTCTTCAGGAAAAAAAAACTGTCAAAGCTCCCTTCCTCTTTCGAAGAGCTAAGATGTAGAATGAATTGCCTGTAGCTTTATGATTTACACTTTCCTTCATCCTTGAACAAAAACATTTAGTGAAACACCTGTTTCCAGCAGCTCAGCGTGGTATGCAGTATAAGGTTTTGTCGTTAATTTTAATCCATTTTTAAAATGCGTTTCACATTTTGTTATAGTAATACATTTTGATTGTAAATTTCTGCAAAATTCATGCTTTTTCTTGTAAATTTTTCTGCAGCTAAGTATTCCATATCGACAAGATAGCGCCTGATGTGTGGCAATGCTACTAAAATTTTATGTAGTGTTGTGTTTCTGCAATGACTCAGAAAATTTTACAGACATTCTTTTCGAGGAACTGCCTGTGATATTTCCCTGATCTAACAGTGACAGTCGACAATGAAAAATTATGCTGCGACTCCAGCCACCAGTTCTGTTCCACATGTATTAGCAACTGTAAATATCTTGAAGTCTTATGATTACTGGTACAAAATTCTGTGTGTTTTATTATTTGATCAAATAAAATGTAATATAACAGCAACAATATAAGTGCCCTCTTAAATATTAAGCTTTAGCTGATTCAGCTCTAACTGTCTGAGCGCTCTAAGACCTATAGTTTTAATAAAAGGCTTTTTTTACTGCTACATATACTGGAATAGTCCTACCTGCACCTGTCTTATGCTTTCTCTGGCTCTTGAGCAGAAAAAGAAAGAGAAAATACTTGTAAATGTCACAGCAATGTGAGCCATGAAGAGAGAAAGAGATGGAGAGAAAAAACAGAACGTTAGACCAATTAGCTTAATGTTGGTGGTAGGAAAGATATAATGGAATCCTTACTCAAAAATGTAATAGAAAAACATCTAGAAAATGAAAATATAATAGAGTAGTCAGCATGGATTCCAAAAGGGAAAGTCATGCTTGAACAACCTTACTGAATTCTTTGAAGAAGTAACAAAATGGGTAGATAAGGGTAATGTAGTTGACGTAAGATATTTGGATTTCCAAAAAGCCTTCAATAAGGTACCGGATAGTAGACTCACGATTAAGATCAGAACATGTGGAGTCAGGGGACAAGTAGCAGAATGGATAGCAAGCTGGCTACAAAACAGAAAACAGAGAGTAGGGGTTAAAGGTAGTGACTCAGATTGGCAAATGGTGGAAAGTGGTGTTCCACAAAGATCAGTGCTGGGACCACCATTTACATAAACGATTTGAACTCGGGAATCAGAAGTACAATTTAAAAATTTGCGGATGACATCAAATTAGGGAGTGTAGTTAATACAGAGGAGGACTGCGACAAAATACAGGAAGACATTAATAAACTTGCAGAATGGGTGTGTAATTGGCAAATGAACTTCAATATTCATACATTTTGGAAGGAAGAATAGGGAGGTCACATACTCCTTGGAAAATAAGTGTCTAAATGGGGTAGAGGAACAGAGGTGATCTGAGGGTACAGATACACAAATCACTAAAAGTAGCAACGCAGGTTAATAAGACCATAAAAAAGCAAACAAAGCACTGGGGTTCATTTCTAGTGGGATAGAATTGAAAAGCAGACAAGTTATGTTACACCTGTATAGAAACTTGGTTAGGCTACACTTGAAGTACTGTGAACAATTCTTTTCTCCATATTGTAAAAAGAACATAGAGGTACTGGAGAAGGTGCAAAAAAGATTTACTAGAATGATACCAGAACTGAGAGGTTATATCTATCAGAAGAGATTGAACAAGCTGGGGCTCTTTTCTCTAGAAAAGAGAAGACTGAGGGGTGACCTGATAGAGGTCTTTAAGATTATGAAAGGGTTTGATAGGGTAGACGTAGAGAAGATGTTTCCACATGTGAACAAGTCCAGAACTAGGGGCCATAAATGTAAGATAGTCACTAATAAATCCAATGGGGAATTCAGGAGAAACTTCTTTACCCAGAGGGTGGTTAGAATGTGGAATTTGCTACCACAAGGAGTAGTTGAGGTGAATAGCATAGATGCATTCAAGGGGAAGCTAGGTAAGCACATGAGGGAGAAAGGAATAGAAGGATATGTTGATGGGGTTAGATGAAGAAGGGTGGGAGGAGGCTCTTGTGGAGCATAAAACGCTGGATTGGATCTGTTGGGCCGAATGGCCTGTTTCTGTGCTGTAAATACTTTGTAACTTTGTAATTTAAAGTTATGCCCCCTAGTTCTGGGCTCCCCCCACCAGAGGAAATAGTTTCTTTCTATCTACCCTAGCAACTCCTTTAATCATCTTAAACACCTCAATTAGATCACCCCTTAATCTTCTATTCTCAAGGGAATACAAGCCTAGTCTATGCAACCTGTCCTCATAATTTAACCCTTTTATCAGGGTAATGTTTCATCAATATTTCTCTCTTAACAAACACCACCAAAAATAGATTATCTGGTCATTCATTCGTTTGTTGTTTGTGAGCTCTTGCCAGGCACAAATTGGGTGCTGTGTTTGCTTACAGCACAACACAAATTTGTAGGCAACCAACACAGTAACAGTAAGTGCACTTCAAAATAATTAATTGTTGCAAAAGTGTGGTTAAGGCACTATATGAATCGGATTTTTTTCTTCTTAATTACCAGTGTGGACGAATGACACTACAGAGGCAACTATTCATGCGGGCTGCAATGTTGCTGCATTACCTTTGGGAGGAGGGGAGGAGCTTCACAGAATATTTCATACAATCATAGAATAGTACAGCACAGAAGGAGGCCATTTGGCCCATCGAGTCTGCGCTGGCTCTTTCGAAGAGCAGTTCAGTTAGTCCCACTCCCCCTGCTCTTTCCCCATAGCCCTGTAATTTTTTCTCCTTCAAGTATTTAGCCAATTCCCTTTTGAAGGCTACTATTGAATCTGTATCCACCGCAATATCAGGTAGTGCATTCCAAATCTTAACCACTCGTTGCATAAAAAAGTTTTTCCTCATGTCGCCTCTGGTTCTTTTGCCAATCACCTTAAATCTGTGCCCTCTGGTTATTGACCCTTCAGCCATTGGCAACAGTTTCTCTTTATTTGCTCTATCTAAACCCTTCATGATTTTAAACACCTCTATCAAATCTCCTCTTAGCCTTCTCTGCTCTAAGGAGAACAACATCAGTTTTTCCAGTCTATCCATGTAACTGTAATCCCTGGAATCATTCTAGTAAATCTCTTCCGTACCCTCTCCAAACCTTCACGTCCTTCCTAAAGTTTGCTGCCCAGAATTGGACACAATACTCCAGCTGGGGCTGAAATAATGTTTTATATAGTTTTAGCATAACTTCCTGGCTTTTGTACTTTCTGCCTCTATTTATAAAGCCCAGGATCCCATATACTTTATTAACTGCTTTGTTAACCTGTCCTGTCACCTTCAAAGATTTGTGCACAAGCATCGCCTTTAAAATTGTACCATTTAGCATATATTGTCTCTCCTCATTCTTCCTATCAAAATGTATCACCTCACACTTTTCTGCATTAAATTTTATCTGCCTTGTGTCTGCCCATTCCACCAGCCTGTCTATGTCCTCTTGAAGCCTATTACTATCTTCCTCACTGTTTACTACATTTCCAAGTTTTGTGTCATCTGCAAATTACGAAATTGTGCCCTGTACCCCCAAGTCCAAGTCATTAATGTGTATCAAAAACAGCAGCAGTCCTAGTACTGAACCTTGGGGAACTCCACAGTATACCTCCCTTCAGTCCAAAAAACAGCCATTCAACACAACTCTCTGTTATCCAATGGGCTTCAATTTTGCTAACAAGCCTAATATGTGGTACTTTATCAAATACGTTTTGGAAGTCCATATACACAACATCAACTACACTGCCCTCATCCACTGTTACCTCATCAAAAAACTCAATCAAGTTAGTCAAACATGATCTGTCCTTAACAAATCCGTGCTGGCTCTCCTTTATTAGTCCATGCTTGTCCAAGTGGCTGTTAATTTTCTCCCGGATTATTGTTTCTAAAAGCTTCCCCACCACCTGCATTAAACTGACTGGCCTGTAATTGCCAGGTTTATCCTTCTCCCCTTTTTTGAACAAGGATGTAACATTTGCAATCCTCCAGTCCTTTGGCACCACCCCTGTATCTAAGGAGGATTGGAAGATTATGACCAGCACCTCCGCAATTTCAACCCTTACTTCCCTCAGCAACCTACTGATGCATCCCACCTGGACTGGGTGGTCTGTCCACTTTAAGTATTGCCAGCCTTTCTAGGACGTCCTCTTTATCTATTTTTATCTCATCCAGTATCCTGGCAACCTCCTTGTTTACCATAGCTTTGGTAAAGTCCTCTTCCTTGGTAAACACTGATACAAAGTACGATGTTCCGATGAAAGCAGTGCAATGGCGTACCCAATGGGTGTTCCACAGTTCCTGATCATGATGGACAGGGCTGCTGGTTCTATACTTCATGGGTCACGAATGCTTGTACATTGCGCACACCTATAATGCTGTTCACTCATTAACTTCTCAAGGACCAATACAGCAATTCCCAGACACAACTGGGTTAGAAAGACCTATTTTTCTGCTTGTTCTTTTGATACATTTTCTTAAACTTCCTTTCTGTCTTTTTCTCTATCTCTCTTAATCCACTGTATTTCTTTCCCTCTTTTTATTCCTCTTCCTGTCTATATTTCGTTTGACTCTTAATTCACCGTATTTCCTTCTCTGTCTTTTGCTATGTTTTTTTCTCTATCCTTTTCTTTCATAAAGGAGATAAGCCCTTGGGCACAACGTTCACGAGGTCCCAGATGCGACATTGACATCGGTGCGCCCTTATCAGATCAATGTTCTCAAAATATGTGGCGCAAATATAATGCAATGTCAATTGTAAGCATCGAAGTTCACTTAACGTCATTCACCAGCAAACTCGTTTTTGCAGCAATTTCTGGCCCAAAACGTGCGGTAAATGCAGACACAAAACCGTGTCCTAGCACTGTGTGGCACGACATGTTGTAAAATCAATATAGTAAATTAGACTTTTAAGGGGCGTCAAAAACAAAGGGAAGAGAAAGGAACATTTGAATCAAAAAAACTAAAATGATTAAAAAGGGAGGAAATAGCTTCTAGTGCCTACAGATAATGGACACTCGGATGTTCATTAAGTTTTAAAGTAGGAGAGGTAATAGGAGAAAGACGATGAAACATCACACCAGATAGAAAATGGGAGCATTTCCCTGAAATCTGGGGTTCATTTCAAGAAAGAAGATTTTCTTGAAATCCGGGGTTCATTTCAAGAAGGAAGATTTTCCTGAAATCTGGGGTTCATTTCAAGAAGGAAGATTTTCTTGAAATCCGGGGTTCATTTCAAGAAGGAAGATTTCCCTGAAATCCGGGGTTCATTTCAAGAAGGAAGATTTTCCTGAAATCCGGGGTTCATTTCAAGAAGGAAGATTTTCCTGAAATCCGGGGTTCATTTCAAGAAGGAAGATTTTCTTGAAATCCGGGGTTCATTTCAAGAAGGAAGATTTTCCTTGAAATCCGGGGTTCATTTCAAGAAGGAAGATTTTCCTGAAATCCGGGGTTCATTTCAAGAAGGAAGATTTTCCTGAAATCTGGTGTTCATTTCAAGATTTTCCTGAAATCCGGGGTTCATTTCAAGAAGGAAGATTTTCCTGAAATCTGGTGTTCATTTCAAGATTTTCCCGAAATCTGGGGTTCATTTCAAGAAGAAGAATTAAAAAAAAAAATGACCAACAAAAGGCAGGGGTTTCCCTCTGGGGGGGGGGTAGGGGAAGGAGAGAGAAGAAAAAAAAGCATCGCTGGGTGACGAGACGTACGTGTTCGACTGAAGAAAGCCCCTGATTAATGTTTCTGCAGCAAAACCCCCGCGCGGCTTGTCGACGGCAGGCTGAGTGAGTGAGTGGTGCGAGCGAGCGAGCGCGCGCGGCGAGGAGCAGCAGCAGCAGCGCGCGCCCAACGGCTCTTGCTGTCGCGGCGGGGTGGCGCGCGCGAAGGTATTTAAGAAGCAGCAGCGCGTGCCCAACGGCTCCAGCTGTCAGCCTGGGCTGAGCTCGAGCGGCTGCTGCGTTGAGCTCATCATCATCATCAATAATAATAATGCCCATAGCGTCCGCCGCGCAGTCACCAGCACCGCCGCCCTCTGGGCAGCACACACCTCCGCTATTCCTTCACCGAGCAGGAGAAGGAATTCGGTCCCCGCGTCTCCCTCCACCAGAGGCCGAGGACACTGAGGCGCCCGGCCGGCGACATGAGGCACCATCCCCGCAACCAGTCCGACCAGCTCTTCTTGCGCTGCGTCTTGCTGGGCAACTGCAGCGAGATGCCGGCTCACCACGCCGCCGCCGCCGCCGCTGCAAGTCAGAGTCTGGCAAAGCTGGGCAGAGCAGCAGGAGGTGGAGGTGGTGGAGGAGGAGGAGGAGGGATGGCGCTGGGCTGCCGGGTCAGGGTGAAGCAGGGAGCCCATCGGCCCCGAGATGTTCGCACCATCTTCCACCAACCTGAGGATCCCAGAGTGCCGGAGGAGAGGGGAGAAGGGCATTGCTTCGTTCGGTGCTCTGTGCACACCTGGTGCGACCTCTGTGGCAAGCAAATTAACCTGTGCAAAGAAGCTGTCAGGTGTAAAAGTAAGTACAGTGCAACTGCAATTCCGTGACTAGTATTGGGCTAAAAAATGGCTATATTTTGTCTTAAAAGTTTGATTCAATTTTGCTAAATGTATATTGCAATAATTCTAATCGAGTAGATGGCACAATTTATTTTCTGGATATGTTAGCGTTGTGCATAAATGCAATCCTGCCATTTTCCAATCTTAAACCTGCAAATGTTGCTGTTGGTACTAACGTACTACTCCCATGCCTGTGCTTGTTTGGGTGTGGAGCTATTTGTTGATTTCAGTCATGTGCAGACTGAATTACCCAGGGAACTGTCCAATCTTGCCGATTTTGATTGGTTTTGGCTCGTCATTTATCGCCACTCAACAAATCCATCTTTTGCTTCCCCCTTCCCACCCCGCTCATTCCTGCCCTGACAGGAAGAGGAGTCTGGAGGAGGGGGGAAATAGATGTTTTTAAATGAAATGCAACAGTGTACACAATAGATCTTGACTATGATCAATTTGTTCTCATGCAAATTTGAAAAGGGTAAATTGGACAGTATGGAAAACAAGTCCTGTGTGTGTGTCAGATAGACATTTTTTGATTTTTTCAGTGAGCAGACTTGATAACTTATGAGTTGCAAATTAATGATGGTCATTGCCTTGAGTTGGGTATAGTTAGGATCGCAGAGCCCCCAGGGATCTTAATTTGCTCTGTTTATATCATGTATATTATTAAAAATCTTACATAAGATATGCACTTCCTGTTCACAAATATTACTTTCTGTTGTCACAATTTTTGGTCATGCTTTTCTGTTCACATTTACCATTGAAAGGTCATCGACCTGAAACGTTAACTCTCTTTCTCTCTCCACGGATGCTGCCTGGCCTGCTGAGTTTTTCCAGCGTTTTCTGTTGTTATTTCAGATTTCCAGCATCCGCAGTATTTTGCTATCGTACCATTGTATATTGCTATGTATCATTTTCCATTCAATGTTACTATATTAAGGGGTAGTTGCAGGCTCTGGACACTAGGCAGCTGTTTGGAGTAAGTTTCTGAAGTCTGTCTGTCTAACTGCTCATGGGAAATGCCATGGGCAACTTGCGTTACAATAAGTGGAAAATTAATTAAACAATGTTTTGCTGTCAAAATAATGGAGAGGCTAATGCTGCTTGCCATTATTTATGTGCAAATGGTATACAGCAACTTCAAGCAGATGCGCGGTCAAACTCAAATATCCAAAAGTTGCTGTCCGAGTTGCGCCACTCCGCCATTAGCTTTGCGAAAATGACGTCTCACTGTCTGTCTCACCATTGAAATGCATTGAATGGCATGAAGTTGCTGTACTTGCGTGGTACATACGGACTAAACTCACCATAGAAAGTTAAGTCTTGTCCATTCCAATCTAAGTACCCTTTTAATGACGTGCTAAGTGTTTTTTTTAGTTTTGCTCTCTGTAGCTTTTTTAGTATTCCCTCTCAAGCCAATTTTTATTTCCCTTTCTTTATTTCTCTTTCTTTACCTGATTGGACATTGCATTCGCCCACTCTAATTTACACTTCCTTCTCAGTCCTTGCACTGTTTATTTCACAGTCCTTCAATCTGATTGGGTAAGGAGATCCACAGTTGCTTGCCCTGTTCTCAGGTCCCAGATGCCCAGTTTCCCTTGCTGCGCTGTTAGCAGCTCGCACTTTCAGCAACTTGCCACGCAAAAATTTTTAAACCCGAAACGTGCAAAGGCAAGTCTAACTAACAGCAGATGCTGTTAGATGCCCTGCTAAAGCAAATTATGGCCCAATAAGATAAAAGTTAATTAAGTAAAGAGGTCAAATAATGGGCATGATGATGCACTGTTACTTTGTGATTTTTTTAATATAGCTAGAGACAGTACAAATGCAAATTGGACTATTGGTTTGGCTTTAGAATATCTATGTTTATGCTGCTTCTGCCTGTGCGCTCATAACGTTAAAATGAACTGCCCAGGAAGCAGAGCTTCGTACATGTGTCCAAACACACGAACACAGAACTACTATGTCGCTGAACTCAATGCGATGTCCAGCCATCATATAATTCTGGACTGCTGACTGCGCATTGCACTGAGATTGATATCTGTATTATAATGATCCTCTTAGATTGTTAACAGTTCCAAAGAATGTCTTCTTGGGCTGGACACTTCGCAAGTTTCCTGTTCATATGCCACAATGTTGAAACCAACAACAACAACTTGCATTTATATAGTGCCTTTAACATAGTAAAACATCCCAAGGCGCTTCACAGGAACGTTATCAAACAAAATTTGACACTGAGCCACATAAGGAGATATATTAGGACAGGAGACCAAAAGCTTGGTAAAAGAGAGAGGTTCTCAGGAGCGAGAGGTAGCGAGGCGGAGGGAATTAGAGAACTTGGGGCCTAGGAAGCTGAAGGCACTGCTGCCAATGGTGAAGCGATTAAAATCGGGGGTGCACAAGAGGACAGAATTGGAGGAACGCAGGGTTGTAGGGCTGGAAGAGGTTAGAGAGATAAGGAGGGACAAGGCCATGGAGGGATTTGAACACAAGGATAAAAATTTTAAATTAGAGGCGTTGCCAGACTGGGGATTATTTATGTAGGTCATCGAGCACAGGGGTGATTGGTGAAGGGGATTTGGTGCGAGTTAGGAAATGGGCAGCAGAGTTTTGGATGAGCTGAAGTTTACGGAGGGTGGAAGGTGGGAGGCCGACCGAGGACATTGGAAAAGTCTTGTCTGGAGGTAATAAAAGCATGGATGAGAGTTTCAGCAGCTGATGGGCTGAGGTAGGAGCAGATTAAACATTGGAATAACTTTATTACAGTAATAATGTGAGGAGCAGAATTATTACAATAATGTTGATCCTACAAAAACTGAAATAAATGTTTAAGACACAACAATTAAAATTAAAAAAGTAAACACTTTGATTTTCCTGACCGTTGCCCCTATTCTCTCTTTCCCATTTCCTCTCTGTCCTACTTTTTAACTTTAATTTTTCTTCTTTTTCTACCAAATCAAACCTATCTTTTCTTTAATTGAACCTTTCTAAAAAAAAAAGCTTTTCAAATATTTTACTTATCTTTATTCATTGTCCATTTTGGCAGTGGGATCAACATTTCTTTAAAGGCCAATTTTTTAGCCAATCGGGGAACATAGATTTGTAAAATTAAAAAGGTTGCAAACATGTCAACATTTAATGTTTTTTATGTGCCAAAGTCAGAAGAGGCTCTGTGAATGAGTAAACTTGTTGGCACTGGAAGGGTTAATAACTGTAAAAATCAAAACAATAATGAATTTAGTAGTGCTATTTTGTAGCAGTGTGGGACTGCTAAATTAAAATTACAGCATATACTTGTGCAGGTAAATTCACAGTTAGAGACTAAAGAGCTGATTTTATTGGCCTGTATTACTGGTGTGGAGCCTCACTTGCTGAGAATGTCTATTGAGAAACAGGTGCAAACCTCACAATTTGCCTTCTGGAAATTTGGCCCTCTGACATTTTACAATGAACTGGAAGATAAGCGACGGCGGGCAGTGGTTTTACTGCAAAATAAACCACAAAATAATTTGAGACTGCAGGACTTGTATGCCTGTAGGTTTTTGCATTACTATCAATGTTTCTGTTTATTGAAATAATGAGGTAAGCTGCTCCCTGTCTAATCACAACAGGCAAGTAAAATAGCCTGACTGCTGTATATGGAGTTATGACGTGACTAATGGTATGGCAAAATTGATTAATACACAATTTCAGTAAATCTCAGCATAAATATTTATTTTCTTTCCCTCCCTCCTTGTCCTTCCCTCCTTGTCCTTCCCCCTCCTCCCTCCTCCCTCCTTGTCCTTCCCCCTCCCTCCCTCCCTCCCTCCTTTTCCCTCCCTCCCTCCCTCCCTCCTTTTCCCTCCCCCCCTCCCTCCTCCCTCCTTGTCCTTCCCCTCCCTCCCTCCTTTTCCTTCCCTCCCTCCCTCCATTTCCCTCCCTCCCTCCTTTTCCCTCCCTCCCTCCCTCCTTTTCCCTCCCTCCCTCCTTTTCCTTCCCTCCCTCCCTCCTTTTCCTTCCCTCCCTCCCTCCTTTTCCTTCCCTCCCTCCCTCCTTTTCCTTCCCTCCCTCCCTCCTTTTCCCTCCCTCCCTCCTTTTCCTTCCCTCCCTCCCTCCTTTTCCTTCCCTCCCTCCCTCCTTTTCCTTCCCTCCCTCCCTCCTTTTCCTTCCCTCCCTCCCTCCTTTTCCTTCCCTCCCTCCCTCCTTTTCCTTCCCTCCCTCCCTCCTTTTCCTTCCCTCCCTCCCTCCTTTTCCTTCCCTCCCTCCCTCCTTTTCCTTCCCTCCCTCCCTCCTTTCCTTCCCTCCCTCCCTCCTTTTCCTTCCCTCCCTCCCTCCTTTTCCTTCCCTCCCTCCCTCCTTTTCCTTCCCTCCCTCCCTCCTTTTCCTTCCCTCCCTCCCTCCTTTTCCTTCCCTCCCTCCCTCCTTTTCCTTCCCTCCCTCCCTCCTTTTCCTTCCCTCCCTCCCTCCTTTTCCTTCCCTCCCTCCCTCCTTTTCCTTCCCTCCCTCCCTCCTTTTCCTTCCCTCCCTCCCTCCTTTCCTTCCCTCCCTCCCTCCTTTTCCTTCCCTCCCTCCCTCCTTTTCCTTCCCTCCCTCCCTCCTTTTCCTTCCCTCCCTCCCTCCTTTTCCTTCCCTCCCTCCCTCCTTTTCCTTCCCTCCCTCCCTCCTTTTCCTTCCCTCCCTCCCTCCTTTTCCTTCCCTCCCTCCCTCCTTTTCCTTCCCTCCCTCCCTCCTTTTCCTTCCCTCCCTCCCTCCTTTTCCTTCCCTCCCTCCCTCCTTTTCCTTCCCTCCCTCCCTCCTTTTCCTTCCCTCCCTCCCTCCTTTTCCTTCCCTCCCTCCCTCCTTTTCCTTCCCTCCCTCCCTCCTTTTCCTTCCCTCCCTCCCTCCTTTTCCTTCCCTCCCTCCCTCCTTTTCCTTCCCTCCCTCCCTCCTTTTCCTTCCCTCCCTCCCTCCTTTCCTTCCCTCCCTCCCTCCTTTTCCTTCCCTCCCTCCCTCCTTTTCCTTCCCTCCCTCCCTCCTTTTCCCTCCCTCCCTCCCTCCTTTTCCCTTCCCTCCCTCCCTCCTTTCCCTTCCCTCCCTCCCTCCTTTCCCTTCCCTCCCTCCCTCCTTTCCCTTCCCTCCCTCCCTCCTTTCCCTTCCCTCCCTCCCTCCTTTCCCTTCCCTCCCTCCCTCCTTTCCCTTCCCTCCCTCCCTCCTTTCCCTTCCCTCCCTCCCTCCTTTCCCTTCCCTCCCTCCCTCCCTCCCTCCTTTCCCTTCCCTCCCTCCCTCCCTCCCTCCTTTCCCTTCCCTCCCTCCCTCCCTCCCTCCTTTCCCTTCCCTCCCTCCCTCCCTCCCTCCTTTCCCTTCCCTCCCTCCCTCCCTCCTTTCCCTTCCCTCCCTCCCTCCTTCCTTTCCCCTCCCTCCCTCCCTCCTTCCTTTCCCCTCCCTCCCTCCCTCCTTTCCCTTCCCTCCCTCCCTCCCTCCTTTCCCTTCCCTCCCTCCCTCCCTCCCTCCTTTCCCTTCCCTCCCTCCCTCCCTCCCTCCTTTCCCTTCCCTCCCTCCCTCCCTCCTTTCCCTTCCCTCCCTCCCTCCCTCCTTTCCCTTCCCTCCCTCCCTCCCTCCCTCCTTTCCCTTCCCTCCCTCCCTCCTTTCCCTTCCCTCCCTCCCTCCTTTCCCTTCCCTCCCTCCCTCCTTTCCCTTCCCTCCCTCCCTCCTTTCCCCTCCCTCCCTCCTTTCCCTTCCCTCCCTCCCTCCTTTCCCTTCCCTCCCTCCCTCCCTCCTTCCTTTCCCCTCCCTCCCTCCTTTCCCCTCCCTCCCTCCTTTCTCTTCCCTCCCTCCCTCCCTCCTTTCCCTTCCCTCCCTCCCTCCCTCCCTCCCTCCCTCCCTCCCTCCCTCCTTTCCCTTCCCTCCCTCCCTCCCTCCTTTCCCTTCCCTCCCTCCCTCCTTTCCCTTCCCACCCTCCCTCCCTCCCTCCTTTCCCTTCCCTCCCTCCCTCCCTCCTTTCCCTTCCCTCCCTCCCTCCCTCCCTCCTTTCCCTTCCCTCCCTCCCTCCCTCCTTTCCCTTCCCTCTCTCCCTCCTTTCCCTTCCCTCCCTCCTTTCCCTTCCCTCCCTCCCTCCTTTCCCTTCCCTTCCCTCCCTCCCTCCTTTCCCTTCCCTCCCTCCCTCCTTTCCCTTCCCACCCTCCCTCCCTCCCTCCTTTCCCTTCCCTCCCTCCCTCCCTCCTTTCCTTCCCTCCCTCCCTCCCTCCTTTCCCTTCCCTCCCTCCCTCCCTTCCTTTCCTTCCCTCCCTCCCTCCCTCCCTCCTTTCCCTTCCCTCCCTCCCTCCCTCCTTTCCCTTCCCTCCCTCCCTCCCTCCTTTCCCTTCCCTCCCTCCCTCCTTTCCCCCTCCCTCCCTCCTTTCCCTTCCCTCCCTCCCTCCCTCCTTTCCCTTCCCTCCCTCCTCCCTCCTTTCCCTTCCCTCCCTCCTTTCCCTTCCCTTCCCTCCCTCCCTCCTTTTCCTTTCGCCTCCCTCCCTCCTTTTCCTTTCCCCTCCCTCCCTCCCTCCCTTTCCCCTCCCTCTTCCTTTCCCCTCCCTCCCTCCCTTTTCCTTTCCCTTCCCTCCCTCCCTCCTTTTCCTTTCCCTTCCCTCCCTCCCTCCTTTTCCTTTCCCCTCCCTCCTTCCTCCCTCCCCCCTCCCCCCTCCTCTTCCCTCCCCCCCTCCTCTTCCCTCCCCCCCTCCTCTTCCCTCCCCCCCTCCTCTTCCCTCCCCCCCTCCTCTTCCCTCCCCCCCTCCTCTTCCCTCCCCCCTCCTCTTCCCTCCCCCCCTCCTCTTCCCTCCCCCCCTCCTCTTTCCCTCCCCCCCTCCTCTTTCCCTCCCCCCCTCCTCTTCCTCTTCCCCCTCCTCTTCCTCTTCCCCCCTCTCCTCCTCTTCCCCCCCTCTCCTCTTCCTCTTCCCCCCCTCCACCTGTTCCTCTTCCCCCCTCCTCCTCTTCCTCTTCCCCCCCCTCCTCCTCTTCCTCTTCCCCCCCTCCTCCTCTTCCTCTTCCCCCCTCCTCCTCTTCCTCTTCCCCCCCTCCTCCTCTTCCTCTTCCCCCCCTCCTCCTCTTCCTCTTCCCCCCCCTCCTCCTCTTCCTCTTCCCCCCCATCTCCTCTTCCTCTTCCCCCCCTCCTCCTCTTCCTCTTCCCCCCCTCCTCCTCTTCCTCTTCCCCCCCCTCCTCCTCTTCCTCTTCCCCCCCCTCCTCCTCTTCCTCTTCCCCCCCCTCCTCCTCTTCCTCTTCCCCCCTCCTCCTCCTCTTCCTCTTCCCCCCCCTCCTCCTCCTCTTCCTCTTCCCCCCCCTCCTCCTCCTCTTCCTCTCCCCCCCCCTCCTCCTCCTCTTCCTCTTCCCCCCCCTCCTCCTCCTCTTCCTCTTCCCCCCCCTCCTCCTCCTCTTCCTCTTCCCCCCCCCCCTCCTCCTCCTCTTCCTCTTCCCCCCCCCCCTCCTCCTCCTCTTCCTCTTCCCCCCCCCTCCTCCTCCTCTTCCTCTTCCCCCCCCCCTCCTCCTCCTCTTCCTCTTCCCCCCCCCCTCCTCCTCCTCTTCCTCTTCCCCCCCCCCTCCTCCTCCTCTTCCTCTTCCCCCCCCCTCCTCCTCCTCTTCCTCTTCCCCCCCCCTCCTCCTCCTCTTCCTCTTCCCCCCCCTCCTCCTCCTCTTCCTCTTCCCCCCCTCCTCCTCCTCTTCCCCTCTCCCCCCCTCCTCCTCTTCCCCTCCCCCCGCGCCTCCTCCTCTTCCCCCCCCCCCACTCCTTTTCCATCCTTGTACTAGCATAGGGAGTTCCAGTCTGCTGATACTATCCTGCTTCTTGGTTAGGGAGGGATGAAGCTCTTGAGAATTGCCCAAACTGTGACCCATTTAGTTTGGAGATTCTGGATGCTAAGGCTTCATTGAAGAGGGTTACATGTGAGAGCAGGGAACTTAGTATTGATATTTGTGATAGGCAGCCACTTATATTTCTTTAATGTTAATTAAATGAATAATCATGTCAAAAATAACATTCTTGCAATTCTCAACATTAGAAAGAGGTTAAAATGGTTAACATTGAAGGTTAATTTGGTTTAGTTTAGTAGCAGAATGATGAAAGACAGTGTAGCCTATGTCCTTTATGCTCTTTGTCCCAATTTTTTTTTGCTGTATAGCAAAATTGTAAATGTATTTATAATGAATGCGCTTATACTTTCGCTCCAGTGAACAGCGGAAACCTTCTCCTGCTGATCTTACAGATCAGGAAAAATGTCAATATGGTTTGTCTTTTGTGGTCTATAGATTAGTCTGTGTGGCCAGAACAAGTATACATCCAAAGCAGTAATGCAGATGATAAAATTTGTGTTTTCAGAAGTGCCGTTTCTGTAAAATGTTTGTTTTACAGCATAAACGTTTATATTCTCTGAACTGTACATATTGGAATATGCAACAGCAATTGACCCATTTCACTGCAAGTTCTGTTCCGTTCGAGCTCGATTGTTTTCGGGCAGTTTGAATACCATCACTGACTGTCCAGCTCCGATCCTGGGAAGGAGAGGTATTCATCAAGGTAATCAACTAAAAGCAGTAGTTAATATATTAAAAAAATAAATCTGCTAAAATAAACAAGTCACAGGAAAATAATTAATAAGATATAGCAATAAATGACAATAGTTGAGAATGCAGACCCATTTCGGGCTAATTTGGGATCCATAGCAATGTTTCTACGGGGCTCATAAAGGGTCACACTACCATCCAAAAGTCAATGTGGCTCAGCTGGTGGGGAGAAAACTCTGATCTCCCATTAATGAAAAATAAAACAAGAAAAAAGGGGGGAAAATCACATGAAAACAAAATATCAATCTAATTTTATTACAGATTTAATCTATTGTTCTTTCCTTTGAAAACAGCCTAGAATTTTGAAATCTTGGCCTTCGATTATATAACAGTTGTGGCATGAAATTGAATCCTCATTTTTCGTTTGGGTACCGCATGCATAATTCTGCATGAGTTTCTTACGCTTGGCCTTTAACAAGTTCTTAGCAAGCAGAAAGTCTTTATTTTATAATTTTTGTGAATTTCCTGCAACCTATTTTTGCACAGGAGTATTCCACACGGCGTCGATAACAATGGACGAATAGCTGCTCATGCTTTCTACGATATTGCGCCATTGTTAAAACACATCTACATTTTCATGAATGAATAGAGGAATATATAGCTCTGACGAAAGGTCATCGACCTGAAACGTTAACTCTTTCTCTCTCCACGGATGTTGTCTGGCCCGCTGAGTTTTTCCAGCGTTTTCTGTTGTTATTTCGGATTTCCAGCATCCGCAGTATTTTGCTATCGTAATATATAGCTCATAGTGTGAGATTATTATTGTGTTTGTAGTTTCTGTAATCAACAGACACATTAAACTTGAAAATGCTAATATGCATGTGGAAAATACATTGGCCCAGATATTGCGGTGGTAATGATGGCGAAACTGTCAGTGTTTGGCGTCATTACCCCTCTGAAATTGACAGCAATTTCAGGACTTAGCGCATGCGCAGATAAACGTGGAATTCCTTAAGTTGCGGTCAGTCATTCACTGCTCCACCACAGGTTGCGTTGTGGAAGTCCCCAGAGTCGGCAGTCAATTGAAATCACATATAAGGATGAAAACTTCCCGTTCTGCTGGAATATCGCTGTTAAACACCCCTCATCCGCCTTGCCCCCCCCCCACCCCAGATAAAGTTAAGCCTTGTTGAAAGAGGTGTAACTGGGTTTTTAACGGGTATTGACTGCAGAACAACTGTTCTGGCCCTGAAAAACTAATTTTATATTTGTGGAATGTCAAATTTTTCCATTAATATGATTAAGAATTACATGGTTTAAATTTTTTTTTTAAAGTTTGTTTATGAGAATTCAGCTTCTACCTTACATGTGTATGTCCCAATCTTTATTTTGCTCTCTGTAAAATTTATATAAAGTAAATCAGAATCTGTGTATTTTACTTCTTGGTTTGCTGTCTCTGAGAATTCGTCAATGTGATTGGCTGCTCAGCCAGTTTGATGACATCACTGTTGCTGGACTCTGGAGATTCACTTGATTTGACATCAGATTCAAATAAAGATTGGGAGAGCTGAAATGGATGCCACAGAGATCGCTAGATCATTGTGGACAGCTTTCTTCGAGGTCAACATCGAGCATCGTCGCTTTGTTGCTGACCGCAAATTCCGGGCCATCATATATTTTAATGTATTGTAGGTACATTGTGAAAACAACCCGTATAACTTGATGGGATGGAGCATGAATCTCCAACGTAAAAATCAGTATTTTAACCAATCTCCAATTACAAAAAAGTTCAATCATAGTTCTAATCAACAAAAGATCAAGCTGATTTGAAAAATATATCATAAAAATATAAGTTAAAATATAGTAGTGAAAAGAAGAAACCGAACTTTGCCTGCCAGACTTGCAGATAAGCATACTTATACATTTAGGACAATAGCACTCCGTGGTGAGAAGTACCTAGCTTGGTGCTGAGACAAGTGTTCTTGGAGCCTCCACTGAGGAAAGAATGAAGATAGCGTTAAAAAAAATTGAATTTAAAGAATTTTAACTCAGCACAATATTTCTCTTCTTTGGCTGTCAAATGATTACTGAACAGAGGTTCACTCTCGAGGTAAATGTAGTAGTGGTGATCTAACTTTCTTCAGTTGAATGGTTCAAACACATTGTTTAATCTGAAAGTTCAAATGGATCCTTAATTTGGATCGAACCCTGCTTGATAGTGGTGTAACATGTTGGTGCTCCAACATATAGCTGCAAGGGTTAAAAAGCAACATGGTTTGGGGGAAAAAACACAACACTCATTTCTCAAGCTAGAATCCACTTGCAGAGGTACAACAATATCAGTCTTTTGAGGGCCACATGTGGAGCCTCCTTTGCACAAACATGATTTGTAGAGTTTCCAAGTCTCTCACATCTGGTATGAGACTCAAGCTGTCCTGTAAGATGTACAACTGTCCTGTGAGATGCACAAATTTGGCAAGAGCATTACATATTTCAGTTTTTGGCTTGCAGATATGCTGACGGAAAAGGTACTTTTAAGAAATATGTAAAATGTTTAATTCTCATTGAGCATTTAACAGTCTGCCTGTATACTATTGAGAAATAAGTCATCTGTCCCTAATCTACTGTTTGAGACTTTGAATATTAGACCCCAGTTTTGTCTGTGGAACTGTTGTAATAAAAGCTGAATGTTTGCAACTTTCCCCTGGTAGAATGAGTAGATGTTTTGCTATAATTATGGGATGTTGATTTCCTGAAATGTTACTGTTCATAAACTAAGGAACATATTGTAAATTGTGTCATTTCATGGAACTACATTTGGTTTAATTTTCTCAACATAAAGGCAGATGCAAAGTCCATGAAAATAAAACCTTATGTATGACATAATTTATAATAGTTAAATAATTAATTTCTTTTATGGGCAGAAATCATAGTTTACTTCTTGTATTCACTTTTCAATTGTGTAACTCTTCACATGACGGTGACAGTGTATGCTCACATCAGTAAGAAAATAGAAACAGATTTAATCTATCAGTCTGCTGCTTTGCTCTGCTGAAACCGTACCTAATTATTTCATCAATATAGTACAAAGGGTGTACTGTCACTTCACTTCCTATTGCCCTATCACATCTTCATCCTAATTTGATATAGGTGATCAACTGGTTTGACCCATTCATGTAACACATTCTTAGTACTGTCGAACTTGTAAAATGTCCTTTTTAAAATGGTCAGTTGTAGCCTGACTCAATTGTAATCTCATAGCTATAGTAAAGCTCTATGATGGCCACTCATTTAGCAGTGGCATTTATTGACAAATAACTTCTTATAAACAGGCTTGTTATCCTTTACATACTGGATTTGGGTTGCATTATAGTGATCCTTGTGGACAGGTGACCCCTGAATCGATCTCATTTAATCAATAAAGTCTGGTCGGAGAGAGTGTATGAGGCAATGCTGGATGAATATTAAAAAAGAAATGGTGTTGGTATGGGACTGTTTGTTTCTTAATGTGCCTAAATTAAATTTTTAGTCTACCTGTTACTCTGTTACTTAAACTTGAACAAGGAAGACAAATCTCAAGATGGATAAAATTTATTTTCAGTACTGATAGTGAACTGATCCATGGGATAGGGAAGTGCAAAAACAGGGTACAAAGGATTAAATGCACTAAGAACGTGGACAAAGAGCTAATGATGGATTGCAAATTGAGGGATAAACAGACTGGTTTTAATGCAAACTGCCAACGTCTGTAACTACTATATTTATCACAGCACATTTTATTTTGTTTATGGTTCCTTTCCTATATTAACTTATGTATCAGGTATAAAGCTGGTCAGACCTCAAACAACTGTGAAGCCAGTGACAGCCCAAGGCCACAAATATTGAGTAAAACTTTCAGCACTGACTAGGCATTGATAGGATATTTTGTAAACATAGTAGACACTTACAACTTAATGTGCTACTTTTGGACATGCAGCAAGGCGTGTGGTGCTAAAGGAGAGCTTTACTGATTCCCTATGCAGGTGCTTCACTTGCAATGTTAACCGTGAAGAAGTCTGATACAGCAGCATTTGGAAAATCACATTGGATTAAAAAGAATGATTGAAGTGTTAGAAGCAACATGAGGTAGCTTAATTAAATCAATAATAACAGTACTATATTAAGCAGCAGAGGAAATGTGATTAAAATTAATAATGACAGCACTGCATTAACAAGCAGCCTGAGACTTACTGAACAGAGTGAAAAGGAAAGACAATGCAAGTAGCAGAGTAAGAAGGAATGTGGGAAATGTTGGGAGCTTGATAACTGGTAATGCTATAGTGTTGGGAACTAAACTCCTCATCTACAGTAGGCTAAATATTCTAATTTAGCTCAGCTCGACTACTTTAGAATAAAATGGACTGTCGTTTTTTTTAAAATGAGAACACTGCACCTGCAGAGAAATATTTTGTACATTTGTACAGTATTTCACATCCTATCATGGTATAGAGAGGAGCAACAGTAGCAAGAGCAAAACCATTCTCTTTTGTAGTTTGCCAAAATGTTGGTCTGCTGGGAGGGGGCAGATATCCCACTGTATTCAATTCTTGTCATTTACAATTGCTAAAATAAAAATAACATACTGACCTCCATTTATATATTTCCCAGATTTCATGTTACTGAAGTTTTTGTGATATTGATATGGTGCATGTGTAATTCCGTTCAGATACTTAAATTTTATTCAAAACCCTCATTTAACAGTATGTTTAAAATCCTTTCTTCAGTGATTTCATACTTTTTTTAAAAATAAGGTAATTTGATCTTTTTGCTTAGAGTGTTAAATCAATGACCAAGATTCATTACTGACATGCATTGATTCTTGCAATACTCATCAATACACACATTTAAAAATATTAAAATTGGTGCCAGACAATAACGTATTAACAAATTCCATTCTCACTTCTTTTCCTTGACCTGGGAAAATAGATTTATGACCATTGAGCTTTTAGTTGTGTGTGTATATGACCTTTGGAATGGTTATGAATAAATAGTTCCTTATGTTAGTGGTGCAGTGAGAGTGCTTTGAGGCTGTGACTGATATTACATTCTTTTACTGCCAAACATGTCTGTTGGCTCATTTGATCTAACCTGAGCGCATAACCAAGTCACAAGATGCAAAATGTAAATAAATCTATTTTCCAACAATAATAGAGGAAACCGACAAAAGCAGAATAGTGGAAACCACTTGAGCATTTAATCTAGGAGCAGAAACTCTGCGTGAGGAATCATGGATATGAGCTCTTATCCTACCACTCTGAAGTACAACACATTGGGCCTGAAATTGTGGTTGGAGGCTTCCCGACCGCAAATAATTGAAAAAAATTATTTTTAGATTCATTTAAGCTCTTACGCTGGTAAAAGCAGACCGTATGCCAGCTTTTACCAGGCATAAGAATTTCACGGGCATTCGCTGGGCAGTAGTTGGGCAAACAGCCCAACTCTCTGCCCGCGAATGCCCTTTTCCTGGGGATGGTACGATCTTGACATCGTAAATTCCGGGGTTTTGCGCATGTGCTTCGCGCGCGAAAATCCGGAACTTGCGCGGCCCTTATGGGTGCGTACGCACCCGTAGGCCCCAGAAAATACGGGCCAATGCACTACACCGTTATAACACCCTGCCTTGGGCATCTAACATTTAAAATGGGTGTTGTAGTCAAATCTATCTATCAAATCAACAATCTGTGGGGGCATTACACAAATTGCATTGCAAAACAATTTAAATTATATAGGATACATGGAGTGGAAATCAGGTTGTAATATTAGGTACCAAATTGGAGCCATATATAGGGTAATGGGTTGTATGGAATATTTATAAAGATAAGAGTTGATCTCCTGTGGCATTGTAGTCACCAAGACTAATTTGATTTTTTTCATGTCGAGCAGGAATTGGGAAGTGGGGGGGATTATGGAGGAGCAAGGGGGATGGGCAGGGTGGGGTAAAGGGAGAGGAATGGAGTGCTGAGGAAGGGGAATTTACATCAGTAGGCATAAGGAGGCTGAGGCTTTGAATAATTGGCCATCAGGAGAGGAGAAATAGAGCCAGTGGTTGGGGTGCTGTGGCTGGGAAATGCAGATGTGGGGAAATTACCATAAAAGTGGAAATGAAAAAAAGAGAACAACCAGAATGATTTGAGGGATTGGATTATGAGGAGCAATTATGTAAATTGGGCATGTTCTCCCTGGAAAGAAGATTGAGAGGTGATAGGATAGCTGTTTTAAGGATTCTAAAGGGACTAGATAATGTAGACCATGACCAGCTATTTCACCTTGTCCTGAACAGTAGAACCAGAGGATGCAACCTGCGGTTGAAGGGGGATAAATTCAAAACCAATCCGTGGAAAATGAGCGAGTGATTCCTGCTCGGCTTGGGTGACTCTATGAATGATGGAGAGGCAGGGGTGCTTGCTTATCAGGCGGTGGTGGGAAGCTGTTGGTTTTGTTTCCTGCTTTATTTTGCCGATTGTTTCACTCAAATGCTTAGATTTCCATTGGTGCTTCAGTGATTCTTGATACTCGCCGGCTACTTGGACTCACCTGTCTTGTAGCAAACCCCCACCCATAATTTTTGAATGTGCTCCGATTTCTTTTTCTGGGGTGGGTGCGTTCCCAATATATGCTTCAAGGTGGTGGGTGGAGGGAGTGTGTGCTGCAAACTTGTTCAGTCGTGGTGGAGTGGGGAGGGGCTGAAATCTTATTTGGGGGAAGGTTGTCAAAATCTTGCTTGTGGGGAAGGGGCTGAAATCTTGTTGGGGTGGAGGGAGATGAAGTCTTGCTTGGGGTGGGAGGTGGCTGGGCTTTGCTCGGTAGCGGCAGGAACGGTGGGAAAACTGTTTTACTGCACTTCTGGCCATTTACAATAGTTTAGAGGCTTTCTACAGATGCGATTCCTCTGATTTTTGCCTTATACATTTTTCTATTGGGCCTCTGTTCCTTTCCATAATTCACTTTGGTTCCACCCATTTAAATTTTTTTTCCTCTGTGGACCGCATTCCTTCAGGCATTCACAAGCACACTTTTGTGAACTTCTTTTACTTTGGCTTTCAATTTAAAGGCTTAACAGATTAAGTCATTTATTTTGCATTTGCTTCATTTTACTTTTTTTTTGATACCACAGATAGTAATTCTTTCCTGGGTCAAATACGAATGATTTATTCAGAATGCCATTTGGACAGTCACGTAATGTTAGGTGGTACCCCATTGTTTTCAATTTGTCATGTACTGATACATTGACAGCACCACCTGCTAGTGCAGTACCTTTTGGAATCCTGAGGCCACTTGCCATTTTTAACTGTAACAGATAATCTAATTCAGAGGCTCAATTAACATGAAAAGCCTAATACACTTCTCAAGCCCAACATCAGAGTACTAGAATCTTGAAAAGATCCACTTCTGTCAGTTAGTTATATATTTAGCGCATTTCAGTGTATATGTTTGTAAACTTGTTTAATCTTGCCTTTCTTAGCATGATTCCATGAATGAAATGTTCATGAGGTAAGGAGGTCATGTACATGTTGCTAGACAGCATTGGTCTTTTAAGTGCATTGCAGCTCTAGTGATATGTGGATATAAAGCTGTCCTCCTCGTCAGTAATAATGATGGTATTGACTGAAAATAATTTCAGTGTCTTCAACATTTTGTAATTTTGTGAGATATTGCATTTTTAGCCCCTTAATCATTTCTGTGGCCAGCTGTAAATTGAGAGCTGGTCACCGATTAGTGCCATTAAGCTGTCTTATCATCACTTTGCTGCCTGGACCACTTACAAGATAACATGTTGAACAGTAGGACGACTTTATTTGATGCGAGAAAATTGCATTCAAAATTGACCTGCTCATGTGTATGATGTGACATATGCCAATCTTAGGCTTTGACTGACTGAAAAACTGGACTTTGGATCCAAAATCCAGTTTCCTGGATTTAACTTCCACCTCTGGAAAGGAGGATGGGAACCAGGAGGCAGAGGAAAATGGGTGTGTAAAGTGTTTAAAACTTTTTTTTAAGCAAGGAAAGGTGTCGAGTAAATTAGATTAGATATTAAAGTTAAGTTTAAAAATAGGAGAGAATAAGGAAGGAGAAAATTATTTAAAAATTTTTTTGTATGTTACCTAGAAAAAAATAACAGCTAAGAGAATTTATATGCCAAGCACATTTTCTGGTCTCTTGATTTGATACTTCAGTATGATTTTAGTAGATATGGGAAAATTCCATGAAGTCTCAATTCAGACCCAGTTTGCAGTGGTCTATCTTCATAAAAAAACAAAATAGAATGTTTTCTGTAGAAAATTGAGGCACATTGGAGCAAACTGAACTGACTAACTCCACTGGCCCCCCACCCCAGGCCCAACCCCACACACAAACTAAAGAATAGCAGTGATAAGTAAGTACAACATACTTGGGATGGAGTTCGGTTAATTTGAGAGTCTGTAGAGTAAAGTGGCACATAGCTACTGATGGTACACACTGCATACCACACTATGGTGCTAACTCCCTGCAGTCTTAGTTTTTTGGGTTGCTCTAGTCTAAGGTGCTTCTTCTCATCAGCAAGTATGACCACAAACCGGATAGAGATGGTTGTGTATTTTGGTAAAATTATTAGGAGAATCAGCAGATTTTTTTGCAGTTTCCCCACATTGGGTTCTCTTTCAGGAAGATTAAAACCGCGTTGGAGCTCTGAGGGTGAGTTTGTACTTGTGAGCTCTCATTAACTTTATTTCTTTAGTAATTTAAACAAACTTTACTATCACGTATTTAACTATTGGCTTTTAGAGGAAAGTTATGTTTTTGGGAATTACATTCATTATTAGAATATAAAAGAAGGCAAGAATAGCAAACTGCTATATCACCCGTTTTGATCACAAATATCACTACAACATATCTTTGTGCAAGCTGTTGTGATATGAAAATGCAGCAGATACCAGGTGTTTGCAAACTCTTGTTAAGAGGCTTAACTTTTTGATCCCTCTAAGTTCAGAGACTTCTTGTGAATCCTAGAATTAATTTTTCAAATGCAAGGTTTACACTTTTTAAATGTTTTAAACAGCCTTCAATGAATATATTAACTACGTGGTTTTTTTAATCAAATCGAATTGTAAGGCTATTTTGTGAAATTAATGATTTTACTTGTTCGAATGTTAGAAATTGTCACAAGGGAAAGGGTTTTGTCAAGTAGAAATAAAACAAGACCAGATTGCGAAACTTTAACTTGTTTTGTTTTAAACAGCGGTATGCTATGCCCAGCGTGACCATTTCCTACTGATTGGCACTTTATTGCCAGAATGTTGTAGAACTATGCATTTCTCTAGAAAAAGAAAAGTCACATTATTCATGCAATAGTAGTAAAGTGTAGATATATTTTTTAACCATGAAAAACTGACATTGCCGCATAATTAATATTCAGTTATAATAATTAAAAAAAATGTTTTGGGACCTGAAGCAAAAATGCACTGAATTGAGAATTTGTAGTTATCCATTACTTTTCCTGGTTTTGGAACTCTTGTTATCTATTTATAAATTAAAGAGCAGTTTTTTTTTCTTAACTACTTTACTGCTCCAGAATAAAACATTCCACTGTATGCCAATCTCTGGGTAATAGCTGCTTCTGAGAACCTTATAGAACGCCTTGTTTTGTAAAATGCTCCTCCTTGTTACAAAAACCTTTTTTATGTAAAATTAACTTTTTGAAAACTTCATTATTTAAATCCACATACTTGGTTTGGGATCAATTTTAACCCGATGTTCATCTAAATGTGTAAAATTCAATTTTAATATTTGTATTTGTAAAAGATGAGATGCTATTTTTCATTCACTGCCTACCAATTGTATAACATAGGTTTAATAGGTTTAATATATTATATATATATATATACTAACAAAAATGCAAGCAGTGTAACTTCAGGAGTAAATGACAAAAGCATTAAGATTTCCAGGAATGTGTCAGAAAAGCTATCAATCTCCTTGTGCATTATTGCAGGCAGGGCAGGGGCAGGAAGAACTTTGGAAAAACATTCATGTAAAAATATACTTTTATTTGTTAAAAATATACTAGTCCAAGATGGAGCGGAAATATCAGATGAATGTGCAGAGAACAATTTTAGAACCTGTCTTCTCAAGCACCTGGAATTAATGTCTGGTGATGTTCTTGTCCTGGGGCAGACATCGACCAAATGACTTGCCTTATAAGATATACACAGATATACATAGAAGTTACAACATGGAAACAGGCCATTTGGCCCAACCAGTCTGTGTTGATGTTTAACCTCCTTGTGAGTAAAAAGTTCTATTCACATTTACCTACCCAGTTCTCATAACTCTTCAACCCCTTTAATATGCCATGAACAATGAATGGTCGATTGATATTTAAGGCCTGGAATATTTTATTTAGTGCCTTTGCAGATGGATTATAGAAGTAACAAGGTATAACTATTCCTTCACTCCCCTGTCCCTATACAGGAATATTAATATTGCCCATTTAAAAAAACAGAATTTTGGACCGTTATTATTTTCCAATTATTTTGTTAATCTTAAAAGGAAACACATGCTTCCCCCAGCCCTCATTTCCCAGTAATCCTGTAACAAAAAAACATTTAATGAACACTGATACAAATAAATGTTTATTTTATCAGTAGAACAAATGATCATGAACTAAAAAGAAAACACCAGAATCAATTATTGAAAGTGTCACTCATGTCAGACATGAATTATGCAATTTTAATCTTGTGTCTTGGCTGCAAATTAATATATTATTGTACTTGTACCACGATGCTTCAAAGAATGAAAAATCATTGTCCTTCAGTCTTTGAGAAGAATATATGTTTATTATTTTACCTGTCAAAGAACATCCATTATCTTCTCGATCAAGTTTGTTTAGCTTAACTTTAAGGAAAGATTCTTGACCTTCAGTGGGAATAAGCTGCTGAGCAAATGAAATTTGAAATGGTCGCTGGCAACTGCTATAAGCGAGGAGGCCAAGTAGAATTCTATAACTGCTCTCGCTGGATTTATCTCTGCAGGGGACTTAGAGATTTAATAGAATCAATGAAGCATTGTAAATGGAACTGTAACCCATGTGGTATGCAACAGACTATCATTAAATGCATCTCAAGGACACTTATTAAGGGGGAATGCAATGAGCAAGATCCCATATTTAAGTTTTGAAACATAGTTTTGCTCTATTAACTATATCTAAAACAAGATTACAGAAAATATAATAACTAACTAACCACATCATAAAGTCTTAGTGATTTCACAATTTCGGGCACATTAGCCTATTTGACCTTAAATACTCATAGGATTTACAGTTTCCTGCAAATTCCTGTTCGATTTCCACCCCAAAAATAGCTTGAGTAGAGAATCTTATCCAATATTTTAAGGTGAGGTGCCGTTAATAATCATTAGAACTACAATTCATCTCTGGGGGATGGATGCTGGGGGGAGAGATTGACTGACCTCACATTTGAATGACATTACTCTTGGTGTCACTCAGTATATTTTGGTGTTAATTTTAATCCATGAACTTGTATATCCATATGTTCACACTTGCCTTTTATAATCAATATATTGCAGACTAAAGATTTTAAAACCTGACATTTGGCTTTATTCAGCAGGTCGTGGTCCAACTGCAATAGATATCTATTTTTGTCATATTATCAATTTTAACTTATTTTTCTGATGATTTTCACTGGCAAGATTGGTATGGGCTCCTCCTCCACACTCCCTTTCCATCCTTGCCTGTGTCTCCAAAAAAAATGGATAAAAAGTCTCATAGCTGGATGAAGTTTGACTAAAAGTTACAATAATGGAAAGAAAAGTCAGGCTGACTGCCAGGAGGAAAGAAAAATCCAATTTTGGAAGTAGTTTGAAATAGCAATTACTGAAACATTAATACGCAGACAGAGTAGACAGATCACGTACTGTCTGTATGCTTTGCTATACCCACAGCATAGATACTGTGCTGAAGGCATCACAATACCATATGGGCTTCTCTAGAGACTGGTCCCACACCAACCTGTTTTGATAATACTGTCTCACTTTGACAGAGTCGTGTTGAGACTTGATTGTTCTTAAATGCAGAGCCTATGCATAGCCTATTTTAAAAGGAAATTTTTCTCTGATCAAACCAATAACATTTGTAAATTCAAGACCCATAAGAGCCTTGACTCTCTTGCTTCCACCCGTTAATTTTTCAGCTTTCCAAATATGTCCATCTCCATCATTAGGGATTATTTATATTGCTAATGAGGAATGTTATAAATTAGAATTGGAGAACTGAAAAACATAGAACATTTCCTAATAGCTAACACTCGGGGAATAAACTGAAACAAAATGATCATATGTTGGATTATGGCCCAGAGCTAATCATAGAATCTTACAGCACAGAAGGAGGCCATTTGGCCCATTGTGCCAACGTGTGTTATGACGAAAGGTCACCGACCTGAAATGTTAACTCTGCTGAGTGTTTCCAGCGTTTTCTTTTTTTTATTTCCGATTTCCAACATCCACAGTACAGTATTTTGCTTTTTTATTAATCTTTATGAATCTTGCTGTACTTTATTTGTGTAGAATCTAACACCTTGTCAGGGAGTGTTAATTCGTTTTAGGTATTTTTAAATACATTTTAAATCTTCTCAAACCACTGAACTGTATTTCACCTCTTGTTTCAATCATTTATCACTTAAGTTTTACATATGTAGTTCATAGTGTTGCAAATCAGTATTTGAGTATTGCCAAAATGCCTGGATAACACTTCGATTCGATAGTACCATGAAATGTGGCAATGAGAGGGAAAGTGTGCCAAAATCACATGACTGTAACCATGATGCATTATCCCTTCTCTCCTCCTCGACCTCTCTGCAGCCTTTGACACTGTTGACCACACCATCCTCATCCAAAGTCTCGTCTCTGTTGTCCTTGCTTGGTTTCACTCCTACCTATCCAATTGTAGTCAGAGCACCTATACCAATGCTGTCTCTTCCCAACCCCACACCGTCACCTCTGGAGTCCCCCCAGGATCTGTCCTTGGTCCCCTCCTCTTCCTCACCTACATACAGCTTCTTGTGACATCATCCATAGGCATGGGATCGACTTCTACGTATACGCTGATGACACAAGTTCTACCTCTTCACCACCTCTCTCGACCTTTCCATTATCTGTGCTGTCAGACATTCAGTACTGAATGAACTGCGATTTCCTCCAGCTAAACATTGGAAAGACCAAAGCTATTGTCTTCAGCTTTCATCTCAAACTCCATATCCTTGCCACCAACTCCATCCTCCTCCCTAGCCACTGTCTCGGCTGAATCAGACCCCGAGCTGAGCAGATGACCCTCTTTTCTTTCCACTTCCGTAACATCGTCTGTCTCTGGCCGCTGAAAACCTCATCCATGCCTTTGTCATCTCCAAATTAAATTATTCCAATGTTCTCCTGTCCAGCATCCCCTCTTCCGGCCAACATAAACTTCACCTTATTCAAAACTCTGCTGTTCAAATCCAATTACACGTGACCATCACTCCCATCCTCACTGACCTACATTGGTTTCTAGTCCCCCAGTGCCTAAATCCATCTGTACACTTGAAATCCCTATCTCTGTAACTTGCTCCAGTATTAAAACCCCCTCCTCCCTGAACTCTCCATTCCTCTGAGTCTGGCCTCTTTACATATCCTCTCCTCCCTTCACCTCACTATCAGCAGTGGGAGTCCATCGGTAAATCCCTCTGCCTCTCTATCTCCCTCTTCCCCCTTTAAGGCCTTTCTTAAAAGCTCCCTATTTGACCAAGCTTTTGGACACTACTCCTAATATCTCTTTCTTTGGCTGAGCATCTATTTTTTCCTTGCACCTCTGAAATGCTTTGGGATGTTTCTCTACGTTAAAGGCACTATATAAATCAAGTTAAATAAAAACAGAAAATGCTGGAAATACTCAGCAGGTCAGGCAGCATCTGTGGAGAGAGAAACAGAGTCCTGAAACGTTAACTCTGTTTCTCTCTCCACAGATGCTGCCTGACCTGCTGAGTATTTCCAGCATTTTCTGTTTTTATTTCAGATTTCCAGCATCTGCAGTATTTTGCTTTTATATAAATCAAGTTGTTTGTGTGTGTTTATGCAGGCAATATAACATATCCTGCATTCGCTTTTGCTGGTTTTTGGAGTCACAGCAATTTAGAAAAAAGAAAATGCTAGATTATTAATCGTTTATTTTATTGCTAGGCCCTTTAATATTTGCACAGTTACAAATCAAACCCAGCAGTAGTGAGGAAGCTGTTTCCTAAAGTCAGCTTATCAGTGAGAACAAAAGCTTTGCCATTTGGCTTTGTACCATTTGACAGGAAGAGTGGGACTTTACAAGATTATGCCACTGGACCAAGGTTTTTAACTTGAAAATATAATGTGTTGTCTTTTCATATTTCAGACAGGTAGTGCATTATTTTTGTTGCATATCCCTGCTTTCAAACTGTACTAATAAGAGAAGGGGAATAATTTTTAGAAACTGAAAATAAAACTGCATTTTCTGTTCAGAGGACTGAATGCACCACAGAACACCAGTCATCCTCAGTTGTAAACGGAAACTCCCATTTGAATTCTTCTGACACAAGAAAACTGAGAAAAAGCAGAAATAGCTGGTGGAATTTTCAGTTATTGGTTTTTAGTGAAATTCCCCATTTATGCTAGTGCAGGTTCTGCTTTGTCTGGGATTTTCCACAAATAGAAGAGCTATGCAAGTTATTTCCCTAATTTTGAGTTGTGTGTTTTGGCACAGGTTCTTGTGTTTGATTTCACTGTTGTACCCACTGAGCTGCCAACTGCTTATGTCAGACTCAGTGTATACACCTGATCATTCATAACATGAGATTTTAAAAAGATGAGTCCAGTTGGTTGTAGAGTCTGGATGAACATTTTGGAAAATATGTAACACTGCAGCCAGAGTTTTACAATCTAGAATATTTTTACTTTTGGGGTAACACTGTACTTTTCTCCCCAGTCTTTCATCTCCCTATGTCAGACACAAACTATAGCTTAAATAGCAGGCAGATAACCGTCTCCAAAAATCTCCTTCCATACTGTTCTAAATTAGTTGCTAAAAGATATGTGACCCAAGGATGAAACCACAATGATACTGTTTAAATTTTAATTTGTTTTTTTTTTACAATATAAAGTTTGTGCAGTAAAGTTAAGTGACCCTTGTAGAACATAAGAACATAAGAAATAGGAGCAGGAGTAGGCCATTCGGCCCTTCGAGCCTGCTCCGCCATTCAATGAGATCATGGCTGATCTTCTGCCTCAACTCCATTCACCGGCCCTATCGCCATATCCCTTGATGCCCTTACTAGTCAGAAATCTATCGACTTCTGTTTTGAATATGCCCAATGACTGAGCCTCCACAGCCCTCTGGGGTAGAGAATTCCAAAGATTCACCACCCTCTGTGTGAAGAAATTTCTTCTCATCTCAGTCCTGAATGGCCTACCCTTTACCTTGAGGCTGTGGCCCCTGGTTCTAGACTCCCCAGCCAAGGGAAACATTCTCCCAGCAAGTGTAAGTGTACCTTGGTATACCATAGCACACTAGTGGCATGATATCAACACTACAGAGACACTATACGCATGAGAAATTGTCAGTACAGCTTTACCTGCTTTTCTTGGATAGTATAGACTTCTTGTGGAGGGATTTTCCAGTATTACATGGTATAATTAAATGATGTATCCACAAGTAACTGTAACATGGACATGTAACTTTTGAAATCGACTCTGGTGATTGTTAGAAGTACTAGAAAATTTGGGGTAGTTGTTCTCTGGTGCCACAAAGCAGGCCAAACATTTCTTGTAGCCTAATTATATGCTCCAACAATTTCTCCAGTAATTTCAATTTCTGCATGCAAAGAAGATTCTAGTTAATGACATTATCAGGCAGGAAGGTGTTGGCATTCTGTGCATTCTTTTTGTATTGAATGTTGAAATGCAGCTGCCACAACTTTTGTATTCCTTGTTTTAAGCCTGAAAGCCCGGTTTAGGGACTAGCAACTTATATGTTGCAGCTTCAATCATGATATTGTAGAGGACTGACTGCCTAGCTTTATGTCTCTCAGCTGGTATAGAGAGTAGACTCCAGCATGAACCCCATATACAGGAAACTTTCGTTTATCCGGCACCCAAATATCCGGAATTCTCGCTTAACCGGCAAAAATCATCCTCTGAAAACTCCTCTCAAATAACCGGCAATGTTGCCGAGTCGCAGTCGAGTCTCCGCGAACGCCGAGTGCGCCGAAAAATCCTCTCAAATAACCGGCAATGTTGCCGATCCCGAGTCCGAGTCCGCGAACGCCGATTTAGTCAGTAGGGGTACTTTTCAAAAGTGCCACTACTCGGCCTCCTGGCGCTGTCGCAAGTCCGAAACATTGCAGTAGCATGAGTAGATTCTCCCGTGCTGCTTGGAGTCTCTTTGTTAAAAATAGCCTCGGTAGATATAACTCTCTGTTATCCGGTACTTTCGATAAACCGGCACCACGCCGGTCCCGTCGATGCCGGATAAACGAAAGTTTCCTGTACCACAATAATTCAGTCCATTAAATTCTATCAGAAGTCTGAGAACAAGAGATGGATTCTCTGTACAATCCACCAAACAAGGTTATCATATTCCATCAATTGATAGGTATATGATACAGGCTTTGTGCAATACTCAGGTACAAATTGGGCTGATTTTTTTAAATGAATTCCAATCTTCTGTCAGCTCTCCTAGTTATTTTTACCACTTGTTTGCCCAGTCTAGTTTGAATGTGATTTCCAAACCAAGGGGCAGAATATTTTTTATGATGGAGGAGAATTTTGTATTCTCCTAGAACAGATACAGGTGGGCAATATAACTTTCACTCTTTCCTGACAGACCCATTGACTTGGTCTTCTCAACATTAAAAATACAAACAGTTTGTCCACCCATTTTCTATATCTCTCTGCATTATGTGACAGATTAATGCTTCAAGTGGAAAGAATCCCACCCACAACATTAACCTATCTTTTTCTCTTTCCGGTGCTGGCTAACCATCTATGTATATCTAAGATTTTATGTTTTTTCTTACAATGTTGTGAACATTGCTTATCTTTCAGATGGAGAGGAGATATCAGAAAAAACATAATTTTGATGATATTCAGTATTTGTGTTGATGACAAACAATGGGATCAAACACTCTTCTTCACAGGACTCTTTTTTTGTGGGCATTGTGATAAAAAGATTGCCTTTTCCTTGCATCCTTTAAAGAAATTGTGAATCCAGTTCCGCAACACACCAAATGTGCCACAAGGGTCTAGTCTAAATGACACCAGAATACCATAAGCTGTTAGTTCTGAAATCATCAAGGGTTCTAACTACATGCAAAGGCATTGAGAGAATCACCCCCTTTCTAACTGGGTGCTGTTGTGTGCAGATGAAAAGGGAACAATTTTGAAATAATGCGATCAGGGACAATACTTATACTGCATGTTTGCATTGCCGAAGAATGTAGAGATCTACAATACATACTCGGACACATGGAGCTGATGAGATTTTAAATGATTGAGGAGAGCTGACCGAACAGTTGTGTGTTTTCAGTCCTTTAGAAATTGAATGTTACTAAATTGGTTAAAATGGTCTTTGCATTGTCTGCAATTTTAATGTAGACAATACAAAATAAGAGCACTCGTATCTGTAACACTCTTCTCGGTTTCTTTTGTGTTAGGATAGGTTAGGATAGGATAGCATTTAGTACTTAAATAAACAAGTATCCTCTACATGCGCTGTTCGTCATATTCTAAGTAAAATTTAAAATGTATGCATGGACTGACTATATTTGATCAACACTGCAGTGGTCAAAGATATAACCCAAAACTTGATTTTCAGTGAGAAGAAAATTTTCAGTGGAAACTTTTCTTCTCATTAACCAAGTTAGCAACCATTGAGCAACAAAGAATTTCTGGCTTTAGTCCAGTACAGCATGGTGTTAGTCCAGTAAAATAGGTGTCAGACAGTGGAATTGATTGAACTACAAGTAGTTTTACAAAGGGATAATATTACAAGAAAATAGTCTGATTTAATTATTAGATTGTCCCAGTTTAGAAAGTGCCAGTGTCCATAAACTACACTCGTGTACTTACTGATTAGCTTTTGAAGCTTGTAAAAGTATTTTCCTGAATAATATTTCTGAGCAGTAGAATCCTATTTTGTATAATGAGGTCTGGATGAATAAAATGTTGTTTATCGCAGAATAGCACAGTAAGAAGAATGGCCTGACCAGTACTTAGAGGAGTGAAGTGCGATTTTTCAAAATTTAGCAGTTTCAACTCTTTTTTGTTGAGAAACCTAGGTGAAAGGCGACGGCGCACGATGCAGGACAGCAAAAAAGTTGAAAAGAGTAGTAATAAAGGTGAGATAAATCAAGCAGTAGTAATTAGGTGATATCAAGCTCATAGGTTGTATGAGAAGGGAGCGGAAGGAGCTCCATAGTTTTGAGGTGCTGGGAAAAAATGAGTTAGACTAGGAGACTGTATGATGAGTCTTGACTCCAGCACAGTTTTGTAGTGAGAAAGAAGAGTATGTAGGATTGTGTGTTGAGAGCTTGGGAGCAACAAGTGAAGAAAGTACGAAAGGACTGCTCCTTTGCACTGTCAATAAAATAAGGATAAATCAGGAAAGGTTGGATGCTATAGATAAGGGAAGGATCACCTATCAGATAAGCTTCTGTGCAGTAGGTTAACTGGGCAAGAAAGATAATTACAAAGAAAAGATTGCCCTATATCAAGACTAGCGTTACTAATGCAGAGCTCATCGGGAATAAATTTTAACTGTTTAGAGCTGGAATTTGCTCTTTAGGCTCAGATGTAAATTTGACAGTATTTAAAATAGTGGGTTCATAGTGAAAATTTCCAAACTTAGCTTTGCGTGAAAAGGAAAAAAAATGTTCGGTGTTCTGTTCTGCTCTACTTGAAGGCCCTGTCATCCTGCCAGCTATTTTGGGTGGATATTCAATGTCTGGAACAAGTTAGTCTGTTTCCAGTAGCAACAGTATCTAAATGACATCACCTGCAGCATGAGTTATGGTCCTGGGAATACATAGCAGTAAATGTGATAACGTTGACACTTAATGATAATATTGGGCCGGATCTTGCTGGAACAATAACGACGTGTTAATGATGTACGCCATTATTAATGCGCAAATCGTCCAGCAAATTCAGAGGATGAAGAAATATGCCGCGAGTTGCGAATCTCAAGAACTTGCTGATCGATTTACAGCGCTCCACCGTTTGCTTCACACAAATGGCATCTCATCCTTAGGCCGCGATTTTACCATTGGCGGTGGGTTGGAGTCGGGTTGGCTTGTCGGCGGGATCCAGTCCCACTGCCAGTTTAATCCGCACTGAATTAACAATTTTCCCTTAACTGGGCTGGTTAAGCCCGTCGTGCGCGCTACCCGGCGCAATCAGTGGGTTCGGGTCTGCTGCTTGCCTCTGCTGACGTCTTCCATCCAGCTGCATTTAAGGGGCCCATGCAGCCTTGTTGTTTTTCATTCCTATTCTGATGCTTCTCTGTGTGGCAGATAGCAAAATGACTGCTTCAAGACCAAAGACCTTTCCAAGATTCGATGATGACTCCCTCCATGCTCTTGTGGAGGGAGTGAGAGGGCGCCAAGAGGCACTGTTCCCCTCAAATGGACAGAGGAAGCCTCCTCCGCAAACCAAGGCAGCCTGGCTGCAAATTGCTAAGGAGGTTAGCGCCAGGTCTTTGTGAGCACGCACCTGGGTTCAGTGCCGCAAAAGGTTCAATGACCTGCTACGCATAGCAAAAGTGAGTATAACATCACCCTTGCCTTCAATCTGCTCTCATCACCAGCACTCTGCATTGTCAACCTATTCCTGCACATCCCAGTTTACCCTTACATCTCTTGCACCCTTAACCATCCCTCTCTCTATGTGCAGAATGACTCCACCATTCTACTATGCACCCCTCACACTCGCTATCATTGTTATGCAATGGCAACAACTAACAACGTACAGGGAGGGACCTTGGTATTGGCACCTCACTCCATCTTTCTCACCCTCTAAGCATCTATGTTATAGATTCTCTACACTCGCTCCAACATTCTTGCTCAAACTCCACTTGTGTCCCTCATTGCAGGAAAAGAGAGCCCACAATAAGAGGAAGAGAGGCAGAACAGGAGGAGGGCCACCTTCCATGGCGCACTTGACCACCGCTGAGGAGGCTGCTCTCGACATCGTCTGAGGGGCTGAGGAGCTGGAAGTGGGGGATGGAGAGACGGGCGCAGTAGAGCAAGCTGGTGACAGAATAGATTTGCAACCCTCTCATTTAGATTGCATGAGTGACTGATATGGCATCTGATGTTCATACAGATTGAGTTCTGATCATTTGCACAATGGGATGTGTCTGCTACGTTAATATCACATGTCTAACTCATCCCTTTACTCCCCCACAAGACCATCGAGAGCCCCCCTCCCCACAGTCCAGGAGGAAGAGCCAGAAGACTCCTCAGAAGAAGTTGCAACCTCTGAGGGTGCAGTGTCAGCAGAATTGAGTGCACCCAGCACCAGCGCAGAGACACGCACCTCAGTGGGTCATTCGTGATATAGATTCGTTTTGTCACCTGGTGTATCATAGCTCACAAGTGAGCATCAGCAGATGGTGGAGTCTGGGACAGCAGTGGAGAGTCCTCGTCGGAGGCCACAGGCGCTCCTAGCTCTGCTCTGCTGCATGTGGCCCCTGTGCCTCTGGGGCCGTCCAGAAAGAGAGCGGCGCTGGAACTTCAGGAACAAGTGCAGGAGTCTCTGACAGGGTTTGCAACCACTGTAACTGCGAGTGTGCAGAGAATGGAGGAGTCCATCTCAAACATGAGCAATGCCGTGGTGCACGCAATGGTGAATGTAGGTGCCGCCATGGAAAGGATGGCAACCTCCATGGAGGACATAAATCGGCAGATGCAAATGAACATGGTGACTCTTCTAAATAGTTGCTCTGCTATGGAGGATAGATGGGCATCTATTGAGGAGAGGAACCAGAGGTACATGGACGTCCCCGTTATGAGGACTGAGAGTACAGAGACGGGTCCTCATGGCCTCATTGACGTGCAGCAAGGTGCTCTCCAGCTCTTTGCTAGCAGTGAAGTGCGGGCGACCCATGAGAGGGATGTTGGTGGTCGACAACAAGGAAGTGTAGGCTCCTCCCCAAGCGCTCACACTCCCATGCCACTGCGGAGCCCTCGGTCAGAGCCCCAGATTCCTCACTCAACTGAAATGGCCGTCTCAGCCCCTGCACAGCCGCAGGAGGAGCAGACTGTTGCCAAGCTCTCCCAGGCTCCCAAACCCAGAGGACGCCCGCCAAAGGTGTCGAAGCAGGAGCAGCATGAAAGTGAGCAAGGTGCCTCAACATCTGCTGAAGCCACAGGGGAAGCACCACGTAGAAGCACACGTAAGAGAATGTTAACACACAAATAGTCACAAGGGTAGTTACTTGGGTGTTTTGGTGTAATACGAAGTGAAGATTATCATCGTTATTTCAATTGTAATAAAGAAATGCGATGGCAAAGATTCAAAGAGTTGGCCTATGTGTGCCCAGAAATGGAAGTGTCACAGTGAGGTGTCATGGCGCCTTTCATCTGTAATGATGGTGGTGAGAGTGATAGGAACCCAGTTTATTGTACACATGGTGTGTTAAGAAGGTCGGCCAGATGCTCATTTCCATGTGGCAGCCACATGTGTTTGCTGCGTAAACTTAAGCGAATCTGGAATGGATTAGTGCATCCCTTGCCTCACAGCCAGCAATGTGCTTGCATGCTGGTGGAACTGGCACATCCGCCTCCGCAAGGTCTTCCTCGGAGGAGGAGGAGGCTGTGCACTGAGCCACTTGTTCCTCAGGCAGCGGTAAGTCACGCTGCTGTGCGATGTTGTGCAGTGCACAGCAGACCACGATGATTCTGGAGACCCTGGCTGGTGAGTACTGTTGGGCTCCACCTGCTCTGTCAAGGCCTCTGAATCGCATTTTGAGCAAGCCGATGGTTTGCTCAATGATGTCTCTGGTGGAAATATGGCTTGCATTGTAGCGCTCCTCAGCTTTGTTTGATGGCTTCCTCATTGGTGTCATTAGCCACGTCTTCAGGGGATAGCCCTTGTCTCCAAGTAGCCATCCGGAAAGTTGGGTAGGCGGATTGAACAGCTTAGGCACAGTACACTGCCGCAGGATGAACGAGTCATGTCAACTGCCAGGGAACTTGGCGCAAACATGCAAATTGTTCTTCCTGTGGTTACACACCAGCTGGACGTTAAGGGAGTGGAAGCCCTTGCGGTTGACACATACAGCTGGGTTGTGATGGGGTGCCCTAATAACCCTAATACCCTGCACCCTTGGCAAGCCTGCCATATTTGCAAAGCCAACCGCACACGCGGTTACACTTGCTTCATCTGTGGAGAAGTGGATGTAATTGTGCGACTTTGCAAAGAGGGCATCGGTAACCTGCGTGATGCAAGTGTGTGCGACCGACTGGGAGATGCCGCTGATGTCTGCTGATGATCCCTGGAAGGACCCTGAAGCAAAAAAATTGAGGGCGGTGGTGACTTTGACAGCCACTGGTAAGGAGTGTCCACCCGCTCCTCTGGGCTCCAGGTGTTGGTGCAGCATTGTGCAGATGTCAGCGACTACCTCTCTCGAAAGTCTCAGCCTCCTTTGGCACTGCTGCTCAGTCATGTTGAAGAAGCTCATCCTCTGCCTGTAAACTCTGTGTTGGGGGTATCTCCTGCGGCGCGGTGCAGCCCTGCGCTGACGCCCTCTGCCCTGTGCAGCATCAAGTGGGTGAGGAGAAGGTTGGCGCTCCTGTTGTTGCTGCTGCTGTTGTGCCTGGTTCTGCTGCTGCCGCGGCTGCTCTTCCTCCAATTCTGAGGACCAGGATGAGAGGATATAAATGGTTCCCATTCCGCTGGTATATATCTCAGTTGAGGAATAGATGTTATAAGAGCTCAGTCAATGTGGGGAGAGGGTTTTCCAAGGAGGTCACAGTGCATATGGATCTCCGCTTAAACACTTACAAGCTCAATAGACCTGCAAAATGTGTTCCAACACCTCAAAACACAAAGTTCAGCCATGTTACAGATCCGCTTTTATGCTGCAGGTGCAGCTGTCAAGAATTCAGGTAGTTGCTGAACCCGGCACAATCAGCTGGCATGTTTGGCGCACGATGTGGACCACGCTGAAAATGTCATAAAATGGGAAGAGCCTGGTAAAATAGGATTATGTAGGCAGTTAACGAGCTGTTAAGTGCCTCTCCCACCACTTGGTGTCGGGTCTGATCGGGACTCGCAGACCCGACACTTTGCAAAGTTGCGGGATGGCGGCAGGTTCACAACCCGCCGTCAATCATTTAGATTTTCACTCCTGACCCGCCACCAAACCCGCCCTCTGAGCGCCGGCAAAATTGTGGCTTTAGTCTCCATTATTTTTAAGAACTTGCTGGATTGCACATTAATTGTCCATTAAACTCTCTGTAGAAAGTTAGGGCTGGAACTTAACAGCGTAAATACCTTTAATGATGTGATAATTGTTAATGCAATGCCAATCAACCTCTCTGGCTCAGAAAGGGAACAATTTAAACTGTTCAGTCTCATTCCTGCATGTAGTCAATTGCTGTTAGAGATTTTTTAAATGTAAAATTTTAATTTTTTTCTTAGTATCCTTTCTGACTTTTTTCTCTCTCCCTTAATCCAGTCTTTCTTTCCCTCTTTATTTCTCTTTCTGTAACTGATTTGTCTCTAATTACCCCTCCTTCTCTGTTGTTCCTGTTTCTTTCTCAATCCTTAAATCTCATTAGTTATGGAGATGGACCATTGATCCCGCTGTTCACTGAGGTTTCAGATGCCTCCTTGCCCTCGCTGCGCCATTACCAGCTCGCACGTCCAGCAAGTTACGGCACAAAACATTTTTAAGCTGAAGGCTGCAGAAAAAAATCTAACGGTGCGAGATGCCCTGCTCCAGCAAGATCGGCCCATTATCACATTGAACTGTCTGTTGACTAGAATTTAATTGTGAACTATATAAATACTACGAATCATAACCGAATTAGTAGTGGTTAAGCAACACTTTTTAGGAATGTTATTACATTTTTTTTAAATAATCTCCATTAGTATATTTTTTTCAATTTTGAAAGAGTATAAATCACCTTTTAAAGATTGCAACAAACAATGGCCCGAAAATTAAACCTAATACGCGAGAGTACTCACTGTGTACTCTCGCGTATTAGATCCCGAATTGCCGGTTTCCTGCATGCACTGCGCCTGCGCGGGAAACCGGCACTTCGTGAATTGAAAAGGGGGCGGTTCCTAAGTGAACCGTGTGCGCACTACAGGCTGTGCGCACGCAGTGCACTTAGTTATTTTTCCAGCTTTGAACGCGCAGGTAAGTGGTGAAGATTTTACACACAAAGAAAGCAGGCATAGGACCCCCTTTTAACAAGGTAAGTAGTTAATTAAGTGTTATATTAAATTTTTTTCAACAGCTTTATCTTTTTTAGAGACTTTAAAGAAAGGTAAGTTTATTTTTATAACTTTTAAAAAGATTTTAAATTTTTTCAAAAATGTAATTTTTTGTTTAAAGTGGTTAATTTATTTAACTATACTTATTTTATTAATGTGATGGCTTTTTAAAAAAAAATTAATTGAGGTTTAGCTGTTCTTTTGGGGGTGTGTAGTATTCATAGCTTTGACAGGTCTTCCTGTCAAAACTATGAATGAAAGATGGTGTGCTGCCATTGGCTCTAACTGAATCACGTGATCCCAGAGCTCGCACAAACTAATTGCGCCTCTGAGTCACGCAAGCACTGCATGGTTCCAACAGAGAGAGCCTTTGAAACTAAAGTTCGTGTGGGCCCGGAGCAAAAAGGTAGGCGCGGAGTGCGATATCGCGGGGAATCCTTACCCCCGTGGTAACCATCCATGTTTAATTTCTGGGCCAGTGTCTTAGCCTCTTATTAAGCCTACTAGCAAGGAAAGAATCTACATGTCTTTCTTGGAGACAGATAATATCGACTTTGACAGGCCACAAGGTTCTCTGTTACTGAATGCTTTGTAGCTGATAGACACTTGACATTTGAGTTAAAGAATGAAACGGAAGAACTAAGGTAAACTTCTCCAGTACCACTGTAACAAGGATCTGGGTTGTCCAGATTTGGTCTGCTGTTTGCTGCTTTAGTTTCCCCTGAAGGATAATCGCAGAATGCATGTCAAAAATGTAGCAACACTGCACCCCACAAAACTAGTAGATGTATAATTAAATCGAACAATGAGTAACAGAACTGAGACCAACAAACACAGAATGGCTACTAGTATTTGGCCTCCTAACATTAAGCATCATATTGCAGCAAAGAACTTCCTTGAGAAAATCTAGGAGATGTCATGACTGCCATATTTCAAGATATATGGGAAGCACCTTGCTAGCAGAAGACCAATCTGGACTATGCTGTCAGCCATCTTCACGGCGGACGCTGCCTCATTACATTGAACAGAATGGGGATGAGCTACTCCCTCTGCTTTTATATTAAAAAAAACCCCCAAAAACTCCTTCCTCGTCACCCAGAGAGACTGCATGGCTTCGAGCTACCACACCATCTCTGGTGCAGGCTTAATCATTTTAGAGGTGTAGTGGTAAGGCTTGCAGTAAATGACTGCATCTGGGGATGCAGGAAAGGCCCCTTGTGTGTCTGTGTTGCAGTTGAGGAAACTGCACATCTCCTGAATGGATGCTCACTTCATGCTGGTCTACCAGGAGGACTTTCCAGACTCCACAAAGCTGACCTCCGTTCTGGATGTTACAATACAAAAACGATATTGCAGCTATTGAAAGGATGCAGAAGAGAGCAACCAGAATGATTGAAGTGATGGAGGGATTAGATTATGAGGAGCGATTTCTGTAAATTGGGTATGTTCTCACTGGAGGGAGACTATCTGGCAGGGAGGCTGATTAAGTGAGAAGTATTTCATGAGAGTGAAGAAGGGGCAATTGACCAAATGCACTTTCTCACCTTTTGCTAGATGATTGCAGAAAAGCACCTCAAAAGAGTGACTTTGTAAGTATTGCTGCCATCTCAAGTGGGAAATGGTGCATGGCGGGGAAGGAGGAATCTTGAACCTAAAGATGGAGAGCAAACGTAACTTATTTAAAATTGTGATAATATTACCATATAAAACAATAGTACAGCTTTTTGGTGTAGCACTAATTTCAATAACACCACATACAATGGACTGTCATTGTTGTTAAATTTCCTGTTGGAAGCATAAATGACTCCGAATTTTGATTACATTTCTTTCCATTTTAATAGACTTTTTTGGTTATCTATAACAGCAACATCTTGTCTTATCCAGGCAAAAAACAGCTTTTGTAGGATACTGCAAAGTTCACTGCATTTGCAGCAATGGGTTTAACCAGATTGGCATTCCTGATCTGTGGCAGCTCCAAAAAAAAATGTAACTCTCGATGAGATTTGGGTAGCGAGGCGAGTTAGAAACTCGCCCTCTGTTCCAGAACTTAGTCCTGAGCTATTTTAACTCCTGGACCTCATTTAAATCCTGCCAGCTAACTTCCTGCCTGGACAGGATTCAGGTAAGAGAGAATTTTTAGGCAGGGGAGACCTAAGCTTTCCTTGTGGGGCCCGGAGGAGCACTCCCCACAAGGAAAGTAAAAGAAAAACCTTACCTGTTTGGTACTCTTCTGGCCCTGGCTTTCCACTCAGGCCACCAGTTAAAATTGCTGTCGATCCCAATGACACCAGTGGGACCTGACATGCATATGTAAAGAAGGACCTCGCTGTCTTTGGGTTGGTGTCCTTGCTGCCTGCTCAGTAGAGCAGGTTAAAATCCCGAGTGATGGGATTCTGGCAGTTTTCCATAGAGTAAGCAACCTGGATGATTTTAACTGCCCAGTTTCTGCTGGGTGGGTAGGGTTAAAATCGCCCCCAATTTCTTTCCCCACTAACCCCACTATACAAGAGAGTTGGCGGTGCTTTACTAACAATAGCAAAAATGGGAATGTTGTAATGGGACCATTCAGTCTCTGCTGCGTACTAAAGGAAACCCAAGTAGGATGGAAGTTAACATTAGGTATTACTGAATAGTGATTATGGATTCCAGTAAAGTAGTCGTGTACATCCTTTTGAGACGCACAACTGTGCATCATTTGCGATGCAAAAACTTTTGAGCAAAGTGAATTGTATTACCATGTTGTGTGTACTTAAACTTATGACTATTTTCAAGAGATAACTATGCCCCTTTCAAAATGATTATCCTGCACATCATATCTTGTGTATTCTCTGCACATCTTAAAATGAGGCCAAGTATGAACTTTTATTTTGTAATGCAACATATTAAACCGGTCGATCTAGTAAACTTATTAAACTGGTAGATCTGGTAAAAATGCACGTACTAGAATTTATTGTGCAATAAAAATTGGTACATTTTTAGTACCTACAAGTCAAACATCATCTCTCAAATTATTACCCAGTCTTAAGAAAGCAGGGAAATTGGGTGTGATAAATTATTAACTCCGTATGCTAGTATGGTTAGGACACCATCTAAGACCTCTAACTTGGTACTCCAGTGGTCACCTTAGACGCACTGTTCTGTGCTTTTTCCCCAACTAAAAGGATATTCTGTGTGGCTGTATGGTATGGCATAACATTGATCTAATTTTCTTTTTTGCTGGGTTTTCTTCTGTAGAAGGAACTGTTTTCTTAATTTCCTGTGTACTTGGTCAAATTTTCAATTTAATTTTATTTCTCATTTTTGGATTATTACACTAAATAGTCTTTCAAATTCAGTGTCAACCAACCACTATTGTAGGTAAGCCTTATGATCTGGAGTGCACTTTTTTTCTTCCCAAAATCTTGGTTAAATTACAATATGACCAAGGGATTGTAACCGAATCCTTAATCTGTACACCGGCTACTGGATTGTGTCATTTACTACCATATGAATTCTCCTCTCTCTCTCTCTCTCTCTCTCTCTCTCTCTCTGGCAGACTGGACACAGGTTGTAAACTAATAAATGGTTTTCTATACCAAAGACTGTCAAATGATCTGTACACAGTTTAATACAGTGCTTCTCCAGGCCCCACAAGGAAACCTTGGGCCTCCCCGCTCCGGGATTCCACCCAAGCCCTGTCTATCCATTTAGCTTAGTGCCGGGGATTGTTCCCTTTGGTTCCTGGCGGCTGCCTCCAACCGGCATGATTTTAACGATGAGGCAGCTGCTTGCTGCCGACTTCCCGGCTGATTTGGTTGGGAAATCAGCAAGCGACATGCAAATGAGACCCAGCTGTTCTAATCGACCGAGCCTGCCTGCTGCCACTCCTGGATGGGCTTGCTGCTTGCTTTGCTGCGTTCCTGCCTAGGAGTAAAAATCAAGGCCCTGGTCTAGGCTTGGAATTCAATGACTCTTTCATCCCAACAGCACTACACATATTCATTGGTGGACATTATAGGGTTTGAAATTGGACCTCGTTGTGCCTGTTTTACAGGTGCATAATGGGTGCAAAGAGGCCCAATTTTGGAGACGAACATCCTACGCCCCAAGGATACCTGTAAAACATCTGAGCCAAAATTGGGTTGAGCCATTTTTTTTTCAAGCGTCTGGGGCAACTGCCAAAAACAGGCATTGGGCCCCTCATTTATATATGCAAGAGGCCTAACACCTGTTTTGTGACCCCTCGGGGAAATTGGGCAGTCCCGAGCGGACTTTTCTAGGGCTGGATGCGGCCTAGCCAGCAGCCACACTGAAAAAGTAAGTTTAATTCCACAGTAATCCTGCCGGCACCTTCCGCTGTCCTCCCCCTCAGGACTTACCTGAGAGCTGGTACCGGCGGCCCAAAATTTGCTTCTTCAGTCAGACGCGTTGTCTCTAGAGGCTCGATAGGTGCCAGCAGCGTGCCGTGTTTCTATAGTTGAGGCCCACGATCTTCCACGGCGTCCCATTTGGTACTTAAAAACTTACCTCAATGAATTTCTGGAACAACTTGTCTAAACTCCAGTGGGATCTAAAACCTTCTTGGGAATCTCCAGGACACACAGACATCCAAATGGGCTGAATGATTATAACTTCTCATTGTGTGAAAAGGCCAAATTGCACATTGTCATGCATAAGCTAGTACTGGGTCTATACATTCAGCAGTTTAAACATTTTGCAGTTTAAAAAAATCTCTTATTAAAATATAAATCTGGTTTTAACTGGAATTCTAACCTATAAGTCTATTGTCTCAGATGTGTGATAAAGGGCAGTTAGAAAGATTAACTGTAATCGTCTGGCAGTGTTCTCTGACTATATATGCTGTGCCGATATACATCTCTTCACTTCACCTGACGAAGGAGCAGCGCTCCGAAAGCTTGTGATTTCAAATAAAACTGTTGGACTATAACCTGGTGTTGTGCGACTTCTCACATATTGTCTCAGAGACATTGTAATGCACAGTCTTTCGAAATACTTGAAATGCTCTCGTGCCTATATACAGGAATTACACAATGGAAACTTGGAATGTAATGAAAAAGTTTCCCTTGGGGATTTCTGTATTCTGGAAAATCAATAAAAAGGTTTATTCAAAAGATCAAAAGCCCAGATTTACACTCATCCCAACAGAATAGATGTATGTAAAATACAAAGACTCCAACATTATGGGGAATTGGGACCCTGCAACCAGTCAGGTTTGGTATACCAGATCCAATAATCTTAGCAGATGTACTGTAAATTTTATTGCTGCAGAATAACAAATGGAAATAATTTAATAAAACACCGATGGAAGTCTTTACATTGTTCATTACTTGAATATGGGCAGTCCAAAAGGAAACTGATCGGTTGAGGCCCATAATAAAATCAGTCTATAGCAGAATGGAAACGATAGGGCCGATTTTCCACTCTGGATCTCTGGTGGGTGCCTGACAGACACAGCGGCCTAGAAATTTGTTGATGCCGCACCCGTTTTGCAGGCATAAAACGGGTGCCTAAACGTCTGTCCAATGTGATGGGTGAAGTGCGCACGCGCATTCCGTGCCAGAAATGTGCCGTCTGCCATATTGGTAAAGGCACAGACATTAGTGCCTTTGCAGGCCCTAATGCCTGTTTCAGGACCCCTTGCCGAAATTGGGCTGCCCTGAACGCAGCCTGAGCCGGGCCCACTGCATTCAGGATAACCAAGTCTATATGCAGCTTAACCAACGGTCCCAGTGAGTTGCCTAGGCACGCAGCAGGCGTCTGCAGCTTATTGGTCTAATTTAAATGAAGCCTAAGGCCTAATTTTGATCGGACCTTGGGCCCACCCGTTGTGTGCCAGTAGACCGGTGCTATCCAATTTTAGCCCAAGTGTATCAGAGGTGCACTGTGCCTGTAAGGGGAGGAGTGCACTCTGTTTACGTGGCACGGGCATGCTTCATGCTGGCCTGCTTCCTCTGGTAGGGCCAAGTACTGGGATTGGTGAACTGAAAACCAAAGCAAATTTGCAGGTTTGAGAGGCCTGCAGCTACATTCCTGGCCACTGGCCTCAGGGCGATAAGGAGAGCAGCAGCCAGAAGGCCCAGAGCCCTGAACATTGTTCTAAGGATGGGTGAGGTTAAGCAAAAATGCTTGCACGAAATCTTCTTTCTTCAGGGTGTTGCTAGGACTCCTGTAGATTCTCCAGTCCTCAGAACTCCACTTCCAAGTCAGGTTTTTAAAGGTGCCCTTCTGTTTGGGTGCCCCATGGGTTCAAAGAGAGGAAATTGAGACAGGAGCCCAGGAGCAGTTATGTTATTTTGGGTAAGCCCTGAAAATCTTGGGGCAATGCTGTGGTGGCAGAGAGCTGACTCAATAGGTTCCCCTCTCATTTTCTCTTAGATGATTCTGGGAACTGAGTGTTCATCAATCACAACAAAGATGAGAATTTCCCCTTCCTTAATTTACAAATAATATTCTAATTGAACAACTCCCCCTTTCTCTTTCTCCCCCCCCCCCCCCTCCCCCCCAGATAAACTAAGAACAAACTCAAGAAATTCCAGTATATTACTTCTGCTGTTTTGGGGCGGAGATTGTAAATGTGAAATTGATTTGCATTTAGACAAAGCCGGAGGTGGTTAGTGCATTGTAGCTGTGTACACTAAACTACTGTTAAATTTAACCAAGGGTAACCCCAAGTGTCATGTGACCTCACCACACCCAAAAAAAAACCTAATGGATCATCAGTCAGTGAGCAAGAGAAATTTCCCATCCTCTTCAATCTGTGACTCATGAAAATAACAGACTCTGAAACTGGAATTTATTTATTGTGTGGGTGTTTTTTTTAATATAATTGGTAATATTGCTAACAGCTTAATCAACAACAAAAATTAACATGGTGTGAGAGTTGATTTAGTATTCTGATCAGTTGTCTCCTTAAGCTGAAGATGGTATATCTGAAGAATAAATGTGTCCATTTTGAGCTGGGTGAAGTTGCAGCAACACCAACGCTGAAGGTTCAAATTGGACTGATTTCAGCTACTGAAACCATAATTCAATTTAAAATCTTTTCATGCAGAAGTGTAGCAGCTGCTTCAGTTGTATTTAAAGTTGTTTGGTTTTTCATCTGACAGAATTGGCTCTGTTCCTAAGTTGAAGTGATCTACATTTGAAATTTCTGAGAAAAAGGACCCTTAATCAAAAGGAATCCTGGAAGAGAGGGGAAGGGAATATTTCCAGATTTATCATCGAAATCCAGCGCGCCCCCACCCCACCCATGTCACATTGGGTTTTTAAACCCTTATGTGAGGATTCCAGACAATGGATGGCTCTGTTTTTTACAATCAAAAGTCGATGTGATTCTGCCAGCATTGCAGGTTATGTTTGGTTGGAGACCAGCAAACTTGGCAAAAATAAAAATCTAGTGGGAGGGTAGCGGTTATTCAGCAAGATAAATTTTTCGAGTCAAGGATCACATCCTGAAACTGGCACCACATGGTCATTTTAATTTTTCTTTGCTGTTTTACATTCTGATTAAAACTGGAAACTTTGGCGAATACCTTTTAATGCTTTTAACAACAGTGACTACACTTAAAAAAAATAAATAAAAGGAATTAATTGGCTGTAAAGTGCTTTGGTATATCCTGATGTCATTAAAGGTGCTATATAAATGCATTCTTTCTTAAAATGTTTGTTAAAATTAAACCATTTAATGTGTATGACAGCAATAACATCTAGTCCCATACTCCTTACATACAGAAAAATGTCTTAAAGCACTTCACAGGACAGAGAAAATGGTAACACTGAGCAGGAGGGGAAAAGAAGAGATTGGAGTGGAGATGCTACAGCATAGTCTTCGAGAAGAGTTTTAAGGAAGAGAGTAGATTTTATTGGCAAATAAGGTTTGAATAATTCCCTCCCCTCGTACATGATGTTGTGGTGTGGGGGAACTTCAGTGATAGGAGTTGCTAACAAAGATTGTGGCTTTGATATCTACACATCCAGCTATAGTGAGATTTAGGGACCAAATAGCCACAATGGAAGGAAGGGAGCATAATGACGTATTAATGTTCTTTAAAATCTGGAAGAAAATGTAGATTATTATTCTAATCTACTAGCTTTGCATTTAGACTTCACATTACACCATAACATCTAAACCCCTTTTAATGTACTGTACAGATTGACTTTCTTGAGATTTAAATGCTAGTTAAAACATCGCAGAGTAAATTTATGAAACCATTAACATAATAAAGGTCAGTCTGTAATTATTACAATTCCTGTAGAATTTTGACAGACTCATGTTGCACTCTATTATGAAAATTAGAGGGGAATGTTAAAGTGCTCGACTCTCAGTTGGGAGATGAGCGTTCCAATTCTAGCTTTTGCTGACCTTTGCCTTTGGTTCATAGCAGGGGCAAGTCTGTTCTCATTTGTGTCATTTGAGAAGAAAAACGGAGTATGATGGAATTCGCTCCTCTGCAGTCCTTTAGCCACTCACCTGCACCATCTAGTGGGTTGATCATAGAATAACATGGCTGACAAGTCATGGCCTGGACTTTCCCTTTTTGTTTGAGGAACACAATATTGATGCGGTGGTTAATCTGGAAGATGGGGAAGATGATGGGAGAGGGGGTGAATCCTGTTTATTCTTTGCAATTATTTAATCTTATTTACCTCACTCCCTGTTTTTTTCCAAAAGGCATTAATTCCTTGCTGAGGTACAATTCCTCAGGTGTGGGTATCCCTCCAGTTCTTTTCCTAAATCTGTAACCCTTTTCTCAAACCTATAACCCATTCTATTTAATCATATTACAGTTAACTCTAGGTTCCCGCCCAACAGCTGAGTACAGACACGATGTCAGAATTACACAATATAATTTACATGCCAGTTAACATTTCTTCATTCTTTAATTTGTTGCTGCAATGGATTTATTGATAGTCTGAACCTTTAATTCAAAGAGCCTCCGTGCCAGTTGTGGTTCTGTGCTAAATGAGTTGTACAAAATTATGTCTTTATCCTGCCAAAAAAACCTGGTGATAGAAAATCTCTAGTTTTGATTCAGATTATTCAAAATTGTAACTATTTGATTGCCTCTGCAAACTTAAATTATCCCGTCACATCTACTGCCATGACAAGCTATTTTACCTTGTCCAGAACAGTAGAACCAGAGGACACGGCCTACGCTTGAAGGGGGATAAATTCTGATGGGCCTTGATCTTTATTTGTATAGCATTTCCTCTGTTCCTTAGCTATTACAAAGTGTATACATTTTCTTAGCCCATTATTGTATATTTCTTGTTCTTGTCTTAAACTATATACAAAACCTGCATTGTTTAGCAGAATTCCATTTGATTTTGATTGTATGTTTCTTAATTTATTCCTCTACTTATAGATTGCAATTGCACCACTCATCAGGTGTGCAGGAACTTCATCAAACTTGACTGCCAGCAAGGGGAACAACTTTCAGAAGAAAAAATCTCTCCTGAAAACACAATGGTGCAGCCTGCAAGTGAGGTATTTATTCTTAATGTTTTCATTTGCACAGTAATTTTCTAAGAATAATGAGAGAAAATCTTTTTAAATTCTCTCCTGTACCATTGCAGACAAGCATTCCTAGTCAAGAATTTACTAGAGAGCCACTTGGCTGATGTCAACAAGTACCAGATTAGTGATTTTCTTTTTAAACGACCATTGAATAATTTTGCTTTAAAATGGAACACCTCTGCAGTGGTGAATGTTCTTTTGCATAGCATTACCCTCTCCTCGATTTAATAATTACTCAGCATGGTTGGCTAGCCTGTATTTGCATGGCAATTTTTCCCTGTTAATAATTTGGGTAAATTAGGTCACATGTAAACCACATCCTACAACCTAATTAACAAAACTGATAACACAGGGATGAGGCATGAACTTTGAAACCGTAATCAGATTTTAGAAGAGCAATCTTGCGAGCTTAAATAAGGGAGCACATAATACTCTACCCAAAGGGAAAAAAGAATGTATGAACACTTGTTAAGACATGCTTGGAATTAGTGTCTAAGAAGCATGGGTTTTGTTAGTCTAGTGGTTATGGTACTAGAGTAGTTCGATAGAGTAGTACCCAGAGCATTCAAATACCCCCATGGAAAATTGTGAAATTGTGGTAATTTGTGGGTTGGTACCAGGAAAGTTACCAGATTGTTGCAAAAACCGACTGGCTCACTAATGTCCTTCAGGGAAGGGAACCTACCACCCGTACCTGTCTAGCCTACATGTGACTCTAGTCCTGCGCTACGTATATGACACTTAATGTGAGACGGGCAATAAAAACTGCCTTGTCAGTGTCAACCACATCCCAAGAACAAATATAGAAAAAGCAACAACATTTTTCTTTATGAAACAGAAGGAATACACCTATTGATAATTGTATTATAAAGATATTGGAAATTATATATACATTTAAATGAAGAATGATCAGGTGGATTGCTTTACAGGCATATGCCTGATTCTCCTGATATTTCATGTGCCTGGTTACAGACCCAGGAAAATCTCACCTAATGTGCTTCTTTAAGTTATATAATTTTTTGTGATATTTAATGCTGTTAACTTGGAGTAGAGGGTGCTTACGATTGTACATTTTTATGCCATAGTACCTGTATAATATGGTTCGTTACAATGTTTTGTTGTACAGGATGCTTTGCAGAAGAATGATTAAGTTGTGCTTTGTTCAATTTTTTTGTATTGGCACCAGTCAGTGTTTTCTTTGATATGGAATCATTGTTTGTGATGCCAAAATATTTGTTTTTACTCCATTTCTGGACTGGGTGTATACTTACTCCTAGAAAACATGAGACCTTAGCAGGTTCTGTAGTTGCAGATCTTGTGCTGGCATACAGTTTGGCACCTTCCGCTCTCCCTGTACGACATATGCTCTTGGTACAATTCCTTCTACTATTAAGCAGTTGGTGCCAGTTTTAGACTTGGTTTCTTTCTTTTACATGATGCAGATATTTATTTCCATCTGCATCTTTTTTAATTTCTACAATCCTTATTTGAGATTGTAATTTTCAGTTGTGCTACACACACACACGAACATACGAATTAGGAGCAGGAGTAGGCCACTCGGCCCTTCGAGCCTGCTCCGCCATTCAATAAGATCATGGCTGATCCGATTACTCCACATTCCCGCCTACCCCCGATAACTTTTCACCCCCTTGCTTACCAAGAATCTATCTACCTCTGCCTTAAAAATATTCAAAGACTCTGCTTCCACCGTCCTCTGAGGAAGAGAGTTCCAAAGACTCACGACCCTCTGTGAAAAAATTTCTCCTCATCTCTGTCTTAAATGGACGACCCCTTATTTTTAAACAGTGACCCCTAGTTCTAGATTCTCCTACAAGAGGAAACATCCTCCACATCCACCCTGTCTAGACCCCTCAGGATCTTATATGTTTCAATCAAGTCACCTCTTACTCTTAACTCCAGCGGATACAAGACTAGCCTGTCCAACCTTTCCTTATAAGACAACCTGCCCATTCCAGGTATTAGTCCAGTAAACCTTCTCTGAACTGCTTCCAACGTATTTACATCTTTCCTTAAATAAGGAGACCAATACTGTACACATTACTCCAGATGTGGTCTCACCAATGCCCTGTATAACTGAAGCATAACCTCCCTACTTTTGTATTCAATTCCCCTCGCAATAAACTATAACATTCTATTAGCTTTCCTAATTACTTGCTGTACCTGCATAGTAACCTTTTGCGATTCATGCACTAGGACACCCAGATCCCTCTGCATCTCAGAGCTCTGCAATCTCTCACCATTTAGATAATATGCTTTTTTTATTCTTCCTGCCAAGATGGACAACTTCACATTTTCCCACATTATACTCCATTTGCCAGATCTTTGCCCACTCACTTAACCTATCTATATCCCTTTTGTAGCCTCCTTATGTCCTCTTCACAATTTACTTTCCTACCTATCTTTGTGTCATCAGCAAATTTAGCAACCATACCTTTGGTCCCTTCATCCACGTCATTTATATAAATTGTAAAAAGTTGAGGCCCCAGCACTGATCCCTGTGGCACGCCACTCATTACATCTTGCCAATCAGAAAATGACCCATTTATGCCTACTCTCTGTTTCCTGTTAGCTAGCCAATCTTCTATCCATGCCAATATGTTACCCCCTACACCATGAGCTTTTATTTTCTGCAATAACCTTTGATGTGGCACCTTATCAAATGCCTTCTGGAAATCTAAGTACAGTACATCCACCGGTTCCCCTTTATCCACAGCACATGTTACTTCCTCAAAGAACTCCAATAAATTGGTTAAACATGATTTCCCTTTCACAAAACCATGTTGACTCTGCCTGATTACCGTGAACATTTCTAAATGCCCTGCTATGACGTCTTTAATAATAGCTTCTAACATCTTCCCTATGACAGATGTTAAGCTAACTGACCTGTAGTTTCCTGCTTTCTGTCTCCCTCCATTTTTGAATAAAGGAGTTACATTTGCTATTTTCCAATCTAATGGAACCTTCCCCGAATCTAGGGAATTTTGGAAAATTAAAACCAACGCATCAACTGTCTCACCAGCCACTTCTTTTAAGACCCTAGGATGAAGTCCATCAGGACCCGGGGACTTGTCAGCCCGCGCTCCAATAATTTGCTCAGTACCACTTCCCTGGTGATTGTAATTTTCTTGAGTTCCTCCCTCCCTTCCATTTCCTGATTTACAGCTATTTCTGAAATGTTACTTGTATCCTCTATAGTGAAGACCGATGCAAAATACCTGTTCAATTCAACTGCCATCTCCTTATTTTCCATTATTAATTCCCCAGACTCTTTCTATAGGACCAACACTCACTTTGTTAACTCTTTTAAATATCTATAGAAACTCTTACTATCTGTTTTTATATTGCTATCTAGCTTTCTCTTGTACACTGATTTTTCTCTCCTTATTAATCTTTTAGTCATTCTTTGCTGTTTTTTATATTCTGTCCAATCTTCTGACCTGCCACCCATCTTTGTGCAATTATATGCTTTTTCTTTAACTTTAATACTATCTTTAACTTTTTTAGTTAACCACGGATGGTGGGTCCTCCCCTTGGAATTTTTCTTTCTTGTTGGAATGTATATATTCTGTGTATTTTGAAATATCCCCTTAAATGTCTGCCACTGCAACTCTGTTGACCTATCCCTTAACCTAATTTGCCAGTTCACTTTAGCTAGCTCTCCTTTCATGCCCTCATAATTGCCCTTATTTAAGTTTAAAATACTAGTCTTGGACCCACTCTTCTCTCTCTCAAACTGAATGTAAAATTCAATCATATCGCTGCTACCTGGGGCGCCTTCACTACGAGGTCATTAATTAATCCTATCTTGTTGCACAATACCAGGTCTAGTATAGCCTGCTCTCTGGTTGGCTCCAGAACGTGCTGTTGTAAGAAACTATCCCGAAAACATTCCGTGAACTCCTCATCTATGCTACCTTTGCCCATCTGATTTTTCCAGTCTATATGCAGATTAACATCCCCCATTATTATTGCCGTACCCTTCTGACAAGCTCGCATTATTTCTTCCTTTATACTCCATCCTACCATGTGGTTACTGTTGGGGGGCCTGTACACCACTCCCACAAGTGACTTGCCTTTATTATTTCTCATCTCTACCCAAACCGCTTCTACATCCTGGTTTCCTGAACTTAGGTCATCCCTCTCTATTGTGCTAATACCATCATTAATTAACAGAGCCACCCCTCCACCTTTTCCCACCTTCCTGTCCTTCCTAAATGTCATGTACCCTTCAATATTCAGGTCCCAATCTATGTCATCCTGCAGCCATGTTTCTGTAATGGCTATCAGCGCAAATATAAATAAATAAATATGATCTATCAGTTCATCTGTTTTGTTTCGAATGCTACGTGCATTTAGATGCAAAGCCTTTAGTTTTGTCCTTTTATTATTTTTGTAACCTCTAGCCTTATCTGTTGATTTACTCTTAGAATTGTACTCTCTATCCCTTCCTGTCACGGTCTGTTTATCATTTCCCATATTAACACCTTTCTCTATTGCCTTGTCTCTAATCTTTGAATTACTACATCTTCCCAAATTTGATCCCATGTCCCCAATATTTAGTTTAAAGCCCTCTCTACCGCCCTAGTTATACGACTCGCCAGAACACTGGTCCCAGCACGGTTCAGGTGAAGACCGTCCCAACAGAGGTAGATGATGGTAGTGAGCCAGGAGATGTTTACTTTGATTGTTGAGTATGTATTCAAGTAATTTATTGTCATATTGTCCTATTATTGCATCTATAAATTTAACTATAGATTTTCTTTTGGTGCCTTGTCCAAGTTGCTTTAATTCCTACTGTGTAGCTGTCAAATGTTGTTGTGCTTTTTGTAACGAGTTTATGGTCTTTGAAATTGGTGTTAATCGGGTAGTAACAATCTCAAAATGGGGTCGATAGACTTACTGCCCTCTTAACGTTGACATTTTGCCTGTTGCAACTTTTACAGGGGCTTACTCTTCTTCTTAGGCAGTCCCTCAGAACCGAGGATGACTTGGGCCTACTATTGGACAGATGAATTGCCTACCTGTTTAAGTCGGCGGTAGACCCCTTTTAATATGCAAAACCGGGTTCTATGACCTACATAGGACCCCGAAAGCCATTTTAAAACCGAACTGGTCGGAGCAGGCGCCGTGTGCTCTCTGACCAGTTTTACTGGTGATAGAGCTGAAGAGGCCCTGAAAAGATAAGTTTTACATTTATTTTTGTGTGGTCAAGTGTAGGAGTTCTCCTTTGGAACCCTACAAAAATAATGTGGGCTGTTGCCACCCTCGGGTTCCTCCACTGCCCCCCCCCCCCCCCCCCCCCCCCCAACCACCAAACTTACTTTGCTGCCAGTCGGCAGCCTCTGGCCCGCTTAACATTGTACTTGCGAGCTACATCTGGATGCTGGTTTGGCGCCCACTGCTCACTGGTAAAACGTCTCTGGCCTCTTAGTGCTGGGTAGGCTACCAGTGCACTCCGCCATTCGGCCACCTAAAAGTTAAAACCAACCCCCTTGTGTGCTGCAGTGGAAGTTCTTGGTCCCAACTTTCCTGAGTTGGAGACTAGAGGAACCCCCCCCCCACAGAAATGGTTACATCGGTTCTCCAGCGTTGCTGGGAGCTTCAATATTGATTTTTGTAAGGGACAGAACTTCCATCGGCCCCTTGCAAAGCAAATGCGGGGGCGGGGTTGGGCTGGAGGTAGGGACTCCCTAACTTGTGAGTTCCCAAAACTGCCCATGGTCAAGATGTGACGTAGTGGTGGTGGCTGAGAAAGATGAGGTTTACCGACCTGCACAAGGGCTAGTGTGGGCCCCACCATCGTGGTCCAGGCTTTTTTAAATTTGTTCATGGGATGAGGGCGTTGCTGGCAAGGCCAGCATTTATTGCCCATCCCTAGTTGCCCTTGAGAAGGTGGTGGTGAGCCTTTTCCAGATCGCAGCCCTCCGCCCGTGGGAGGCCTGCGAACGGAATTTCTGGGCCATTAGCATGAATAGAGATAAAAGGAGTGATCTTAACTCCCTCTGCCCAGCGGAAAGGGGGTGGTAACTGAGTTAAAATCGCCCCTCTTTCCACTTGCTTCCCGCCTGCTATATTGCCTCCAGAGTTTTCCTAGGCAACCCAGGTACATGTCTGAAACAAGCAGGAGCTTCATTAATGTATTCAGATTGGGGTACTGTGAATCATTTGGACCCTGAATCCATTTTAACTCGTCGCAGCACTAAACCTGCTCAGTAATACTGGGTGGGATTCATTTTAAAATGGCAATCTGATGTGGTATTTGAAGGGGCACTCAATTGCAAACACTCAGATCATTGGTATCTATTTGCTATAGTGTTGTTCGGGTTTCCACTGGAGATTTTGCTTTGGAGATTCCTTTGTTGAACATTTATTCTGCTTCTACACCCTCAACAAGCGAATGTCAGCTTGGCACTTGAGTTTGTTTGCAGGAAGAGGAGCTCCAGGAGCAACAGAAGCAGCAGCATCAGCTGGGTAGCCACACTGAGCAGCAGTTGGTCCTCTTGGGAGACCACACATTTGGTGGGGGGGGGTACACTGGTGAGTTTCAGAGCTAAGAAAATGTTGGGGAAATCATTTTAAATGTATTTAGACTTTTCTGTAGGTAACAAGGTTTAAAGTGTTTGTGTAGTCCCACCTCATTGGGAGAACCTCACTCACCAGTGACAGATCGCTTCTGTAACCTCACCTACAGCTGCCATCTGTTTTATCCTAAGGAGAGAGTCTCTGGAGAGCCTGGGTGCAAGGGCTCACCTTTGTACAGTGATTGGCAGTGTTTGCAGCACCTTAATGCTGTCAAACATTGAAAAATCATCTGACAAAAATAAAATGTGCGTGTCCCCTTTAAGAAAACCGGCAGATGACGCATCATCAACTGACATCATCTGACACCGGCTTTCTCTTAATTGGCCGGCAAGCCCACAGGGCGGGCTTAACGAGGCCAATTGATGTAAAATTACGTCTCTGCGTTGGGCGTCGTTGGGGGCGGGATCAGAACCCGCAAGTCAGCTGACCCGCTCCCGACCCGCTCCCAACTCGCACCAAACGGAAGAAGACACAAAAAACTTCCCAGAAATAGTGGACAACCAAGGCTCTAGCAAGAATGAGGAACTGAAAGATATTAGTATTATTTAAAAAAAGTAGTACTGGAGAAATGAATGGGACTGAAAGCCAATAAATCCCCTGGACCTGATGGCCTACATCCTAGGGTTTTGAAAGAGTTGGTTAGAGATAGTGGATGCATTGGTTGTCATTTTCCAAAATTCCATAGATTTTGGAATGGTTCCCGTGGATTGGAAGGTAGCAAATGTAACCCCACTATTTAAGAAAGGAAGGAGAGAGAAAACGGGGAACTACAGACAAGTTAGCCTGACATCAGTAGTGGGGAAAATGCTAGAATCTATTATTAAGGACGTGGTAACAGGGCACTTAGAAAATAATAATAGGATTGGGCAGAGTCAACACGGATTTATGAAAGGGAAATCGTGTTTGACAAATCTGTTGGAGTTTTTTGAGGTTGTAACTAGCAGAATAGATAAGGGGGAACCAGTGGAAGTAGTGTATTTGGATTTTCAGAAGGCATTCAATAAGGTGCCACACAAGAGGTTATTAATCAAAATTAGGGCTCATGGGATTGGGGGTAATATACTAGCATGGATTGAGGATTGGTTAACGGACAGAAAACGGAGAGTAGGAATAAACGGGTCATTTTCAGGTTGACCGGCTGTAACTAGTGGGGTACCACAAGGATCAGTGCTTGGGCCTCAGCTGTTCACAATCAATATCAATGATTTGGATGAGGGGACCAAATGTAATGGCCCAGAAATTAAACAGTGAGTGTTCCCGCGGGGGTAAGGATTCCCTGCGATATCGCACTCCGCGCCTACCTTTTTGCTCCGGGCCCACACGAACTTTAGTTTGAAAGGCTCTCTCTCTTGGAACCGTGCAGTGCTTGCGTGACCCAGAGACGCAATTAGTTCGTGCGAGCTCTGGGATCACGTGATTCAGTTAGAGCCAATGGCAGCACACCATCTTTCATTCATAGTAAAGCTATGAATACTACACACCCCCAAAAGAACAGCTAAACCTCAATTAAATTTTTTTTTAAAAGCCATCACATTAATAAAATAAGTATAGTTAAATAAATTAACCACTTTAAACAAAAAATTAAATTTTTGAAAAAATTTAAAATCTTTTTAAAAGTTATAAAAAATAAACTTACCTTTCTTTAAAGTCTCTAAAAAAGATAAACCTGTTGGAAATTTTTTTAAAATAACACTTAATTAACTACTTACCTTGTTAAAAGGGGGTCCTACACCTGCTTTCTTTGTGTGTAAAATCTTCACCACTTACCTGCGCGTTCAAAGCTGGAAAAATAACTAAGTGCGCACAGCCTGTAGTGGGCACGCGGTTCACTTAGGAACCGCCCCCTTTTCAATTCACGAAGTGCTGGTTTCCCGCGCATGCGCAGTGCATGCAGGAAACTGGCAATTCGGGATCTAATACGCCAGAGCACACAGTGCGTACTCTCGCGTATTAGGTTTAATTTTCAGGCCAATATATCCAAGTTTGCTGATGATACAAAGCTGGGTGGGAATGCAAGTTGTGAGGAGGATGCAAGGAGGCTTCAAGGGGATATTGACAGGCTAAGTGAGTGGGCTAGAACATGGCAAATGGAATATAATGTGGAGAAATGTGAAGTTATCCACTTTGGTAGGGGAAAAATAGAAAAACAGAGTATTTTTTAAATGGTGAGATTGGGAAATGTTGGTGTTCAGAGGGACCTGGGTGTCCTTGTACATGAATCACTGGAAGTTAACATGCAGGAACAGCAAACAATTAGGAAAGCAAATGGTATGTTGGCTTTTATTACAAGAGGATTTGAGTATAAGAGTAAAGACGTCTTACTGCAATTATATAGGGCCCTGGTGAGACCACACCTGCAGTATTGTGTACAGTTTTGGTCTCCTTACCTAAGGAAGGATATACTTGCCATAGAGGGAATGCAACGAAGGTTCACCAGACTGCTTCCTGGGATGGGGGGATTGTCCTATGAGGACATATTGAGTAGACTAGGCCTATATTCTCTAGAGTTTAGAAGAATGAGAGGTGATCTCATTGAAACATACAAAATTCTTACAGGGCTTGACAGGGTAGATGCAGGGAGGATGTTTCCCCTGGCTGGGGAGTCTAGAACCAGGGGTCACAGTCTCAGAATAAATGGTCGGCCATTTAGGACTGAGATGAGGAGAAATTGCTTCACTCAGAGGGTGGTGAATCATGGAATTCTCTACCCCAGAGGGCTGTGGAGGCTCAGTCATTTGAGTATATTCAAGACAGAGATCGATAGATTTTTGAATATTAAGGGAATCAAGGGATATGGCGATAGTTCAGGAAAGTGGAGATGAGGTAGAGAAGATCAGCCATGATCTTATTGAATGACGGAGCAAGCTCGAAGGGCCAAATGACCTACTCCTGCTCCTATTTCTTATGTTGTGTTCTTATGAGTTCCAGACCCCCACCACCCTCTGGGTGAAATTTTTTTTCCTCATCTCCCCTGTAATCCTTCTACCAACTACTTCAAATCTATGCCCCCTGGTTCTTGACCCCTCTGCTAAGGAAAATAGGTGCTTCCTATCCACTCTATCTAGGCCCCTCATAATTTTATACATCTCAATTAAATCTCCCCTCAGCCTCCTCTGTTCCAAGGAAAACAACCCCAGCCTATCTAATCTTTCCTCATAGCTAAAGTTTTCCATTCCTGGCAACATCCTCGTAAATCTCCTCTGCACCCTCTCCAGTGGAATCCCATCCTTCCTGTAATGTGATGACCAGAGCTGCATGCAGTACTCAAGCTGTGGCCTAACCAGTGTTGTATACAGTTCCAGCATAACTTCCCTGCTCTTATATTCTATGCCTCGGCTAATAAAGGAAAGCATTCCGTATGCCTTTTTAACTACTTTATCGACCTGTCCTGCTACCTTTTAGGATCTGTGGACATACACTCCAAGGTACCTCTCAGTATCCTCCCATTAATTGTGTATTCCCGTGCCTTGTTGCCCCTCCCTAAATGCATTACCTCACACTTTTCCGGATTGAATTCCATTTGCCACTTTTCTGCCCAACTGACCAGTTCATCGATATCTTCCTGCAGTCTAAAGCTTTCCTCCTCACTGTCAACCACACAGCCAATTTTTGTATCATCTGCAAATTTCTTTATCATGCCCCCTACATTTAAGTCTAAATCATTAATATACACTACAAAAAGTAAGGGACTGAGCCCTGTTGAACCCCACTGGAAACAACCTTCCAGTCGCAAAAATTCCCCTCAACCATTACCCTTTGCTTCCTGCCACTGAGCCAATTTTGGATCCAATTTGCCACTCTCCCTTGGATCCCATGGGCTTTTACTTTTTTGATCAGCCTGCCATGTGGGACCTTGTCAAAAGCCTTGCTAAAATCCATGTAGACTACATCAAACACACTGCCCTCATCGACTCTCCTTGTTACCTCCTCAAAGAATTCAATCAAGTTAGTCAGACACGACCTTCCCTTAACATAACCATGCTGATTGTCCTTGATTAATCTGTGTCTTTCTAAATGAAGGTTTATACTGTCCCTCAGAATTGATTCCAGTAATTCGCCCACCACCGAGGTTAAAGTAACTGGCCTGTAATTACTCAGTTTATCCCTTCCTCCCTTTTTGAACAATGGTACAACGTTAGCAGTTCTCCAATCCTTTGGCACCACTCCTGTAGCCAGGGAGGATTGGGAAATGATGGTCAGAGCCTCCGCAATTTCCTGCCTTGCTGCTTTTAAGAGCCTCGGATATATTTCATCTGGCCCTGACGATTTATCTACTTTCAAGGATGCTAAACCCCTTAATACTTCCTCTCTTACTATGTTTACCCCGTCCAATATTTCACTATCTTCCTCCTTAACTTCAATGTCGGCATCGTCCCTCTCTTTTGTGAATACAGCTGCAAAGTATTCATTAAGTACGTTACCCACATCCTCCGCCTCCACACAAAGATCACCATTTTGGTCCCTGATAGGCCCTACTCTTTCCTTAGCTATCCTCTTGCTCTTTATGTAATTATAAATGATCTTTGGGTTTTCTTTGATTCTACTTGCCAGTATTTTTTCATGCCCTCTTTTTGCTTTCCTAATTTCCTTCTTAATTTCACTCCTACACTTTCTATACTCTTCTAGGCTTTCTGCAGTATTGAACTCACAATATCTGATATAGGCTTCCCTTTTTTGCCTTATCTTACCCTGTATGCACCTTGTCATCCAGGGGGGTCTAAATTTGTCAGTTCTACCCTTTTTCTTTGTGGGAACATGTTTATCCTGAACTCCATGTTGGAGCCCAGAATCTGAATGGCACCAGTTTGAGCTTGTATCAAAGCTGAAAGAGCTGGTGAGACAGACTCCTGGCATGAGATCCTGGCTGCAATGTCCATGGAGATGACCACACGCTCTGTGGTAGACTATAGATTGCTGACTCCCTGCGACAGAACACCACACAAGCTGGAAGCGGACCACAACATATTTTCAAACATAATACAGCAGCTCCTAGTCAGGCTTTCCAGTACCTCAAACAATTGCATATTTGCAGAAAGCGGCTTTGTTTTAAAGGCTGGTCCTTTAAAGTCAGCATCTCTGTCCTCCTCAGCAGAGCTAGGAGCTGAGCCAACGTTGTTGTTGTTGTTGTTGTTGTAAATGAACATTTAGTATTGACATATTGTTACGTGCTCTCAAAAATATTTTTTGGACGTGCTTGGATGCTATTTCCAAAGATATTGCACACATGCCTGAAACCTTTATTCTCAGTGTTGGCGGTGTCCTGCATATGGGCCTTGAACTGTTGCAGTAACATGACTTGGCCAGAGGAGGGAAGTGTGTGCGTGTGCACTAGGAGTATATTTTCCCCTCAAATGTTTTCATCACAATGAAGCAGATCATTCAGACAGATGCCCTTCAGATGCCAAATAAATCTTAGGTCTTGTTCGGAATAATATCTACAGCATGCATGCAGCTATTCTGGCCAGTTGTATTGCAAATGGTCCTTGTAAGATGAAATGTTTATTGCTGGAGCTTCATTTCAAGTCTGCTTGTGTTCCTGGTTGTACTTTTCCAGTCCTGCAAGTGATATAGTGGTTTGTAATTGTACAGCATCAAGCTAAACAAAGTACGTGAGTTTTGCACAATAGACATACAAATTACAGTAACAATTAACTGGGCCTAATTGTTGACAGTGGTAAAGTTAGATCTGCTTTTTTCAGTCTTTTAGGCTAGATAATTTTGTGCAGCTTCCTATTTTTCCTTTCCCTTTTTCCCCTCCCATCAACATTCATTTTTTAAATTAGCTATAAATATGTTCTATTCCCAACGAAAAGGTAATGGAAATTAAGTTATTTTGAATTACTACTTGGATATCTTCTGCTGTAGATTCATCTGTAAAATGTGGCTGAATTGTAATTTCAACAAATATTCTACAACTGCAAAACAGGAAGTGGGCAGAAGCCTTTATCCGGAGGCAACCCAATCTTGTATGTGCCTCGTTTTACTCGTATTTGAATGAAAATAATCTCGATGATGAGCTACATTATGTATAAAACTGGATATTTAAACTGTGGGATATCTCTGCAAAAGCACACATTTCATGTGAAAGTACACTATCATGTGGTATAACAAATGCAGATGCAAAAGTATAGGCAGAAACTGCATATTCACTTCCTCTCCACAAGTTAATGTTCTGGGTAGTCATTAAGAGAATTCATAAGGAGAATAATGCATAGTATTTGGTAGCTTTCTTTTTGTAATCTTTTTACACAATTTTCAATAGTAATAAAAAGTTCATAGAAACGCTGCTTCCTGATTTACTTCACCTTATTCTTTTGAATCTTTATCTTGGATTATCACTAAAAACAAGTGCAGACTTTTTTTATTGCCATAACTGTCGATTAGCATATTCAGTCAAGCATTCAAATACCATGCTAACTGTGAGCAATGCCATGGAAGATCAGCGAGTAATATTTAATGTATTGCTCTGGCTGATGCCCATCATGAATTTAATTATAGTTAGTGTGCTGCAGCAGCTGGACTTCAATTCAAGCTCACAGTATAAACATTACTCACCAGCTGGCATGAGTTATCTCTCACCACCAGCATCGCCTTTCTTTCCCCCTTCCTTTTCTTCTGATAAGCCATAATTTTGACTCTCTTTGATGCCTCGTCTCTGTTCATGCAGATTTTAACAGCGAATAGTCTAAGCAAAAAGCCCAATAATATCACACTACACATATATACATACATATTTTCACTAAGTAATGTAGGACCTTTTAAGTAAAAGCTGCAGAAATTTTCTTTTCTTTAAAATGCTTGCAAATAACAATTTACATATTTGCTGGCTGTACATAGTCTAATGCAAAACTTATTAGCTTCCCCAATGGATTAATGGGTACTTTGATGCACAAATCCGAGGATTCCAGGTTTAATCCCAAATCTGTGCTAAGTTAGCTGATCTCAATTGGGGCAGTGATATGGATACTACAACTGTCCTCAGCAGCTCTGGGCGAAGCAGGGAAAAAGTCAGCCATGGTACCTGGTGACTATCCAGTGATGATAAATGGAAAACATATGTGTTTGGATAGTTGGTGAAGAGAGGATCAAGCTCTGCTGCAATGCTACTGAAGATGGAATGGACTGCCAAATGCGAGCTGTTGAAGCTCAGGCATGAAGAATGTTGTCTATGGAATTGTTCCCCAGGGAAGAATCAACACCTCAAAGGGGAGAAAATTAGGAAAAAGAAACTGCTCTGCCCAGTACAATTTGCCTCTGCATTGGCATTTACAATGATGCTGGCTGCAAATGTAGAAGTGTGTTCACCATCACCGATACTTCTGCAGATGATTATGTTATGAAATGGACATGAGAATGAAAACATGCAAAATTACCAAAAAACTGAAAAGCTGTAGGGCTGGAAATTTGTTCGTGACAGCCTGCAGGTGCGAACTGGGCACAGTCCCTGGGCCTGACTGGGTAGGTCCGAAGGCGCAACCGATATTGGGTCTCGGGCCTCATTTAAATGAGAGCGGGTACCCAAGTAGCCTGCCGGCAAATAAGCTTTGAATTTTGGACCGCTGCATCACCGGCAGCGCTCCTCAGGTGAGTGCTTATATGGGAAAGCGATCGGAAGGGGAGCGATCAGGACAGGGGACATCCGGACGAGCGGTGACTGGAAGCGGCCCACGGTTTTATTGTGAGGTCGGGATGAACACGTCTTCTCCCTTCGCTACTTTTTTTTTTACAAATTTACCTTTTTGGGGACGGCCTGTAGCAAGTCCTTTAAGGATTGCCGATTAGGCCACATGTAGACCAGTGTTGTACAGGCGGCCTCAAACAAGTGTTGGGCCCTTATTTGCATATATAAAGAGTCTAACACGTGTTTCAGGCAGGGGCCCTGGACGTCTATTTTTTTGCCTACTCCAACATGGTGGGCAGTGCACTTGCGGCTCATAATGAGCGTCTGCTTCCTATCTGTTTATTTCCAACACCAGATTTCTGATTGGTCACCTTGGAGGACAAGACCTGATTTCTGATTGGTCCCCCTGGAGGACAAGACACACCCAGCAGTTTCTCTGGAATGTGTAATTATATCCTGCCTGCCTAAGTAATCAATTAACATAAGAACATAAGAAATAGGAGCAGGAATAGGCCCTATGGCCCCTCGAGCCTGCACCGCCATTCAATAAGATCATGGCTGATCATCGACCCAACTCCACTTTCCTGCCCGATCTCTATATCCCTTGATTCCCCAAGAGTCCAAAAATCTATCTATCTCAGCCTTGAATATACTCAAAGACTGAGCATTCACTGCACTCTAGGGCAGAGAATTCCAAAGATTCACAACCCTCTGAGTGAAGAAATTCCTCATCATCTCAGTCTTAAATGGACTACCCCTTATCCTGAGACTATGCCCCCTAGTTCTAGACACTCCAGCCAGGGGAAACAACCTCTCAGCATCTATCCTGTCAATCCCCTTCAGAATCTTGTATGTTTCAATGAGATCATCTCTCATTCTTCTAAACTCCAGAGAGTATAGGCCCATTCTACACAGTCTCTTATCATAGGACAGCCCTTTCATCCCAGGAATCAATCTAGTGAACCTTAGTATCAAACTTAAAGAAAAAGCATATAATTGCACAAAGATGGGTGGCAGGCCAGAAGATTGGACAGAATATAAAAAACAGCAAAGAATGACTAAGATTAATAAGGAGAGAAAAATTAGAATACAAGAGAAAGCTAGCTAGAAATATAAAAACAGATAGTAAGAGTTTCTATAGATATTTAAAAAGAAGAGTTAACAAAGTGAGCATTGGTCCTATAGAAAGTGAGTCTGGGGAATTAATAATGGAAAATAAGGAGATGGCAGTTGAATTGAACAGGTATTTTTGCATCGGTCTTCACTATAGAGGATACAAGTAATAGCCCAGAAATAGCTGTAAATCAGGAAATGGAAGGGAGGGAGGAACTCAAGAAAATTACAATCACCAGGGAAGTGGTACTGAGCAAATTGTTGGAGCTGTGGGCTGACAAGTCCCCGGGTTCTGATGGACTTCATCCTAGGGTCTTAAAAGAAGTGGTTAGTGAGATAGTTGATGCGTTGGTTTTAATTTTCCAAAATTCCCTAGATTCGGGGAAGGTTCCATTAGATTGGAAAATAGCGAATTTAACTCTTTATTCAAAAAGGGAGGGAGACAGAAAGCAGGAAACTACAGTTAACTTAACATAGGGAAGACGTTATAGCAGGGCACTTAGAAAAGTTCACAGTAATCAGTCAGAGTCAACATGGTTTTGTGAAAGAGAAATCATGTTTAACCAATTTATTGGAGTTCTTTGAGGAAGTAACATGTGCTGTGGATAAAGGGGAACCGGTGGATGTACTGTACTTAGATTTCCAGAAGGCATTTGATAAGGTGCCACATCAAAGGTTATTGCAGAAAATAAAAGCTCATGGTGTAGGGGGTAACATATTGGCATGGATAGAAGATTGGCTAGTTAACAGGAAACCGAGTAGGCATAAATGGGTCATTTTCTGATTGGCAAGATGTAACGAGTGGCGTGCCACAGGGATCAGTGCTGGGGCTTCAACTTTTTACACTTTATATAAATGACTTGGATGAAGGGACCGAAGGTATGGTTGCTAAATTTGCTGATGACACAAAGATAGGTAGGAAAGTAAATTGTGAAGAGGACATGAGGAGGCTACAAAGGGATATAGAGAGGTTAAGTGAGTGGGCAAAGATTGGCAAATGAGTATAATGTGGGAAAATGTGAAGTTGTCCATCTGGGCAGGAAGAATAAAAAAGCATATTATCTAAATGGTGAGAGATTGCAGAGCTCTGAGATGCAGAGGGATCTGGATGTCCTAGTGCATAAATCGCAAAAGGTTAGTATGCAGGTACAGCAAGTAATTAGGAAAGCTAACAGAATGTTATCGTTTATTGTGAGGGGAATTGAATACAAAAGTAGGGAGATTATGCTTCAGTTATACAGGGCATTGGTGAGACCACATCTGGAGTAATGTGTACAGTATTGGTCTCCTTATTTAAGGAAAGATGTAAATACGTTGGAAGCAGCTCAGAGAAGGTTTACTAGACTAATACCTGGAATAGGCGGGTTGTCTTATGAGGAAAGGTTGGACAGGCTAGTCTTGTATCCGCTGGAGTTTAGAAGAGTAAGAGGTGACTTGATTGAAACATATAAGATCCTGAGGGGTCTGGACAGGGTGGATGTGGAGAGGATGTTTCCTCTTGTGGGTGAATCTAGAACTAGGGGTCACTGTTTAAAAATAAGGGGTTGCCCATTTAAGACAGAGATGAGGAGACATTTTTTCTCGGAGGGTCCTGAGTCTTTGGCTCTCTCTTCCTCAGAGGGTGGTGGAAGCAGAGTCTTTGAATATTTTTAAGGCCGAGGTAGATAGATTCTTGATGAGCAAGGGGGTGAAAAGTTATCGGGGGTAGGCGGGAATGTGGAGTAATCAGATCAGCCATGATCTTATTGAATGGCGGAGCAGGCTCGAGAGGCCAAGTGGCCTACTCCTGCTCCTAATTTGTATGTTTGTTGCACCGCCTCCAAGGCAAGTATATCCTTCCTTTAGATAAGGAGACCAAAACTGTGCACAGTACTCCAGGTGTGGTCTCACCAAGGCCCTGTACAATTGTAGCAAGACTTCCTTACTCTTATACTCTAACTCCGTTGCAATAAAGGCCAACATGCCATTTGCCTATCTTATTGCTTGCTGTACATGCATGCTAGCTCTCTGTGTTTCTTGCACGAGGACACCCAAATCTCTCTCAACACCAACATTTAAAAGTTTCTTGCCATTTAAAAAATATTCTGCTTTTCTATTCTTCCTACCAAAGTGAATAACCTCACATTTCCCTACATTATCCTCCATCTGCCACCTTACTGCCCACTCACTTAGTCTATCTATACCCTTTTGCAGACTCCGTGTTCTCCTCACAGCTTACTGTCCCACCTAGCTTTGTATTGTCAGCAAACTTGGATACATTACACTTGGTCCCTTCATCTAGGTCATTTAAATTGATTGTAAATAGCTGAGGCCCCAACACCCAACTTATTACAGCCTGCCAACCTGAAAAAGACCTGTTTATCCCTACTCTGTTTTCTGTCCATTAACCAATCCTCTATCCATGCTACTATATTACCCCCAAAGTGTAATTCGAGCCATATAGGCCTAGTTTACTCAATCTCTTCTCATACGACAGTCCTGCCATCCCAGGAATCAATCTCGTGAACCTTCGTTGCACTCCCTCTATGGCAAGTATATCCTTCCTTAGGTAAGGAGACCAAAATTGTACACAGTACTCTAGGTGTGGTCTCACCAAGGTCCTATATAATTGGAGTAAGACTTCTTTACTCCTGTACTCAAATCCTCTTGTAATGAAGGCCAGCATACCATTTGCTTTTCTAATGGCTTGCTGCACCTGCACATTCACTTTGTGACTCATGTACAAGGACACCCAGGTCCCTTTGAGCATCTGCATTCCCCAATCTTTCACCATTAGGAAATACTCTGCCTTTCTGTTTTTTCTACCAAAGTGGATAACTTCACACTTAACCACATTATATTCCATCTGCCATGTTCTCGCCCACTCACTGAGCCTGTCGAGATCCCCTTGAAGCCTCTTCACATCCTCTTCGCAACTGACACTGCCACCTAGCTTTGTATCATCAGCAAATTTGGAAATGTTACATTTAGTCCCCTCATCCAAATCATTGATATAGATTGTGAATAGCTGTGGCCCAAGCACCGATCCTTGCGGTACCCCACTAGTCACAGCCTGCCATCCTGAAAAAGACCCGTTTATCCCTACACTTTGTTTTCTGTCTGTTAACCAATTCCCAATGCATGCTAGTATATTACCCCCAATTCCATGTGCCCTAATTTTGTTCACCAACCTCTTGTGTGGGACCTTATCGAAGGCCTTCTGAAAATCCAGATACACCACATCTACCGGTTCCCTTTGTCTACTCCACTAGTTACATCCTCAAAGAACTCCAATAGGTTTGTCAAACAGGATTTCACTTTCATAAATCCATGTTGACTCTGCCCAATCTTACTATTAGTTTCTAAGTGCCCAGTTATCGCATCCTTTATAATAGATTCCAGCATTTTCCCAACTACTGATGTGAAACTAACAGGTCTGTAGTTCCCCGTTTCCTGACCTCCCCTCCCCCAAGTTCCTGACCTCCCCCTGCCCAAGTTCCTGACCTCCATTCCCCCGCCCACCCCACCTCCGGATTTCGTCCAGTCCAATGATGTCACTTGCCACACACGCACCAAGCTTTCTGAGAACTCAACCAGGTCTAGGGGGAAGAGAGGGAGAACGTGGTGTGGGTGTAAAGGGGATGGGGTTGGAAGAACGTGATCCGTCTTACCATCTGGATCACGTTCTCGCTCTCATCTCTTTCTCTCCCCCGCCCCAACCCTTCCTTTAGACCTGGATCACGTTCTTACCCCATCCCCACTGTGCCCTCCATGCTCTTTACTCCCCTGGCCCCCATCCCGAGTTCCCGACCTGCTCTCCTCTGACCCTCTCTCTTTTCCCTTCGATTCTCTCCCCCTCTCCAATCCTCCCCCTCTCTCTCCCTCTCTTCTGCGCCCCCCCACCGGCCCGGCTACCAACGGATCAAGTGACTTCTTACGGAGCCGAGGAAAGCGTGGCCCACGGCGCAGGCCGCAACTGTTTGGTACTGCGCTTGCGCGGCTTCAGTAAATAGCGTTCATGCACAGAAGGGGATCAGGTGCACATGCGCAGAACACCGCAAAGATGTTTGTGCAGATTATCACTCCGCTCGTTTAGCACTTGAAAATTGGGCGTGGCGCCATCGAATTTCTAGGCTGTAAGTTTCTCAGTTTACAATGGGCATGTTATTAGTCGTATTTTCTGATTGGACAGCTCAGAATTTCCAAGGGGCTCACCAATCAAACCACAATCTCCTGTTAAAAACATTGACTGCCCTGAGATCAGTAAAAACACCCGATGAAGTAGCATGGCTACTGTTCTAACTGTAGCATGCAGTGTCATTATTAGAGTGTCTTAAAAAAATTACTGTATTAAGTACAACCACATGGTTCCATCATTCTATTGCTACACTTGGAGCCTACATTCTAACTGCCACAGGCTTTTTGGAAAATGTAATTGTTTTATTAACTGAGCCTCCATTACAAAGTGTTAGTTTCTTGGGTCTACTCCCCAAAGTGCTAACTGCAATGTATTGTGTGATCTGTGATTAGAAGTGAGCTGTAAATGTGCAACAGGGTTGTCTGCTCTGTGGCTGGCAGGTACAGAAGCTGAGAGGAGATTGGGGAATAAATATCTCTTGGCTGAGACTCAAGGAAGGCATGACTGCAATTTGAAAAAGGTTACTAGTTCTAGGCACAAATGGCCAATATATAGCAAACGAGAATCTTTAAGTGTGAAAATAAAAATCTTTTCGATGCTCTCAAGTGTCTTCACTTTAGTTAATCTTTGTTTTGTGACCTAAAATAAAACACTGAATGATTTCCTGTTTTTCTAAAAATTTCCTGACATAAATCGCATGCAACTGTATTTTTGTCTCAAGTCATTTACACTTAAGTTTTGTCAACGTGCCTTAATGGTAAACAGAAAATGCTGGAAATACTCAGCAAGTCAGGCAGCCAGAACGAAGGGTCATCGACCTGAAACGTTAACTCTGTTTCTCTCTCTACAGATGCTGCCCTGACCTGCTGAGTATTTCCAGCATTTTCTGTTTTTATTTCAGATTTCCAGCATCCGCAGTATTTTGCTTTTGCCTTAATGGTAACACTTTTTCCTCTGAGTCAGAAGGTTGTAGGTGTAAGCTGCATTCCAGAACCTGAATACATAATCTCGGCTGATGTTTCAATGCAGTACTGAAGGAGTACTGGATTGTGGGAGGCGCCATCTTTTGGATAAGATGTTAAACCGAGCCCCGGTCTGCTTGTGCAGCTAGACATAAAAGATCACCTAACACTATTCAAAGAAGAGCAGGGGAGTTCTCCTGGTGGTTATGGTGTTTACATAGGATATACAGCACAGTAACAGGCCATTTGGCCCAACCAGTCCATGCCGGCGTTTATGCTCCACTCGAGCCTCCTCCTGTCTTCCTCATCTAACTCTATCAGCGTAACCCTCTATTCCCTTCTCCCTCATGCTTATCTAGCCTCTCCTTAAATGCATCTATACTATTCGCTTCAACCACTTCGTGGTAGCGAGTTCCACATTCTCACCACTCTCAGGGAATTTGGAAGGAACTTCTTTACCCAATTTGATTTCTTGGTGACTATCTTATATTGATGGCCTCTAGTTTTGCTCTTCCCCACAAGTGTCTACTCTCTCTGTCTACTCTATCAAAATCTTTCATAATTGTAAAGACCTCCTATTAGGTCACCCCTCCGCCTTCTCTTTTCAAGAGAAAAGAGACCCAGCCTGTTCATCCTTTCCTGATAGGTATAACCTCGCATTTCTGGTACCATCCTTGTAAATCTTTTTTGCACCCTCTCCAGTGCCTCTATTCTTTTTATAATATGGCCACCAGAATTGTACACAGTACTCCACATGTGGTTTAACCAAGTGAGCCATAGTACTGAAATAAAGGAAAAATACTGCGGATGCGGGAAATCTGAAATACGAACAGAAAATGCTGGAAAACATTCAGCAGGTCAGGCAGCATCTGTGGAAAGAGAAACAGATTTAACGTTTTGAGTCGATGACCTTTCATAGTACTTGGCAGTTTCAGAACTGCATCTGCACATGCACAAGTTTCAACTGCTGCCAGGGCAGTAGAAATGTGAAACAAATGTCTTCACCACTGTGCTACTGATTAGTTATATAGCATCTGAATTACATTATCACCTTGTAAAACCAATTAGTACAGTAATTTATATAACAAGGATTTTAACTTTTAATGACTCACTTTAAATCCAGTGTAGAAATGCATGTTAGGTGGTTGTTCAACTTGCATAAAATTACATGATGCAAGTAAGTGTGATTTAGCACTAAACTACTGCCTGTTATGCAGCTAACATAAAAGGTAATCCAAAAGTCTTCTATAGGCATATAAATAGTAAACGGGTAGCAAGAGGAGGGGTTGGGCCGATTAGGGACCAAAAAGGAGACCTACGCATGGAGGTAGAAGGTATGGCTGAGGTGCTAAATGAGTACTTTGCATCTGTCTTCACCAAGGAAGAAGATGCTGCCATAGTCATAGTGAAGGAGGAGGTAGAAGAGATACTGGATGGGATAACAATTGATAAAGAGGCGGTGCTAGAAAGGCCGGCTGTACTTAAAGTAGATAAGTCACCAGGACCAGATGGAATGCATCCCAGGGCGCTGAGGGTAGTGAAGGAAGAAATCGTAGCGGTGCTGGCCATAATCTTCCAATCCTCCTTACAAATGGGGGTGGTGCCAGAGGACTGGAGAATTGTAAATGTTACACCCTTGTTCAAAAAAGGGTGTAAAGATAAACCCAGCAATTACAGGCCAGTCAGTTTAACCTTGGTAGTGAGGAAGCTTTTAGAAACAATTAACAGTTACTTGGACAAGTGTGGAATAATTAAGGAAAGCCAGCACAGATTTGTTAAAAGCAAATCGTGTTTAACCAACTTGATCGAGTTTTTTGATGAAGTAACAGAGAGGGTTGATGAGGGCAATAGAAACATAGAATCTAGAAGCAGGAGTAGGCCATTCGGCCCGTCGAGCCTGCTCCACCATTCAATACGATCATGGCTGATCATCCAAATCCAGTACCCTGTCCCTGCTTTAATCCCCACAGTACACATATCCCACCCTACCCCCGTAACCCCACGTATTTAATTCCCCCTAACATATCCCATCCTATCCCCATAACCCCACATATTTAATCCCCCCTTAACACTAAGGGTCAATTTATCATAGCCGGTTGACATGGTGTACATGGATTTCATAAAGGAGTTTGACAAAGTGCCACATAATAGGCTTGCTAGCAAAGTTGAAGCCCATGGAATAAAAGGGACAGTGGCAGCATGGATACGAAATTGGCTAAGTGACAGGAAACAGAGAGTAATGGTGAACGGTTGTTTTTCGGACTGGAGGAAGGTATACAGTGGTGTTCCCCAGGGGTGAGTTCTTGGACCACTGCTTTTCTTGATATATATTAATGACTTGGATTCCTGTGCATGCCTGAAACCGACATTTCCGATGTCCCTACGGGTGTGTACACAGCTCGTACACACCTGTAGGGATCGGAAAATACGGGCCATTGTGTCTTGTAATGTCTTTCCAAGCATTTGCAACACTGAGCCTTTTTACCTATTTTAACTTTTAGAATCATAAGCTTCTTAAAACAGCTATCTTTGTATCATGAGCCTCATTTCAACATCTACGTTTTTATTAAAAGAAATATGTTAAAGATGTAAATATAACTATTGCCTCAAACAAAATTGCATGTTTTATTTTTCTTTAAGAATGAATATTGGGTTATATGCCTATTTCCCATGCCTAGATTATTTAAATATTACTTGAATCACTTGAATGTCAATCCTTTGTGTTACGGTTCGTTAAAGCTTATTGGTTTTTTTTTGGGGGGTGGGGGGGGGAGGTGTTTAATCAAAATTTCATTGCACTTTTTGGTAATACAGTTTCATTGACTGTGGCATCAAAACAAAAGAATATCCAGAATGAGAAACTTGATTGCTCGGTCTGTGGTTTTTAAAAAAATTATTCATTCACAGCATGTGGGTGTCACTGGTAAGGCCAGCATTTATTGCCCTTGAGAAGGTGATGGTGAGCTGCCACCTTGAACCATTGCAGTCTGTGCGGTGAAGGTACTCCCACAGTGCTATTAGGTAGGGAGTTCCAGGATTTTGACCCAGTGACAATGAAGGAACGGCAATACATTTCCAAGTCAAGGTGCTGTGTGACTCGGAGGGGAACTTGGAGGTGGTGGTGTTCCCATGCGCCGGCTGCTCTTGTCATTCTAGGTGGTGGGAGGTGAGGAAACTGATCTCAGCCAGGACAGGAGTGATGGTATTACAATTGGCCTGAATGTCCCTATTTGTTGAGGATAGGAATTAGATTTAGTTAATAGCATACAAAGCAGACACATGAAGAAGGGCCACTTGGGGGGTAGTACTGAAGGATGGCCCACACCAATGGAACACTACTCCAGCATGAGACCAGCATCTTCAGGAGAGGAGGGGAGAAGAAAAGATGAGAAGGTTAAATATGAGCACAAGCTGTAGTATCTAACAAAAGGTCAGAGTCTGTGAATACTATGGCCGCGATTTTCTCATCGGTGTCGGGATGGGGGCTGGTCAGCTGGTTTCCCGGATCCAGTCCCGCCCCCAGCTGCCTCCGCTCTGCAGACGTGATCTTCCCTTGATTGGCCTTGTTAAGCCCACCCTGCAGGCTTACCGGCCAATTAACAGGAAGTGGGTCTGATGATGTCATTTGATGATGCGTCATCTGCCGGTTTCCTTAAAGGGACCGTGCACAATTTTATTTTGACAGTTGATTTTTCAGTGTTTGACAGCATTGAGGTGCTGAAAACACTGACAATCACTGCACAAAGGTGAACTCTTGCACCCAGGCTCTCCAATGACCCCTCCATATGCTTATGGAGGGAGTCACAGTACGCAGGTAGGTTCTCTTCCCTTCCAAGGGCAGAAGAGACCTCCCCAGGGCACCAACTTACCTTGTACCTCCACCCAACCCCCTCTATCTACTTTATCACTTCCCCATCTCACTAGCCACCCCTCACACTCACCCTCATTCTACTGCAAGCATACCAACTAACAACACACAAGGGTGGGCACTTGAGAGGTTTAACCAATGTCCATGTGAAGTTTCTGGTAATGTGTTGTCATACAGTGAAATCTCTTTCAAAAAGTGTCCCTTATTGGACAGATCTGAGCGCACATTGAGAAGTGTCTTACTGAGTTCCAGTGATTGTTCAGTCATAAGTCCCCCGCCCCGCTATAGTGATGTGTGTGCATGGAATGGCTTGGAAATTAAAGGGATGCTTCACGGTGCTGGTGTGGGATGGTGTCAACCTGGCGCATCATGTGGCAGCCAGGGTTTACAGCATCAAGTGAAGAAAGTCTGGCCATGGTGATGCCATCACTGGCCTCCTGGGCAGCAATGTTGTCAGGGGGTGATGCCCTGTGTCCAGTGCAGCATCAGGTAATGGCGGCGAAGGTTGGTGCTGAGGTTGGTGTTGGGGATGATTGTGGAAGGATTCGGAGGACCAAGGTCTGATTGTTTCATTGGCTCCGATGTTGCTGGAATAGATGGCAGCTGCAGGTGAGATGACAGAAGTAATCTGTCACTGGTGAGAGAGGTTCTCCCAATGAGGTGGCATTGGCAATAAAGTTGGATTTAAAAACTTGTAAGCTAAAGAAATCTGTATGTGTTAAAAATGCAGTAACCAACATTTTCTTTGCTCTGAAACTCACCATGTGCAACATGGCATCCTTGACACCACTTCTGCAGCTGTCATCTTTTCACAGACATCAGACCAGACTCCCAACACACCACACTTACCTGGTGTGTTGTCCGGACGTTGTAAAACCCAACCCAGAAGCTGGAAAATCGAAAAAGACCCTGAAAACTGCTCAAGTACCTGTTAATATGCAGTTAATTGGATTTTAATCCATTTCCCGCCGCTAGGTGTCGGGTCCATTCGCAAATCGGGGACCCGACACTTGGGAAGGTTGTGTGGAGGCGGGATGACGGCGGGTGCGGAACCCGCCGTTAATCAAAATGACCTTAACCTCTGACCCGCCTCCAAACCCGCCCTCTGAGCGCCGGCAAAATCGCAGCCTGTGTTTGAACTTACATAAAACGAACATGTTTGAAATAATATTGCCTTGAGATGAGCTCTGCTTGCGCCATTTGTACTAATTAGAGTAGGAAAGCTGCAGTCACTATACTTAAATTGGTTGTATCGGCAGAACGATTCTTTGGAAAGATTATTTAATTTGCATTGTTTTTTGTTTTCTTTGAAATAGTTCAGGGTAGCATATATACCAGCCATGGGAGCTAGCAAAAGCTGACTGATCCAGATCTCATAAATATCACCAGGCTCTGAGGTCAGTCTCTGAGGATGTGTGGCAACTGACAGGAGTGACACAGGGGTTGCTTTTAAATCCAGTTTGTACAGACCAGTAGCAGACTCATAGAAAAGAATGACTAACAGGCTGAACTGTAAGATGCACTGCATTTCCAGTGCATCATCATATTTGTAACAGATCCTTCTTTTGTTTAATACCGTTGATATAAAGAACAAAACTGAGGTAATGTGGTAAATGGTTTAATGGAGCCAAACCTGAGTGACAATAATGAGCAGAGAAGATGAATGTATCAAAGGTTGTGTTCCAGTTACTCATTTACAATTAAAATAAGCAACCAGTGATTTGTTTTCTTTCAAAAAATGTTTGCCAAGAATGTACTGGATTCTTGGTGGTAATGGAGGTAAAAGGGGAAGGAAAATGTACAGGTACAGAACAAATAATTTCTTCATTAGTCTTGAGTTTACAAGACAACAGTGCAAATAGCAGGTCATTCAGTCGGAGTAGTAATTTACATTGGAACTATAGGACAATAAATTCTAACTGTAAATTATTTACAATAAAATGCAGTACTGCATTGCTATGCCAATGAAAATAATGTTATATAGATTTTTTTGGTGAGCAGTATAATAAAATGTGCAGCCAATTCCTCAACAGAGATACAGTATAATTAAATAAAAATGGAAAATGCTGGAAATACTCAGCAGGTCAGGCAGCATCTGTGGCGAGAGAAACAGAATTAACATTTCAGGTCAATAACCTTGCGTCAGAACTGCTTTTGCTTTTGATACAGTGTATTAGTTCCACTAAAATGGATACCTGATATGTGACTATTTCTGGAACTTTTAAACCTCAAACTATTTTTTAACTGCACCCAGTATAAATTTTCTTAATTCTTAGCTGGAAATCCAAGTCGAAGCTGTATTTCCCCACAATTCATTTTGTTAAAATCAGTAGTGTTCACCAAAATAAATTGCTTCTGGATATGAAATTCATTTCATTTTTGAGATAAAAGAATAAAACATTTGTGAAACTGAATGTACCCGATCACTTTTTATTATGATGCAACTTTCAGTCCTACTTTGAGTCAAGATGCCCATAGAGATCCTATAGGTTAGCTATACATCATACTGAATCATTCATGAAGTCAGAGTGGTGCTATCTTACCATTAGTAAGTGTAGCTGTTAATTGTATAGTGAGTTGCCTTGAAATAATAAAGATTTAGAAGAATTCAAAATTTAAATTAAATACAATAAAGCATGCCTGGCTTTAGTCTTTTCAAAAATATTAAATTGAATTTATCCCCCCCCCCCCCCCCCACCTCTTCCCATTAGTACCCAGGGTACATCCCACTGATATATCTACAAAGCATGGTCTATAGCTTCCAGGTTGTTTTATTCACTTTTTTCCCCCTCTGTTCTTCAAGACTTTGACAGCTTCCCTGGGTATGGTGCAATAGATGCCAGATGCCCTTTGGTAGCTCACGTAAGTGACACTCTTTACGTGTGAGCTTTGGCAGTGACTATTTTCAGGCTAATCATCCATAAAGTCATAACAGCCATGCTGGATTCTCTATCATGAACTAATATCCACACAAGTGCACTGCCAGCAGAGGTCAGTTTCCCCCTCCATAACCCAAGGGCTTCAGGGCTAATTATAGCATCCCTGACTGATATCCGATAATTCAGTATAGACCTGGGGTCAGATATGGTCAATATGGCTCAGTCATTAGATAGATAAAGTTCTTAAGCCATTGGGTTAACTTGCTTCAATGTTTTTAATCCTTAGCACACCAATTATCTGTTGCTAGCCCTTGGCTTAGTGTTACCGCTCTCACCTCTGACCTCGGAGTCAGAAGGTTATGGGTTCACGTCCCACTCCAAAGATTTGAGCATATAATTTAGACTGACACTTCAGTGCAGTACTGAGGGAGTGCTGCACTGTCAAAGGTGCCGTCTTTTAGATGAAATGTTAAACTGAGTAGTCTTGGGTGAAAGTAGAAGAGATCTTCTGGTGTCCTGACCAATGTTTATCCCTCAACACCACTGAAACAGATTATCTGGTCATTTGATCTCATTGCTGTTTGTGGGACCTTGCAGTACAATAGTGACTACACTTCAAATGCACTTCATTGGCTGTGACTTCCTGAGAACGTGAAAGATGCTATATAAATGCGAGTGTTTTCTTTCCTGTTTGACACAAAAAAATGCACTAAATATCGATGGGCATCACTTCATAATGGAATTTAATGGAGCTATGACCCAATAATTAAGGAAGAACTTAAGAAATAGGAGCAGAAGTAGGCCATACGGCCCTGCAAGCCTCTTCCGCTGAAGAGTAGACTACATGTTAACTTTTACTACTGACTTAATTCTTAATTTATCGGCAAATAAGCTATTCATTTAAGAAGGATGATCTAGAACTGGATTTGCATTTTCAGTAACCAAAAATAACTCCTTTAAGGATTTTTCATTTTCATAGTTTCTATTTGACTTTAAAGTTGGTAAATACAAAGAAAATGCTCTGAAAGAACTGTTACATTATGGAGCTTTTGGAAAGACAAACTTCCTGGTGCAATTTTATTACATTCAAATGCTGCTCTGTTGACTCCAGGCTAAATTTCCATGGCAACAGATGTTGTCATAGTTTCAATTTTTGCAAATTTTTAAAAATGTATCAAGCAATCCAGTCAGTGATGCAACTACATCATTGTGTCATGGTTAGAAATTTTGCAAGACATTTCACCAGATGAACCTGCCCATTTAAAGGGCTTTTCTGTGAAGTGAATTAGCTTGTATTCATATATTCTGCAATTCTGTGACCGTCATATTACATGTAAGATGTCAGGACATAGTGGGTTTATGTTTTTTGGAAGTTGGATTAATGAAATATTGCTGATAATTTTAATTCTGTTCCATATTACACTAACAGGGTAGGAGTGTTTAAATGCTATGTGCATTCTTTAAGAATGTCACAGCTGCTTATAAATGCAATGCCATATGCATTCTGTGAGAATTTCAGAGGCACTTAAAATGGCTGTAATAAATCAACATGTATGTGTGAACTTAGTATTTTAAATCTTGCAGCAGGAAGTGGCTTTGCTTTGTTGAAACACAGAACTAGAAGGCAGGAAGGAGCTGACCTCACTCAGCTCGTGTATGCATGCAGATAGCTGATTAGCCACAGATGGTGTGCAGCACAGCAGCCAACAGCTCCACAGTCAGGCTGTCAACTACACCATGTTAAGCCGGCTGCCAGCAGTGAAAGATAGGTACACAGCCCATGTGTAAATACAGTAATTTGGTGACAGAGGCGAAGACTTAAAGCGCATCGAGGATTAAATTGTTAAACATTAACAGCAACTGAAGTAAAAGCAAACAGCTGCAGCTGGTCCAGGAATAGTGAAGAATCTGCGTGTATGTATTGTATGATGCCCTTTTCCTGCCTTATGCAAGGCAACTCCTGTCTGTATTGGGAAATCACAGTACAGTGGTCCTGTGTTTTAAGCTCGCAGGTCTGTTAAATGGCACACTAAATCCTCTAGGATATTCTGATGATTTTTGATCACCAAATTAAGTCATTGGATGACGTGGAATACCAGTATGAGCAGTGGATATTGCAGCCAAGATGAAGACTTAGAAGACTGTTTCTTTACTGCCAAGACCTCATTCTTCAGGAAACCTCAGAACAAGCTTTTAGAAAAGGTAACTTTTTTTATATACTGTGAATTAAGTGCTGTAATGACTATGAAATCAGTAAGTCGTCCACTGTTGGATTGCAATAACTTCGAGAATATCTTTTGTTGCATTGAAACTATTTAGCATGTAAAATTGCTAATAATATTGAAAAAGGTAGGAACCTCAACTGCTTGGCAGTAACTGGCTTCAGACAGGACACAGAAATTGGTCAGCTTTAATCAGTATTTTACAAAATTGCATGGTGAAAGTACCAGTTTTTTGAGATTCAAATTGATGCTCTCTTCATTCAGACAGCAATCAACCTATTTAGCGTACAAGAATCTGTACCCCAGATATCCTTTCAAATCATTTGTCGTACTTTAATCACAACAGCGGACACTAGTTAAAATTAGATTTCAAGCAGAATTAAATGTGTCAAATGAATATGCTACGGTATAGTTTGCAGATGCAGTTATGCAGTTATTAAAGAATTAGAGATTCATTATAATTAAAACTTACAAAAACTATTTGTGGACTGAGCAATTTTGAGTAAAATGCTGATTGCTTTCACCGCCTCCACCCCCCCCCCCCCCCCCCGAAACTTCAACAGATACCAGTTTAATGTGTTTCACATGAATGATTTGGCTTTTAATAGGTCACTCTTTGCACATTTGGTAGGAAAAGACTTTTTCAGTGTCAACTGCCAAATTTAATCTTGCCATTTTTAGAAGAAATGCAAAATTCCAGGAAAATGTTATGTGCCATGTATTAGCTTTAGTAATGCATTAATGTAGCCACCTTGAAGTTTTAGATTTTTAAAAATCCACTGGATTGTCATGCAAAGTGTTATACTCTCGGAAATCCCCTGCAACTGAGAGTGACACTGGTTTAATTTTCCATAGTTCTTTCTCCAGCAATGTAAATTTGTTACACATCTTCACCTAAAGAGTACATAAAAGTAACAATGCTACCACTAGTTAATAAGAGATTTACTCAGTAATAACATTGATAAGCAATACATTCTGGATTTCAGCCCCCCTGTGCCCAGTTGGTGTAAACTAAGATCTAGTACTAAAACCAGTACTACAGGTAAACATAGAAACATAGAAACATAGAATCTAGGAGCAGGAGTAGGCCATTCGGCCCGTCGAGCCTGCTCCGCCATTCAATACGATCATGGCTGATCATCCAAATCCAGTACCCTGTCCCTGCTTTAATCCCCACAGTACACATATCCCACCCTGCCCCCATAACCCCACGTATTTAATTCCCCCTAACATATTCCATCCTATCCCCATAACCCCACATATTTAATCCCCCCTAACACTAAGGGCCAATTTATCATAGCCAAATCAACCTAACCCACACATTTTTGTACTGTGTTAATCTCTAGAAAACACTCGCCTTTATGGGTGATGTATTGTAATTTGTTGCCTTCTAAAAGTTTGACTTTGGCTTTGTTTTCTGTGATTTCCCCCCCCCCCCCCCCCCCCCAAACATCACAGCAATAGCCTCAGGGCCGATTCATACTGCATCTCTGCATCATTCTCATCCTGTCAGAAGCCTTATTTGTGACTGGTCATATAGTGTATGTGAATATCCAGAGCAGCAGGTTAACATGTAAATGATGCTGAAGAATCAAACCAAGAAAGGAACATTTAAGTCTTGGAGTATGAGAATTTGTAAAAAAAAAATCATATGCTTATGTAAAATAAATGACATTTCAACTCTCACATACTGAGACACAAATAGCTCATACCCTTTATGCTTTAGTAGTGAGATTTGTAACTGGTATTCATGCAAATAGAGTCTTACAAAATATGATTCAAGTATTACTGCATATTTGGAAAATTCAGTAGTCTCATCTTTAGTGGACATTTCAATGTTGGTGAACTATTTTTCTTTATACATCATAACATTGCCCTCAGCGTGATCTTGTGAACCCATGTGCTTTCCATAGCAGATTAAATGTGTTGATAGTGTCCATGGCAAATGTCCCACGATCTGTGGAAGGAATGGGCTTATTGGACTGAGTGACCTTTTCTTGTTCATGCTTCGAGTTAGTGGGCAAGAGCATTTGGATTTTTTTTCAGTTTTAGATTCTGACTATTCTTCTGCTTTTTTAAATTCAGGTGTTTCTGATCAGAATTTATGATAATACTTTGTCTTTTTTGTTGGAACAGTGAACATAAAGCTGGGTTTTGGATTTGTGTTGATAATTGATTTTATAGTTGGGTTTCAGGTGATGGTACTTGCCTAGAAGGGGCCATCAAAATTATCTGAACTATGCTTAATTCAGATTTAGAAATGATTTTGGAATTTATCCCCAGGTGTTAATTTAGTATTGTTACTAGATCAAAAGGTTTGCTAATTAAGTTAAATAGTCCAAGCTGTTAAGAGGATAGTATTGCTATATTAAGGTATTTTGGAGGACACTTTACCATGTTTGTACACAGAGGTGACTGAGGTGGGTCATCTTAAAAAAAAAGTATTTAGCTTGACAATAAGAAAATTGGATTAATTTTTTTTTGTTAAAGCAGCCATGGTTCAAACAGTCCAAAGCAGCCATCATGCAAGATCTGAGGTGGGGTTTTTGAAGCAGATTGTTCTTGCCAGGAACTGAGCCTGCCTGAAAACTCCCTGACCACACCCTCCTCTATAATATGCATCATGTGTGTGCAAAATAATTTTGTGTTTGTTTGAAAGTTTCCTCCTCCAACAGAAGTTTAAGAATTGAGTTGGCCTTGCTTACACCCACACACATGGTCATGTCTCTTCAGTGTACAGTGGCCCAAACATAATTACGCAGATTAAAATAAATTAGTTGGTATGCAACTTCTTCTTAGGCAGAATTTATCAGCACACATTCATCAGCCATGGACCAACAATGGAATAAAAGTCTTGCCTTTGTACAGATCTTGTTTGGTGGTTGAGCCAAATGAAACCGCTTTTGCTCGTGGTTAGAACAAGACTGGCAAATTCGACTCCCAAAACTACAATGCATTTAAGAGTTGATATATGGACTAATGTAACTTGGATCATTTGGTGCAGCGGCTTTTGTATTTCAAAGTACAGTCTTTAAGACTGCCGCAATATCCTGTTATATCAGTGCACCATTCCATTCCTACATTCCAAATGTTCTTTGAATGGTAGAACATTTTATTCTTATCTATTTAATGCAAAAAGAAATGCAGCCATAAAGGTCAAATGACAAGGATTCATTTAGTGGCAGAAACATAGGCAGGGCTAATTAACATTTTTATTGCTTGTGGAATTCTTTACACAGTACAAAATATTCATAATATAGGGAAAGGGTGTAAGGGGAATACAAGTTCAAACAAAAATTAAAATTTTAAAAGAAAGATAAGAAAACGTGGTTAAAAGTTCCAATAGAATTCTTAATATGTTTTCAAGGAGGTAATGGACATAGAATATTAATAAACACCCTTGTTTATAAAAGTTGTAAATGAATATTTATTCCAGTGTATAATGAAGCTGTTCTTCAATCAGTGAAGTAATAATACAAGTGTGTACACAATTGTCAGGAATAATTAGTGTGCACAGACATTATTTAACAGCTTTATTACTACATTTATTTAATTTCATCTTGATGTTGCCCACTTTTCTATATATTGTACAGGGTGCCATAGTGTGATTGGTTAGCAGTAATCTTTTGGGCTCATCAGTGACGTGCTATAAACCTTATGAATAAGGATTAGAGAAAATTAATATTAAATAAACTGGTTTCAAAGTCCACAGTAACATTCATGTAAATCATTCATGAATTGTGATATCAATGATTAAAGCAACCAAAGTAAATATCCCAGTCATGAATTTCACACAATTCATTTTTATTAGAGGAAATGTAGTGAACAGTGCAGAGAGGACAGTTCATACGAAACATACTGGTGCAAAGAGAAAGGAAACTTTAGCAGTTGATCTCTGAGGCAAATCAATTTAATTTAATAGAGTACAAAGTAGTTTTATCTTAAAAACGTGAATGAAGATTGTTTTCCTGCACATGCAGGCTACAGAGTATTGGGTGCTTATTCCATTAGTTCATGTGTGGTAAAATGCACACATAAGTTTGCAGTGAGTTGTAAGACATATATTCAATGATCTAACAATATTTAACAGAATATATTTGTGGTTGTATGATCATAGAAATTTATGGCACAGAAGGAGGCCAATCGGCCCATCGTGTCTGTGCCAGTTGAAAAAGAGCTATCCAGCCTAATCCCACTTTCCAGCTCTTGCTCTGTAACCTTGCAGGTTACGGCACTTCAAGTGCACATCCAAGTACTTTTTAAATGTGATGAGGGTTTCTGCTTCTACCACCCTTTCAGGCAGTGAGTTCCAGACCCCCACCACCCTCTGGATGAAAAAGGTTCTCATCAACACAACTCTAATCCTTCTACCAAGTAGTTTAAATCTATGCCCCCTGGTTATTGACCTCTCTGCTAAGGGAAATAGGTACTTCCTATCCACTCTATCTAGGCCCCTCATAACTTTATACACCTCAATTAAGTCTCCCCTTGGCCTCCTCTGTTCCAAAGAAAATAACCCAAGCCTATCCAATCTTTCCTCATAGCTAAAATTCTCTAGTCCTGGCAACATCCTCGTAAATCTCCTCTGTACCTTCTCTAGTGCAATCACATCTTTCCTGTAATGAGGTGACCAGAACTGTACGCAGTACTCTAGCTGTGGCCAAACTAGTGTTTTATACAGTTCTAGCATAACCTCTCTGCTCTTGTATTCTATGCCTCGGCTAATAAAGGAAAGTATCCTGTGTGCCTTCTTAACCACCTTATCTACCTGTCCTGCTACCTTCAGGGATCTGTGGACATGCGCTCCAAGGTCCCTCTGTTCCTCTACATTTCTCCGTATCCTACCATTTATTGTGTATTCCCTTGCCTTGTTAGTCCTCCCCAAATGCATGATCTCCGGTGAATGTTTAGAATAATTATCTAGAAACCAGGAACAATCATATATTGGTGCTAGTTGATATGTGCTACCTGACAATGACTGATGCTCATGTAGCAGTTATTAAAACAACAATTTTACTCCAGTGTACAGTTAAGTAGGACAGGAAGTTCGTTTGATTCAAGACATACATTTTAGCTGTTTGGCATAAATAGAACAGTTTGAGGTTAATAGTCGTGTTCAGTCTCGCCAATTTCCAGTGACAGTCACTTTTTTATGAAAAATGTAAACTTTCTGTCTGTCTCACTGTTTCAAAAGAATATGCTAATTTTAACAAGTTGCAATGTTGTCTTTCTGAGTAAAAAACAACTGATCAGATTATAAGTACTTAAGTATTTATGATAATAGCATGGAATACTGGCATCTATTTTATTTGTAGACTGTTGAACGATTTAACTGTAACCTTTTCAAATACTGTAGTTGATCTTCATGCTTATTTCTGCTGGATTCTGTTGTGCAAAGTGCAATATAGTCTGAGATTTAAACAGGATGATACTGGAGAGTGTACAATATTGATGACGGTCCCAGCAGAGTTGTTTGAATTTTGGGGCTTGGGAGTCATCATGAAGCTTTTATTTCAACAATTTGAATTTTGTTGTCCACTGAAATCCGGCAATACCACACATTACCAGATTTCAGTAGACATCAACATGGACATTAGGACATTATTATAGAGTCCAAATCTCTTCTTAACCTGATACAGTCTCAGATTATGCTCAATCACCACGTAAGATGGAAGAAAGATTAATTCAAGTGAATGACTCTACTTCACTTGTATAACTGTGGCTATATATTTATGTCTCGAACTATGTCCAAAGAATGTAACTCTTCACATGTGACTCCACAAAAGGAATTCAAGTTTTAGAGGTTAAAATGGAGACAGGGTGGGACAATGGGTTGGATACTAACCTTTCATTTCTGGGAACTGGGTTCAAATAGGATGAAAAATTTCTCTTTTGACTGTAAGGGTCCTATTTGAAATGTATTTGCACAGTCTCAATCTAGTTTCCAGTGGATGTAAGCCTATAGCACAAAACTCTGCTTTTGGCAATCTCCCTCAGAAAAACAACACGATAACTTATGGGTAATTGAAAAATGGCACATTAATGCATTTGGAATTGCTCTTTTGAGGCTACAGCTAATGCACATTGTTGGGACATAATATTGAAAAGTTTTAGTCAGCATCTAATTGTGTTGCACCTGACTTGAGAGTGCTTGAAGCTGACATGGACACTAAAAGTGTTCCATTTTTCAGCACTATTGGTACATCCACACTCCACAAATTTAGCTTTGTTGCAAAGCCAAACCCACTTTGCAACACTAAACTTGTAGTGTAAATTAAATATGAAGGTTCAAAGCACTTCTGAAGTACAGCAAGGGAGTCTTGTTCTGCTTTATTCTGGCATCAGGTTGCATTTACACCACAAGTAAAAAGCAAAATACAGCAGATGCTGGAAATCTGGGGGAGAAACCCCCCAGAAAATGCCTGAAACACGCAGCGGGTCAAGTCAGCATTTGTGGAGAGAACAGACGAGTTAACGTTTTCATGTATCTTAAGGTCTTTCACCATGATTAACACAATTCAGAACAAAAAATTAAAGGGGTTTAAGTCTCGTGTCAAATCAACAGAACTGTTAAGTGATCAGTCATTTCCTTTATGTTGTTGACTAAGTGCACTGGAGTAATAAAGTAAAAACGGTTGGTGTGAAAACCACAGACGCAGGCTGGAGCATGTTTCATATGCTCTCCTTGTAACTAATCTGCAATTAGTTTACTGAGATGTAGATGTAATTTTGTTTGCGTTAGTTGTTAATTATATTTTTTAGTTACCAAGGTAGTTATATTTATTAGTTATTCATATTCTTTCACCTCACATGATGTTTAATTATTACACAGATGATCCACATCATTAACCCATTTTTTCCCCATATGAAGTACCACTGTTGAACTCAATCTTGAGAAACACAGTGAAAACTATGAACGATTTTATCAATCAACCATTTGTGTGCTGCTAATGCTTTTGTTGCTCATCTCTATTCACTCTGATCTAAAATCACTTACAAGTCAAATCTACTTATAATAGACTCGGTGTTATAACTACTTAAATAGACCTATATTTTTTCTTCTTGCACAGAGAAGTGCAACTGTAAGAATATGTTTTACAAAAACATTACACCTTGCTTTCATTAGGACTGTAATACTTAGAATTTTCAATAAAAGTTTTTGATATAGGAGTTCGTTTTTTATCGATTTTAACTAAGTCATTTGAAAATTTGAGCATCCCTTTAGGTTCTCCCACACCTTGTACCATTTTGCAAACAAAAGAAGGAAAGTAACATGTTCCCAGCCTCTGCCCTTGCTGTTCATAAATCAGCATTAGGAAGTGCAGAAGAGCAGTCCATGTTGTCAAATACCATCAGTCCCCTATCCACCTTCCCAACCCAATAATAGCCCTACTGAAAATGGGAGCTACTTTATGGAAAACAGTGGCACAAACTTGTATGCTAATACTTCATCGGACAGTACAGTGGTGCACCATCTTGTTTAGTCACTGGAATAAGTTTTAGCTAACCTAGAAAGTGGGTATCTGTTGAAATAGTCTACTACATGGTTTTTATTGTGCTGTCACCTTATACAAGTGCCCTGCACTAGCAACCCACAATGAGGATTAATGAAAAGTTTGAAAACTTTTGTCTATTTGTTAGTCATTTAAAGTGTCATGAAAGCAGGCATAAAAGTGTTAATGTGCCTTTAAGCTGCAATTCTAAAGAGCTACCACATTCTTGGTAAGATAAGATATTGATTTTTATTTTTAAATCTCTATTCTTTCCACATAAGACTGGATATAAAGTTAGTTACCGTACTGACATACACCTGCATCGCACTCTACATTGGGCATTTCCTACAAGAAATAATTATTAACATGTCCAGTGTAACCAGTTGTTTTTTTTAAAGTGCTACCTATATATAAGTTCATAGAATAATAAATAATTTGAATAAGCTTTTGCAGCTAGACTTTCTACATGAGGGATGGCTTACAACAGAAACTTTCTGTCCAATATTTTGCTATTACCTCTACAGCACAAAGCAGTTTGATATAGAACAATGAAGTATATGGAGGTGCTGTATATCGACTCACTTTTATTTTGTAGCAGATTGTAACATGCCTTGCCAGTGCAGTATTTCTTTGCTACATATCACAAGATTTGGAACTATTTATAAGCTTGTTCTCAGTTTCAGTGAGATTTCAGAGCTCTTACTGGACATGAGAGAGCTGTTCTCTGGAATCTGAGAGTCTTATAAATTTAGAGAACAGTTGCTGGCTGTCCTAAACAACCCTGTAGTTTCCAAAAGTATAGATGTGCTCTGTGTCGTCCCTGCATCAACAGCAGTACTGAACAGTAGTCAGTTTAGAAATAAAAGCTATCTTGCTATTCTTTTAATCTTTAAAACTAATTTTTGGAGAACAAAGCCATTGATAACATAATAGAACAGAAAGAGTTTGTATTTTATTGATGTTTCATTTTGTCAACTCATGGTGAATAGGAAATGACTGAAATGAGTGCAGCCAGCACATCCACAGTACATCTTTGCTAATTTGGTTTCCTCTTTAAACTGTTTTTGTGACATTTTGCGGTATGTTATTGCAGACATTAGAATCATAGGGAGAGAAATTTGGTATCACCCCGTTTGGGGCGCAATTATCGGCCGGGCGCAAAGTTTAGCGCCTGGCGCTAATTATCGCCTCTGACTGCAAACTTGACTTCTATCGCCCCTGGAGGTGATTGGAGTACTAAATCAGGCACTACACACCTCTCTTAAGGCGCTAACACCGAGGAGTGAGGCACTACCTCAGAGTGCTGGCGAAGCTCATGTGATGTCAGTCAGCAATGGAACACAGACATACTGGCGCCAGCCAGTTCTTAAAGGGGAGGGTCGATCTTGCTCTCCATCCAAACCCTGCTCATTGCAGCCTTGAATCTCGGCCTGGAGAGACCTATACATCAAATCTGCTGGAAAGAACAATGGAGAGGCACATGGAAAGAGCTCATAGTGCAGCCCCCAAAGTCTCTTCTAAATTGATGTAAGGAAGATCAAATCAAAATGAACCTGGAAAGTGCTGCTCAGTACCCAAAACTCCTCAACACAGCGTTGAATATCTCCAGAAGTGTCTCTCTCTCACTCAGAATGCGTGGTGCAAAAATGTCGCCGACAAAAAAAGGCAGGAAGCTTTCGCCTTTAAATAGCGCTCCCCCAGTCCCTTCCCGACTGCAAAACACTCCCCTCAACCTGTCGTTGCTAGCGGCAGGCGGTAAGGCAGGGGGAGCCACTCAATATCCGGTCCGGGGTGCTACCGGTGCATTGCACGTTCAACTGACGTCATGATCTGCGGGCGCAGGAGATCGTGGCGGTAGTGTTTAGCACCGCCGCAAAATGTCTGGTCAATTCCGCGAGCGGTGCAAACATCGCCGCGCCTGGGCGCTAGTTGCTTTACGCCCCATTAGCGTCCTCTTAAGGCGCTAACGGGAGGCGCAAACCAACCGAACTTTTCCCCCATAGAATCTTAAAACACTGAAGGAGGCCATTTGGCCTATTGTACCTTAGCAGGCTCTTTGAAAGAGCTACCAAATGAGTCCCACTCCCCTGCTCTTTCCCCATAGCCCTGCGTTGCTCATAACCATCTACCTATTAACTATTCAACTTTTGTGAACTTACTTTCTTGACCACAGTTTTAGTTGTAACAGCATTCACTGACTGCTAATAATATAATTATTGAGATGCAGTTATACTGCTACCTTTGTATTGCTGTAAAAGTTGGAGTATAAGCTTTAGAGCTGTGTCCCAATCTGACTCCTAGAGGAGTCCACTTCAGTGTCACGCCGCATGGAATATAACTCTAATGCAGTGTCAAGCCTACTACATTTAATTTTGAAGTTCAGTAAAACAGGATTGAAATAAGTCTCCCAACCTAAACTTTACCAGCTACCAGGAGGATTGCATTACATTGATTGTATAGGTGTGCAAGGCGATTGGCTGGCGTTTCATATAGCAGCAACAGCAGCATCATGCTAAATTGATTACTAATTCATTAACAATAAATTGCTTTAACAACATGCCACTGGGTATGGGCCTGTACACAATAGATGTTTGATTGGGTCCTTCAGAAGGTGCTGAAATTGTTGTGATGAGATATTAAAATGTATTTTTGTTCTTCAGTTTATTCATTAGGTAACCATATGTAGTGGATACAACAACAACGTGTATTTATATAGCGCCTTTAGTGTAGAAAAATGTCCCATGGCACTTTACAGAGGAAAACGATAGGAAGAGACTAGGTCATTGGGGGATTAAACACTAGGATAAGAATGTTAAATTTAAGGCATTTGAGGGGCTGGGAACCAATGTAGGTCAATGAGTGTAGGTCTCTTTCTCTCTCTACGGATGCTGCCTGGCCTGCTGAGTTTTTCCAGCGTTTTCTGTTGTTATTTAGGTCAATGAGTGTGTGTATGATGGGTGAGCGTGACTTGGCATAGGATAGGATAAGAAGCACAATCTGACTGAGTTGGAGTTAGTTCAGAAGGAGACTGATGTATCTGCTGCCTAATAGATGCTGATTAGCAGCTGCCTGACCTTTGAGTGTTCCCCGCACATTCTGATTTTATTTCAGATTTCCAGCATCCACAGTATTTTGCTTTTGTTTCACTGATGTATCCGTCTGCAAGATGCAGAACACTTGCTTATCTATATTTAGTCAGAAGTGTGTATAATTTTTAATTTAGGGTATTTACAGATTTAATTATAGTATTTGATAGAATCTTGTATTAATAAAATGGCTGACAGCCTCAGAATGGACAGCTTTTGATAGCTATTTTTGTTACTGACACAAGCTGTTGCTGTGCTTTAGCTCCAATCTTATCAATTGCTTGTAGTTTTACACCTTGAAATCATCGTTTGAAGGCACCCTAAATTATGAAAAGTGTTTTAATTTTGTGCCATTTTCAATACATGTGGAAAGAGGTACGTGTGGAAAGAGGAAGTGCAGCCATGGATTTCCGTTTTCTGAGAGATGCAGCCACAAGAAAAAAAATGAAAATGACTTCCGCAGCTGATCAGATCATATCATTTATACTTAAGAATTTATGATAACTTTTTCCAGATCAGACTGAAAAATGTAACAATTTCAAATGTGCATTTTCATATTTACATGCTTTACTGGCATGGGATAATTAATGAAAACTTTGCCTCATTTGTAGACAGCGCAAATTGTATATCATTGTTAGACTACTACATTAAACTATATTCAGATAAATTATGTGCTGCAAGACAGCAACAAAATATGGATTTCTAATGCAAAAGTTTGCTAATTGCCTTCTATGTACCTACAGCAGTGGCTTGGAACATTCAGTTTAGACTGAAAAACAGTTGCAGGGGTTCGAAGTGTTAACATAGTTCTAACTGGGATGATGACTGCACAAAACTACCCAGGATTAGACATTAAAGTGGCATTGTCACTTAGAAAGGCCACAAAGATGGGACATAGGAATGTAAAACTATTGCAACAAAAAATATTCTAAGCATCACATCTGACTTGGGAGTGTTTCTAGTTGCACAAAACTGGAGCAGGTTAATAGTGTAAAAAAAATTGCAATTATCTGCTCCATTTTACATTCATATATTGCCTTGCAGGTTTATATTTTTTGTTGCCACTGTTGAGTTTTGCATGTGCGTTTTGTGTGCTCCATTTTGCTGTCTGGGCTCTTCTGTTACCACAGTTGAGGCGAGAAGGGCCGGATCCATAAGGAAGTGCCTTTACAGCAATGCTTTTGGGCCAGGATGGGCAGGAGTGTTTCTTCTAGGCCCAACAAGCTAACCTGTAAACACCCCACAATCTTACCCTCCCCCCGCGACCACCATCTCGCGCCCCCCCACCCCCCCCTCCCAACCACGCTCTACCCCTTCACCCCCCCAGCCGCCACCACCACCACCACCAGACCTGTGGTTCTCAAACTTTGAAGGACCCTTTCTCAAATGGATTAGTAATCATGGACCCCTATCTAAATTATAATACTACATAATACTCATAATGTGAAAGTGCTGCATGTAAAGAGTGTTTCAATAATGCTTTTAAGAAAACAGGTACTTACTTAGATATCAGTGAGATGGGTGTGCCACACTATCATCGATCAACATTTTGGCACCCACCACCAACCTTGGTAACTGCGGGTCAACCTGGCGATCTCGTGCCGCTTTCAGCGCTCCTCCATGTGCGCGTCCCTCCTAGGTGAGACAGCCAGCCCACTCTGCACTGCACATTTGGCAGCCGCACTTCGCTCCCTGCTCGCACCAAGTCCGGCTACGGCTCAATCGCTTACTCTTGACCGCAGCCTCCGCCCCCCCCCCCCCCCCCCCCCAAAGCCTGGCCCTGCTTAATACTCATTATTTTGCGGACCCCCCTGGAAAGTCTCTATGGATCCCCAGGGGTCCACAGACCGCAGTTTGAGGACCACCGCCCTAGACCTACCTGTTCCCTGGCTGCGTCCTTCTGCTCTGCCCGACAGGCAGCCAGCCTGTCAATTGGGCTGGCTGTCGGGTGGGAAACCTGGAGAAACAATGTAAAATACGTCCATCCTGTAGTTTAAAAACGTACTTCCGGGTTTCCCATCCATAGCTCTACCCGCTCCGAACATGCACTTTGGTAAATATCTGTGCCAACATTTCTAACCAACCAATATTCCAGGCCACTGATTTACAGTGCTTGAATAAGTCAAATTCTGTTTTCATTACATGGATTCAATAATTTTTACCAGTATCTTGGGAATCACATCTGTGATTCTGTCTGTTTACAATTAGGATGATTGGTTTATGGTAACTAAATAAGTTAAATTCCATTTTTGTTGTATGGGATTCTGGAACAATCCAAGATTTTTACTGGTATTTTGCGGATATTAATTTTTTATGAAAACTATAATTCAGTAGTCTTGGCAGTACTGTACAACCACTTAAACCTAACTGGATAACATAAGATTTGCCTGGGGCATTTAATGACCAGACTGTAGACTAACCTGCCTAACCTCAATTCCTCACTACAGTACATGACCAAAAATGTTATTGATATTGTGCCTGCAAAAGCTGAACAAATGATTCCTTTCAAGAAAATGGGCATATTTTTGTTTAAAGGAACATTCCTACATAAGGCCCGAAGTTGAAGTATTACTCTTAAAACTCATCAAAAATTGATTATTTATAAATTAAAGCTTGTTTTTGACAATCATGAAGTGGCCGGTCTCTTTATCCGTGTCGGGCTCTTTGCTGTACTTACAATACTGGGTCAGAGAAAGCTGTGTCTTTGCCTGATCTTGAGTCCTAGCATTTATTTCCCTCACTCACCAATGGCTCCTGTTTGCTTTCAATTGTTTTTTGGTTTAAAACAAGCCATACTCCATGAGATGAAAACTAATTTCCTCTTGTGTTAAGGCACCTCGATGTGTGAAATGGGTTTGGAGCAATTCCTACTGAGCGTATTCTGCAGCACAAAACTGCTATTAATTGAGCACTAACTGGCACAAAATTGACAAATGTGTTCTAGGGTGATTTTTATATCAGTAGGGACATGAATATGACATGAAAGTCGTAATGTAGTGCAGTTAAATTACTTTTAATTTAATTGCCTAGCTCAGTGAAACCCACTCATATAGTTGTCTTGATGCAGCACAGAGTTCCAGCAGGCAGTGCCTCTTGTGATGTTTTCATGTGTACTGTGTATGCCCAGTGCCACTCCAAGTTTTGGAACTCAATTGATGAGGGTGAGTATAACATTGTCAGAATGAGTGAGACAGTGTTATTTACTGAGCTAAGTTAAAATTATAAGCTTTGTTCACACTCGCCATTTTCAAAATGGTGGCTACTGCTATTTTTTCATCTGCATTTAAATTGCCAGAACCATGGTTGTTTAAATTACCACATAAAAATTAATTATATATTCTTTAAAATTCTGTGATGTATCGGTAGGGTATTTAGATTATGAATGCTGAAATCTACAGTACACTGAGACTGTCGCATATCTAAAATTAACATTAAATCTAAGCATTTATTAATAAGAACCTTTCTGCTCCAGATGATGTATTGTGTGGGTGAGGGGGAGAAAGAGAGAGAATAATGGATACCTGGGAGTGAGGTGATAATCTGATTCAGAGAACACTGCAGACCACAAAAATAAAATTTGGCCAATTTGTAACTGTCGCTTAAACTGCAGGGTGAGATTACAATCTGCGATTTATAATATGAATGCCTGTATTTTGGTTTTGACTGGCTGGTACCTTATACACATCTTATATTTCACAATTTATATATGTGCAATGTGGTCTTCTTGCACTGCTCCATTGCAAGATCTGCAGTATAACCTTTGCAATCCATTGCTAAGTTGTTGCCTCTTTTTTTCTGTACCAAGTTATTGAAATCAAACCTCTCAACCACTTTGCATAATTAGAAATTACCTTTATTTCACTCACCAATAAACAATCCATGGGAAGGTTTTTACAACAAATCTACACAGCCTAAGGGCATGCATGAGTGATTGGATGTGCATGTGTGTGTTATAATTATCCAGCCAAGGGACTGGGTGGAGTGCAGTGGGTTGGCACATTGTCTTTTTACCTCTGGAACATTGTTTGAATGTGGCCCAGATTGATGGATGAAAAGTTATTTTCTATAATTTCTGTAATAGTCCGACGTAAAATGAATTTGCAGTCTTAAGCCAGCATGGCTGACAACCTAGAAATCTACCAAAAGGTGCCAACAGCTTCAAAAACATTGAAAGTGCTTGTACATTGTATAAAGAGAAAGACTTGCATTTATAAATAACCTTTCATGACCTCAGGAGATCCCAAAGTGCTTTACAGCCAATGAAGTACTTTTTTGAAGTGTAGTTACTGTTGCAATGTGGGAAATGCAGTAGCAAATTTGCACATAGCAAGGTCCCACAAACAGAAACAAAAACCAGATGATCTTTTTTTTGGTGATTTTGTTTGGGGGCTAACTATTGGCCAGGACACCAGGGAGAACGCTCCTGCTCTTTTTCGAAATAGTACCATGGGATCTTTTACGTCTCATCCGAAAGACTGCACCTCCAAAAGTGCAGCACACCCTCAGTACTGCACTGAAGTGTCCGCCTAGATTATGTGCTTGAACCTATAACCTTCTGACCGAGGCAAGAGTGCTCCCACTGAGCCATGGCTGACAACTATGTCCAAAATTTCTTCTCTTTTACTGGAGGAGGAAAAAAAACCCACGAGTACATGAAAACCTGAAGAGGGATACAATGTTGAAGACACAAGATTTAGGCCTGGATTTTCTGTTCGGCTGTTCTGCCAGCAGAAGAATTAACTCGAGCAGAAAATCTAGGTCTTACATTCTTAAGGGGTTTGGAGACATCCTTCAAAAAACGATTTTTCCGAATATGTTGGTACCTACAATGAACATTGGCCCTGAATTTCCGATTGGATGCCTCCGATCGGAAAAAATCTACGCACTTACCTGCTGGCTCCGTAGGTCCCGAGACTTGCAATCCTGGGCCTCTGCTCTAAAATGCGGTTCGCAAGTGCCCCTGGGATCACGTGGGCCATGGAGAACCAATCAAAGGGAATCCCTCTTCACACTTTTTTGACAGTTCTCTACGCACAGATCTGTCAAAAGTATGAATGGGGATCACATTTAAAAACACAGTTAAACATTAAATATATATTTTTTAAATCACGTATTTAAAATTAGTTAAAATTACATTAAATACTTTTTTAAAAAATTAAATTTTTTGAAAAAAATAATTAGTTTTTTACGGGGCTAAAAATAAACGTACCTTTTTAAAAGTTTTTTTTAATTATAAATGAGTGGGGAAAAAAAATATTTTTTTAAACTCTTACGCTGGTAAAAGCAGGCGTAAGATTTTAAAGGTTTTCAGCGGGCAGAATTTGTGCAGAAAGCGCAACTCTCTGCCCGCAAAGGCCCATCTCCCGGGCAGGCAGATAATCTGTCAAGAGAATTCTTGACAGATCGCAAGTGCCGGTTTTTAGCGCACGCCTGCAACCGGCACTTGCGAGGCCCCAACAGGTGCGTACACACCTCGTGCGCACCCGTGGGGGTCGGAAAATCCGGCCCATTGTCATTGCATTTTTTTTTTTAGCTAAAATGGAAGGTAAATTTGCTTAATTTATTAAAAACTACTCTCTGTTTGACAATTGGAGATTAATTGTTTTTCTTTATATTATAAAAATTGCCCATTAGCAAAGAGAAGTTACAAACCTGTTAATCATTCTAGTCAGGGCTGTTGGAAATTATGAATTTATACATTAACAGTGTTGCATTCTGATTTATTTTAAACAGGTTTAGACTTTGCAAGTAAATCTAAGAAAAATAGGAATAACAAGTGGCCTATGCATTTTCAAAAGACCAACCAGACCATCACTTCCCCAAAAGTTACCTCAACAGTCACTCTCCCCCTCCAACCGCTCACACAGTTCACAGAAACACTACCCCCTCTGCCTTTGTACATAGACTTTCTATCCCTTCTATACTAAGTTTACAGAGACACTTTATTCCCCTCAAAATCCTCATTCAGTTCAGAGACACTGGGCTGGATTTTGATAATGGGGCGGGTTGGGGTCGTGTCATCTGCATTTCGTGTTATCCACCCGCCTGCAATTGGATGTGGGAGATTGATGCAATTTTCACTTAATTGGGCAATTGAGTTCCAGCATGTGGGAACTCATGAACCAATTAGTGGTTTCAGTCTGAAAGTCGCCTCTGATGATGTCATCATTGCAGGTCAGAGACTGCCTGGCCTTTGCTGTGAGAGGACCTGGATGCAGAGCGAGGGAGAGAGAGAGAGAATTTTTTTTGCAACCAAGTCCTCCCAGGCAGTCTCTGAAGACATTCAATGCAGCAGCATCAGAGGCGACTTTCAGACCTAATACTACTACTACCTTCATCACAATACTACTACTAACTTCATCACATCTCCGTTGTAATAGTGGACCTGCAGCTCATAGTCAGCTATCCACTTGTGCTCCCGCCAGGTTTCACTGGCGTGTTTCACATCAGGCGTACTTCACGTCGGAAAAGGGTTAAACTAGCTAAAACGTTTCAAAATGGCATTACAGAGCCAATTTAGGGCTTGTTAAGGGCTTTAATGGCCTCTCCCGCCTCTTGGAGGCGGGACGGAGTCGGGAACACTGCGACCAATTTTGTCAAAATTGCATGGGGTCGGGACCCCTGAATCTGCAACTTTAACCCCCCACATGCCTCCAAACCCGACTCCACGGGTCATTGAAAATCCAGCCCACTAGCTCCCATTGCAATCCTTCCAATTTATGCTGCCATTCTGCTCCCTCCCCATCTCCATCCAGTCTATGCTGAGCCTCTCTTTTTTCCCCCACCTTCTACAGTTCATGCCAAAATTCTTCTCCCCCTCCTCCGATTGATACTGGCAATCTTCTCTGGCTCCGAGTTCACGTGGGCATTCTCCTACAGCCTTGCTGAAGATCCTGCTGGCATTCTCCTCCCCTATATCCATGCTGTAACTCTTTCAGTCCATGCTGGCACTCTCCTCCTCTTTCCCCCTCCTGCTAGCATTCTCCTCTCCCTCACCCAAATACAAGTCACTGCTGGCACCATCTTTCCCCATCACCCTCACCCCAGTGCCACTCCCAGGCTCTCCTACCCATTGGTGCTGCTGTAACCCAAAGTGATTGAATGAAACTGCATATTGTGGGCAAGAAGTTCTGATTTTGTTTGAATTCCCACCCACAGTATGCCGCCATATGCAATTGCTATGGCTTGCAACAGGAGCAGCAATAGGACTGGGATAGGAGTTATGTTGGGGAGGAAGGGGCCTGGTCTGAACTGATTTTTGTTTGCAAATATAGAAACGTAGATTGGGCTTCCAAAAAGCTGGTTTTGTCTCAAATGTGAATGGATGGGCTGTGTGAGTTGGTGCCTTGTAGGTGTGATTCACTCTTGGCAGAGGAGATTTTGTGTCGATCGCTATGACATGGGTTGGAAAAGATTTCTAAGTTTAAAGAAAACTTTAGGTGACTCGCCGTACCACATTTCAATTTCTAATGAATAAAAAGAACTGACTATCCTAATGAGCCTAGCGGCAGGACCACAGCAACTTGGTCCACCGGCCTCATTTGTTTATTACTGGCGGGCTGCAGGCACCGGTCGCACCCCAGAGGCAGGTCGCTCAACCTTGTGCGGGGGGACAAAGATTGGTTGGCTTCAACACCAGCCGAGGCCATTAGAAACAGGCAATTGGGAGGCGAGTAAGGAACACTCCTGCTCCTCCCGGCTCCACAATAAGGTAAGTAGAAAAAAATTTCAATTGGGGGGAAAAAATAAAATTTTCTCAAATTGCTTTTATTTGGTATGAATTTGTGTAATGGTGCTGATCTTTAATAGCTCCTGTGGAATACAATTGCCTGAGCCTCTCTTTGTTCAAATCAACAGCGTGAGATGTGAAGCATATTTGTTATTTGATCTCGATGAACAACTGTTGCCAGACAGTGGAAACTACTACTGCACGTTCACCACATTCCAGGTCTGGCACATTTTAGGACCAGCCACACTGTCTCTCTCACTTGATGCCTGATTTAACTGACAGAATTAATTCTAGTTTGTACTTTAGAAAAGAACGAAATCTTATTTGATACATTTTTTACAGCTTTAGATGAGGTGGTGCCAATTGCAGTATGTCAGTTACGAAAGCAAAATATACATGTTTAATAGCTAAAACCAAATAGATAAAACCAAATACATATTAACATACAATCTATTTCCTATCAAAGCTGGAACAAATAATGTTAGATATTAAGATTTCACCAGTTTGCGCCTGTTTATAAGGTTAATATTTTTCACTTCAAAAGATTACTGATTGATTACATTATATGTGGTGTTCTTCAAGTTTAGGGCCTAATTGTATACATTTTCAGTCCTGTAGGATGAATTATTACATTTTGTAATTGGATCATATTTAGCAATTTAAAGATCCATGTGCAATTTTAGAGGATGTTGGTTCTAAATAATTCCATATGCTGCCACTGAACTAAAGGGAAGTGCATTAATATCAAAGACCTGGGATTGAAACATAATTAAGATAAAAGTGGAACTAGCAGCACAAACAGCAGTGTAATCCATTTGTCCTCCCGTAAACAGCAACAGAATATAGATTTTGCCTACAATCCCCTCGTGATGATTTCCTGGTTTTGTCTGGTGTGTAAGGGAAGGCACAAAACAAATTTACGCATCCCTGAAATGGAGGGAGGCTTGAAAGGAAAATTCAAACCTCTGCAAGCTGGTTTTACAGTGGCAATAACAGAAGCTTACGAGCAGGTCATTTAGCCAGTTTCTACAGATATTACAACAGACTTTACATAGTAGAAAAAGAGGAAGTTGTGTCCAGAAATGACATGCGAGAAGTTTTGAAATTCAGTCTGAGGTGACCATATACCAAGAAATTGTGACTTATATGCCTGTCCTGAAGAATCAGGCATAAACTCTGTTATTTAAAAAAAACAAATTAGAACAGCTACTGAATAAAATAAAAAAATACCAGGTGAACTTTATCTACAATGAGATTCTGTATTTATTTTTTATGACACAATTTCCAAAAGACTTTTGGAAATTAAATGGTGAAATTGATCTTGGGTAGTAGTGCAAAATGGGTAACAGCGAATTGGCAACCTGTTTCAGACTTGACCCGCTTTTCTTTTCCATTGTCTTTACCTGTTTTGTGCTACCGCCCAAGACAAGTTTCACCCCCTAAATTTTGAATATTCTGGCAAACATCTAGTGACATCCCCAGTATGCTAGACCACAAATTTCAATGGCTTGTTATGAAAGACATACAGAATATTGGATACCGTGAAGGCAATTTGAAGGCTAATTTAATTCAGGGGCTCTGGGGACGTCTTAAACCCAAGGAAAGGAACTTAAGCAATATATGGATGTCAGCAGATCCTCAAGATTGAATTACAGCCTTTAACTCTCTCCACAACATCTGCTGTATAATCTATAGAAACTAGAGGCCCAATTTTAACCCTACCCGGCCAGATGAGAATGGGGCGGGTGGGTAGTTAAAATGGCGGTCATGCACTTCCAGCTGGGTTCATGATGCTCTCCCACCCTTCCTCCATTTTACCCATGCAGTTTTTGGTTCGGGAAAGGCACCCACCATAGGTAGGTGGGAACCTCATTAATATGTAAAAATTGTGGTCCAATTTTGACCCTGACACCATTTTATGTCCCGATCACGCAAGTCACACACATTGCTGGAAGCTCCAATGAAGCAGGTGTGAAACTAGAAGAGGCCCAGGAAGGTATGCAATTATAATTTTCTTATGGTTTCCTTGTGAGCCAGGAGGAGCAGGAGTGTTCCTCCGGGCTCCACAAGGAAACCTTGTGTCTCCCCTTCCCCGGGCTTCCCTCCCCTTCCACGATGGCAATTCCCTCTGGACTCCACCCTCCCTACCAATTACCATTCCCTCGGGTGCCTGGCAGTAGCTTCCTGCCGCTGGAAATTCTGCCTACCGGCCAGGTAATAATAGCCACCAGGTTCAGGCGGGAGTTGGACATTCAACCTGGAAATGAGGTCCGGGAGTTAAAATCTCCCAAGCCTCAAGCTGACTAAGTCATAGCGGCTTTCCACCTGCCCAGTTCACTCCCCGAGTTCAAATTCGGGCTTCGGGTTCTGCACTGAAGAATTAAATCTTCGCTTGAAAAATGGTCGCTGTAGCATCCAGTTTCTAGGACTGTATTTCTATAGTGCATCTTACTATTTAATAGCAAGGCTAGTGCGTATTACATAATAAATAATGAATACTTGATTGATTCAGGTGGTAATCTAGTGAAAGTGTTCAGAGCAGTGCTACTGCTATTATGCTGTTAATGTTGTTTCAAGTTAGGAGGCTAATTCGGGTTTCTTTGTTGAATGCTGGCAGCTGGCAGTGTAGGCAGCAACTGTCAGTGTACTTCATATGGAACAATTCTACATTGAGTATGGAACATAATGATTAACTAGCTAAACAAAGGGAAATGTTTGAAATTTACAGTATATCACAAAAGAATATTTTTGTTGGTGTGCACCTGCTAGTTTTAGCTCTATTCAGGTTTACATATTTTGTTATGAAAATTGAGTCAGGCAATATTGCAAATCTAATAATGGTTTGTGGGCTATAGTTCTTTTATTTGATATTCATGCACTGATGCACATACCTCATGAAAATATTTGAACTGTTCTATGCACTTCATATTTTAAAAAATATGAATGAGGCCATTTATATCCATTTCTGGCATGCTTTTGAATTGACACACTGTCTATATAGCTGAATTGGGAATAAAATGCCTCACAGTGCTACATGAAGTGGAGGCAATTTCTTCCCTGCTTTGAAAAGCTCAGATTAATACAGAAACCTGATCTACATTGGCTACCCGGTCCAGCAATGCCTCGTTTTTAAAATTCTCATCCTAGTTTTCAAATCCCTCCATGGCCTCTCCCCCTTATCTTTGTAATCTCCTCCAGCAATAAAACCCTCTGAGATCTCTGCACTCCTCCAATTCTGGCCTCTTGCACATCCCTGATTTTCACCGCTCCACTATTGGTGGCCGTGCCTTCAGCTGTCCAGGCCCTAAGCTCTAGAATTCCCTCCCTAAACCTCTCTACCTCTCCTCCTTTAAGACGCTCCTTAAAACCTACCTCTCTGACCAAGCTTTGGTCATCTGTATTAATATCTCCTGTGTGGCTCAGTGTCAAATTTTGTTTGACAATGCTCCTGTGAAGCGCCTTAGCACGTTTTACTACGTTAAAGGCATTATATAAATGCAAGTTGTTGTTGTAAAAAGAGAGAGCCGCTTTGGCCTTTCTAGCTACCTAACCTTGATCAGGTGTATTTTTTTTATATTCTGATAGAATTTGTTTTTCTTAGAATGATAACAATAATTCACTCCAGTATTCTGTGATGTGATTGTTATGGCAGCTCCAATGCATCAAGCACTTTAAGGAAACAAAATTAACTCTCTCATAGTAAAACATTGTCTGGAGGGTGATGAATTCCTTTATAATTCACCATGCAAAAGAACCCAACAGTCAGTGAAGTCTTGTCACAAGTCCACTATTCTGCTGGATCTCGGATCATTTTGAATCTTCCCCCAATGACAGCCGCACGCAAGGACTCAGAAAATCTCCTCTTTAAAGTTGAAATTAGAACTCTGCCTTGGACCTTCCATTTCAGATACTCCTAACTGGTAGTCTTGCAAGATGTAATTGTTTTAACAACTATGCCCAGCATTACAAATTCATTATTTTATACTAGTTTGATTCTATTTTGAAAAGAAGATAAATACATGGAAGTATTTTTGCTGCATCAGATAAAGTGTGTGCAACAGTGCAAATTTTCCCAGCAAATTTCTAAACAGATAATTAATGATTGTTCTGGTCTATGAGCTTGATTGAAAAGTCCCCAGTATGGCATAACTTTCCCTTTAAAGAGGCACTGATTTTATCATGAAGGAGGAAGAAATGAAACAGGTTCTTGTCAATTGTCACAATGACATTTCATCACTGCAACGTGATGCAGTGAAAGATTTCAACTCGGGTTGTGTGATTGTTTTTGCAAATGGACTGAAAAAGACTTTGGTGACTGATGGGTAAAAGTTCAGCTTCTGCACTCACCACTGCACGACTTTCCCTTCAATAAAGTGAATGGGTGAAAAACGATCAGTGGGGAGCACAGAAGTTAAACAATGGGGAGCACAGAAACAATTTCTACCTATGTGCCTTTTTTATACTGTACATGTTGGTAGATACACTAGATTAATGAAAAATTGTAGACAGTACTCCAGCAGTTCTAACTTTGGCAGTGTGGCTGTTGGGCATATGGTCAGTATGATGTTGGACTTTCTTGCTTCCACCATTAAGCCTTTCAACAGCTGATTGAAAGTCTGTCTTTGGGCGAGTTAACAACTGTCTTTGTTTAGTAATTCAAACCCTTGGAACTCAACTGGAGTAAGTATGAGAGACATTTGCAAGTGAAGCATAGCCAAAGATATGGAGGTTCTGCTTGGGTCATATGAACCTTCCTGCTTATTACAGAGCAAAGGCAAATGTGGAACTGCTGCTCACATTACCAGATCTGACTGCCATTACCGTGCCATAAAGAAAGAATACACTTGAAATTATATAGCATCTTGCACATCCTCAGGACATCTCGAGGCACTCTACAGCCAATGAATTATTTTTAAAAGAGTCACTGTTATATAGACAAAAGTAGAAACCAATTTGAACATAGCAAGGTCCCACAAACAACATTGAGATAAATGACTGGTTAGTCTGCTTTTGGTGGTGATTGAGAGATAAATAATGTTTCAGTAGAGCACTGGACACAGCTCAATAAAACAAAAGCAGTTTCTTGTACTGACTGCTGGACAGTTGTGTCTCATCAGACCATAAGTATGTTGCTGGTACTCCCAAATAGGCTACACTTTTGATCAATATGTGGAATAAGCTTCCAGGTGGAGTAGTGGAGGCAAAAAACCTGGAATCATTTAGGAAACAATTGGATGCTACAACGTTGGTTTTAAAAACAAATGTTTTTATTTATTGCCCATCCCTAATTGCTGTGAGAATGGCTGTAGTCCTTGTGCTGATGGTGCTCTCGCGATGGTGTTAGATAGGGAATGCCAAGATTCTGATCCAGTGATGATGAAGGAAGGGTGATATTCAGGATGATGTGTGAGTTGGAGGAGAGCCTGGAGATGATGGTGTTCTCACAACATTGCTGCTCATTTTCTTCTTGGTGGAAGAGGTTGCAGGGAAGGGAAATGCTTTTGAACTAACTTCGGATAGTTGCTGTAGTGCGTCCTGTAGATCGTACATACTGCTGTTATAATGCACTATGCTGGATGTTGGGTCTAGTGCCAGAGCAACAATCAAGTGAACTACTCTGTCCTGGATGACGTTGAGCATCTTGAGTGTAATTACTGCTGTACTCATCCAGGTGAGTGGTGAATATTCCATCACACTCCTGACTTGAGCCTTGTAGATGCTGGAGAGGCTTTCATAAGTCTGGAGGTAAGCCATTCATCAGATTACCCAGCTTATGCCCTGCTTTTGTAACCATGGTGTTGATATGGCTGGTCCAGTTCAACTTCTGGTCATTGGTGATCCCAAGGATGTTGATGGTGGGAGACTCCGTGATGGTGATGCCATTAAAGGACAAGGGGAGGTGGTGAGGCTTTCTCTTGTTTGAGATGGTCATTATCTGGCACTTACGTTAACTGCCACTTGTCAGCCCAATTCTGGATGTTATTTAGGTCCAGTAGTAGGCTGGCATAGCTGCTTCATTATCAGAGGAGTTTTAATTGGAGCTAAATGCTGTGGAATTGTCAGTGAACAACTCCACACCTGACCTTGCGATGGAGGGAATTGATGAAGCAGATGATGATGATGGTGGTGGTTAGGCTGAGGACACTTTCCTGCAGTGATGTCCTGCGGCTGTGATGACTGGCCTCTGGCAACCACAACCATCTTGAGTGGAGTTGAGGTCAAAGATCAGCCATGATCTTATTGAATGGCGGAGCAGGCTCAAGGGGCCATATGGTCTACTCCTGCTCCTAATTCTTATGTTCTTCTTCTTCGTTTGTGTCAGATATGACTCTAGCCATTGGAGGATTTTCCATTTGACCTCCTCTTTCTCCACCCCCCCCCCCCCCCAGCCCCCACATTGACTTCAGTTTTGCTAGGTATGATACCATGCTCGGTCAAATTCTGCCGTGATGTCGAGGGCCTCTCACTGGCATTCAGCTCTTGTGTCTATGTCTGGGTCAAGACTATGATGAGGTCTGGAGCTGAGTGGTTTTGAGAGAACTGGAACTGAGCATCAGTGAGCAGGTTATTGGTGAGTAGGTGCTGCTTGATGGCACTATTGATGACTCCTTCCATCACTTTACTGATGATAGGACAGTAATTGGCCAGGTTAGATTTGTCCTTTTGTGGATAGGATATAATCTGGGCAATCTTCCACATTTCCGCCCATCCCCCTCCCCCACCACACAGGCATGTAACCATTGAATAGCATGGGTTGCACTGACTGCATGTCTGAATAATTTTAATGAGATCTCAGCACGAATATAACTTGCTGCCCGGTACCACTGAACAGGTGTGTGCAGCGCCGTCCCGTACCCTGCGCACCCATTCTCTGGCACAATCGGGTTTAATTTCATCAGATGGCACACTGCTTCACACATGTAAATGTTTGTTGCACACTATTTTACTACTGTCGTTAACCGGTTTGTTTTAAACTGCATTAAAATAGCACGTTAATGAATTTTACACACATGCATTAGGTAGTGTGCTGCCAGAGGAAATTTAAACCTCAGAAGTTTACCAACAACGGAGCACAAGACTACAAAAAGCTTGTACTCATCAAGATATATAACTTGCCTTTTAAACTGGAAATACCACAAAAAATGCATACAACATTTCAGGGAAAGTGAGTAATGTTCAAATAAAGGTTAATGTAATACTTCTTGAAAACAAGAAGTCACTAGAGTGTGCTAACATTTCACATACTTGGACTTGCAGCATTTCTATGATAATTGCTGATTCTGTTACATTTTTGCTCAGTTTATTAACCTAGCATTTCAGCCAGTTAATTACATTATTTAATTGTTTTAAAAAAAAAACCTTCCAACTATAGACCTACAAAAATGAAATAGTGGGACAGATTTTCATTGGCTCTGATGGGCAGAAATGGAACAGTAGTGTCCCGAAAATCGCAGGGAGAAATTACCACCTGGTTCCCACTCCCGATCCAGCCGCCACCATCCTGAAAGGGGCCGACCGCTGGTTGGCTAGAGCACCCGCTTGTTTCAGGCAGTATCCCCTTTTAATATGCATATCTGGGTCTTTTGACATACCTAGCACCCTATTGCTTTTCGGGAGACAGCTGGGCATGCCCCAGTTTTACCTCACAGTACAGCTGAAGAGGAAGCTTGAAATTATTTTCATAGTACAGGAGAGCTCCTCTCTCCACAAGAAAAATGTGGGCCGCTGCCGCCCCTGGCACCCCATACCTACTCCCAACGTGGTCTCCCCCAACCTCCTAGACATGCCTTGTTGCTGGTCGGGTCAGCATCTGGGCCACATGGTATTGCGCTGGTCCAGATCCAGCAAGCTGCGGCATTACGCCTCTGGCATCTGCAGCCTGCTAACAGCATGGCAATGAGGCTCGACCGCAAAATGGACTGGGCGCTCTGCTGGCAGCACCAGCAGGCGTGCACCCCAGGTCAGCCGCCCTATAGTTAAAATCCACCCCAATGTCTCTGACTGACTGCCAAGTCTGGAAAATATCTTGCAGAACATCCTATTCAAAGATTGGGGAAAAAGCCCTTCCAGAAACCCTACTGTTTTATCCAATTCTGAAAGGCTAGCCGAATTGTATTATTTATTCGACAACATAAGAATTTGAGAACTAGTTAGCCAACACATAGCATATTGGCGCAATAAGCTCATCCTTTAAAGATCATTTTTATGTGTTAAATGTTCTACAATAACAGCCACATAAATTTAAGTAGCACCTTTCAGATAACAAAATGCTCCAAGGCTTTCTTACAATTAATTTCTACGTGTAATACATATAGAAAAAACAGCTCACCAGAGCTGCAGCGAGTAACAGTCTTCGGGGGGGCATTGACAGTACAACTAAAATATCAGTTACACTGTAAATAAAACCTGAATTGGAGTTGGGGCCTGACCTGAGATTCCCTGGTAATTGGGAGGAAATGGTACAAGTCTTCTCCCTGCGCTTCACTTCGGGATCAATTCAGGGCTTAACATCTGATTTATACTCCGCGGCCTAGAAACTCGTCTCGGGCGGTGACGCAAAACAGACGGTATTAGATTGGCCGCCCATTATACGCAGCACCTGATATTCAGTTCCGTTGACTGCAATTCATGGAATCGTTACGATCCGTCGAGCCCGTGCTGGTTCTCTGCAAGAGCACTTCAGCTAGTCCCAATCCCCCCACCCTTTCTCCGTAGCCCTGCAAATTTTTTTCCTTCAGGTACTTAACTAATTCCCTTTTGAAAACCATGACTGAATCTGCCTCCACCACCCTTTCAGGCAGTGCATTCCAGATCGTAGCCGCTCGCTGCATAAAAATGTTTTTTTTCATGTCGCCTTGGGATCTTCTGTCAATCATCTTAAATCTGTGTCCTCTGGTTCTCGACCCTTCCGCCAATGGGAACAGTTTCTCTCCATCTACTCTGTCTAGATCCCTCATGAGTTTGAATACCTCTATCAAATCTCCTCTCAATCTTCTCTGCTCTAAGGAGAACAACCCCAGCCTCTCCAATCTATTCCCGTAACTGAAGTCCCTCATCCCTGGAACCATTCTTGTAAATCTTTTCTGCACCTTCTAAAGCCTTCACATCCTTCCTAAAGTGCAGTGCCCAGAATGGGACACAATACTCCAGTTGTGGCCGAACCAGTGTTTTATAAAGGTTCGTCATAACTTCCTTGCTTTCGTACTCTATGGGGGCGAAATTCCCATTGTTAGCGCCTCCGGTGGGACTCCCGCACCCCGGTGCTCCAGCAGATGCCAAAAAAATGCAGAGCTTGCAGCGGGGAGCCCTTCCCTTTAATTGAGGGAAGAGCCCCTGCAATGCGGCATCACCCCGGATCGGGACATTCTTGATTTAGCGCTCCACTTCCCTCTTGGAGCAAAAAATGGGAATTTCTCAAATGTTTCAAAAGGTTAGCGCCTGGCGCTAACTTTTCAAACATTTTTGACTTGGTGCCCCAAATGGCCCTCTAGGGGAATTTCTCCCCCTATGCCTCTATTTATAAAGCCCAGGATCCCATGTGCTTTTTTAACTGCTTTCTCAACCTGTCTGTTTTGTGCCACCGCCCAACAAATTTCTAGACCCACAAGTTTAACATAGTGCAAAACAGTTTCAGCCTCGCACCAATCATTAAACTTGTATTGTAGGTGAACTCTTCAGCTTCAGATCTTACAGCATTTCCAAATTCCCTTCTATTTTATATGCGTAGCTCTATGCTTTGGTTAAAGTATTTTAACGAGTGTGACTATGGAGACTGTTATTGCATGAGTATCCTCCATGATGGTCAGTAATAATGATGCCATACAGCACAGGAAGAGCTGTAATATTTTTGCGGTATTGAGAAAGTACTGTTGTGATACTGGGAAATTTCATCGCCTCTAAATGTTAATTAAGAACCAAATATCATCTTCTAATCCTCCAGGATCATCTGAACACTACTTTGAATATAATGAAGTACTGTACTCAAAGTTTTACTTTGTGTTCAAGACCATACTTCAAAAAATTCAGCAAAAGGAACAGAAAGTTTACTGTTGTGTCACACGGAAGTGCTGCACATATGTCACAACACCCCATGTAATTTAATTACAGCTAATCATTGACAGCATTACGCTCAACAGCAAGTCCAGTAACTCATTCTGGCAGTAAAAGAAAAAGTTGCCAAATGTATTCTGCTATAAAATGAACACATGATGCATATTTTCTTGGAGATGTTTGATTTAGGAAACTGGGGGAGAAAGTGATGAAGTTAGGCTGTTAAACTGTACATTTATTTTATATTACTTTGCCTCATATTTACCTTGCCAGATTAGATCCTACTAAAGTTTTATTTTCTTCTGAAATAGTTTTATTACTTTTCTCTTTATGTTAGACTATGGGGTATTAAGCTCAAAGACAAAGCAAAAGAAAAACAAATTGAGACAAGACTGGCACTGATTGTTCCAAAAATAGATTTGCAGCAACACCCTGGGGGCTCAGTGGTTTAGTTTGGATTGCAGCATCAGTGAATGAATGGAGGCATTTAGAGTTGGTATAAGACTAGTGTATGGGAAATTACTTTTACTCAGATCTTCCATGACAGATTGTAAGTCTTTTTTTCTGTGTCAAAAACAGCTGACAGAATGCATTAAATGAACTTTACTTCTAATTCTTAAAGAAGTAGTATGCCATAGTAATGTGTTGTTGGTGGTAGAATTCATAATAGATGTAGCTGCTGACAAAGTAACATGAATTTTAAATATTCAGATTTTTAAAATATATTGTACTTGTCTCAAAAACAGAGCAATATTGATGGTCCTGTTGGATTTTAGTCAGATGTTCAGGTGGATTACCTGTGGAGAGGGGAGTAATCCCTTCCTTCTGCACTCTGATCGTGTTTCTAGGACAATGTGCTGTACGGCATAAAATGCAAAAGGATCACAAAGCGTGTATGTCACTATATCTGACTCCTGAGGACTGGTATAACATGGCAAAACTGGGTTTTGAATAGATGACCCCTTCTAGAAAGAAGTAATGAGGTCACCAGTCGCTCAGTTGGTGAATTCACAGCCCAGTCTGAAACTGAGCCACACAGACTAGGAAAGCCTGAGATTCCATTGCTGGTTTGTTTTGAGCTAGCTGATCTCAGCCAGTGAGGAAACAGGGGTGTTGTCATTGGCTCCAGCACCCCTGGGCCAGAGATGAGAAAAAATTAGAATGGTCTTCACTCCTGATTGCTATCCACTGACACTTGTGAGTCATAAAGTATGTAAACTACTGGGCTCATGGTGATGCCCCATGGTTGAATATAATGTTGATACTCACTACCTTCACTTGGTGAAGTATCCTGAGAGTGTCTGGTGCCGTTTGGAACTGTACTTCAGCAGGGGTTGGCACCTTCAGGAGAGGAAGGGAGAAAACTGAAAGCAGAATTATTTTTAAAGCCCGGACAGATGCATCCATACCTTGTGTAATGAAGTTCTAAAAAATATATATTTTCCACATTTTTAAAATGCTGCCGAGTCTCTTTTCAAGAAATTGCAGTAATTACGGTAAACATTGGTTCTATAATTGTTTGTCACCTATGTATGTATGTGAAAATCAGTCAGAATCAGAGCTACAAACACCAGTTACTGAACAGAAATCTCATGCTTTTACATGTGTTATCAATGTATTATTAATACTCTGCCCTAGGATGCCTGCTAACTGATTACGGCAACTAGATCAAAGTATTGTTATTTGAATATCTTGTGCAAGATCCAGGAGAGAAATATTTTTGAACTATTTCCAGTATCTGAATGTGCAAAACCTCTTGGAGGTCACTATGCATTGAACATTGTAAATACTGAACCAGTACAGTGAGATTGAAGTCTGGTCTCAGACTATATTCTCTGGTCTCAGACTATAACACATAATGTAGTTACCATTGTAAACAAAAATCAGAAAACTGCAAATGCTGGAAATCTGAAACACCTGGGCACACTCAGAAAGTTTGTCAGCATCTATGGCGAGTCTTTGTCAGAGAGAATAGTGAAAATACAGCAAGGGGTGAGATTGGAAGGAGAAATTGGGTTAGAAGAAAGTGAAGAAGAGGGACCAGGAGATTGGTTGACCGCCAAGAGCTTACGATCCTTGTTGCCTGAAATGAAGAAAAAATGCTTTTTGTTAAAGCACAGCTAGTTAACATTGTGATCAGAGGTGCAATACAAATCGATTTGTATTCTTCTGTCACTTTTATATTCATGCTGGAGCACCAGGCGAATGATGTTTAACTGGAAACCTGTGACCTCCTCCTACTGCTACTCTCCACCTTTTAAATTTTGCTGTTAGAGCTGTTGGGAAGGTCAGTAGGAAGCTGCCCTATCCTCCATGCTTTTGCCAGCCACTCTTACAACTCAAAAGAAAAGTCTGGTCCTGGAGAGCATTGGAAAGATGGTGGTGGATTTCCATCTTTATTGCCTGAGGGCAGTCTGTGTCTTTTATTGCCTCTAGACTCAACTATTCCAATGCTCTCCCGGCCGGCCTCACACCTTGCACCCTCCGTAAACTTGAGTTTATCCAAAACTCTGCTGTTCATATCCTAACTCGCACCAAATCCCGTTGACCCATCACCCTTGTGCTCGCCACATTGGCTCCCGGTTCGGCAACGCCTCAAATTTTTAAATTCTCATCCTTGTTTTCAAAGCCCTCCATGGCCTCGCCCCATCCTATCTCTTTCACCTCCTCCAGTCCTACAACCCTTCGTGATCACAAAAGCAAAATACTGCAGATGCTGGAAATCTGAAATAAAAACAGAAAATGCTGGAAATACCCAGCAGGTCAGGCAGCATCTGTGGAGACAGAAACAGAGTTAACGTTTCAAGTCGATGACCTTTCATCAGAACTAGAAAAAGTTAGGGATGTAACTGGTTTTAAACAAGTACAGGGCCGAGGGGAGGAAAGTACAAAAGGGAAGGTCTGTGATGGGGTGGAACGCAGGAGTGATTAAATGACAAAAAGAATGATGGTGCAAGGCAAAAGGGGTGTTAATGGGACAATAAAAGAAACAAAAGATAGGTCTAGATCCCTCAGATCTCTGTGCTCCTCCAATTCTGGCCACTTGCACATCCCTGATTTCCTTCATTCCACCAGTGGTGGCCGTGCCTTCAGCTGCCTAAGCCCTAAGCTCTGGAGTTCCCTCCCTAAACCTCTCTACCATGCTCTGTTCCTTTAAGATGCTCCTTATAACCTATCTCTTTGACCAAACTTTTGGTCACCTGTCCTAAAATCGCCTTATGTGGCTCGGTGTCATATTCTGTTTGATAACAGTCCTGTGAAGCTCCTTAAGATGTTTTACTACATTAAATGCAAGTTGTTGTTGCATAGAAAAATATTGGGTAGGGAGCTTTGTATAACATTAACAGAGTCCATCTAATATTCCGTCCATTAATTTAAATGGAATAAAAATTGGATGGACATTGTTACAACCATGCAATCCTTTCTGCCCAATTTTCCTCGCTATTGTGCCCAGGCAATGCCTCACACCCATGCAGTTCATCTCCTATTTATATGACCATATGCCAGCTGGGGTAGGAATACTGTGCATCTGTCACAGACAACACATTGTGGTACAGTCAATACATGTCATCAGTTTATCTGTACTGAAGCATTTCTTGTATAAAGCATCAATGGAGTACTAAATAAGAAATTGTGGATAGGTGGGTGACAAACAAGTCAGTTGCTAGGTTTCATTTAAACCATACACACATTTATAATGAATGAATATAAAGTAGCACTGAAAACTCTTTGGGGTAAGTCACTGACACTTTTGTCGCCCCATTTTGTAAAGTCTTTTGGGGAACTCACTAGTTAGTGATTGCCTTCAGTGCAGACAAACAGATGATGTGCATTGATTGCACCAGCCCACATCCTACCAGGTGGCACATTGTACTTGAGCACAAACTCTCTGCTTCCTTTTTGTCATTGTGGTCTATTTCTAATCATTTTGAAAGATAAGTGTGCAAATATTCCAAACTGTCTGCCCGGGTGCTAATATTTTTCTTTGTTGAAGTAGTCCAAAGCATGTCTAGAAATCCTGCAGGGCTAAGTAAATTAAAAAAAACATTTTTTTAAAACCAAATCCTATTTATCTCCCATAATACATATTGGTAAGAATTGCCATGTCACCTTCGCCGTACTTTCAGCACATAATCGGAGTAAGTAACTTTTTGTGGCAGGAGAGATTTATGCCCGTTTTCCACCACACAATTTCTCCCCGATTTCCCTTGCACTTTTCCCTTTTACAATCCACTCACTGGGGGAAAAATTCAGTTGGATTGTGCCTCCCATTAGCGCCTTAAGAGGGCGCTAATGGGGCGCAAAGCAACTAGCGCCCGTGCGCGGCAATCTTTGCGCCGCTCACGAAATTAACTAGACAATTTTGCAGCGGTGCTAAACACTACCACCACGATCTCCTGTGCCGGCCGATCATGACGTCAGTCGAGAGTGTAGCGCCCCGGACCAGATATTGAGTGGCGCCCCCTGTCTTACCGCCTGCCGCTAGCAACGACAGGTTGAGGGGAGCGTTTTGCAGTCAGGAAGGGACTGGGGGAGCGCTATTTAAAGGCGACCGCTTCCTGCCTTTTTTTGTCGGCAAAATTTTTGCACCACGCATTCTGAGCGAGAGAGAGAGACTGCAGGAAATATTCAAAGCTGTGTTGAGGAGTTTTGGGTACTGAGCAGCACTTTGCAGGTTCTTTCTGGTTTGATCTTCCTTGCATCGATTTAGAAGAGAATATGGGGGCTGCAGTCTGAGCTCTTTCCCTGGGCCTCTCCATTGTTCTTTCCAACAGATTTGATGTACAGGTCTCTCCAGGCCGAGATTCAAGGCTGCAATGAGCAGGGTGTGGATGTAGAGCAAGATCGAACCTCCCCTTTAAGAACTGGCCGGCGCCAGTGTGTCTGTGTTCCATTGCTGACTGACATCACATGAGCTTCGCCAGCGCTCTGAGGTAGCGGCTCGCTCCTCAGCCTTTGCGCCTTAAGACAGATGTGTAGCGCCTGATTTAGCGCTCCAATCACCTCCAGGGGCGATAAAAATCAAGTTTGCAGTAGGAGGCGATAATTAGCGCCAGGCGCTAAACTTTGCGCACGGCCTATAATGGCGCCCCAAACGGGGCGATACTGAATTTTTTCCCCATTGAATCCTGAGTGAGTGCATTTACATATAATATAATGAGGACCAGTGGCGCTTTAGTTCTCAGTTTCCTGCTTTTACACATGCAAAGCACTCGGTAACTTAGACTGAGAATTATAAGGCACAGCAGTTGCCAGCATCAGCTGAGATAAGCAGAAATGAGGAGTTTATGAGCACAATGAAGATTGTGGAGAGTTTCACTAGCGATTTCTGCAGCAATTTTTTTGCCATTCTGCCTATACAGACTTGGGGATCATACAATACAACACAAGATCCATGTAATAGGCTTTACTAATAACGCAAGACATTTTTTTTTCTGTTACCAAGTTGATTTTGTGGTAACTAGTTTCTCTAGTGAGGGAACTGATTTCTGTAGAAGAGCTGTTCGGTGGCCATCTGCTTATATTTTACCTACATTAGCTCTGTGGAATGTAGGTGCAGGTTGGGAGACTAGCTGAATAATTCATAAAATGTATAAACATTATTGGTATGAAATAAAGTTTTCTTCCAGATCATATTTTCTTGTTTATAAATTGAGGTAAGGATTACATTTTTATAATTTCAACATTTTTGGAAGTAGGCCACTTTAAATTGGGGAAAAATAATTCTCAAGTAGGTCTTTCTCTCAATATGACCTTTAATAAAGAAATACTAATTTAGCACCTCTTCTAATTTGATAGCAGCAAGTAATCTTACAGTCTTATTTAATGCAGTCAATAAACACCAGCCAGAAACAGATAAACTTTCAGCTTGTTGGTTATAAATTAAGTGCCATCTTTCAAATGTCCATTTCTGCTTTCAAGTCATGAATGCACAAATTGGAATTCTGAGAGAGAATGGATGTCAGAAACCTACTCTGCATGGTCTGTGGCACTGAAGTCCGATGTAGATCAAAATAAATCCTCACAGATTACCCACATGCAGCTGTCTTTATTGCACAGTCAGCAGACTAGAGGATAAAAATGCCAATGAGATGCTTTGATATATAACCCAGTTTCAACCAACTAAATGAGTTACTCTGAGTAGAGTAAGAGTTGGGGGAAGGGAAGAGAAGAAGGTTGGGGGAGATAGAAATCTTAACTGCTTTCTCTTTATTGCACACTACTTTTCTACCTTTGAATGATGGAACTTATGTTACTATCATATTGTAAAATTTTCAGATTAATAAACAAATCCACTTAGGAAGCCGTTCAAAGTACACTAACTGAAGCAATGATAGTTGAATATGCACAGCTAGAGCTTTCTAGAGAAATGTTTCCTGATATTAAATAAATTGGGGAGTGTCTGTGACAGTGCACTGGACCAAACAACATTTTACGACCAGATAATTTTTACGAGTTGGCACTCACAGCACAGAGTCTCACTCGACTGGCGGGCATATCAAACAATCTAGCGTGGAGCTCAGCGAGCCTTATTTGCAGCCCTTCCAGTTTTCTAGTTATTAATTTTAATGACCAAAGCATTAAGTATAGTTAAATAAAAGCAGAAACTGCTGGACATGAGCAGCAGGTCAGTCAGCACCTGAAAGTAAAAAGATAAGTTAACATTTTGAGTGGGACTCCCATCAGAACTCAATAAGGAAACTGTTCTAACAAGGGCATCAAATACAGTGAAGGAGCCTATTCTCTGTTTGATGGTTATTATAGTCACAAATGTAGGGGGGAGGTATGTAAATTGGTAGGTTAAGAAATTAAAATAAAGAAAAGATGAAAAGCAATCTAAGAAAGAAATAATTCCGTACATTAAGCACTGTTTATTGTTTTCCATTAATTAGAACCAAAACTGCTATGTGGGAGCAAAAAGACTTGAGAGTTTGAGTTGGTCTGTAATTTGTCTCCTTTGAGAAAAGCTTAATAATTGTACAGAACCGAGACCAAATCAATCAGTAAAAGTTAATGTGAACAGATTAAATAGAGGGGAAATCATGCAGTGTGTAGGGTCAGTGTATCACTTGGTAAAGGTCTTCAATGCCTAATACACTTGCTACATTTGGAAAGTAATCTATTTTTGAAGATGCATAGTTCAAGAGAGCTTTGTTAATAGGAGGCAGCTGTTCTGAGTCTCGCTAAATATTACCAGATGATACCTTTAGTGAAAAAAGAAATATGTAATTAATTCATTGTATCCTGTTTCAAACTCAGGGTGCAAGATGAAGGTTTATTAGCGTAACTTAATATTTTTTATTGAATCTCCAACTATGTTCCCTTACCTCACCTGACGGTGGCGACTACTACTGGGATATGGTTCCATGGGCTGTTACATTGCCCACATGGTTATTCTTCATAAGTAAGCCTGGATAGTGAGTGCCAATGAGCTATTTGACTACACAGCCTCAAAGCCAAACTAGTCCTGTTCTCACCAGGCATCTACAGACACATATTTCCACTGGATGTGATGAGAAGTGGGATTTTCTTTTTGCCTTCTTACAGCAGGGGCACATAGGGCAATGACAACACCATTGTAGCCCTGGCTAACTTGATACAAAGAGAGGCTGAACCTGAGACATTCTTGGTCTGTATAGTTAAGCATTACAATTAGGGTGAGTTTACCCCTAAACCATCTGATGAGTCATTTTAGCAAGATTATATAACACAGTGACACTCAAAGACAGAACAAGACCTACTGAAGATAATGTTTGCTGTTTATTGGCCTCCATGACTTCTGATCTCACCTAGGCTCATGAGGGGGGAAAAGAGGGATTATTTGAATCTGTCAACCTGCATTGCTACTGTGCATTTCCTAGCAGGCAGTTTCAAAGTGACAGTGAAAATTTGGAACAGACTGGGCTAGAAATTTGTCTCGGGCAGTGGCGCAAAACAGGCAGTATCTGATCGGCCACCCGTTATATGGAGTACCTGTTATCGGTACCATTAACTGAATATAACGGGCAGCCGATCCGACACCGCCTGTTTTGCGCCACCGCCCGAGATGAATTTCTAGGCCATTTTCTTTTTACAAGAGAAATCTAAGGAGCTTTTCTAAAAACTAGGGGCTAGAAATTGGGTTGCTTTGCGCCTCTCATTAGCGCCCCCGGGGGCGCTAAAAGGGCGCAAATGCCCTAACGCCCGGGTGCGGTGCCACTAACGCCTCCCACGAAATTCAGTGCGAGGTTAGCGGCAGCGGTAGCCAGTAGTTCCCCGCTCCGCTGCGCCGGTGATGATGACGTCATCGCCGTGTGCTACGGCCCGGCCACAAACTTCCCATGCGCCCCCTGACCTATCGCCGGGTGATATGTGTGACAGGATCGGGGGTGGTTTTGTAGCGGGCGGCAGCGCAATTTAAAGGGCAGATGTTGAGCGGCCATTTTTATTTTGGCCGACGCTAGCACCTGCCCCCTTTCACATTTGTATGCGGGGTGCCGGCTGCCAACAGCCTGGCACTCGAGGAGTGCCGGGCTGTTTCCACGGCACCCCGCTCCCCAGTGGTCCGGCAGGGCCCCAGTGCTCCGGCAGGCCCCCGGTGCGCACAATGCAGGGCCCCTCCCCTTTTAATCAGAGGAGGAGGCCTGCAATGATGCGGCGCTGCTGCACGTAGCGCCGCGACATTGAGTAGTAGCGCCCCAAGAAGGAGGTGGCACGCTTCCAGTAGTGTTCCACCTCCTTCTTGGGGTGCTACTACTGAATTTACAAGGTTAGCGCCCCGAAATGGGCTATACCCAATTTTTCCCCCTAGGAACTTTTTAAAAAAAAAGAAACATTTTGGGGGAAAAATTCGGTGGTGCCCCCTTTGGGACGCTAACTTCGCCGGGGTGCTACTTTTAGCACCCTGAAAAAGTTAGTGCCCCTGTGCCGTAAATTTAGTGGTAGCGCCCCAAGCAGGAGATGGGGCGCTACTGGAAGCACTCCCCACCTTCCTGGGGCGCTACAAGTGAATATCGCAGCACTACATGCAACAGTGCCACGCGTGTCGGCACATAGCGCCGCGGTATTGCGGGCCTCCCTCTCCTGATAAAGGGGAGGGGCCTAGCGCTGTGCGCACCAGAGCCCTGCTGGACCACCGGGGATCAGGGGGCCGGGAAAGCAGCGCGGCACTTGGAGTGCCAGACTGAGCGATCGCGGCCAGCACCCCGAATAAAAAAGGGGAAGGGGGCAGGTGCTGGCAGACGGCCCAAAAAAAATGGCCGCCCAACACCTGCCCTTTAAATTGCGCCGCCGCGGCTGTATAAACGCCACCCTGACCCTGTCTGATATATCGTCCGGCGATAGGTCGGGGGCGCTACTGAAGTTTGCGGCCGGGGCGCTGCGCACGGTGATGACGTCATCGCCAGAAGCGCAGCACTGCGAGACGCTACCGGTTACCGCCGCCACTAACCTCCCGCTGAGTTTCGCGGGAGGTGTGAATGGTGTCGCGCCCGGGCGCTAGGAGCTTTGCGTCCCGTTAGGGAGGTGCAAAGCAACCCAATTTTTCCCCCTTTGTATTCGGATGAGATGAGTAATTTTATTTTAAACTGGTTAATGCCTCTGCTAAAGTAGCAAAGAGAGGAATTTCCGGCAAATGTATTGGCATTTGTCCACTGCTATCCCATGGCATAATTTCAGGACCAATGTCAATATATTTACCATTTCAAGTGGAGATTTATCTCTCATTTCTGAAATAAATAATTCAGGTGCAGTTTAAATACAAATAATTGGAATAGGCCCAGTTTGCTTACAGTTATTTCAGTGCGACTTTATTCTGTTGACCAAATAGAAATAGAAAATTTTAGATCTTCCCTATGTATCTGTACAAATTTGCCAACTGCAATAGTGTTATCCTGCTTTGAATTATTTATTAGGAATATTTCCACATATTACCTTTTTAGAATCCAAATTACATTGTCACCATCTGTGGCATATCATAAGTGAAAACTGATGATTTTATTGATTAGCATGCAGCAAATTTTAATTAAACTATCTGAATAAAATGTTTTGTATTTTTCAAATATTTACTTGCAGTTTAAAAAAAATTGCAGCAGAAATTTGGACATTTTGTCACAGTCATACATTTGTAAGGTTTTCTCTTGGTAAGAAGCAATTATACTTGCAATTAGACAAAAGAATTCTCTGCTGTAATTACATGTTCACAGACAGGAAGGCCTGAGCCATTTACCATTTACTGTATTCATTTCAGCAGCAAGAGAGATAAATCCAACCTGGACTATCTTAATTACCAATCTAATGAAGAATCACTCAGCGTCGTAGGGAGATTGATTTAAGTATGTAATTACTTAATTTTAAAATCCTGCATTATTGATGAAAACCAGTCACTGTATTAGAGGGTTTGTCATTTCAATAATGTGTGAGAGCATTCATCCAAGACTGTGGAAATTGGGCAAGCACTCCATTATACATGTCCGAGATAAAAAGAGAATCGGGCAGCTCAGTTGGTAGAGGCAGCATATAGCTGAGCTATAGTAACCAAAAGCTCCCAGGTTCTATTTTTGATCATCTCAGCCAGGGTGGTAATAGGGTCCCCTCGGAAGAAAATCAGCTTCGGTTCCAGCTCCATCCTCTGCTGGAACATGCACTTGTATGAACATTGAGTGAGGACAGGCTTGAGCTCTGCTGTGATGTCCCCATGATAAAATAGCCTCAGTGCTCACTGTCTATACTGATATGAAGAATTGATACGTGTGTGAGTTAAGGGAGGGTGCTTGGTGCTCTGTCCTTCAGGAGGAGTCAACACCTTCAGGAGCAGAAAGGGGAGAAATTGGCACAACAATAATGCAAATGTTGGAAATCCAAAATAGAAACAGAAAATGCTGGAAACACACATCAGGTTGGTCAGCATTTGAAAGACACTGGTTAAGAAGTAGGTTAAATTTAGGATGTTTAACATTTTCTAATGAACTGTTACACCAAAAATGTTAGCCTATCCTTCTCTTTCAGATACTGACCAACCAGTTATGTATTTCCATAATTTTTCTGTTTTATTTCCATTTTACCATGGAGGAATTGAATGCAATATTTCAGTCTTTTTGAACTATGCTATATCTGAATATTTACCTTTTGTACCACATATAGATGTAAAAGTCACGTATCTATGTTGAGACTTGAACCGTTACCCTACATATTTCTCAAGATAGTAACACATGCCTAGAAATTGCTATTAGGGTGATATTAATGGACAAATGTATCCTACTTCTAGGCCTCTTTCAATACTGTTGTTGAGCTATCTGCCCGGAGCTATGCAAGAACACCCCAGTTAATTCATCCCCCTTTTTTCCCCTCATTTCATCTTGCAGCTCCCATGTAGTGAATCAAACACCAGCTGAGTTGGCCAGAAATCCATACCACAGTCTGGCACAAACATGGATGTGTTAGCAGATCAGTGAGAGGAACAGCTGCTTTCTTTTGTTGCTTTAATTATAGTTTAGGTTAATTTAAAAATGTCTTTATAGTAGATTGTGATTAATGGTATTGAATAATATATATAGTATTTTAGAAGTAAAATTGAGGATGACAATCAGACAAACCCCCACCCCCATTAGCCTGTACAGCACCTCTCTTTTGTCATAATAGAAAAGGGTCAGCTCTCCTTGCTCAATAACCTCCACAACTGCTTGTGGATGGCCAGATGCCTCCTGTAAAACAGAATTGTGTAATATTATTTATGTATATACAAACAATTCTATTCAAAATAGACTCTACTATGCTGCAAACCACAGTTTGAAAAGAATGTATCATAACTGCATCCTGCTTATATACTCGGGGGTAGAAATTGGCATAAAATCAGCACATTCCATTTTAGAAGTGGGATGGCCTGTGCCCAATCTGTGCAGGCATTGGTCCCACTGCTAAATTCGCCAGGCCCAATTTTAGGCTTTTCGGGCAGACACCTAAAATATCCATTAGGCCCCTTGCATATGTTAGTGAGGGGCCTAACGCCTATTTTCGGATCCCTTTCCAAAATTGGGCTGCCCTGAACGCAGCTGGCGCCGGGCTGGCTACATTCAGGATAACCAGGTCTACATGCAGCCTAACTGGCGATCCTTAAAGGGACTACTGAAGGCCGCCACTAATAAGCTAAGTTCCTTTAAAAAAAAACTAACCTAAAGATGGAGCCAGGAGGAGCAGTATCTGCAGTTGTTACTTTTTGTACATATATTCAACTTTGTTGATATTGTACCCAAGTCCTACTCTTAAATCGGCTCTGTTGTTCCTAAAATTGTGACTGTAATTCGTGGTAGTAAAAATGGGATAACTTTGAGGATATTCAGCATGTTGCCCACAATTAATTTTATGATTCTGGGTTACTTCAAAGACGCTGTCCAGATTGACATAGCTGCTTTAACATTGGTATAGCTTTGGGCATGGAAGGAATTGTATCTTCAGTTTGTTTTGTGACAATATTGGGCATATTTGGCTGTAGCAGGTGTAAACTTGGCAAATAATACTCATGGCACTGATGTTGGTATAAACGTAGGTTTTAAACTATGTTTTAAGTGATTTTATATTTTCTGAAATCTTTCTTAGGATTTAGGTGGGTATAATACACCTTGATAATTTAGGAAATAGAAAATCCTTTCTAATTATGGTTTGTTTTTATGTTTCAGAATGTGGCAACAAAAGAGGAAGAAAAACCAAAACCAAAAGTTTTCACAGAAAAAGAGATTAAACGAAAAATTGAGGAATACAATGGAAAGGCTAAAAACTGCTTGGGAATGCGCTTGGTAAATACTCAATTTATCAGTTTTTAGAATTAAATGTAATGGTTGTTATAGAAATCACAGTAAATAATACTTTTATACTAAGATTTTCATACTCAACTCTGTATTTAATTCCATGAAAGTCCTGACATGGATCAAAATTGCATTTCTGATTTAACTGCTTTCCCTGCAGTGACCCTCACTTAAGGTGGGTCAACACAGAAGTAATGCTGTGCTGGCGGCTAAAGCAGAAACTATCACGTATCATTAAAACTATCCTATCTACTTAATAACATGACTCTGAACTGCCACTCAGGCTGGTAAACCAGTGTTATTGAGTAGATGTAACTGTTTGCGACAGGTTTAAATCAAACATGCCCATTGGATATTCCAGTTTCATTCAAAACTCAGCAGAGTATTTGTGGGCGTACACATGACATTTATAACAATGATATATGCCTGTGCAGTAACACTCTGAGAGGGGACTAAAGCCCTACCATCTGTGGAAATTACAGCCAAGCTGGTGGTTATTAATGTATTTCACTCTATTCCCCATTTATAACAATATATACCAATGATGCTGCATCTCACCACTGTGTGGTGCAATATGTTAGTCCTCCAACATACCACATTGCTTCTGATTGCTACTTCTATATAGCATGTACATAACATAATAAGCATGCTGCTAATACACAGCAAAAAAATCTTTGAGCTGCTCACATTATGTGATGCTGTTCCATTGAGAGAGCCAGACAAGTTGCAAAAGGTAGTAATTTAGCTAGTCCACATCAAGGAGCACTTTCACCCAAGTTATTTTTCTAAGCCTACATCATTTTTTTTCTTTTTCATTTTGCTGTTGTGTTTACAATTTGTTAAAGCATCCTCCAGTTAATGCTGCACTATACACTATATCCAAAACTGTTATAAATTCAACTTCCTTCACAATTAGGAAGGAGCTGAAGACACCTACCCCTGAAAGAATCCCAGAATTGCACAATTTCAAGTTGTGTGATTTTTAAGAAGGCTTTTTTTTTTTACTGCTTGAGAAGTTTAAAAAATGTAAATTATTTCAAGACCCATATAGTTTGGAACATTTCTTGCATGAATTCTGTATATTAAAAAAGCTTTCTAAAAATTGCTAGGCTTGCGATCATGTTGCCAATGCAGGTGTCCTTTGTGCCATCTGCTGAGAAATGTTTTATAGTTTTGTACTCGAGCTGCTAACCTTCGCTCCTTGTTCCAGGAGTTTGGCTCTGTGATTGGCAGGAGCCCACTGCTGTGAGTGTACTGAGATTGATCACTGCAAATATATATAGGATTTTAAAACTTGTGAAATGTAGGACAGTTATTTTCAATGTAGATAATTCCAGCTCCTACTTATACTTGATTGAAGTCTGACACTGAGGTATCAATGGGATCCTGTAGCAGCAGGAGCAATACATGTTGATCTTTTTCTCAAATTAAAGCATAAATTTATTCCTATTGCGTACACTTTTTTGTTTTATGCTATATGCGATTGATTGGTTTAACAAATAAGAATGATCCACCATTATAGCCAAGATGTTAAGTAACAGAATAACACCGTTGATGCTGGTATTAAGGTAGGTAGAGTCTTATTGCCTGAGTACCTTGGAGCCAATTGTAACAATGGTGCAAGAAGGAACATGATTTGTTGTAATGATGTGTGTAACCAGATGTTTTGTCATTTCTTGAATGTTATTGTCTGAGATGTCCCCACTCAGAAAGCCAGCACTGTTTGTCCATCTACACACCCCTGCATCCTCAGTATGTTGATATCTAGATTTATTTCCTACATATTCTATCCGAGGATTTAAAGACTGTGGAATAGCTTACTTACCTCAGTCATCCGTTCCTCCTACAGTCTACAGGCTTTTAAACCCAAGCATAGTGCCACCTAACCACTTCTTCTTTTCATTTTCCTTCTAAATTTTTCAACCTTCCTGGGGTGAGGTGGGGAAAGATTCTGTCTGTTTTGCTACACATAGTGCTCTGAGGAAATCTTCCTCCTGGTGCACTGCATGATGGGCTAAACAAAAGATTAACCTTTTTAATTTTGTCTTAAAAATATTAATCAACTGCAACAAACCTTCTGTTGGCTTGCACACACAACGTCATAGGAACTGAGGGGTCAGAGAGTTCATGAAACATTTACTTCTTCACACTGTCGGAGGATGCATATAGTTTAGCAGTTATTGAAACAGGAATTTTCTTTTTAAATTCTCAAGGTTAATCATATTTTTCAGAATCCGGATGGCACATACACAGGGTTCATCAAAGTTCATCTCAAACTACGCCGCCCTGTCACTGTCCCAGCAGGCATCAGACCACAATCAATCTACGATGTGTTGAAGGAAGTGAATCCAGCAGAAATCACAGACAAACGAACATCATTTTACCTGCCACTGGATGCAATCAAACAGCTTCACATCAGTAGCGGAACCACTGTTAATGAAGTGATCACAGGCCTGCTAAAAAAGTTCATGGTGATTGATAACCCTCAAAAATTTGCTCTCTTCTACCAGACCAAAAAAGGCAATGATGGTAATCTAAACATTTGTGTTATATTTCCATAACTTATTTTACATATTTTAAATTGTGTTCACTTTTGGGGGCGAAGGAAAGGAAGAGCAGATTTGGCGAAGTTTCTAAACCTTATCGAAACACGGCAACTGCGTAATACTAAAGAAATATAGATCAAAGCATAACTGCCAGAAAAGTTGTTGTTCTGACTTGCCTTTATATCCATTTTCATATCTATTGCTTCCAATACAAAAGTGTTTATAATGGAGGATTTTAAAGCTGCAGTGACCAGAAGTTGTTTTTTTTTTTAAGTGTTTCTGACTTCTAAGTAGAAACAGAAAAAAAAATTCTGGGCAACCTTCACAGTGAGAATATTAATAGCCCAAAGTTGCACGGGGTCAGCGGCGCACTCCCGGCATGAGCTGGCCAGGAGTGCAGCATGGCCGCAGAAAAATCAACAGGGTTACGCCTGGTCTCAGACCAAGCTATGAGTTTCCATCAGGCCCTGTTTGGGGGAACACTCCAATCATGACCCAAGATGTCGGAAACACTGGGGGAGCGAGCTTACATGCCAGGAATTTCCTCAGCTCCAGCCTCCTTTCCGACGAGTGACCTGGATGCCCGAATGAATCCAGTGTACAAATCAGCTATGGGGCAAAAGTGAGACCCATTGGGGTCACCAGGCCTCGCCCCCAGGTCAAAATTATGAGATTGTGATGGTTCGGGAAGGCTATTCAAATTGTGCTCATTTTCTTGTACAGACACTAGTAGGCACTTTTTAAAAAAACAAAAACAATTCACATCAAAAAATATTTACTTTACTAAGAAACTCACTATTGTACACCAATGAAACTATTAAATGGTTCAGTATAGCTTTTTTAAGTCATTTTCAGTGATTTTAAATCAAGTTACTCACAGGTGGAGGACTCCACACCCTTATTAAAAGTGTTTATATTTGCTGATCCATTTTGGCGGGTCGGATCAAGAAAAACCCCAAGGCTTTTTACTCTTATGTGAGAAATAAAAGAATGACCAGGGTGAGGGTAGGGCCGGTCAAGGACAGTAGTGGGAACTTGTGCATGGAGTCAGAAGAGATAGGAGAGGTGATGAATGAATACTTTTCGTCAGTGTTCACCGAGGAGAGGGGCCATGTTCTTGAGGATGAGAGTGTGATAAAGGTGGATAGGCTGGAGGTGGTAGATGTTCTGAGGGAAGATGTTTTAGCAATTTTGAAGAACCTGAGGGTCGATAAGTCCCCTGGGCCAGATGAGATATATCCTAGGATTCTTTGGGAGGCAAGGGAGGAGATTGCAGAGCCTCTGGCTTTGATCTTTGGGTCCTCACTGTCCACGGGGATGGTGCCAGAGGACTGGAGAGTGGCGAATGTTGTTCCTCTCTTCAAGAAAGGAAATAGGAATGACCCTGGTAATTATAGGCCGGTTAGTCTTACTTCGGTGGTTGGTAAGATAATGGAAAAGGTCCTGAGGGATAGGATTTATGACCATTTGGAAAGGGGCAACTTAATCAGGGATAGTCAACACGGATTCGTGAAGGGTAAGTCTTGCCTAACAAATTTGATTGAATTCTTTGAGGAGGTAACTAAGTGTGTAGATGAAGGTAGAGCAGTTGATGTCGTATACATGGATTTTAGTAAGGCGTTTGATAAGGTTCCCCATGGTCGTCTCATGAAGAAAGTAAGGAGTTGTGGGATAGAGGGAAATTTGGCCGATTGGATAAGTAACTGGCTATCTCATAGAAGGCAGAGGGTGGTGGTGGATGGAACATTTTTGGACTGGAGACCAGTTACCAGCGGTGTGCCACAGGGGTCGGTGCTGGGTCCTTTGCTGTTTGTGATTTTTATCAATGACTTGGAGGAGGGGACTGAAGGGTGGATCAGTAAATTTGCTGATGACACCAAGATTGGTGGAGCAGTGGATGAGGTGGAGGGCAGTTGTAGGCTGCAAAGAGACATTGATAGGATGCAGAGCTGGGCTGAAAAATGGCAGATGGAATTTAACCCTGATAAGTGCGAGGTGATTCATTTTGGTAGGGCAAATTTGAATAAGGATTACAGGGTCAACGGCAGGGTTCTGAGGAACGTGGAGGAGCAGAGGGATCTGGGGGTTCATATCCACAGATCTCTGAAGGTTGCCACTCAAGTGGATAGAGCAGTAAAGAAGGCCTATGGTGTGTTGGCGTTTATTAACAGAGGGTTTGAGTTTAAGAACCGTGAGGTTATGCTGCAACTGTACAGGACCTTGGTGAGACCACATTTGGAATATTGTGTGCAGTTCTGGTCACCTCACTATAGGAAGGACGTGGAAGCATTGGAAAGAGTGCAAAGGAGATTTACCAGGATGCTGCCTGGTTTGGGGGGGAGGTCTTATGAGGAAAGATTGAGGGAGTTGGGGCTTTTCTCTTTAGAGCGGAGGAGGATGAGAGGCGACTTAATAGAGGTTTATAAGATGATGAGGGGGATAGATAGAGTGGATGTTCAGAGACTATTTCCTCGGGTAGAGGCAGCTGTTACAAGGGGGCATAACTATAAGGTGCATGGGGGGAGATATAGAAGGGATGTCCGAGGTAGATTCTTTACTCAGAGAGTGGTTGGGGTGTGGAATGGACTGCCTGCTGTGATAGTGGAGTCGGACACTTTAGGAACTTTCAAGCGGTTATTGGATAAGCACATGGAGCACACCAGAGTGATAGGGAGTGTGATAGCTTGATCTTGGTCTCGGACAATGCTCGGCACAACATCGAGGGCCGAAGGGCCTGTACTGTGCTGTACTGTTCTATGTTCTATGTTCTAAAACTGCACCAGGTTACCACTCTTAAATACATCAAGGAAGACTTTTTAATGGAAAAAAGAAGAAACTATTACACTGCCCGATTGTGCTGGTTCATGGAAGATTTTATGTTTGTGATTCTGCAAATTAATTTTAGTGGAAACTTGATGCCTAACCTAACCAGTGCATTTTGGGCGCTATTTCCCAATTGCACCCAAAGTGGAAACTCTACACCCTGATACTTTACATCTGATCCATAGCCTGTTATATAAGCAGCAGCAAATGCTTCAAGGGTTAGTAATTCTGCTGATTCCTGTGTCTGTTGTTTCAGTGTAACATAAAGGACTTAATAATTATAATCAGTACACCCACATTTTTTTAAATTTCTTTTGTTAGTGCACCTGCAGAAACTTAAAGAAAATGAACATCCCCTTTTAATCCGTCTTTTGGCTGGCCCAGACACACATGCCTCAAGTTTTGCATTGAAGGAGAATGAAACTGGGGAAGTTGAGGTATGTTTTTGAAAAGTGATAAGTTTGCAGAAATAAATAAACAACAATGGTTGTGCTGTACAGTTTTTAATTTAAGTACCACAAAAGCTATTTATTGTTCATGTTATTCTAAACTTCTGAAGAGCTGTGAAGTGATTTATTGGACTGCCCTTGTAGGGAAAAACTGCAGCACACAAGTTGTGTTTCTTCAGAAGAAATCCAAATGTGATAAGAGCATCATATGCAAGATTATGTTTGCAAGCAAACTGTTGGAAGTTACAGTTTTTGAAACAGGGTTGAATTTACCTGGAAAAGCCATGTGGCCACTGGACAACACCTGCTTCTTGCTGCTCAAAACCCAAATCAACAGAGAACAGCATGTGACTAACATTCCTTTCCTTCTTGCGACCATATAGTCAGTAGGATCACTCGAGATTCGTTTTTAATTACTGCTAATTAGTTAGTTGCATAGGTAACCACTTTACACCGGATTACATAGAATTTATGGCATAGAAACAGGCCATTCAGCCCAACTGGTCTACGCCGGTGTTTATACTCCAAACAAGCTTCCTCCCACCTTACTTCATCTCCCTATATCGACATTTCCTTCTATTCCTTTCTTCCTCATGTACTTAACTAGTTCCCCTTATATGCATCTGTGCTATTCACGTCAACCACTCCATGTGGTAGCAATTTCCACATTCATACCACTCTGAGTAAATAAGTTTCTCCTGAATTTATTATTGGATTTGTTAGTGACTATCTTATATTTATGGCCCCTAGTATTGGACTCTCCCACAAGTGGAAACCTCTTTTCTACGCCTACCCTATCAAACCCCTTCATAATTTTAAAGACCTCTATCAGGTCACATCTCCGTCTTTTTTCTAGAGAGGAGAGCCCCGGCCTGTTCAGTCTTTCCTGATAGTTGTACCCTTTCAGTTCTGGAATCATCCTTTTAAATTTTTTTTGCACTTTCTCCAGTATTTCTATATCCTTTTTGTAATATGGAGACCAGAACTGTGCACAATACTCCAAGTGTGGTCCAACTAAGGTTCTATATAAGTTTAACATAACTTCTCTGCTTTGGAATTCTATCCCTCTAGAAATGAAGCCCAGTACTTTGTTTGCACTTTTTATGGCTTTGTTAACCTGCAGTGCTACTTTTAATGATTTGTGTATCTGTACCTCATTTAGACTCTTATTTTCCAAGGAGTAGGTGGCCTCCTTATTCCTCCCACCAAGTGCACCACCTCACACTTGTCTAGGATGAAATTTATTTGCCATTTACATGCCGATTCTGCAAGTTTGTTAACCTCTTTTTGTATTTTGTCGCAGACATCCTCCATATTAACCATACCCCCCATTTGGTGTCATCGCAAATTTTGACATTGCGTTTCTGATTCCCAAGTCCAAATCGTTTATGTACATGATGAACAACAGTGGTCCCAGGACCGATCCCTGTGGAGCACTACTTCCCACCTTTTGTAAATGTCAATAGCCACTTATAGAACTACGGCAATTGTGCAAACGACCTGTTACATCTGTAGGCCTCTTCATGACAAAAGATTTCAAATTTGAAATGTAAATTGTTTTAGTCTGAGTCCTTTATTTTAAAATATTTCCACATTTTTTGCTGAATTACATTGTCAGAAAATATAACTTTCTGAGTAAGTAAATGTTAAAATTATTTGGCATTTGATTAAAGCTGCATGTATAGTATATATAACTATCAAGCTGGAAAGCTTTGAAAGGACCTAGGAAAAATGTCAGCAGCTGATTTCTGCCCTGCCAGTCTTGTTTATCTGAGTACGGTAGTATGCAAAGTTTTGAAATGCATGAGGGGATTATAATGTTAGCAGAAAATTGAATTTAGGCTATACAGTCTGGACTGTAAAAATGTTGTGCTATATAAATCAACACATTTTTTGCTACCCCAATTAATAACTTAATAAAAATAGCATATAGGAATTTGACATGCATTAACCAATATGCTAAAAACAATATATAACAGGAATTTGAACTCCCTAGTGAGAACAGGATTGGCTCAGTTGTGATGCCCTGTTGGCACTCACTATCTAGGCTCACATGTGAAGGAATTGGGTGAAGTACCAGAAGGATGCCAGTACCTCGGCAACACAATCCCATGAAGAATTAGCTCCTTCAGCAGAAAAGGGAAGACAAATGGCGAAAATATGTTTTTTTTTAAGTAATTCTTCCTTTTTTAGCTGTTTGGGATTGCGAACACCACTTCTGCGCCTCTATCAATGTCTACAGGATAATGGATCCCTGTACATTCGTTACATTATTAGACAATGGGGGTAATTTTAACTTTAGGCCGATGGTTTAAAATAGACCATATTGAATTAGCCACCCATTATACACCAGGCCCGATTGTCCTTTCCATTGAAGTCAATGGAAGGAAAAATCGGTGGGACGTTTAAGTGGCCAATTCAATATCGCCTATTTTACACTATCGCCCAAAGATAAAATTAGCTCCAATGATTGTAAAGGTTCAGGTTGTATTTTAGATTCAAACTAATATTTTAGAACAAGATATTAACCTTTTTTGGATTTTTTTTTCCATTCCTACAGTGGGATGCCTTTAGTGTGCCGGAATTGCAAAATTTCCTCATTATATTGGAGAAAGAGGAAAAGGAACGGATCCAACAGGTGCAGCAGAAATACATCACATTTCGTCAAAAGCTGGAGCAGGCCTTGAAGGCGGTTGGGAAGCCTGGATAACTGGATTGCAGAGAAACCAAAAAAATCAACATAAGACTATCTTTAAATGTTGCTCAGGACACTTGGGCAGGATTATCTCGAGGGACAAGTGCAACAACAAGGCAACAACAAATGTTGCTTTTAAAACTGTAAAAGTGCAGGGCTGGTGCCAGGAGTTAGAAACATTACTGCCTGTATGGAGCTACCACTCTGGACTGACCAAAAAACAGCTGCTTTTCATAGTGTGTTTTAATTTAACCCTTTGAGTACTGAAGACGAAACATAATTACAACATATTTCTAGATCATTTTTTAAAGTCTGTTCAAAGAATACTGTGAATTAAAAACCTCTTTCTGGTTCTGTATATTTCTTTGCTTCTTAATACTGAATGTAGCAAATTTACAGAAAATTTAGGTATGGTAGAAATGGACTTGCAGTTCAGAAGCTGCAGAGAGCATTCAGTGCTCAAAGGGTTATGCTGGTTATTTTGCATTGCACCAAATCACTATTTGGGGCTTCAGGAGAAGTGTCTATTAACAGTTAGTAATTGCTTTCTGCATGTTAGACAAAAATCATTAATTCTTGTTCTCTTTTTTAAAAAAAAGTCTCTCTAATCAAGTGTTGCATGTCTGGGTGCTGAATGTAATTGCATAGAATGCCATCATGTAATCAAAGTTGTCTCAAAGTATACAGCTTTCTTAATTGGATACTTTTAAGGAGAGCTGTACCATACATAATTATCTGAATAGTGATGATCTATAGTAACGAGGAAGCACCTATATATCTCTTTAAATAAAACATTGAGGGAAGATTTGCACTGTTTGGCATTTATAATAAAATCCTAAACACACGTATAAAGAACGCGTTTAAGATTTGACTGTAAAACTAACGGTAGAAATCTTCCTCCTTAACATTTTTGAGTAAATTCGTTTTTTTTCCCTGTTAATGTTGCTGTTTCAAGCTGGCTGAAAATGGCTTTGCATTTTTTTATTCTTGTGGCCTGATGACATCCTGCATGGGGTAGTGTGCCTTTCCACTTCCTCTACCATTTTTTCTTTCTGTACTATATCCTCTTTGATTGACTGAAATTCATTTTAATTTAAAAATTACCTTGATTGAAGATTACTTTCTGGATAATGCAGTGAGTTAGCACATCATCTTATCACTTGTAGGATCTGGATTTGAATTCAGCCCAGACCCATGGGCTAGAAGTCTCCTGTCTTCACAGATCTTGTGTGAAATGTGTTTAGGCAGTTGCTAGTGGGTGTGATACTAATTCTCAGAAAGGCCAAAAGGATAACTAATGTAGGAAATACAATTGTCACATAACAGAAGTGAGGTTAAGTGCGCTAAGGCACTTTTTGGGGCAGAGTGGAAGAAGCTTTATCTGCAACTGTGCTAATCCTAATCTGGGAGTTTTGATGATGCTGGCTGTTTAAATGTTTCTTCAACAACAACAACAACTTGCATTTATATAATACCTTTAACATAGCAAAACTTCTCAAGACATTTCACAGAAGCATAAGGCAAAATAGATGCCGAGCCAAAGAAGGAAAGATTAGGAAGGGTGACCTAAAGCTTGGTCAAAGAGGTTTGGTTTTAAGGAGGAGAGATGGAGAGGCAGAAGGGTTTAGGGAGGGAATTTCAGAGCATGTGGCCTAGGCAGCTGAAACCCCAATGGTGGGGCGAAGGTAGGGGGGGAGATGCATAAGAGGGGGAAGTCGGGGGTGGCTGGAGGAGATTCCTGAGACAGGGAAGGGTGAATCCATGGGATTTGAACACAAGGACAAGAATATTATATTTAAGAATTTTCAGTGAGTTTGATAATGTACCATTGTTATAATTGGATAACTTGATTCAGAATGTATTGATGAGGTTAAACAATACTCATGACATTTGATTCCTCACATCCGTTCCATTCATGACTCTGGCTGCATTATAAAAATTGAAACTTGACATTTTTGGGCATTTTTGCATAGGTGCTTCTTACTAAACTTCATCACTGCCAGGTGACCTAAAGTATTATTTTCTTTTACATACTGCCCTGGTATATTGGTGTGATATTAGAATATACCAAAAATATTCATATTATAAAATTGTGCGTTATTTTTCCAGTGTTCTGCATTATGACGCTGTTCATTTTATAGTTCCGCTTTTATGTTTCCAAGGGGATGAAATTCACCTTGGCGGTGCGCAAAACAGGCAATAGCGAACCAGCAACCCGTTTTACAATCTGTCTGATTTTCCTTTCCATTGAAGTCAATAGAATAGAAGATTGGGTGGAGTGTAAAATGAGCTGCCAATGCACTAACGCATGTCCAAGGTGAATTTCACCCCCCAAATATGCATTTAGCAGAGCAAAAAAAAGGTTCTATTTTTACCCTATTCATGTTACTTTGACAGAGTGAAAAGTCAAGGACCGGTATAGTGCCATGAATAGAATAAGACTGCTGACTTCAAATCATTGCACTGAAGCACGTCCATTACCCGAAGCCAAGCCGAATTTCTCCAGTTTGCTGGGCAAATTTAGCAAAAAACTGTTTTATGTGGCCATGTTTTCTTTAAGTTATCCCTACTGTCTCACTTTTTGAAAAGGGAAATATAACTGTTTAGAGTGGAACATTTAGGCAATACTGTTCCTGAAACTGTGACTCATTTCTATTCCATTTGAAAGTACATAAGCTTGTATCAGAATTTTGAGTGAGTTTGCAATTTTAAAGAACTTCCAGATTTGTTTTTAGCTAGAAAAGGATTATTATCCTGGTCATAATAAAATTTTCTTCCCAACTTTTTACTTGCAAAATAATTCTGAGGAGGCTAAATACAGATGAGACTGATTTTATCTGGTGGCTTTGAATGGTGATTTTCATTACGTAGGCAAACAAAATGGGACAGTATCTCATTAAAGATTTTCCACTAAGATTGTGCTTTTTGAAACCACCCAAAAATCTTTTTTTGGCAGCCTCGCGTCTATTATCATATTTTGTAAATAGGAATTTCTGAAAATTGCTGTTTAACATCTTGCATGCATAGTTTCCTCCTATAACTCATTTTGCAGATTAAATACCTAATAATTAATTTTCTCTTTGTAAAATCCTTCTTTTAATAAATTTGCTGGACACTCAACTTTTTGACAGAATTTAACTGAGACCTTTGCAAATGGAGTATTGCCCAGAATGCCCAAACCTTTAAGTAACGACTTTAACCTATATGTATATGGTAGTAGACTTAAAAGCTATTAAAGGGATATCACAAGCTAAAGATACATTTCTTGGTGTATGAAAGGAGTAAGTAGATCCAGTCTGTAGATTAGTAATTGAAAACTAATGAACTAGCGTTCAAAAATAATTTGGATGCAAGGTGGACGCAAAAGATCCCACTATTTGAAGATAAGCAGGGGGTTCTCCCAGTATCTTGGCCAACATTTATCCTTCGATCAACACCAGCAAAACAGATTAACTGGTCATGTATCTTACTGCTGTTTGTGGGACCTTGCTTTACACAAATTGGCTACTGCATATGCTTACAAAAAATCAGTTGCTACACTTCAAAAGTAATTAATTGGCTGTAAAGCACTTTGAGATGTCCCGAGGACATAAAAAGCGCATATAAATGCAAGTTCTTTCTGATCAGTCAATGTTCAAGGAATAATTAGATATTGTAAAGAGTTTATTAATGGACTACTGGTTTAAATGCTGAGTCAGCTTGTCTGCATACTTCTGAAAAGGGCAAACTTCCTTTGACAGGCAGTCATTATGACAGTGGAATACTTCTGCAGTAGAGCCTCAGGTAGAAGGGCAGTGATGTTCAGTATTTAGAGAAACATCCTATCTAATGGCAGGCAGTGTCTTTGCTTTGTTTGACAGTTCCACATGAGTACAGTAACTGCATATTGTAAAAATTCCAGCAAGAAACCATTAGCCTTAAATGGCAGAGGAGATGCATATGTGTATATTGTGCTTTTTAATTTATTTTATTTTATAAACTTACCTTCCAAAAACAGAACAAATCTCTTATTGAACAATCCTGCAGAATATTGCACCTATTCCATAGGAATGATTGACCATGAAATATCTGGTTTAACAATAAACAGGAGAGTGTCTGATTGTCTCTAATTTAAGACCCATTAATGAAATTGGCAGAAATTGCACGTTACAAACCCAAAATTTGATTAGCAGGTCTTTAATTACAGAGAAAAACTGACATCCCATTTTTAAAACTTCGCCACTCATTGTTGCTGGGGTCTTGATGATACATCCTAGGATTAAAGGGACCTTTCCAAAAGGCTTTTGTAACAAATATTACAACCCTTCTGACAAAACTTTTTTTTTTCAAGTCATATTTTCTCTTCTATTTCAATTCTTGCATAAATTACAGTTCTCCAACATAAAACACAGGATGGTAAAAGTTAAATAAGGAACTAAATGTTAAATTGGCACAAAAACTGTCCATTGAATTTTCTACAATGTGATGAAATCAAATAGGAATTTGGTCTATCGGATAGCATTGTGTAGGATTTGTTTCCAAATAATTTTGTACGGAATGAGGTAAACCAAAACAGTGTTGTTTCAAAAGCCAGGGCCTGATTCTATATTCTTGCTTGACACGTAAATGCTGTTTTCTGTGAATGAATCTTATCCCCATCGCTGAAGATTTGCACTTGAACAATTGTGGAAGAGTTACACTCATTTAAATTTGGTGTCTGTAAGCACTATTTATGTCACATTACTACTTTATGTATTGTGCAGACTATGATTTTGCTGCCATGAGCTATCACCTAAACCAACAAAATCATTACTCTTTTTCTACATTAAATAAAATCTCCAGTAAAAGGGGCTTGACCCCAGTGGGCTAAGTGCCCAGGAATACAATGTGGTCACTTTATTTCATTTCTGTACAAATTATTTGATTTATAAAGAATATGTGGGGGAGGCGAATGGCTCCGAATTACTTGTACATGGAGCAGTCATTCCTTCCTGGAACACAGCACTGAGAATGTTGCTGGCAATAAACCACCATAGGAAGAAATGGAAATTACAAAATAAATATTAAAATAGCAATGATCAACAAAATGCTACACTATTGAGAATGCTGTTTCTGCTCATATGCAGGAATCACTATTGGCAAGCTGCTAATAGTGAGTATGGAATCAGGCCTATATTTTCAATATTAAAATGTATTTGACAATTGTAAAGACTGGAAGGTTATACAAGTATTGTATTTTATGGCATTTTTTCTTTCAATAAATTTAAAAAAAAATATTTTGAACAAAAAACACAAACTATCAATGTGTGTTTGCAGTAAAGGTGTTCTTGTTTATTTTAGCACAGTAGGCCCAGCAAATTTTCTTATTCCCTATAAGAGCTCACCTAGCGGGTATAGGAATTCTCCCCCCGCCCCCCAAACTCGGAATCACATTAAGCCCTATAAACCAAAAGGTCCCAGGATCAACCAATTCCTGATCTGTGGTGAGTTTGGTCTCAGCCAACACAGCAGTTAAGGTGTTACATTTGGCCATCCTTGGGCTAGAAGGGGGAAAGAAAATCAAAGTTCCTGCATGTATTCTTGATGGAAAGTGAGCATATGTAGATGTTGAGTGATGGGATTGGGTCCAGCTGCAATGCCATCCATAACAAGTAAGGAGTGTGATGAAATGCTCTCCACTTGCCTGGATGAGTGCAGCTCCAACAACACTCAAGAAGCTCGACACCATCCAGGACAAAGCAACCCACTTGATTGGCACCCAATCCACCGCTTTAAACATTCACTCCCTCCACCAGCAGCGTACCGTGGCTGCAGTGTGTACCATCTACAAGATGCACTGCAGCAACTCGCCAAGGCTTCTTCGGTAGCATCTCCAAACCCGCGACCTCTTCCACCTAGAAGGACAAGGGCAGCAGGCACATGGGAACACCACCACCTCCAAGTTCCCCTCCCAAGTCACACACCATCCTGACTTGGAAATATATCGTCGATCCTTCATCGTCACTGGGTCAAAATCCTGGAACTCCCTCCCTAACAGCACTGTGGGAGTACCTTCACCTTACGGACTGCAGCGGTTCAAGAAGGTGGCTCACCACCACCTTCTCAAGGGCAATTAGGGATGGGCAATAAATGCTGGCCTTGCCAGCGACCCCCACATCCCATAAACAAATTTTAAAAAATAGCCTGCATTCACTTACTGTCTATGGTCACTTATGAAGAATGGTCACTTCAGCAAGAGGGCTGCTGGTGTCTGTGAAACCATAGGAGAAAATTGGGAAAATAAAAAAGGTATCAATTATGTGAATATGTTTCACAAGTTTCCTTACAGCTAGTGTGATAAACACCGGTTTATGTCTGCAAATCTGTGCTAAATATATTTGCATTCTTTACTGGTGTTGGGGGAAGGTGCTGGTCACTTCCATCATGGAAGGGGGGAGGAGAAATCAGGGGCCAAGTTGCCCTATGCTGCTACTCACATTTGTAGCAGCAATTTACTGAGTGTCATCATCTCAAGACTGAGAAATGAGCACCTTCCTTTCCTCCACTCAAGGAGCAGCACATAGTGTATGGTTGGGGAAAGGAGAGGAATGAATTTTTAAAAATAAAGACAAACTCTAACAAGGATCAAATATTGCCACCCACATTCTGCGTACTTTACAAAGCTGTCAGTCATATTGCTTTCCAATGGTGGGAGGAGTTTCCTCTGTGCACTAGGTGTAGCAAAATTAAAATTGTTCATCCGGACGTGTTTATGATTATGCTAGGTGGATTACACCGAGCATATATACGAAATCCTCCCCTGCAAGAGTGAAAATGGGCATATACACATATTGGAAAACCAATGATAGGCAGGTTCCTAAATAGAATAGATCTGCTGTACCGAATAAGATCTATTCTACTTAGGAGTCCATTACTAATGACTCTGAATTTGCGGTCGGAGGCGTACCAGAAGAATACACCTCCGAACCGAAAAAAATCTGAACGTACCTAGTGTCTCCGGAGCTTCGGACTCTTTGGGTCCTGGGCCTGCACGCGTACGTCTGCGTAATGACCCATGGATCCCAAGGGCGCACGCGGTTCGCAAGCGCCCCTGAGATCCGGTGGGCCCGGTAAACCAATTGAAAAAGGGGACTCCTAGTCTGAGTGAGCGGACCTGCGGGAGGAACGAAGTCGGAGACCGGGGATAAAGGCAGCGCGGAACAGAGACCTGGGTGTCTGAGCGAGTGGACCTGCGGGAGGAACAGAGTCGGAGACCAGGGATAAAGGCAGCGCGGAGCAGAGACCTGGGAGTCTGAGCGAGCGGACTACCTGTGAGGGAGACAGTCGGCAAGCGACACAACGAAGGAGTGACGTCAAAATTTAAAGGTGTCGCTGGCACAAGGGAGCTGAGAGGTGAGTATTTGTGGTAAAATTTTTTTTGTTCTGTTTTCAGTATATTTCTGCTAAGTAGTTCATAGCTTATCTAATAGAGGGAGGTGCTGATTGGTGGGTAGCTGTTGAGTGTTTCTTGTTAAGTTTATTTCTGCTAAATTACCTGCATAGTCTGGTAAATAGAGGCATGGCAGGGCAGCTTAGTCCTGTGATTTGCACATCCTGTGCCATGTGGGATATCCTGGACGCTTCTTGCGGCCTGGACGATCACGTGTGCAGGAAGTGTCGCCAACTGCAGCAACTCGAGCTCTGGGTTTTGGAGCTCGAGCGGCAGCTAGAGTCACTACAGTGCATCCGCGTGGCTGAGAAATACTTGGAAAGCACGTTTCTAGAAGTGGTCACCCCGCAGCCTCAGAATGTGCAGGCAGAGAGGGAATGGGTGACCACCAGACAGAGAAGGAGGACCAGGCAGGTAGGGCAGGAATCCCCAGAGTGCATCTCGCTCGCTAACCGGTTCACAGTTCTGGAAGCTGGTGGGGGTGATGGCTCCTCTGGGGAGAGCAGCCAGAGCCAAGGCCACGGCACCATGGGTGGCTCAGCTGCACAGGGGGGGAGAAAGAAGAGTGGAAGAGCAATAGTGATAGGGGATTCATTGGTTAGGGGAACAGATGGGTGTTTCTGTGGACGCAGACGTGACTCCAGGATGGTATGTTGCCTCCCTGGTGCCAGGGTCAAGGATGTCACTGAGCGGCTGCAGGACACTCGGAGGGGGGAGGGTGAACAGCCAGAGGTCGTTGTCCATATCGGTACCAACGACATAGGCAGAAAGAGGGATGAGGTCCTGCAGGCAGACTATAAAAAGCAGGACCTCATAGGTAGTAATCTCCGGATTACTCCCGGTGCCACATGCTAGTGAGTACAGGAATAGGAGGATAGAACAGATGAATGCGTGGCTAGAGAGATGGTGCAGGAGGGAGTGCTTTAGATTCCGGAGGCATTGGGACCATTTCTGGGGAAGATGGGACCTGTACAAGCCGGACGGGTTACACCTCAACAGAGCCAGGACCAATATTCTCGCGGGGAGGTTTGCTAGTGCTGTTGGGGAGGGTTTAAACTAGCTTGGCAGGGGGATGGGCACCAGCATGTAGGAGTGGAGGGGAGGAATGGGGTGCATGGAAAAGTGAGTGTGTTGGATGGTACTGGAGGGGAAGGTAGTGTTGGAGGCGGAAGTAGTACCATATTAGATAGGAGCAGACTAAGAAAGACTACGAAAAATTCAAAAATGGGTTTAGAATGCATGTACGTAAATGCACAAAGTGTGGTGAATAAGGTTGGTGAGCTACAAGCACAATTAGCCGTGTGGCAATATGATGTGGCAATAACGGAAACGTGGCTTAAAAACGGTGAGGACTGGGCACTTAATATTAAAGGGTACAAGGTGTTCAGAAAAGATAGGGAAGAAAAAAAGGGAGGTGGAGTGGCAGTGCTGATTAAGGAAGACATTGTAGTGTTGGAAAGGGAGGATGTTCTTGAGGGGACAAGGACAGAATCCATTTGGTTAGAGTTGAGGAGCAAAAAAGGTATGATCACGCTATTGGGGGTATTTTACAGGCCTCCAAATAGTGAGAGGGAGGTAGAGGAGCAAATCTGCAGGGAAATCGCAGAGACATGCAAGAGCTATAGATTGGTGATATTGGGGGACTTTAATTACCCAAATATCGATTGGGATAATGCTAGGGTAAAGGGAAAGGAGGGGGAGGAATTTCTGAAATGTGTTCGGGAGAATTTCCTTGACCAGTATGTTCTTGGCCCAACTAGGAAGGAGGCATTGCTGGACCTGGTGCTGGGGAATGAGGTGGGCCAGGTCGACCAAGTGTCTGTGGGAGAACACTTGGGTACGAGTGATCATCGTATCATAAGATTTAGATTAGCAATAGAGAGGAGCAAGGAATAATCTAGAGTGGAACTTCTAAACTGGAATAGGGCTAACTTCAATGGGATGCGAAAGGATCTAGCCAGGGTAAAATGGAGCCAAAGACTGACAGGAAAAACTGTAACGGAACAATGGATGATCTTTAAGGAGGACATGTTCCAAGTACAGGCTAGGTACATTCCAACAAGAGGGAAGGTAAGGGAACCAAAGCAAGGGCTCCTTGGATGACGAGGGAGATTGAGAAGATGATGAAACAAAAAAAGAGCGTGTATGATGAATGTCAGGTGAATTCTTCATGGGAGAACCAGGTCAAATACAATAAGTTGAAAGGGGAAGTGAAGATAGAAATAAGATTGGCAAAGAGAGAAATGAGAGTAGAATGGCGGTTAACATAAAAGGGAACCCAAAAATCTTCTACTGGCATGTAAACAGTAAGCGGGTAGTAAGAGGCGGGGTGGGGCCTATTAGGGACAAAGAAGGATATATGCTTAAAGGTGCAGGACAAGGCTAGAATACTCAATGAGTACTTTGTATCGGTGTTTACTAAGGAGGTGGATGCTGACAAAATATCGGTAGAAGTGGAAAAGGTAGAAGCAATGGAAGGGGTGAAATTGACAGACAGGATGTACTAGAAAGACTGGGTAAGCTTAGAGTGGATAAGTCGCCTGGTCCAGATGGCTTGCATCACAGGTTGCTAAGGGAATTGGGGGAGGAAATAGCGGAAGGGCTTGCCATAATTTTCCAATCTTCCCTAGATGCGGGGGAGGTGCCTGAGGATTGGGAAGTGGCAAATGTGACACCATTGTTCAAGAAAGGGTGTAAGGACAATCCTAGTAACTACAGGTTAGTCAGTTTAACATCAGTGGTGGGTAAAGTTTTCGAAACAATGATCAGGAAAAAATTAACGGACACTTGGAGAGGTTTAAGCTAATTAAGGAGAGCCAACATGGATTTGTAAAAGGCTGATCGTGTTTGACTAATCTAATTGAATTTTTTGATGAAGTAACAGGGAGGATTGATGAAGGGAATGCAATGGATGTTGTCTACATGGATTTTAGGAAGGCATTTGACAAAGTACCACATAGAAGGCTGGTTAACAAAATTGAATCTCATGGAATAGGTGGGTCAGTGGTAGCTTGGATAAGGAATTGGCTTAAGGACAGAAAACAGCGAGTTGTGATAAATGGCTGTTTTTCAGACTGGAGGATGGTAGAAAGTGGTGTTTCCCAAGGGTCAGTGCTGGGGCCACTGCTTTTTTTGATATATATATAAATGACCTGGATATTGGAATACAGAGTAGAATTTCTAAATTTGCCAATGACACCAAACTTGGGGGTGTGGCAAACAGTCAGGATGATACCAATCGACTGCAACAGGACATAGAAAGGCTAGCAGAATGGGCAGACAAGTGGCAGATGGAATTTAATACAGAGAAGTGTTAGGTGATGCATTTTGGCAGAAGGAGCAGGGAGAGGCAATATACACTTAATGGCACAGTTTTAAAGAGTGTGCAGGGACAGAGGGACCTGGGAGTTAATGTGCATAGGTCCCTGAAGGTGGCGGGACATATTGAGAGAGTGGTTAGCAAAGCATATGGGATCTTGGGCTTCATAAATAGAGGTATTGAGTACAAAAGTAGAGAAGTTATGCTGAATCTTTATAAAGCGCTGGTTAGGCCACAACTGGAGTATTGCCTCCAGTTCTGGTCACCACACTTTAGGAAGGATGTGAAGGCCCTTGAGAGGGTGCAGAGATTTACCAGAATGGTTCCGGGGATGGGGGATCTTAGCTACAAGGACAGGTTGGAGAAGCTGGATTTGTTTTCATTCGAGCAAAGGAGGTTGAGGGGTGATTTGATAGATGTGTACAAGATTATGACGGGTTTGGATAGGCTAGACGGGAAAGGCTGTTCCCACCAGTTGATGGTACAAGGACTAGGGGACACAGATTTAAGGTTTTGGGCAAGAGATACAGGGGGGTGTGAGGAAAAACTTTTTTATGCAGCGAGTGGTGAGGACCTGGAACTCGCTGCCGACGGAGGTGGTGGAAGCGGAGACACTCAGGGCTGGATTTGGGGGCGGGTTGGGGGCGGGTCAGGTGGTCGGCGGTTCCCGCTGCCGCCTCCGATGTCAGGCGGGATAATTCAGCGATTTTGCTCTAATTGGGCAATTGATTTCCAGCGTGTGGGAACCCCTGACCCAATGAGTCTTTTGGTCCTGAAACTCACCTCTGATGACGTCATTTATGCAGCTGCATTTAAGGCCTGCAAGCATCCTTGATTCATTTGCTGCCTTAGAACTTTTATGTGGGATTCCTCGAAGGGATTTGTGCTGCGGAGATGTCAACTTCAAGGTCCAAGGCCGCACCCCGCTTTGATGAGGACTCCCTCCATGCTCTGGTGGAGGGAGCCAGAGCTCAGAAAGAGGTGTTGTTTCCTTCCTCTGGGAGGAAAAAACCTCCCCAGCAGACCAAAGCTGTGTGGCTGCAAGTGGCACAGGAGGTCAGTGCAAGATCAATGTGCAGCAGAACCTGGCTGCAGTGCAGAAAGAGGTTTAATGACCTTCTCCGCACAGGAAAAGTGAGTCAGACATCACTATGACCCTCAATCTGCTCCCCATCGCCTCTCATCACCAGCACTCTGCATTGTCAACCTCCTCCTCCACATCCCACTTGACCCTTACATCCCTTGCACCCTTAACCATTCCCTCTCTATGTGCACATTCACTTAACCATCGACTATGCTGCCCTCACACTCCCTATCACTGTTATGCTATGACAACAACTTACAACACACAGGGAGGGCCCTTGGTCTTGGGACCTCACTCCATCTTTGTGTCCTTCCAAGCATCTATGCTATAGATTCTCTACACTCACTCCATCATTCTCACTCAAACTCCACTTGTGTCCCTCATTGCAGGAAAAGAGAGCCCACAATAAGAGGGAAAGGGCGAAGACAGGAGGAGGGCCACCCTCAATAGCTCAGCTCACCAGCGCTGAGGAGGCGGCCCTCGAGATCGTGGGAGCCGAGGAGGATGTGCAAGTGGGGGACGGACAGACGGGCGCATCAAAGCAAGCTGGTGGCAGAATAGTTTTGCATCTCTCTCATCTGCAATCTCTGAGGGCGCAGCGTCACCAGAATTAAGCGCACCCAGCACCAGCGCAGACACTCACACCTCGGTGGGACCTTCGGGACATAGAGTAGTGTTGTCACTTGGTGTATCACAGCTCACAAATGAGCATCAGCAGATGGTGGAGACAGGGACAGCAGTGGAGAGTCCTCGTCGGAGGCCGCAGGGCGCTCCCAGCTCGGCTCCGCTGCATGTCGACCCTGTGCCTCCGGGTCCATCCAGAAGGAGAGCGGTGATGGAACTCCAGGAACAGGTGCAGGAGTCTCTGGCAGGTTTTGTCTCCAGGGTCACTGCGAGTGTGGAGAGGATGGAGGAGTCCATCGCTAACATGAGCAGAGCCTTTGTGGAGGCATTGGCGCATGAACGCATCACCACGGAAAGGATGGCAACCTCCGTGGAAAGGATGGCTACCTCCGTGGTAAGGATGGCTACCGTAGAGGAGAGGATGGCTACAGTACAGGAGAGGATGGCTACGGCCATGGAGAAACTAAGTCGCCAGGGTCTTGAAAACATGGTCATTGTTCAGAATAGACAGACATCTCTGGAGCAGCGATGGGCAGCTATTGAGCAGAGAAACCAGAGCTTCATAGAAGTCCTCTGGAGTAGGACTTCCAGCGCAGAAACGGGTCCTCATGGCCCCCCTGAAGTGCAGCAAGGTGCTGTCAAGCCACTTGCTAGCTCTGAAGTGGGGCTGACCCATGAGAGGGATGTTGGTGGCAGCCAACAAGGAAGTGGGGGCTCCGCTCCAAGCACTCACACTCCCATGCCACTGCGGAGACCTCGGTCAGAGCCCCACCAGAGTCTTCACCCAACTGAGATGGGCGTCTCAGCCCCTGCACAGCTGCAGGAGCAGCAGACTGTTGGCGAGCCCTCACAGACTCGCAACCCCAGAGGACGCCCGCCAAAGGTGTTGAGGCAGGAGCAGCATGAAAGTGAGCAAGGGGCCTCCACATCTGCTGAAGCCACAGGGGAAGCACCACGTAGGAGTACGCGTAAGAGGAAGATAAAGCACAAGTAGTCACAAGGGTAGTCACTTGGGTGTTCTGTTGTGTTTAATTGTGAAATGCCATCCTTTACTGAATGTTATAAAATGAAGTGATGGCAAACTGTTGAAGTTGTGGGCTGTGTCTTTTCGCAAATGGGACTTCCACATTGAGGGCTCAGGGCGACTTGGATTTTTCAGTATGGTGGTCAGAGTGATAGGAAGCCATAGGTTCTCGTCCATTGTCAATGGTGTGGTAAGAAGGTGCGAGCCAAATGTATTTGATTGGGCAGCCTAAGCAAATCTGGCCAGGATGAGTGCATCCCTTGCATCCCGGGCAGCAATGTTCTCGTGTGCTACTGTCGCTGGTTGATGCGCCTCCGCAAGGTCTTAGTTCTTGCTCTCCTCCTCATCCTCCTCCTCATCCTCATTCTCATCTGAGGAGGCTATGCGCTGAGCCACTTGTCCCTCAGGCAGCTGCAAGCCATGATGCTGTGCCATGATGTGAAGTGCACAGCAGACCACGACGATTCTGGAGACCCTGGCTGCTGAGTACTGCAGGGCTCCACCTGATCTATCAAGGCATCTGAATCGCATCTTCAGCAAGCCGATGGTTTGCTCGATAATGGATCTGGTCGAAATATGGCTGGAGTTGTAGCGCTCCTCAGCTTTGTTGGATGACCTCCTGAACGGCGTCATTACCCACGACTTCAGGGGATAGCCCTTGTCTCCAAGTAACCATCCACAAAGTTGGTTTGGCGGACTGAAGAGCGGAGGCACACTAGACTGCCGCAGGATGAACAAGATCATTGCAACTGCCAGGGTACTTGGCGCAAACATGCAAAATTTCCTTATTGTGGTTATACACCAGCTGCATATTGAGGGAGTGGAAGCCTTTGCGGTTGACAAGAAGACCTGGATTGTGATGGGGTGCCTTAAGGGCCACATGTGTGCAGTTTACGATGCCCTGCACCCTTGGAAAGCCTGCCATATTAGCAAATCCAACCGCATGCGTGGTTATACTTGCTTGATCCGTGGAGAAGTTGATGTAATTGTGCGCCTTTGCAAAGAGGGCATCGGTTACCTGCGTGATGCAAGTGTGTGCGGCTGCCTGGGAGATGCCGCTGATGTCTACTGTTGATCCCTGGAATGAGCCTGAAGCAAAAAAGTTGAGTGCGGTGGTGATTTTTACAGCCACTGGTGAGGGGTGTCCACCCGTTCCTCTGGGCTCCAGGTCTTGCTGCAGCATTGCGCAGATGTCACCCACTACCTTTCGCAAAAGTCTCAGCCTCCTTTGGCACTGCTGTTCACTCATGTTGAGATAGCTCATCCTCTGTCTGTAAACCCTGTTTTGGGGGTACCTCCTGCGGCGACATCCTTTCCTGCGCTGGCAGCTTCTGGCCTGTGCAGCTTCAGGTGGGTGAGCAGCAGGTTGGCGCTCCTGTTGTTGCTGCTGCTGTTGGTGCTGCTGTTGTTCAGGGTTCTGCTGCTGCCGCGGCTGGTCTTCGTCCGAATCTGAGGTCCAGGAGGAAAGGAAATAAATGGTTCCCATGCTGCAGGTATATACCTCAGTTGAGGAAGCGCTCAGTCAAGGTGGGGAGAGGGTTTTCCCAGGAAGTCACAGTGGAGATGGATCTCAGCTTCACCACTTCCAAAATCAGTAGACCTGCAAAAAGTTCTCCAAGACCTGAGAAAAGAAAGTTCTGCCACCTGCAAATGATCATTGTGGAAAATGTTGTTTTTATGGTGGAGCTGCAGTTGTTAGTAAGCCAACCACTTGTGAACCCGACAGGATTAGCTGGCGTGTTCCAGGGGAGACGTGCAGCATGCGGGAAATGTGGTAAACTCTGAAAGGCCTCTCAAAATGGGATTATAGAGGTACTTAAGTGGTAGTTAAGTGCCTTAAGGGTCTATCCCGCCGCTTGGAGGCGGGACCGAAACGGAGTCTGCAAGCCCGCATTTGGGAAAGTTGTGCAGAGGCGGGTTGAAGGCGGGATCGGAGCCCGCCGCCATTTTTTGCAACCTGACCCGCCATTTTTTCCCACCTGACCCACCTTCAAACCCGCCTCCTCAGGGCTGGCAAAATCCTGCCCTCAATATTTTCAAGGGGAGACTGGATAGGCACTTGAGGGAAATAAACTTGCAGGGCTACGGGGATAGAGCGGGGGAATGGGACTGACTGGATTGCTCTGCAGAGAGCCGGCACGGGCTCGATGGGCCGAATGGCCTCCTTCTGTGCCATTATGACTCTATATGACTCTATGATGCTTATGGGGATTCCATTTACGTACGGAATCCCCATAAGCATATTAGGAATCCGCAAATAAATAAGAATTCACACCACTTAAAATAAAAGTAAATGTTCCCATGTTCAAAATTAATTGAAAGACCCTTTAATTAAGCATCAAAAATAAAAATGTATTTTTTGAAAAATAAATTTAAACATTTTAAAACGGGCCAAAATTTACCTAAACTAATTTTAAATGTATGTATATGTTTTAATAATTTAAATGTTTTTATTTTAACCCTTACGCTGGTAAAAGAAGGCCTCACACGTGCTTTTACCAGGCATAAGGGTTTCGTAGGCCTTCGTTGGGCAAATAGCCCAACTCTGCGTCAGCGAAAGCGAAGGATCTGTCAATGTGAAACTCGACACATTGCAAGTTCTGGATTTTTGCGCATGCGCACCGCGTGCAGAAACCTGGAACTTGCGGGGCCATTCTGAGGACTTACGACAGTGTAAGCCGTCATCGGCTCCGCAAAATTCGGGCCATTATTTGATCCTATGGACTTGGAACCAAAGCCCCCATCTTCCTGCTCTGCTGGTGTTTCAAGTTGACATTGAAGATTGCACGGCACTAAAAAAAAATTGAATGACCTTTCATCTCAGAGCTGTTTGTAGTCCATTGGCAGTGTAGAATAGCTGCCCCATTTTCCGACATAACAATTGTCACTATGTGCTGGATTTTATGAATGGAGACGTGTTGGAGGCGGGACTGCTCCTTGCCTGATTTCAGTCCCGCCTCCATCAGCCTCTGGTCAACCAGTGGGATTTTCCCCTGATTGACCTTGTTAAGCCCACCTAGCGGGCTCAGCAGGCCAATTAGGGGAAAGTCAGTGACAGAGCACGTCAATGTATGACGTGTCATCTATCAAGAATTTTTGAAAGAAGAAATGTCATCGTTTGACAGCTCTGTGAAGCTGTCAAACACTGACATTCTGTGTAGTTTGATGAGTCCTTGTGTTCAGGACTCATCAAACCTTTCTACTTTGTAGAAATCAGATGACTGTTGGATCGGAGGATCCAACAGCCAGTCTGTGATCTCGACAATGGAGATGTCGGGGACTATGGCTCCACAGCGGCTGAAGGCTGTCACAGAAACAAAGGTAAGTTAACATTTTCTAACACTTTACACTCACCTCACATACTTACCACTCCACACTTGCACCCATCACTCACCTCTACATCACACTTTCAGACCCCTCCGACCTCCGCAGACCTCCTACTCGGCTCCTACACCCTGGCGGGGTTCCCCCAGGTCGGGAAGCCCACACTTCGGAACGAAAAATGGGGATAATCCTATTTTCTGCCTGTTAACTACCTGTTTGCCACCCACCCCCAAATTTTGCAACTTTCCCGGCAGTCCTGCCTCCATACCCGCCTCCTCGGGGCTGAGAAAATCGCACCCTATGTTTCAAAAAGTGTTTACATAGAAACATAGAAGATAGGAGCAGGAGTAGGCCAGTCAGCCCCTCGAGCCTGTTCCACCATTTAATGAGATCATGGCTGATCATTCAAATTCAGTACTCTGTCCCTGCTTTCTCCCCATATCCCTTGATCCCTTTAGCCTTAAGAAATATATCTAACTCCTTCTTGAATATATTTAATGAATTGGTCTCAACTGCCTTCTGTGGTAGAGAATTCCACAGGATCACCACTCTCTGGGTGAAGAAATTCCTCCTCATCTCAGTCCTAAATGGCTTACCCCTTATCCTTAGACTGTGACCCCTGGTTCTGGACTCCCCTGCCATCCGGAACATCCTTCCTGCATCTAGACTGTCTAGTCCTGTTAGAAGTTTCAATGAGATCCCCTCTCATTCTTCTAAACTCTAGCGAATATAAGCCTAATCGACCCAATCTCTCCTCATACGTCATTCCTGCCATCCCAGGTATCAGTCTGGTGAATCTTCGCTGCACTCTCTCCATGGCAAGAACATCCTTCCTCAGATAAGGCGACCAAAACTGCACACAATACTCAAGGTGTGGTCTCACCAAGGCCCTGTACAACTGCAGCAAGACATCCTTGCTCCTGTACTCGAATCCTCTCGCTATGAAGGCCAACATACCATTTGCCTTCTTAACCGCCTGCTGCACCTGCATGCTTACCTTCAGCGACTGGTGCACAAGGACACCCAGGTCTCGTTGCACTTCCCCTTTTCCCAATCTATTGCCGTTCAGATAATAATCTGTCTTCCTGTTTTTGTCACCGAAGTGGATAACCTCGCATTTATCCACATTATACTGCATTTTTTAATTGTGTGAAATGCTCAGGCACTATATTAATGCAAATATTATTCTTATCCGCTTCAACCACCATTCTCAAGAGTTAACTTTAAACGTTATGCTCTGCTGAAAAGCTCACCAAATTAAAATTCTCGTTGCAAAAGAGACACTGGAAAGACAAGAAAAGCCCTTTGATGATAAATCTTGCAAATAGAATTGTTATTAGGCAATTTTTCTGCTCTATAAAACTTAGTTTTATGTTTTGAATATAGTAACAAAACAAATATAATGAGCCCAGAAATTGCTGCAATGGCGCATCTCGTGGCGAACAACGTTAATTGGACCTTTTACCTCACCATTCCTATCGCTCTATGTTAGTGCCGCAAATTGCAGGAATGTCAAAACGAAAATCTCTGGTACCATTCTAGTAAATCTCTTCTGCACCTTCTCCAAGGTCTTGACAACCTTCCTAAAGTGTGGTGCCCAGAATTGAACACAATACTCCAGCTGAGGCCTAACCAATGTTTTATAAAGGTTTAGCATAACTTCCTTGCTTTTGTACTCCATTCCTCTATGAATAAAGACAAGGATTCCATATGCTTTTTTAACAGCCTTCTCAACTTGTCCTGCCACCTTCAAAGATTTGTGTACATACACCCCCAGGTCTCTCTGTTCCTGCACCCCCTTTAGTCCATATAGCCTCAACTCATTCTTTCGACCAAAATGTATCACTTCACACTTCTCTGCGTTAAATTTCATCTGCCATGTGTCTACCCATTTCACCTCTGATCTCCCTCCAAGTGGCCTCCAATTTCACCCCGACTTCCCCCATTTGAGGCCTCCGATTTCCCCCCAACCTCCTTCCCCCCCTTCCAGGCCTCCGATCTCCCTGCAACCTCCCCCCACCACCGCCCCCCCCCCCACCCCCCACCACCAATCCCGAGACCTCCAATCCCCCCTCCGGCCCCCAATCACCTTCCCGGCCTCCCGCATCCAGCTCCGATGCTCCTCTGGCCCCCAATCAAGCCCCACCCACCGATGCTCCTCCGGCCTCCCCCCCCCCCCCGCCCCGGCCCCGATCGTCCTCCAGCTCCTGACCACACCCCCCCACCCCCCACCCCGCTGCTTCTCTGGCCCTATCCTCCACCACCCCACCCCCCAGATCGTCCTCTGGCTCCCAACCACCCCTCCTCCCGATGTTGCTCCGGCCTCCGATCGTCCTCCAGCTCCCAACCAATCCCCGATGCTCCTCCGGGACTGATCCTCTGGCCCCAATCGTCCTCCGTTCCACGACCACCTCCCCCACCCCCGATCCCTCCCTCCCTCCTCTCTGCAGCCTAGTGCCGCAGGTCTACCCCCCCCCCAGCAGCCAGCCTCTCCATCTGGCTGGCTGCGGACGGGAAACAGGGCTTTCAAATGCTAATCAGGCCCTGACGTTAAATTCGGCAGAGCCTGATGGTCACCCGTTCTCCTGTGTTTCCCAACCACTTTCTAGCCCCCACCCCCCCCCCCAATCCCCGCTCGCAACCCGCCTCCAGATTAAAATTCCAGCCAAGGAGAGGGATAGAAAGAGAGTAGATTAAGAGAGAGAAAAAATGAGACAAAGGAAAAGTAAGAAAAAAATTAAAAAGAACAAGCTGAAGAAGCGGACATTGTCACCTCAAATGTGTTTGGGACTTGTTGTATTGGTTCTTGAGAAATTAAGGAGTGAATGGCAGGGTAGATGTGCAAAATGTACAAACATTCTTGACCCATAAAGTATAAAACCAGCGGCTCCATCCATCATGCCAGGAACCCAGTGGGTACGCCATTGCACTGCTTTCATAGGAACATCGGAATAGCTAGACGAAAAAAGACCAAGGTCCATCTAGTTGGCCTTCTACCATCCTGGTAGTCGTATTATACAACGATAATGAAGTTGTTGACTAATCACAGCAATCAATCTCTATTAATTAGTCTACAACAGACCCAGACATGAGGTGAGGAAAACCCCAGTGGTGGAGAGCTTTGGGAACCGTAGGTCCAGAGTTACCTTTTCCTCCAAAGCATGCTGCACTTACCATGTCATGTCTCAAATTACTCATATACTGTCACCCAAAATGTTATTTTCTGAAAGAAACCTTATCTAATTTGCATTTCGGAGTGTCCTGAAAATGATTGCCCTCTGACACTAACAGGTGTGTGAACGGCAAGACTGGCACAAAAGTACTGCCAGGAATGGGCGGTTACTTCAGAAAAGTTTGAGATTTAGCGCCAGGCGCTAATGAATCACGCTGCATGCAAAATTAAGTATCATCGCTCAAAGAAAGAATTGGAGTGCTAAATCAAGTGCTAATGGCCTAGCTTAGTGGCGCTACACTCAAAGCACTAACCAATATCAGGTGTAGTCTAATCGCAAGTCATCATTGTCACAGGCTCTTTCCAGTTCTTAAAGGAGAGGTTCATTGATGCTGCAGAACCTCATTCTCAGCATTGCTGGCAGTGAACCTGTGTCAGCAAGCAGGAGCCGGCCAAGTCCAAGGAGCCGGACGAATCAAGCAGGTGTCATGATGGCAGATCCACACTCCAGGGAGAGAGCCCGCAGATTTTTGGACCAAGCATTGGAGGAGTTGGTGTCCGCTGTGGAGAGACGGAGGGCGGTGCTCTATCCAGCAAGTGGCAGGAGGCACTCGCCGCACGTCTTCTGTGCCATGTGGAGGGAGGTTGCCCATCAGGTCTCAGGCAGCACTGTGGTCCCCAGGACCCACACATAGTGCAGGAAGAAATTTAACAACCTCACTCGGGCGGTCAGGGTGAGTCAAGGCCTCAACAAATGCTACATACCACCGTCTGAATCACAGTCTACACACACTGGCCAAAGCACCACACCCCCAGCGCTCACCCACCAACAATCTCTACCTACCAACACTCACATCCACATCTCACACCTTGCACACAATCACAGCCATTCAACTATGGCAAGCACATCACCCAAACACATTGCTCTATACTCACTCATTCACTTTCCTTTCTCTTGCAGGCCAAGGTGGCTCACAACAGGAGGGAGCAGGAGCGCACAGGCGGGGGACAAGCCGACACCCAACCACTGTTTGTGCTGGAAAATAGAGTGCTGAAGATTATTGGGCGCCAGGTGGTGGGCGCCATGGCCACTGGCAACGTTGACCCCCTTGGGGACAACAATGGTATGTTCATCCCTACTCCTTCTTCTCACATCCCACTTCACCCTCACCCCACAAGCCTTTCGTACTTTCCAGCTAATCATGCTGTATGCATGCATTTCTCCCTTCCTGCCCCCCTCCCCTCACCTTAACCCGACTCTTGTGCTTTTATGCTTTCAGATAATGAGCAAGCACCTGAGCAGCCTGTCCCTGAGGGCACCGTAGAGAGCGAGACGGGAGAAGAGGAGGAGGAAGAATACACCGCATCACTGCAAGTCTCACCCGCAGGCACCAGCTCAGATACTGGCACTACACGTTCTTTAGAGGCTAGAATAGTAGTGGGATCTGCACAGGGTGAGGCACCGGGGACGAGCGGGCTGCAGCAAGGCCAGGGGGAAAGGGTAGCTTGGGGGCCAGCTCCCCGGAGGGCGAGTTCACGCACGAGTTGTGCTGCACAGGACTCAGATGAGGACCTCGATGGGAAGGCCTTTAGAAGAAGGGTGATGGGCATGCACACAGAGATGATAGGTGCAATGGCAAGGGCGCCCGAGAGCCTGTCGGCAATGGTAAGGAGCATGGAGGAGTCCGCCTCCAAAATTGCACAAGGCTCTGCGCACACCATGGAGCCCATCATTTCCAGTCTGCAAAGGATGGTCGACTCCCAGAGAGACCGTGGCGACCCAGACCTGATGACCAAATTGTTTTCTAGATTGACCTGAGTCCATTCCACAAACTCCACTACTGCCTTTTCTAGGTATTGTGCAACAAATAAAACTCAATGTCAAAAAAGTCTAAATGATAGAAATGCGTGCCGGAAATTTTTTTCTAAAAGTTACGTGATTCCTGCCAGTACCACTAGGAGTCACAGTTCATGCTTAAGCTGAAAGCTGCCATTGACCATTCTGGTGAAGGAGTCCACTTTTCGAAGGTCTTTTTTCTTCTCTCTTGTTCAGGAAATTAATGGGCCAGAAATTCAGCTCTCCGGCTTCCCGCGGGTGCAAGGATCGCGCGCGTACTTACCTAGCGCGCCTGCCGTTGTGCTTTGGGCCCGCGTGGAATTCGGCTCCTGGGCCTCCTGCAGCTGCCGGCGTGCAGTGCTTGCGTATCCCAGGGGCGCAGTTAGTTCGAAGCGTCCCCTGGGATCACGTGGGCCATGGAGAGCCAATCGGAGCAGGGAATCTTCATTCATAGATTTTGACAGGAAGACCTGTCAAATCTATGAATAGAGATCGGCCCCAAAACCTCACTAAAACTTCAAATAAATTTTTTAAAAATCACATTTTTAAAATAACTATAAATTACATAAATTAACTACTTTAAACAAAAATTTTAATTTTTGAAAAAATTAATTACACTTTTTAACAGTGCTAAAAATAAACTTACCTTTCTTTAAAGTATGTAAAAAAGATAAACCTGTTGAAAAAATGTTTAAATTGTACTTAATTCACCACTTACCTTGTTAAAAGCAGGCCTTGCGCCTCCTTTTTAAATGTGCAGCTTCTCCGTACTTACCCTCACGGAGAAACCTGAAAAAGAAACAGAAGTTCGCTGCGTGCGCGCTGCCTCTCCGGTGCACGCGTTCGACCTCTGAACCCCTTCCTTCAGGGGAACGGAAGTTCCGGTTTCCAGCGCATGCGCAGTGCATGCGCGAAACCGGCACTTTCGTTGGGTCTACGGGTGAGTACCCAGCGCGTACTCACCCGTGGAGACCCGAATTTCTGGCCCAATGTTTACCCTGTGCAAACCTGTTCCAACCAGTTACAGTTGCAGCAGCTTGACAGACTCCAGAATAGCTACTAAAAGGGATCTGTCTATAGGATCACATGTGACTCATGTTTATTCTACCAGTGTTAGGAACATTCATCGTATTAATTGGTTAAACAGTTTTTGATAGAAAATCTTCAGAAAGGTCGAGAAATTTCCATTAATCCAAAGAGAAAGCACATATTTCTCTAGAATGGTTTTTGTGGGCTACAAACGGTTTGGATTTTGTTTTATTAATCAAATCACATCTGATGAGAAACTAGTACTTATTATGAAGCAGCACTTACCCACTGCATGATAGACTTACATATTTTGCAGACACTGACAATTGATGCATTTATTTTACTCCTTAAACAGTAATGACACAATTCCTGGGCCCCACAAGTGAACAATAGCAACTACCAATTAAAATGTAGATTTAATACATTATACATATTCTATTATTAAATCTGGAATGTACCAATTTATATGTGGGAATTGTACCCCAGCTCCAAGTGTTAATTAAACAATGAAAATTCCTTTGCTCTGCGATTTTGAATTATAATTTGTCTTTATGTTGTAATGATTGTTCCAGTCCTAACAGCTGGCTAGCTAAAGTGTAATAAGGAAGTGTTTCTAGGAACTGAACAGTGTTAAAAGCTGTAATACAATAGCAAAATACTGTGGATGCTGGAAATCTGAAATAACAACAGAAAATGCTGGAAGCACTCAGCAGGCCAGGCAGCATCCGTGGAGAGAGCATCGTGAGCAGCGAATACAGTCTACCAAATTGCAAAAAGTACAAGTAAATCGCTGTTTCACCTGGAAGGAGTGTTTGGGGCCCTGGACAGTGGGAAGGGAGGAGGTAAAAGGGCAGGTGTTGCATCTCCTGCGCTTGCACGGGAAGGTGCCAGGCGAAGGGGAGGGGGTGTTAGGGGTGATAGAGGAGTGGACCAGGGTGTCGCGGAGGGAGCGGTCCCTTCGGAATGCTGAAAGGGGAGGTGAGGGGAAGATGTGTTTGGTGGTGGGATCACGTTGGAGGTGGCGGAAATGGCGGAGGATGATCCGTTGAATGTGGAGGCTGGTGGGGTGAAAGGTGAGGACAAGGAGAACTCTATCGTGGTTCCGGGAGGGAGGGGCAGGGTGAGGGCAGAAGTGCGGGAAATGGAACGGACACGGTCAAGGGCCGTGTCAACCACAGTAGAGAGGAATCCTCAGTTGAGGAAAAAGGAAGACATATCGGAAGCACTAGTATGGAAGGTGGCATCGTCAGAACAGATGCGGCGGAGACGGAGAAACTGGGAGAATGGAATAGAGTCCTTACAGGAAGCGAGGTGGGAGGAAGTGTAGGCCAGGTATTAGCCTACAAAATTAGTTCCTTCCTCCCCTCCCCTCCCCCTTCCCCTGCCTCTGCACCTGTTTAAAATCTGTTACATCTCTAGCCTTTTCCAGTTCTGATGAAGGGTCATCGACCTGAAACGTTAACTCTGTTTCTCTCTCCAGGGATGCTGCCTGGCCTGCTGAGTGCTTCCAGCATTTTCTGTTGTTATAAGCTGGATTGGATTCCAGTATATCTTAATAAGGTATTTTACAAATTTACACCCCTGGAGCAGAGCTTTAAGTGCCAGGAATACATATTGAGAATTCCAGTGCAGCTATCAGCATGCCCTCTGGGATTTTCCATCCGTAAAATCATGAGCAGAAAATCCTACAGTGTCCTCTGACCTTTGCACCTGAATTCCCAATATGTTTTTACTGTTAAGTGAAGCTGCAGCTTGGAAGTGTGAATTTGTAATATTTACCCTAACAAGTAAAGAAGTAGGTTTCACTTATTATATCTCCACTACAAAAAACACAGGGTGGCTGATTTTTAATCGTGGTCGCCAAGTGTAAAAGGGGCAGTAGCGGCCTTAAAATGGTGTCGGGCCACTTACCGATCTGCTTGAGACGGCATTCCAATTACTGCCACCTTGGCAACGGCCTTTACATGGGCAGCCAGAACACCCATGCTGCTTCAGAGGAGAGGTCGCTTTCAATATGCAAATCGGGGCTCTATGATGTATATGGAACCACAACTGCAATTTTGAGGTACAAATGGGCGGAGGCTCGTGTGCTGCCAACCTGGGTGTTTGCCCGCCCCCTCCCCCCCCGGGGATCACCTGACCCCCCTCCCCAGGTACAGACTGTCGGCTGGGGAGCCTGACGATTTTTCATCGTCCCCGACCAGCGACCTCTACTGGGGCACCTGTGTGGTGCGCGCGACCAGCTGGATCCGTGCAAATGAGGCTCGGGCCTCACAGCAGCAACAACGGGCAGCACGCTCCATTCTGTTTGTGCCAAATATTAGAATCGGCCCCGGTGTTAGATCATTAAGGGTTGGCCATTGCGTATTGTAAGGGTAGATTTTTCATTTTTAACAATTTTTCGTTTTTTCATTATCTCAAAAAAAGACGAGGCAAATTTTCCGAGTTTTCAAAAACCCTCAAATAGCAAATAAATTCTATCTTGGTTTTAACATATCTGTTTAGAATTCCCATTGAACTACAGGTTAGTAAACAGATAGAAAGAAGGAAGCTGCTACACTGATCGACGCGGGTTATTAATATAATGATAAGATTTGGAGGAAACTCGTGCGCCAAAATTAATAGATAAAAAGTAAAAGTTGGAAAGCTGAAGCAAAAAAAGAAAATTCTGGAAAGATATAGCAAGTCAATTGACATCTGAAAAGAAAAAAGTATGAACATTTTGGGGACAGATTTTTCATCCAACTTGTTGGAGCATTGCTCTGCCGCAGGGAGCAGTCGAGGCAGAGGTCATTTCATCCTTTATGGGAAAATTTAGATAAATGTAGGAAGCAGAGGAAGTTACAGGGCTATGGAGAGAGAACAGGGCAGTGGGGTGAGTTTTTGCATTGCTCGGGCAAAGAGCCAGCATCGACATAATGGGCCGAACGGCCTCGTTCTGTGCGGTAAGCTTACACGGTCGGCAAAAGAAATACCTGGTGAGCTCAGATGGGAAGCCGACCCGATATGGCTTTGTATTTATCGGATAATTGGTAGCTCTCTCAAAGAGCCGGCGCAAGCACGGTGGTCTGAATGGCCTCCTTTGTGCTGTGTGATTCTATTGTGACCATTGAAATGTAAGAGCATGGACTCAGAACGTCAACAGAGTACAAAAAAAGACATTTAAAAGGCGGGAGATTTGCACGTTCCATTTCCCAAAGAAATCTTCTCCAAATTACATCAAGTGGTATGATGAAGTGTACAGCTTGCAAATTCCATGTTTTAGGACAACGGTATACATTTTTCCTGCTTGGAACTTAGGAATAGGAGGAGGCCATTCTGCCCCTCGAGCCTGTTCTGCCATTTAACGAGTTCATGGCTGATCTGTGCCTCAACTCCGTTTACCCAGATTTAATCGGGTTGCGCCACCCTTTTTACAACCTTAACAAATTCAGAAGCAGGTGTTCCCCCCCTCCCCGCCCCCCACCCCCCCACCACACCGTCTCCCCCCTCCCCTCCCAATAACTGACATCACGAGGAGGAGATTGTCACCTGCCAGAAATCCTGTCACTTCTGCATCCTCTGCCACCGCAAAGTCACCCTGCACACAGGCGCACTTACATTGCCAGGAGATCATTGTCGTAAGAATGAGCCTTACGCGTGGTGAACTTAAAGTAAGCTTTAATCAACTAAAAAGGTGCTACATACAAAAGAGGTCTTACTCTATGCCTCTCCAGGATCCAACTGATCAGTCCAGTATTTATCCTGGACTAATCACAGGAAGTGATGCAATAAAGTTCGAGTCACAGGAAGCTGTATTGTGTTACCACAATCATCCTGCCGGAAGTGGGGCCCACAATGCCAGTTTCTTAAGTGATTGATTGCAGTTACGAAAGTAGCACCAGTAAAATAATGCTGTTACTTTTAAATCTTCCAGCCGGAGTGGCAAGACGCTGCTCAGCTAGTTTTAGCTTTAGCAGAAAGCACTCCCAGGGAGTGCTGTAAATGGTAAGGGCACCTGTTCCCTTTATGCAAATAGCCCAGGGATTTGGGACACGTCAAGGCCGGGCAGTCTGATGGCCGGATGGTCGAGCGAGTCTCCAGCAATTTCAGGCCCTTTCGTCTCTCTTTTGGCTGTAAGGATCAGACACAAAATATTATTTGAGCAGTCTTAGCTCACACCACAAAACGGTTCACATGGTTTGGCACACAAAATTCCCAGTCAGCTGGCTGTCTCACTCAGAAAAGCCACATGTATGGCTGGTATGCAGAATGAAAATTCATCGCACTGTGGTTGTGGTAGTGTAGCAGCAGCCTTGCTTTGTATTCAGACTGTGCTGTACCTGATCGGCCCTTGATGCTGACCTTTTTTTTAATTCGTTCATGGGATGTGGGCGTCGCTGGCAAGGCCAGCATTTATTGCCCATCCCTAGTTGCCCTCGAGAAGGTGGTGGTGAGCCGCCTTCTTGAACCGCTGCAGTCCGTGTGGTGAGGGTGCTGTTGGGTAGGGAGTTCCAGGATTTTGACCCAGCGACGATGAAGGAACGGTGATATACTTCCAAGTCAGGATGGTGTGTGACTTACTTGGAGGTGGTGGTGTTCCCGTGGTAATTCTCCTCACATCGAGGTATTGTAGGGGGTGGTGGGTGGGGGTCAGCTTCACCTCTGACTTCAGTGAGCGGTTCGAATCGCTCCCACACCCCTGGTTCTCGACCTTGGACTTATTTAGGGGTCGTGAACAAAGGCGCAGTAGACAACAGGTTTTGATGAAAGAACTTTAACTTTTATTCAAGAAAAGGTAAATACAACACAAACAATCTTACAACATACTTAATACTTAAACACAGGTTGGGGAACACACGGTACAGGCGAGGGAGAATTACAGTATACAAAACCCCTTATCCCTCCCAATTCCCCTACCTAGCTAGGTTTGATTTCAGAGGACCAGGGATAATGCTCACCACTCCTTGACAGTTGAGGTATTTCGCGATTTCGGGGTTCACTGGGGTTTTTGGTTGTTGGGACCTGCCGTACCCCGGACGTGGTAGAAGACTTCAGCTGCACTCCAGGTCAGTTTGGGTCTGTCCGCTGATGTGGTAAGGTGCGTATTGGATTCTATCAGGTGAGTACCCAATTTTTCTTCCTTAGAGGTAGGGTTTGAAGTTTTTTAAGGGAAAATCTTACTCAGGGGTAAGTCAGGAATAGTTTGTAGCGTGGAAACTTGCGTGTCTTCGGTTTTTCCTGGTGTTGGTCTATCGGTGTCACCTGGTGGTTGGTTGCTGCGCGGGGCCTTGGTTTCCGCGGTACTTTCGAGTGTCGGTTTACCTCGTGAAGCCCTTGGCGGCTCTTGTTGTTGGTTTGTTGCGTTGGAGGCCTGTCGGGGCAGTACCTCCTGGAGCTGGACCGTGTGTTGAGCGATGCCGACTCGCTCCCAGCTCGTGGTCTCAGTTCTAGCCCTTGCCTGGCCTTGTCTGTCCCTGCCTCCGGTCTCGCCTCGGGTCTGCCTGCCTCCTGGCCTAGCTGCTTGTCTCTCCTCCTGCTCGTGTCGTGTGGCTGTGTGTTGAACTGCGAGTAACTTACTTTCGTGGGGGATTAGGCCCTCAATTATACTGTTCAGGTCTATTGTGTTTTTCGCGCCAAAACCGCTTTACTAAATTGGTTTCGCGTTGAAGTGATTTAGGTTTCAGTTGAGGCCTGTTTATTCTATTGTCTTAGGTTTTGGCGGGTTCGTTAAGTCTGATGACTTTAACTTTGTGTTAACTTGTCCTGGTGTCCTGGTGGCTTCCGATGTCTTCCATTGAGACAGGGCCTTTATCTACGCGCCAAATCTCGCTCCTTTTGTCTTAGGTTTTTGGCGGGCTCGTTAAACTGTTCCTGTCGATACTTGGCTAATCGTTTTTTGATGGGATGATGGGCTATGAAGCTGTGTACTGGAAGTTTTATTGTTAGGAATTGTTTTCAGACTTCCAGCATTCTGTCTGGACCTGGGGATTTCAAAAGGGGTCTTGGTTTATTCATTTTTGGATGTGTTTGTGAGGTTTTGGATGAGGCTCTTCCTCCTTGGTTGGATTGCAGCGCAAACATCTCCCAGACAGCTTGACTTGGTCCCAATACCCAAAAGCTGTCCACTGCCTCACCACACCCTTTCCCGCAGCCTGTGTTTCTGTGACTGCAGGTTTACCCAATGGCCCTTTTAAAAAGGTATCTATCATCCAAAGTCATTTTCCTCAGGGTTTTTCTTCCCTGATCCTTAAAAATGTCCAAAACTGAGGTTTTGACCTCAAATTCCTTCATTTAGGTCCCATCATTCCAAATTCGTGTTAAGATCCAAAACTCACCCCCTTTAGGGTTCTATTCGAGTTTCTGGGGGATTTTGCGAAGCCTACAGTATCTCGCTCACCGAGAGCACAGATCAGAAAATGACCCATTTTGTGCCGAAAGAGGAAAGTGTTTCCTTCTCCTGCACCCTGATCAACACAAAGACTTACAAATATGTTACTCTATATTTATAGGATATAGCTTGAATCTGATACAGTCTGCAGTAGCCTTTTGCAATAAATCTTACATTTCATAAAGATCAATATCCCACACTCCCTGTGCTGCATTAAGATTAATATTCTACATAATGGAATCTGGTGTTGGGTCGGGACAAACAAAAAAAAGAACAATCCATACATTCCTCCCCCCACCCAACAAAAACAACAACAACTTGCATTTATAGAGTGCCTTTAATGTAGTAAAATGTCCCAAGGCGCTTCACAGGGGTGCTATCAAACAAATTTTGACACCGGGCCACATAAGGAGATATTAGGACAGATGGGTCATAGCGGTAGATTTTAAGGAGCATCTTAAAGCGGGAGAGAGAAGTAGAGAGGCGGAGAGGTTTAGGGAGGGAATTCCAGAGTTTCGGGCCGAGGCAGCTGAAGGCACATTGGAGCGCTGAAAATCGGGGATGCACAAGAGGCCAGAATTGGAGGAGCGCAGAGATCTCAGAGGGTTGTAGGGCTGGAGGAGGCTACAGAGATAGGGAGGGGGCGAGGCCATGGAGGGATTTGAAAACAAGGATGAGAATTTTAAAATCGAGGCTTTGCTGGACCGGGAGCCAATGTAGGTCAGCAAACACAGGGGTGATGGGTGAACGGGACTTGGTGCGAGTTAAGATGCAGGCAGCAGAGTTTTGGATGAGCTCAATTTACGTATGATGCAAGATGGGCAGCCAGCCAGGAGAGCATTGGAATAGTCAAGTCTAGAGGTAACAAGGGCATGGACGAGGGTTTGAGCAGCGGATGAGCTGAAGCAGGGGCGGAGTCGGGCGATGTTACGGAGGTGGAAGTAGGCGGTCTTGGTGATGGGGCAGATATGTGGTCGGAAGCTCATTTCAGGATCAAATATGACACCAAGGTTGCGAACAGTGTGGTTCAGCCTCAGACAGTTGCTGAGAAGAGGGAACCGTTAACAATATCAGCTGACATGGTGGCCCAAAAAAAGAGAAAACTTATGAATTTTGATTATTTCAACATTATTTTGGGTGTAGCCCTTTGAAGAATAAGCTAATGCTTTGGGTGGAACCCTCCAAAGGGTTGTCACTTCTCTTTACAGATACTAACTGTCATGCTGTGTATTTTCATCATTTTCTATTTTTGTTTCAAATCTCCAGCATGTGCAATCTTGCCTTTTTATTTTATTCTGTTTTTAAAGTTGGTTCACAAATCTCCCAAAAGTGACATTTGTACGTAACCAGACGACTGCATCTGTAAGCTGAAAAACTGGAATTTGGTTGCTATTTGCAAGTATTAAAACAGTGCTACAATTGTGTTTATAACAGGGGAATCGTACAAAGAGTAAAAATATAATTTAATGGCAAAATAATGTACATACTGACGTAAGAAAACTACTAGGCACTTGGTCTAAGCATTAAACAAAGCTTTAATCAACTGTTTTTCAACATGGAGATCTAGTTGTGTCCTTCACTAGTTCCTGTTAAGAATGTCGTGAGCAAGCTGGGCCCATGCCCGAGTATTTATACTCTCCCTGGACAGCGCCACCAGCAGGCCGCCCAGTATTATTTCATAAGTCATTTCTACATGAATGACAAGATTCATGTCACATACTGTTTGTATATCATTCTACATAAGTACTTCTGAACAGCATAGATTTACATTAAGGTGGATCATAGGTTGTTTTATGAAAATTTATGTACATGTAAAATCCAAATTGGGCAGGTAATATTGTTAGAATTGCCATTTTTAACATATATAGATAATGGCCCGTAATTCGCGGTCAGCGGCGAAGCAGAGGCGTCCGCCGCTGGCCCCGAAGTAAGCTTCCCACAAAGATCTCGCGATCTCTGTGGCGAGAAGTTTGGCTTTTCCGAAGTGCGGCTGAAATCAATGTAGTGTAGTGGGAATCCCATAGTGCGAGCTGCTGTGACGTCAACCAGCTGTCTAAGCAGCCAATCACAATGCAGATTTCTCAGAGACCGCGAACCAGGAAATAGAAAGCACTAATAATCAATCAATTTGAAATTTTTTTATAGAGAGCGAAATAAAGATTTTTTTTACATACACTGGGTTAAGGTAGAAGCTGAAATGTCATGAACAAACTTTTAAAAAAAAGCTTTTCAGGGCCGTAACGGTTGTTTATCACTAGTTAGTACTCAGATCGCGGTAAAAAAAAAACAGTTACACCTCATTTGAATGGATCTAACTTTTTATGGGGTTTCTAACAGCGATATTTGTTCAGAAAAGGGGCCGTTTTCGTCAGATCAGTGATTTCACTGATTGCCAGCTCTGTGGGGGTTGGCGGGAGGGGGGGGCGGGTCCACAGGGCAGCCTGTGGAGGAGCAGTGAATGACAGACCGCAACTTCAGGATATCTGCGTTAAGCTGCGCACGCGCTAAATCCTGAAGTCGCGGTCAGTTTCAAAGGCGAAATGACGGAGAGCCGTCATCAGGACCGCAAATTCTGGGCCATTGATTTTATGTGCAGCAGTGATATTAGTAAACTCAAGCTGAATTAGAAAACCATTGTGAAGAGGTGATCAGTTAAATAAAATTAATTCATAATATAAAAAACTAAACTAGAACGTATAGTATTCATGCATATTTATCCATAATAGGCCTCTGTTCCCAGAATAAGCAACACTATAATTTTAACAAAGTCAGGTTTTATGACTGTATTATTACTCCACTCCAATTCAGCAGGGTGGAAACCTCAAATTGAATAGCTGTTGAATGAAAAGCAGAAGTTTGTTCACAAAACAACTTTCAAAACTAATTCTGCAATGCAGCTCTCCCTTTGGAACAATTCGGTATGGAATACAGATTGCCAAATGAGGTAGTGCCGTGTTGTCAGTGCAATAACAGTGCTGTTTCTGAATCTGCCCGTCCATTTGTCAGTTCAAACTGCAACTGTGAGCTGTCCCACGCCAGATATCATTAGTTCTGGCTTTGTAAATAACATCAGATGCACAATCTGAGAATCCGGTTGCCACATATGTCATGTATTTTGCACAGTGCACTAGCAACTCGATTGGAAAGTGTTTCACTCCCCCCCCCCGCCCCCCACCCCACCAACAACATACCAAACCTGACTTCAGAATTTGCGATAGTGACCATTACTTTCTTCCAGTTTATCGGACAGTCCAATATAACGTTTTGGTTGGTAGTTACTCACAGGAAACAGTGGCTGCCCGGATTTCCCGGCACTCCTGCTCCTCCCAGTTCAGTCCAAAAATGTCAATCGGGGTCCTATGTAGATTATAGGACCCCTGATTAGCCTTTTAAATGAGCCCACCGCCTGACTCCAGGGGGGGCCTGCTCCAGCCACCCAGTGGTAGGCCCAGGGGAGCGTTGCCACGGCCACAGCGACAGTGGCAAGTGGACAGTAGGTCATGGCCCACCATTTTCAGGGCTCCACCGCCCATTTCTACTGGGCGGGAGACCTAAAAATTCACACGGCTTTCTGACTGGACTGAATCGGAGAAATGTTGACAAATGCATTCCACATGATGGATCTATGAAAACATCTTCTCCAAACATGCTTAAAATAATTCTGTGAGTTCAAAAGGGCATAGCAAACCAGTTTGAACTTGTAATATTTTGCAACTCCAGCTTACTGTGCGTGGACTAACAAAAAGCAACTTCTCCAAAAAGCGTGACAAATTAATTTCTGCTGTCCTTTACAAACTGTGTCCTATACTATAGAGTTTAGCCTGTATTGATGGCAGGTTACATCATTTGAACGGTGCAGCAAGGAAATCAGAATGCAACGCGAAGTTAAGAGCTGAATTTGAGTAATTATATATATAATGTTGCTAATGTAAAAGTGTTTTATTCTCTGTAAACAGTTCCTGACCTCCACATGGAAAGGACTTTGAGACTCATATTGTCATGATGAATAAAATGCTGACAGAAGAAATGTACCAAGAGCGGCACTGAATTTAATATTGACTTTCAGAAATACAACAACAACAACTTGTGTTTATATAGCGCCTTTAATGTAGTAAAGCGTCCCAAGGCGCTGCACAGGAGTATTATAAGACAAAAAATTTGACACCGATCCACAAAAGGATAAATTAGGGCAGGTGACCAAAAGCTTGGTCAAAGAGGTAGGTTTTAAGGAGCGTCTTAAAGGAGGAAAGAGAGGTAGAGAGGTGGAGAGGTTTAGGCAGGGAATTCCAGAGCTTAGGGCCTAGGCAACAGAAGGCACGGCCACCAAAGGTTGAGTGATTATAATCAGCGATGCTCAAGAGGGCAGAATTAGAGGAGCGCAGATATCTCGGGTGGTTGTGGGGCTGAAGGAGATTACAGAGATAGGGACGGGGCGAGGCCATGGAGGGATTTGAAAACAAGGATGAGAATTTTGAAATCGAGGCGTTGCTTAACCGGGAGCCAATGTAGGTCAGTGTGCGCAGGATTGATGGGTGAACGGGACTTGGTGCGAATTAGGACATGGGCATCCGAGTTTTGGATCACCTCTGGTTTACGTAGGGTAGAACGTGGGAGGCCAGCCAGGAGTGTGTTGGAATAGTCAGGTCTAGAGGTAACAAAGGCATGGATGAGGATTTCAGCAGTGGATGAGTTGAGGCAAGGGTGGAGACGGGCGATGTTACAGAGGTGGAAATAGGCAGTCTTAGTTATGCCAATAGAGCCATCAGTAAGCAATGTGTCATAGTCTTCACTCAAATCAGTCAATCAGCAATTTTAAATGTCTGGAACTGCTGCTAATAAAGTATTTACATGAGAGATGACAGCTTTTGTGGACCTAAAATATACAAGTTTCTGGTTCATTGAATAGTTTCATTACTGACACCTCACCACACACCTGAAATCTTGTAACTGGGATCATTACACATTCCATATTGATGTTTCCTGTATCAAAGGTATTAATAATATAGAATTCTGGGCAAAGGAACAAATAATTCACACATATTTTGACAAACCTTTAATGATATTACAGCATTTGCATTTATACTTTGACAGAAATGTTGGTTGGGTTTACAGGTAAACACACGTACACAGACATAACCTAAAGATGGTGCTGCTTTATATCTTTCAGTGTCAGCAGTAAATTCTTCAATTAACGTCAAAAGAGTATCAGGACCAGAGAAATGTTTTAATGAGTTGACATCTCTCATGTAAATACTTTATTTGCAGCAGTTCCAGACATTTAAAATTGCTGATTGACTGACTTCAGTGAGGACTATGACACATTGCTTACTGATGGCTCTATCTCTGAAAGTCAATATTAAATTCAGTGCCACTCTTGGCCCATACAACAGAGGATCTGCGATAAAAACAGAAAATGCTGGAAATACTCAGCAGGTCAGGCAGCATCTGTGGAGAGAGAAACAGAGTTAACGTTTCAGGTCGATGACCCTTCGTCAGAACTGGAAAAAAGTTGGAGATGGAACAGGTTTTTAAGCAGGTGTAGGGGCAGGGAAAGGGGGGAGGGGAGGAAAGACCTAAAGGGAAGGTTGTGATAGGATGGAAGGCAGGAGAGATTAAGAGACAAAAGGGATGATGGTGCAAGGCAAGAGGATCCGTGACGCTCATTTTAACCATTTTAATTTTTTCTTCCACCATGCTCTATTGTTTTTCATTATTTGATGATGGCTTCATCCAAGGCAATTCTGAGGTACATAATTGCTGTTAGACATCAGTTTTGATTTGATGTTTGTTACTTTGCGCTGGTTTTCAATTTTCAATTTGTATTTTATATATTTCTTGATCAAATTCTTATTCATTCAATGTATGGTACTAGACAAATATACTGGATAGATTCACCTTGTAACATCATTTCCCATTTAGCACTTACAGTGGAGTTAATTCAGAATTAACCCTACGTTTGCTGTATTTACTGTGAGCTTCTAAATGTCACAATTATTTACAAGTGTTAGCACATTCCTGTTCAATGACAAAGCACGGTGGCATAGTGGTTAGCACTGTTGCCTCACAGCGCCAGGGACCCGGATTCGAATCCGGCCTCGGGTGACTGTCTGTGTAGAGTTTGCACATTCTCCCCGTGTCTGCGTGGGTTTCCTCCGGGTGCTCCGGTTGCCTCCCACAGTCCAAAGATGTGCGGGTTAGGTTGATTTGGCTATGATAAATTGACCCTTAGTGTTAGGGGGGATTAAATACGTGGGGTTACGGGGATAGGGTGGGATATGTTAGGGGGGATTAAATACGTGGGGTTACGGGGATAGGGTGGGATATGTGTCGGTGCAGGCTCGATGGGCCGAAATGGCCTCTATCTGTACTGTGGGGATTCTGTGGATTCTGTAATGAGGGATGAACCTATTAACAATCAGTCGACCAGCAACAAGTCTTACAGCATGTTGTGTGCTGAACATATGTTCAACGTCAGTTTCCACTTGTCCGCTGACGACACCCAGCTCGACCTCACCACCACCTCGCTCGACCCCTCCGCTGTCTCTAAGTTGTCAGACTGCTTGTCCGACATCCAGTACTGAATGAGCAGAAATTACCTCCAACTAAATATTGGGAAGACCGAAGCCATTGTTTTCGGTCCCCGCCACAAACTCTTATTGCCAGTAAAACATAGAACTAACCACACAGAAGGAGGTCATTTGGTTCATCACGTCTTTGCTGATGATAGCTCATCACCTGGAGCTATCCATTCCGTCTTTCCTGCCCCTTCCCCGTATCCTTTATACTCTCCCTTTTCAAATACTTCTCCAGTTTGAGTCAGAAGAATATAAATAGCTTTCTGAGCCCACGGTTTTCTCTTTGCCTATAATGAAAAAGTATGAAGCTCACCTTCCCTGAAATGTGGCTCATGTCAGTTTTGCTTAGTCAGCTTGCTGCAGTTACCACCAAAAAAAGGTCAAAATCATTCATAAATATCAAATAATCCAGCAGCTCACTTTTAGCTGTTGCGCTGTTTCACTGACATTATTAAATCCAGTGTCTCACTCAATACTTAACCTGCTGCAGCCATTAGATTTACATAAGTAAATATGTTAAAGGGCACAGTGTCAATTCATACAATTATTACTGAATTTACCAGCCAAATATCCTTAATAAAAGGGATGACCCTGCTGATTGTCAGACTGACCCTGCATTTTCTGGACAAATATCCTTAAATGATCCTGCTTATTCTGTCTTAGTTCAGGCACTGAATGTGTAATTTGCACCCTCTAGTGGAGAGAGAAAATGACACATTCAGCACCTGAATTGAGAGGCTGTGGCCTAGAAACTGGGCCACGACCATTTTAGGCTGCACGCAGTTTGTACCACCCGCGTCTGAATGGTGACGCCCGAGGCTCTCCCGATATTAGGCCCTGTGCCACATTTTAGTGTTGCTGGCAAAGCGACAAGAACCCATCGGTGAAGAGAACTCCAAGTTTGGGCCACTGCCGGGATGGGGGCCGAGGGCGGGGATCGGGGATCGAGTTGGTGCTGCGGGACTGGTGTCACGAATCGGAGCCTGGGTCAGGGATCGGGATGGGGGATGGGTCGGGGGTCGGGGATCGGGTTGGTGCTGTGGGTCTGATGTCGCGAATCGGAGCCTGGGTCAGGGATCGGGATAGGGGATGGGTCGGGAGTCGGGGATCGGGTTGGTTTCCTTACCCAATATGGTGGGCAGCGCACTTCTGGCCATAAAAGCGCGCCGCTTCCTGCCCATCATATTGGGGCCTTCGTATTCTGAGCAGCGCCCAAAAGCAGGCGCTGCATGGGCCAATTTCTAGGCCTGTGTATTTAATTACAGAAAAACTTGATGGTAAAATAATCTAAATTCCTAATCTCCCCTTTATAGTATTAGTTGCTGCTCCATTGGATAAGACCCAATTAGTCTTTGTTTTACTTTACCGTATGTTCTCTGAATAAAAGTGTAGATACTGATCTACATGGTTAGGCGTTGAATAGAGTTCAGCCTTTGTAGCTCTGGCCACTGGTGCACCCAGAGAGAGCAGCCTTTTGCTTCCCATCCCTTTGTGAACTGGATATTGCTGTCAATACAATGAATATTCAAAGGGAATTTTATAACCATTTCAAGTTCAAAAGGACAATATCATCCCATTCCACACTTTAGATTGCAATAAGATCGGACTGATTCATAACTTGTAGGGTAGAGCAGAAACTATCACTTAATACAGAGTACAGCAGTAGGACAATAACATCTCCACAGGGAGGACATGTAAGACTGACTTTTTTAAATGTGCTGTGCAGTTTTAACTTGCTACTTTTCTCCTGGCCTTCAAAAGCCTCCTAAAAACCTATTCTTTGACCATGCCTTTGATGTCCGATGTCCTAGGCGGAGTGTTTGCTAGTGCTGTTGGGGAGGGTTTAAACTAAAGTGGCAGGGGGTTGGGAACCTGAGCAGGGAGACAGAGGAAAGGGAAATAAGGATAAAAGCTAAAGACAGGAAGGAGAAAAACAAAAGTAGAAGGCAAAGAACTCAACGGTTTAAATCAAGCATGGTCATAGTAAATAATAATTCATATAGGTCTGAAAGCGTTAAAAAAACAAGCCTGAAGGCTTTGTGTCTTAATGCAAGGAGCATTCGGAACAAGGTGGATGAATTAGCTGCGCAAATAGAGGTAAATGAATACGATTTGATTGGGATTACAGAAACATGGCTCCAGGGTGGCCAAGGCTGGGAACTCAACATCCAGGGTTATTCAATATTTAGGAAAGATAGGCAAAAAAGAAAGGGAGGTGGGGTAGCATTGCTGGTTAAAGAGGGGATTAACACAATTGAAAGGAAGGATATTAGCTCTGATGATGCGGAATCTGTATGGGTAGAACTGAGAAATAACAAGGGGCAGAAAACGTTAGTGGGAGTGGTATATAGACCTCCAAACAGTAATACGGAGGTTGGGGACGGCATTAAAAGGGAAATTAGAGAAGCATGCAGTAAGGGCACAGCAGTCATCATGGGTGACTTTAATTTACATATAGATTGGGCTAACCAAATTAGTAAAAATACTGTGGAGGAGGAATTCCTAGAATGTTTACAAGATGGTTTTCTGGAACAATATGTCGAGGAACCAACCAGAGATCAGGCCATCTTAGACTGGGTATTATGTAACGAGAAAGGATTAATTAGCAATCTTGTTGTACGAGGCCCCTTGGGTCAGAGTGATCATAATATGATAGAATTCTTCATTAGGATGGAGAGTGAAGTAGTTGAATCAGAGACTAGGGTCCTGAATTTAAATAAAGGAAACTACGATGGTATGAGGCGCGAATTGGGTAGGATTGATTGGGGAATGTCACTCAAGGGGTTGACTGTGGATAAGCAATGGCAAACATTCAAAGACTGCATGGATGAACTATAGAATTTGTACATCCCAGTGTGGCATAAGAATAAAACAAAAAGGGTGACTCGACCATGGCTAACAAGGGAAATTAGGGATAGCATAAGATCCAAGGAGAGGGCATATAAATTGGCCAGAAAAAGCGGTAGCCCTGAGGATTGGGAGCAGTTTAGGATTCAACAAAGGAGGACAAAGGGATTAATTAAGAAGGGGAAAATAGAATATGAAAGTAAGCTTGCTGGGAACATAAAAACTGACTGTAAGAGCTTTTATAGATATGTGAAGAGAAAAAGATTAGTGAAATCAAATGTAGGTCCCTTGCAGTCAGAAGCGGGGGAAGTTATAATGGGGAACAAAGAAATGGCAGCCCAATTAAATGCATATTTTGGTTCTGTCTTCACAAAGGAGGACACAAATAAGCTCCCAGAGATGTTGGAGAACATACGGTCTGATGAAAGGGAGGAACTGAAAGAAATCAGTATTTGCAGGGAAATGGTGTTAGGGAAATTGACGGTATTGAAGGCCGATAAATCCCCAGGGCCTGATAATCTACATCCTAGGGTACTTAAGGAAGTGGCCCTAGAAATAGTAGATGCATTGCTGATCATCTTCCAACATTCGATGGAATCTGGAACTGTACCCATGGATTGGAGAGTAGCTAATGTTACCCCACTATTCAAAAAGGGTGGTAGAGAGAAAGCGGGGAATTACAGACCGGTAAGCCTGACATCGGTAGTGGGGAAAATGCTAGAGTCCATTATAAAGGATGTAATAGCTGAACATTTGAAAAACAGTGACAGGATCGGACAAAGTCAACATGGATTTACAAAAGGTAAATCGTGCTTGACTAATCTACTAGAATTTTTTGAGGATGTAACTGGGAAAATAGATAAGGGAGAACCAGTAGATGTGGTGTATTTGGACTTTCAAAAGGCTTTCGATAAGGTCCCACATAAGAGATTAGCGGGTAAAGTTAAGGCACATGGGATTGGGGGCAAGGTATTGATTTGGATAGAGAACTGGTTGGCGGACAGAAAGCAGAGAGTAGGAATTAATGGGTCTTTTTCCGAGTGGCAAGCAGTGACTAGTGGGGTACCGCAGGGATCGGTCCTTGGACCCCAGCTATTCACAATATACATTAATGATCTAGATAAGGGAATTAAATGTAATATCTCCAAGTTTGCAGATGACACAAAGCTGGGTGGGAGTGTGTGCTGCGAGGAGGATACCGAGAAACTCCAGGATGATCTGGACAGGTTGGGTGAGTGGGCAGAAGCGTGGCAGATGCAATATAACGTGGATAAGTGCGAGGTTATCCACTTTGGTGTCAAAAACAGAAAGGCAGACTATTATCTGAATGGCAATAGATTGGGAGAAGGGGAAGTGCAACGAGACCTGGGTGTCCTTGTGCACCAGTCGCTGAAAGTAAGCATGCAGGTGCAGCAGGCGGTGAAGAAGGCAAATGGTATGTTGGCCTTCATAGCGAAAGGGTTTGAGTATAGGAACAGGGATGTCCTGCTGCAGTTGTATAGGGCCTTGGTGAGACCACACCTTGAGTACTGTGTGCAGTTTTGGTTGCCTTATCTGAGGAAGGATGTTCTTGCCATGGAAGGAGTTCAGCGAAGATTCACAAGGCTGATACCTGGGATGGCAGGAATGACATATGAGGAGAGATTGGGTCGATTGGGCTTATACTCACTGGAGTATAGAAGAATGAGAGGGGATCTCATCGAAACATATAAAATTCTGACAGGTCTGGACAAACTAGATGCAGGAAGAATGTTCCCGATGGTCGGAGAGTCCAGAACCAGGGGTCATAATCTACGGATAACGGGTAAACCATTTAGGACAGAAATGAGGAAGAATTTCTTCACCCAGAGAGTGGTGAACCTGTGGAATTCTCTACCACAGAAGGTAGTTGAGGCGAAGTCATTAAATATATTCAAGGTTGAGTTAGATATATTTCTTAAAGCTAAAGGTATCAAGGGATATGGGGAGAAGGCAGGTACAGGGTACTGAGTTTAGATGATCAGCCATGATCTCATCAAATGGCGGAGCAGGCTCGAGGGGCCGAATGGCCTACTCCTGCTCCTATCTTCTATGTTTTTCTATGTTCTATGTCCTCTCCCACCCCAAATTCCTTCATTTCCTGCTTGGCACCCACCTCTCTCTTGTATAATTTTTTTTTCTGAGTGGCTTGCTAGGCCATTTCAGAGGGCAGTTAAGAGTCAACCATGGCCCTGGGATGTGGGTATCGCTGGTAAGGTCAGCATTTATTGTCCATCCCTAATTGCCCTTGAGAAGGTGGTGGTGAGCCGCCTTCTTGAACCACTGCAGTTCGTGTGGTGAAGGTACTCCCATAGTGCTGTTAGGGAGGGAGTTCCAGGATTTTGACACAGAGACAATGAAGGATCGGTGATATATTTCCAAGTCAGGATGGTGTGTGACTTGGAGGGGAACTTGGAGGTGGTGGTGTTCCCATGTGCCTGCTGCCCTTGTCCTTCTAGGTGGTATTGAATTGGCTGAAGACAGGCTTCTGTGATGGTGGGGACCTCAGGAGGAGGCCGAAATGGATCCTCCACTTGGCACATCTGGCTGAAGATGGTTGCAAATGCTTCAGCCTTGTCTTTTGCTCTCTGAATTCACGACTGGATGTGGCAGGACTGCAGAGCTTTGATCTGATCCGTTGGTTCAAAAATGTGCGGGTTAGGTTGATTTGGCTATGATAAATTGACCCTTAGTGTTAGGGGGGGATTAAATATGTGGGGTTACGGGGATAGGATGGGATATATTAGGGGGAATTAAATACGTGGGGTTACGGGGAGATATGTGTCGGTGCAGGCTCGATGGGGATTCTGTGTGAGAAAGCAGGGACAGGGTACTGGATTTGGATGATCAGCCATGATCGTATTGAATGGTGGAGCAGGCTCGACGGGCCGAATGGCCTACTCCTGCTCCTAGTTTCTATGTTCTATGGTTGCAGGATTGCTAAGCTCTGTCTATAGCATGCTGCTTCCGCTGTTTAGCATGTATGTAGTCCTGTGTTGCATCTTCCCCAGGTTGGCACCTCATTTTTAAGTACGCCTGGTGCTGCACCTGGCATGCTCTTCTACACTCCTCATTGAACCAGGGTTGGTCCCCTGGCTTGATGGTAATGGTAGAGTGAAGGATATGCCAGGCCATGAGGTTACAGATTGTGGTGGAATACAATTCTGCTGATGGCCCACAGCGCCTCATGGATGCCCAGTTTTGCACTGATAGATCTGTTCTGAATCTATCCCCTTTAGTATGGTGGTAGTGCCATGCAACACGATGGAGGGCATCCTCAGTGTGAAGACCGGACTTCATCTCCCCAAGGACTGTGCGGTGGTCACTGCTACCAATACTGTCATGGACAGATGCACCTGCGACAGGTAGATTGGTGAGGACGAGGTCAAGTCGGTTTTTCCTCTTGTGTTGGATCTCTCACCACCTGCCGCAGGCCCAGACTGGCAGCTATTTCCTTCAGGGCTTGGTTAGCTCGGTCAGTAGTGGGACATTGGCTGAAAGGTATGATTCTGTGAGTATGGCTAAGTCAGGCTGTTGCTTGACTAGTCTGTGGGACAGCTCTACCAATTTTGGCACAAGTGAGGAGGACTTTGCAGGGTCGACTGGCCGGGTGTGCTGTTGTCGTGTCCGAAGCCGGGTTGTCCGTCCGGTTTTATTCTTATTGTTTTCCGTAGCGGTTTTGTACAACTGAGTGGCTTGCTCGGCCATTTCGGAGGGACATAAGAATCAACCACATTGCTGTGATTCTGGAGTCACGTATAGCTGAGGACAGCAGATTTCCTTCTCTAAGGGACATTAATGAAACAGCTGGGTTTTTACAACAATCCGATAGTTTCATGATTTAATTAACTGAATTAAAATTCCCCAGCTGCCACGGTGGGATTTGAACTCATGTCTCTGGATCATTAGTCCAGACCTTTGGATTACTAGTCTAGTAACATAACCACTAAGCTACCGTACCTGACAATACTCTGAGACGTTCACTTACCTGAAGATCATACATGAGTAAGTTATTATAGTTGCTGTAGAGCTGGTGGCATACTATATTTATCCAGCAGAAGATATAAGGTAACACATATGTGTCGTAAGAATGAGCCTTACGCGTGGTGAACTTAAAGTAAGCTTTAATCAACTAAAAAAGGTGCTACATACAAAAGAGGTCTTACTCTATGCCTCTCCAGGATCCAACTGATCAGTCCAGTATTTATCCTGGACTAATCACAGGAAGTGATGCAATAAAGTTCGAGTCACGGGAAGCTGTATTGTGTTACCACAATATGTCTAATTTTGCATGCTCTTTGCTGTTTAGGACTCCACAATTGACTTGGTTGATTACTTTGCCCTGTTACAAAGTGTATATAGCCCTTGGACTCCATTCAATCAACTTGACCTGATTGAGATAGCAACTTTGGCTTGCAATAAATTCTTAAATCTATCTTGTTCTCAGCTTATGTGTTTCTGCCACTAAAGTTATTACTGTCGCCCTGCCTTGCTCAGGGATCCCTCTGCCTGCCATGGAGGGATGACTTGGTTCCAATCTTCCATTGCCAGATATATCCATTTGCAGCCAAGTCAATCCCAAAGAGAGTCCTTACCTCCCCCTCTCTCTGCTAGTAGATAACTAACAACAATAAACATTTACACTTGTACAGCATCTTTAACACAGTCAAACATCCCAAAGCCCACATCTTGAGAACAAATTTAAAAATAGATTACATTTGCATCTTTGAATCTCTTTATTATGTTTCTGTGTGAAGGAATTAGCCCCTCTGAAATCCCCACAACAAATAGACAGATAGAAGAAAGCAGTCAGCAGACGTTGCTTCATTCTCAAAATTGTTGCAGGTCAATCTTATGAATGAATATTTATCATGTAGCTACAACAACAACAACTTGCATTTATATAGTGCCTTTAACATAGTAAAACTTCCCAAGGCGCTTCACAGTAGCGTTATAAAACAAAATTTGACACCGAGCCACATAAGGAGATAAAGAGATAGGTTTTAAGGAGCGTCTTAAAGGAGGAAAGAAAGGTAGAGAGGTGGAGAGGTTTAGGGAGGGAATTCCAGAGCTTCGGGACTTGGCAGCTGAAGGCACGGCCACCAATGGTGGAGCGATTAAAATCAGGGATGCTCAAGAGGCCAGAATTAGAGGAGCGCAGATACCTTGGGGGGTTGTGGGGCTGAAGGAGATTACAGAGATAGGGAGGGGTGAAGCCATGGAGGAATTTGAAAACAAGGATGAGAATTTTGAAATCGAGGCGTTGCTTAACCGAGAGCCAATGTAGGTCAGGGAGCACAGGGGAGATGGGTGAACGGGACTTGGTGCGAGTTAGGACACGGGCAGCCGAGTTTAGGATCACCTCAAGTTTACGGCAGAGAGAATGGGTGTGCCTGTGTATGAGGGAGACAAAGGATGCTTATGATGCAAGTGTCTGCAGCTAGACATAACATTTATCAATTACAAACATAAAATCACATCATTCTGAAAAAATTGAATAAACTTACCCACAAAATTGGTTAATGTTAGAAATGTCTAAAAGAAGTTTCCCTCAGATCGGAGTATTTCCACATTACATGACAACCAGTTAGAAAGCAAAGGAGAATGCAATGTGCAAACTCCGACCGCTATTTCCAGGTTATGAGCAGCCTAACCAGCGGTCCTCAAATAGGCCCCAAAACCTAAAGCAATGTTGTATTTGTGGAGTCAGAAGGAGCAGGAGTGCTTCTCCTGCCTCCACTAAACAACTGCGAGCCGCTACCTCCCACCGCCTGGACTTACCTGTGGGCCTCGGTGCCGGTGGATATTGGTTAGGCCCCAATAGGCCCGATTAGTGCCCACAGCTTGCCTGACTTATTATGATGAGGCCCGAGGACGAATTTAGGACATTCCTCAGGCCCCTCGTCGCTGTGCTCCGCCGGAATCGCACCTCGTTTGGAGCACTAATGAAATTAGGACCCCTAGTTTCTGTGGAGAAGTTGTGTGTGTGCATATGTGTTTATGCACGTGGGTCTATGGGTCTATGTGTATGTGCATGTGAGAGAGAGTGATAAAAAGGAAGACTTGCATCTATATAGTGCCTTCCGTATCCTCAGGACATCCCAAAGCAATCACAGCCATTGCATTACTTTTGGAGTGCAGTCACTGTTGTAACAAAGAGAGAGCGACAAACAAAGCTAGGAATGAGTTTTTAACCCTTTTCCTGTTACCTCGCCACAAAATGTCTAAATAACGAAAGGCACAAAAAATTAATTCATTTTTAAGCTTTTGAAACACTGGGTCATTAGATTAAAATTAAGTGAACTGTTGCTTGGGATCAGCTGTTTTTCTCTTTCTCAAGGAGTTGCTGTTTGTGCAAGGATAGTTTATTTATATACCTTATGGGCTGTTAAGTGTCAGCCTCGGCTCAGTGGGAATCCTCTCACCTCTGAGTTTGAAGATTGTGGCTTCAAGGCCAAAAGTAGATCTAAAAATGGAATAAGGGGGACAGAAAGAGAGTATGAGAATAGATTAGCGGATAACATAAAAGGGAACCCAAAAGTCTTTTATAAGCATATAAATAGAAACATAGAAAAATAGGAGCAGGAGTAGGCTATTCGGCCCTTCGAGCCTGCTCCGCCATTCAATATGATCATGGCTGATCCTCTATCTCAATATCATACCCCTTGATGCCCCTTGTGCCTAGAAATCTATCTGTCTCCTTCTTAAATATATTCAGTGACTTGGCCTCCACAGCCTTCTGTGGTAGAGAATTCCACAGGTTCACCACCCTCTGAGTGAAGAAATTTCTCCTCATCTCAGTCCTAAATGTCCTACCCAGCATCCTGAGACTGTGACCCCTCATTCTAGACCCCTCAGCCAGGGGAAACATCCTCCCTGCATCCAGTCTGTCTAGCCCTGTCAGAATTTTATGTTTCAATGAAATCCCCTCTCATTCTTCTAAACTCTAGTGAATACAGGCCTAGTTGACCCAATCTCTCCTCATACGACAGTCCTGCCATCCCAGGAATCAGTCTGGTGAACCTTCGCTGCACTCCCTCAATGGCAAGTATATCCTTTCTTAGGTAAGGAGACCAAAACTGCACACAGTACTCCAGGTGTGGTCTCACCAAGGCCCTGTATAACTGTAGTAAGACATCCTTGCTCCTGTACTCAAATCCTTTTGCAATGAAGGCCAACATACCATTTGCCTTCCTAACTGCTTGCTGCACCTGCATGTTTGCTTTCAGTGACTGGTGTACAAGGACACCCAGGTCCCTTTGTACATCAACATTTCCAAATCTATCACCATTTAAATAATACTCTACCTTTCTGTTTTTCCTACTGAAGTGGATAACTTCACATTTATCCACGTTATACTGCATCTGCCATGTATCTGCCCATAAGTAATAGTAAAAGGGCAGTCAAAGGAAGAGTGAGGCCGATTAGGGGCAAAAAAGGAGATCTTCTTGTGGAGACAGAGGGTATGGCTGAGGTACTAAATGAGTACTTTGCATCGGTCTTCAATAGAGAAAAGGATGCTGCCAATGTAGCAGTAAAGGAGGAGTCAGTAGCGATATTGGATAGGATAAAAATAGATAGAGGAGGTACTTAAAAGGTTGGAAGTTTTCAAAGTAGAAAAGTCACCCGATCCAGATGGGATGCATCCTAGGTTACTGAGCGAAGTAAGGATGGAAATTGTTGCGGGGGGGGGGGGGGGGGGGGGGGGGGTGGGGGGGGGGTTGCCAGAGAACTGGAGGATTGCAAATGTTACATCCCTGTTCAAAAAAAGGGAAAGGGATAAACCCGGCAATTACAGGCCAGTCAGCCTAATGTTGGTGGTGGGGAAACTTTTAGATACAATAATCCGGGACAAAATTAATTGGCAATTGGAAAAGTATGGGCTAATAAATGAAAGTCAGCACAGATTTGTTAAAGGAAAATCGTGTTTGACTAACTTGACTGAGTTTGTAAGATACCCTAGCTGTGTATACATATATATGTAGGATTAGGATTTGCTTTAATCACATATGATTAAAGTTTTTGGTTCCTTTTTACTTATAGATAGCTTGTAGATTTGTACTGTAGCTAGAGATAATGAAATGGTTAAAAGTTGTTCATTCCAAGGATGCTTTAGGGTTTAATGTGTCAGGCTACAATTTAGCTGACTTGTGCTGTTTAGTTTTTGATGAAAGGATGTGTAATTCGTGACTCTTGACTTATTTTTGTGGCCACAGTGTAAAACGAGATAGCCAAGGCAGACTTGAGATAGGAAGTAAGACAATAGGTTAGGATGGCAAAGAAGTTGGCATCTATTGTTCTGAAGGAAATATTTTGTTTCTGGGGGTCTTGTTCACAATTAACACTTGTCATACCATAATGAATCAGCAATGACAGTGTTTGTGAGAGACGGCCTATAAAGATCTTAAGTTTTTCTTAACAATTTGTAGAGAGAGTCAGGGTCGAATTGGATCGACGAACGTTTCCTGTCTACCCAGGGAAATGCAGTAATACTGTTTGTTTCTCTGTAGGTCTACTGCTCAAAGACATTGTTTGCATCTGGACTTGATCGAATATAATAAAGGGAGTATGTTGCAAACCATATTTGGTGTAGGAATCAAACTGCTTACAAGTTCTTTGATGAAGTAACAGAAAGGGTTGATAAGGGTAGTGTAGTTGATGTTGTGTATATGGACTTTCAAAAGGCACATAATAGACATGTTAGCAAAATTAAAGCCCATGGTATTAAAGGAACAGTGGCAGCGTGGATATAAAATTGGATAAGGGAGAGAAAGCAAAGAGTAGTGGTGAATGGCTGTTTTTCAGACTGGAGGGAAGTATACAGTGGTGTTCTCCAGGGGTTGGTATTAGGACCACTGCTCTTTTTGAAATATAGTAATAACCTGGATTTAGGTATACACTGTATAATTTCAAGTTTGCAGATGACACGAAACTCAAAAATGTAGTGAACGGTGAGAAGGATAGTAACAGCCTTCAGGAAGACATAGCCAGACTGGTGAAATGGGCAGACACATGGCAGATGAAATTGAATGCAGAGAAGTGTGAAGTGTTACATTTTTGGTAGGAAGAATGAGAAGAGGCAATAAATGGTACAATTTTAAAGGGGGTGCAGGAACAAAGAGACCTGGGGGTGTATGTACACAAACATTTTGAAGGTGGTAGGATAAGTTGAGAAGGCCGTTAAAAAAGCATACAGGAACCTTGGCTTTATTAATAGAGGAATAGAGTAAAAAGCAAGGAGGGTATGCTAAACCTTTAGTTTTACTGGTTAGGCCTCAGCTGGAGTATTGTGTCCAATTCTGGCCATCACACTTTAGAAGGATGTCAAGGCCTTGGAGAGGGTGCAGAAGAGATTTACTACAATGGTACCAGGGATGGGGGACTTCAATTATGTGGAGAGACTGGAGAAGTTGGGGTTGTTCTCCTTAGAGCAGAAAAGGTTAAGAGGAGATTTGATAGAGGTGTTCAAAATCGTGAATGGTTTTGATAGAGTAACTAACGAGAAACTGTTTCCAGTGGCAGAAGGGCTGTTAATCAGAGGACACAGAGTTAAGGTGATTGGTAAAAGAACCAGAGGCGACATGAGGAAACAGTTTTTACGCATCGAGTTGTTATTTGATGAGTTGTTATCTGGAACGAATGGCCTGAAAGGGTGGTGAGAGCAGATTTAATACCAACTTTCAAAAGGAATTGGGTAAATACTTGCAGGGAAAACATTTACAGGGCTATGGCAGAAGAGCAGGGGAGTGGGACTAATTGGAGAGCTCTACCAAAGAGCCGGCACAGGCATGATTGGGCCGAATGGCCTCCTTCTGTGCTGTATGAGACTCCCGAGACTGGGGCATCAGTTTGATTGTCCTTATCCAAGCTATCAATTTTCTATTATGTAAATATTAAAAAGCAAAACCTAATATAATAATCCTGAATTTTTTGGAAATTTCCACCATATATTTTTAATTGATCGCTATCAATAAAAGTCACAAAAATATCCATTTCTATACCTCTGCCATTTCCCCTCTACTTTGTTCTGTATTTGCTGCGTTCACGGTTCAGCGACCTGTTCCTGGCTGTTAATTTTATCCCCTGCACTTGTATACATGGAGCAGTTGTAATTTTCCGAGATAGCCTGAAAATGAAATGAAGATTGAGCCAATTCCTTGGGGTGAGTGCAAAACGACTCCACCAGGCGCTGACAGAGTTAAGCTCTTCAATTGACACATAGAGAGATGACATATACTGGCTCTTTGGTCCAGCGTGGAACACGCCCTGCTGTCTAGCGGTGCCTCACCCACAGATTCCAGATCTACGGGCCAATCTACTCAATAATATTTCAGAGGTTGGGGATGTTCCAAAACGTGAGGAGCCGGAACATGCACCCCATCCCCCCCCCCCCCCCCCCCCCTTGACGTGAAATAAATTTTAAAAATTAACACAATTCTTACCAGACCTTTTGGTTTCATGTCTAGCGTGCGCCTCGCCTACAGACTACAAAATATTTCAGCCAGGTTGGGTGAAAGGAAAACACATCGCACAATGGTTAAATCTGCAATGATGTGTTCCAAGTGTAAAAGGCTTTTCAAAAACCCCATGTGTGGCCTGTCGTAGTCGCAGGTTCGCCTCTCGTCAATTGCGCTTTGAGTTTGACAGAACGTGGTAATATGTCAGAACAACGATACAAAGGACTTTGTTACAATTCTACTGATGGATCGGGCAGGCTCGCCAATTGCAACAGTAACTGTAAACTGACAGCTCCATTCGACAATGGGAAACGCTTCCCCAATTCAAGAAGGCGGGAGGATAATAATAAATGTGGGTTTTTGTGTGTGTGTGGATCTGACCAGTTACAACCCAGAAAATGTGTCTGTAACACCTCCCCAAGAGGGGGTGATGTCATGCAGCCCAAGTTTGCAATGAGGAGGAGCAATGGGATTTTTTTTTTGCTACATTTGCTGGCTGGCTGTGCTGCCTGATGTACTGGAGCAGAATATAATTAAATTGCCTATTTCTGGCTGTGCAGGTTGGGGGGGTGCGTGGGGGGAATAAAATCCCGTGAAGAAAAAGAAGAGGCGTTTTGGACATCTGAAAGTTGCATTGCTGTTATTGCGGCTTATTTTGCATTCTTTTAAAAGAGTTGATTTCTTTTTTTTTCTCTCGTGTTGCTGCAAATTGGTTCTGCATGAACCCAGATCAATTCCCTGTAGTAAACCTGAATTCAGCCAGACATGCTGGAAGGTGCCTTCGGAAGAGGAATCGCAGCTTGGGCAGTGTGATCAGCAACGTTCTCCAGAAAAGGAAGTGCATTTCAAGATCTGCACCTCGGTTGCTCTGCACCTTAGAGACAGGTACAGTAACCCTTTCATTACCTGGCATGAAGTACGATGGTTACTGTTACTCTTTAAAGATTCCGTTCTTTTTCAAAAAAATTTTTTATCAGTGTGGCGACTGGGATAACATTCAATTTCCATAAATCTTCTTTACTGTGCACAGCATACATACTGAATACAAATGATTATCCAATTAATGTTTTAGATCATATTCTTTTTCTGATGCTGTTTAGATTTCTGAATAAGCAGGTAATTGTTTTGATCAGATAGTTCCTTAAATGTATTTATTTTGGCATGCATTCTTTTACTTTACTTCCCCCCCCCCCCTGTTCTTTGAGGACATTTTCCTATTGCAAATTCCCCCCCCCCCCCCCTCTCCCTCCAAATGGTGCGACACACCACTCCTGCAAAACCTTTCACCTGACTCTCTTTAAGAACTGCCAAAACACATTACCGAGGGTGTAATCTTCATGATATTTTCAGCTTCTGGCTTGTTGGCATGGGCCAGCAAGACCGCCCGAGATATTTATAATGATGGCTGGCTGGGGAAGCGAGACTCTCAATTGTCTGACTCAGTCTCAGCACCGGTGGGATGGAAAGTAGGACCGCGAAAAAACGAAAGAGACTAAAATCGAACTTCGAAGCTGAGCTTTCACCTGGAGCCCCTACGGATTGTATGGAGATGAGGAGCGTGGTTACACTCCTGCCCGTGGCTGCAGGATTAGCATGCTCAAAATGTCATAGATGCACTGTTTCAAAGGTCTTGCTTGTTCCCCCTTGCAGATGCAATACAATGGCTACAACAGCCTGGGAACAATCGAGGTCACTGCAGTGGACAATGGCGGTGTAATGATCTCCCACAAGGTGATCTGATATCTGTACAACTCGTAGCTTCCAAGTTTCACACATTTTGCATGGTGCACCCTTGTCACGGGGTACACAACACACCTCATACCTGCTATGTACTACATGGAGAGACTGCTCCATCAGGGAGCATGGGGGAAGGGAGACACCCTCTGACTATATGCACTAAAATATTCCTCAATGAACAGTATTGGGGGGGGGGGGGTGGATAAAGAATGGGTTTCTTCTCAATACAACGTGATTACTCTGGCAGAATCCTTAGGGAGCAGGTACTTGGCCATCCAAAGTTATCATACTGTTCCCAATCGCAGCCCTAGTGATCTTGGCACAGTGAGGTGATTATATTCGTGTTTGGTAATTGCGTACTGCCTGATAGTTAAAAATAATTTTCTTATTTGCACTTTGGTCTTTAGCCATTACACACGGGGACAATAATTGGACAGTTCCTTTGCCAGTTTAACAGTTTTCAGCCTAACACCAGGTGCTTCTTGTGTGACACTTGCAACCAGAAAGAAAAGTTGCCTGCGCCCAGGAGTAGTGGTGTTGCCTGTGCTTAACATGAACACTTCCTGCTTGAGATGCTAGAATGAGAATCTCCTTCCTGATTGTTCTTACTTACTGCCCATTGTTACGTCTGTTTATTATATCAGTACTGGCACAGGTTGTATGGAGTTCACTGTTTCTTCTAAACTGTCCTCACAATGTGCTGGAACCACATGCTTTAGAACACCCTATACCATAATAATGCAACATCTCCATTTCTCACACCTGCAACATAATTGTCCAGTTATGTACCCACACCACTTTTTTTGGATGTGATCTCATGCTCATTAGAAGCTGGGTTGACTGCCCAAGCTATATTCCCTTTATGACCATTAAGGAGAGATCAGTGCTGTCGCTGTCGTGCTGGTCGCATTGCGTATTACAAACAAATAAAAGAGATTTATTTTGCTAATGACGCATTCTTAATGAATTTAGTGCTATCCAGTATTGCACGTTCCTGTTTCCTAGGCACAGTTTGTGCTGCTCATGTAACAGATATGGAGCAATTAAGTCTGGATGTGAGATAAGCGTGGATTAGGATCTTAGCACCTGAGGGGCTGAGGGAAGGACATAGTTGGTCAAGGTTGCCGAGCTGGGAGTCACCGGTCTTGGTAATAGATAGGATTTGGGATATGAAGCTAAGCTCAGGGTCCAACACAATGTTGAGGTTTTCAAAATCTAAAGGAAAAGAACAGAATTATCCTACGGTTATTGGCTTTTGGTATTAAATATATAACTACATTTACAACCCATTCATTTCTTGTTCAGCTGCATTAGGATGGTGCAAAGATAAGCAGCAAGTGGAAGATGAAAAGGGGGACCTAAGGTAGAAATAAACAGAGAATTTTGTTGAATAATGCAAATTTATACACATATTTTCATATCTGCAATTAAACAATCATCAATATGTATCAGTTGGAGTCAGTGTAACAAAGGCAATTGATACAGCTCTAGACTAGAGGACACAACCTATAAAGGGTTAATCAATTTTCCCTTGTGCAATATTTACAACAACTTGCATTAATTTATATAGCATATTTAATATAGAAAAACGTCCCGAGGCGCTACACAGAAGCAATATGAGGTTTACACTGAGGATCTTGAGACTCAGAATCCCAGTTTAGAGAAATTCTATCTTCAGTGTCAAAGAAAATTCACTTTCCAGTCTGTATTTTGCGGACCAGATGTGGATAATTGAGATGTTATTCTCACCAGTGATGAAGAGTTTGACAGTACAGCGTACAAGACAATGGACCATAATTTGCTGTCAAAATCACGGTGAGGCTAATGGCGCTCCCCGTTATTTATGCGCAAATGCTACTGCAACTTCAGGTGATGGCAGACGCACAGTTAAACATGGAAATCCAAAGCTGCTGTCCGAGATATGCCACTCTGCCGTTAGCTTCACGAAAGCAGGAACTCTCTGTCTGCCTCACCATTGAAATGCATTGAATGGCGTGAAGTTGCTGTATTTGCACGGTTGATACGAACTAAACACGCCACAGAAAGCTAAGTGTTGTACATTTCAGTCGAAGCACCCTTTTAACAACATGATAAGTGTTAATTACTGCCAAACAACTACTCTGGCACTGAAAATTAACTATTACAAGTGTGGAATCTTATTCCTTCAGGTTTTAATTGTTATTTGAGATTTTAAAAATGTAAAATTTAAAGTTTAAACTTTTTTTTACTTTTCCTTTCTGTCTCTTTTTTTTCTCTCTCTCTTAATCCAATCTTTCCTTCCCTCTTTACTTCTCTTTCTGTACCTGATTTGATATTGAATTCACCCACTCTAATTTATACTTCCTTCTCAGTCCTTGCGCTGTTAATGTCACAATCCTTCAATCTGATTGGCTAAGGAGATACACAGTTGCTTGCCCTATTCACTCAGGTCTCAGATGCCCTGTCTCCCTCGCGACCCCATTATCAGCTTGCACTTCGGAAACTTGTGTTGCAAAATATCATCTCGATTAGACGGTCAAGGGTAAGTCTAACTAATGGCGGACGGCATTCATTGTCCTGATACAGCAAATAGCCCAGAGAATCAAATCTCAGTTGCAGGTTCATGGCACTCCCCCTTACCAGAGAAACTTTGGGCTGGATTTTGCCAGCCCTGGGGAGGCGGCTTTGGAGGCGGGACTGTCAGGAAAATGGCAGAATCTGGGGGCGGGTGCCCAACTCGCCCCCAACCTGCCTCCATACCATCTTCCCAGGAGGCGGGTAGCCGTCCCGCGCAGGGTCCCGTCTCCTTGGAGGCGGGAAGGGATTACAGCCACTTAACTGCCTGTTAACAGGTAGTTAACAGGCAGAAAATAGGATTATCCCCATTTTACCCACACAAGCGCGGGCTTCCCGAAGGCTCCGAAACCCGCCAGGGTCACCGAGGCGAGTAGTGGGTCAGTGGGGGTCAGAGGGGTCCAAAAGAGTGCTGTGGAGGTGAGTGATGGGTGCAAGTGTGGAGAGGTGAGTATCTGAGGTAAGTGCGAAGTGTTAGTAAAAGTGTACTTATCTTTGTTTCTTCCTGCAGGCTTCAATCGGTGGGTATGCGGAGAGTCTCGCACCTCTGCGGCAGAGATGACAGATGGCCGCTGCATTCTCCAATGCAATAACCATCTAATTTCTGCAAAAGAAAGAGGTTTGATGAGGTCTTGAATTCAAGAACTCATCAAACTACAGAGAGTGTCAGTGTTTGACAGCTTCACAGAGCTGTCAAACGATGTCAATTCATCTGTCAGATGAAACATCATACGCTGACGTTCTCTGTAACTGGCTTTCCCTTAATTGGCCTGCTAAGCCCGCTGGGCGGGCTTAACAAGGTCAATCAAGGGAAAATAGCATGGGTTGGCCAGAAGTTGATGGAGGCGGGACTGGAACCCGACAAGTGGGAGTCCCGCCTCCAAAAGCTCCCCATTGGTAAAATCCAGCCCTTTGTGTTTGAAAGCAATCCATTTGAACAGTAATTATTGTTTCTAGTAATACTGTCATTCCTGTAACTCCCTTTCCTGTCTAGATTTGTAGACAATCTCAAATCCCACTTGTGATTTTAACTGCACTGCTGGTGTGTTTTTTGCTCAGATTCTGCAGGGAAAATCAAGGGAACATTCGATTGTAGAATCTCCTTGTACCTCTAATGAAGAGGTGGCTATGTTCATCATATTTTCCCAGTTGGTTTTTATTAGTTAATCAACCTTTTATGTCCAAGTCTTCAACCCACAGTTTCAGTCATTTCTGCCCAAGAAATTTAAAAGTAACAATTGGGGGGAATTTTAACATGGCGGAGCGGGTGGGAGTGGGTGCAGGTGGGGGGTTAAATGGGCAAAAGATAGAAGCGTCATAGAATCATAGAAAGTTACAGCACGGAAGGAGGCCATTTCGGCCCATCGTGTCCGCGCCGGCCAACAAAGAGCTATCCAGACTAATCCCACTTCCCAGCTCTTGGTCCGTAGCCCTGCAGGTTAGAGCATCCCAAGTGCACATCCAAGTACTTTTTAAATGTGGTTAGGGTTCCTGCCTCGACCACCCTTTCAGGCAGTGAGTTCCAGACCCCCACAACCCTCTGGGTGAAGAAATTTCCCCTCAAATCCCCTCTAAACCTTCCCCCAATTACTTTAAATCTGTGCCCCCTGGTTTTTGACCCCTCTGCTAAGGGAAATAGGTCTTTTCTATCCACTTTATCTATGCCCCTCATAATTTTATACACCTCAATATGGTCTCCCCTCAGCCTCCTCTGTTCCAAGGAAAACAGACCCAGCCTATCCAGTCTTTCCTCATAGCGAAGATTCTCTACTCCCGGCAACATCCTTGTCGGGAAGCCAGCTCCAACGTGCCAACTTCCGGCTTTTACTCAGGCTGGACAAGGGTCGAGCAGCCAATCTGCTCCCGGGAGACGGGTTGGCATTTTAAATATGTCAATGAGGCTGGAAGCCTCGGATTTGACCTGCTTTGCAGGTTTAACTGTGGCCGGCCGGGTTTCCCAGGCCTCAGGAAACACAGCAGCTGCAGCGAGGTGCGATCAGCCTCGGGGAGCACTCCTCGTGGGCCAGGAGGAGCAGGAGAGCTTCCTCCCGACCCCCCCCCCCACCCCGCCCCCAGCTCCCCCACCATCAGACCCACCCTCCATACAACCCCTCCTCCCCTCCCCGGGGTCAGACCACCCCCCGGGTCAGGGATCATACCCCCCGGGGTCGGAGTTCGGACCCCCATTGGGGTCGGAACCCCCCCAACACCCCGGGGTCGGGGATCTGTCGTACCTGGTCCTGCGGCCTCTTCCTCAGCATTCCCCGCTCAACTGGAAGCCAAGCCTGTCCATCAGACTGACTTCTGGGGTGGGGAACCAGTCAGTGACGAAAGACACTCGCTGTGGAGTTAAATCTCAACAGTGTGCGGGGAACCCAGACTTCCGGGCTTCCCGCGCACTACCGGACCCCCCCTCCCACCCTTCCTCCCCCCCATTCCCAGCGCGTCAAAATGTTAAAATTCCCCCCAATGTATCAGATCTTTTATTTGTTAAGTTGTTTACCAATTACTACGACAGATGTACATATTTGGGCACTAATTTATTTATTTTGGATTTGGCCTTCCTAGTAACAAATGCATGGAACAGCCTAATGTCAAAGACTTAACGGATTTAACAGTGAATATGCTGAGGCCCGTCTTCTATAATGAGCAGTGGAAGTCATCTGGTATTTTTTCAGTTGAGCACTGCAGAAGATATAGCTGGCAAAGGATGTGCAGTTCTGAGACTGGCACGTAAAGTACATTTAATGTGTCTGTTCAATGGCGTTTGTTTCACCCCTCTAAGTTTGTGGGTTATATAATATTCAAGAGTTTTGAGGTCAGTTTGAAGTTGATGTTGGATTTGGGACCACTGCTATCTTTATTGTTCTTTGTGTCTGGCCATACGCCACATAATAAATATTGTAAAGCCTGGTATCTAAAAGATTAGTGAAGACCAGAAGCCAAACAGTATCAGTGTCTGAGGGAAAATGTTGAACGTTTTATTTAACCTCTCAATTCTGTTTAATTCAGAAGAGGAAATTCAGATGTCTCTGAGTTTTCTTTTAGTCAAGTACAGGTGTGACGTACATCCCTTCAGTATTTTCTGAAACAGAATCGGTTTTGCAACTAAAGAGACATCCATCATTTTCACAAGACCACAACCAGTAGTTTGGAGAGAAGGCTTAAAGCTCTTTAATACAACCATAAATACATATTTAACTAGTAAATGTCCTGTGGTGTTGCCCACTGAACTGGAGGACCTGAGCCGAGGTGAAGATTGAAGTCACAGATAAAGATGAAAGGGGGTAGGTTGAAGGAGACGTAGGTACAACATTAAAAATCAGGCCCAAAACGTTCAAAAAATGGTTCCAAAAATGGAGAACTTTGAGGTGGAGATTCTCAGGTGTCAATCCTAAAACCTAAACTGCTGGGATGTGACAGGGGGGCTGTGACAAACCCACCTACTGGATGGAGGGCTGAATCCTGACCGCCCATTACCGACAGAGGTAGATAAGGAGCTTCCATGATAAGCGTTGACTTGAAATTTTGCCATAAAGGCATTAGTCAGTAGGTTTTCGGGACAGGGAATGAGGGTATATGGAAGATTTTTCAATATAACTATTCAAACTCCCATGGCATTGTACATAGTAAGCCGCAAAATACTCATTTACCTGCCTCCATTGTCTTCCCGTAGCTGTTTTTCTCTGTCTTCTGCTTCTCTCCACTTAACTCTTTTTGTTTCTCTGTCTGACATCTTCTCCTTCTCTGCCTTTTTCTTCTTTTCTTTTGTTTGGGTGGTGTGGCAAGAAAAGAAGCAACGTTTTATGGGTGGGGTTGTGGTGAAAATGTGGCCTTCAGCAGCTCCCTTCATATCTCTTCCCCCACTCACTCATATTTCTCTCATCCGTTCACGTCCCATCACCTTCCCACTAGCCCTTGCTTCCACCCCTCATTTCCATCAACCCCCCTGGCCTGCCCTCCCTCCCCCCCACTCTCTTCATCTTACTTGCTGTCAAAGTTCAAGTTCTTGTATAAAGAAGAAATAAAATTAGATTGAGGAAAGAAACTTGCCTTTCTCTCTATTTGTATCTTTTTCTCTGTCTCTCTCCCCCTCTATCTCACAGGTGTAAGCCGCTAGCATTGACCTTTTATAACTGCGAATAAAACACTGGCCAGGTAATTAGATGACTTAATAATTCAGTTGGTGTTTTTTTTGTTGAAAATCAGAGTAATATTAGATGAAGAAATACACACTGGGGCCAATTTTCATCCTGTCTGTGGGGCTGAAACAGAGCGGCAGCACGATTAAACTAGCAGTGCTGCATTTACTGTCCTGTTTTTATTGTGTTTAAGTCCACATTTTGGACATCAGAAATTTCAGAAAAAATCTCGATGAAATTAAAAAAATTCGGAAAGTATTTTTGTGCAATTTGTGGAAACCCGGTGGCCAAATTGTGCAATTACAGGGTGATACAAAAGCAGATGATAGGCCAGAATTTACGGTGTCTCTGATGGCGTACGCTCAGCGAAAATCCGGAACTTGCGATCTGTCAAGGTACGCCTTGACAGATCTGCCGAACCGAAAGTAAAACCAGTTTCGCTGGCGCAGAGTTGAGCTATTTGCCCAACAACTGCCCAGCAATTGCCCACGAAATTCTTACGGCTGGTAAAAGCAGGCTTAGGGCCTGCTTTCATCAGCGTAAGGGTTATTATAAATCTTAAACATTTAAAAATAAAAAATGATGCACGAACACTTAAAATTAGTTTATGGAAATATTGGCCCGGATTAAAATGTTTAAAATTATTTTTCAAAATGTTAAATTTTTATTGTATTTGGTGTACTGAAGGGACTTTTAATTAAATTTGAAAATCAGAACATTTATATTTATTAGAATTGTGTAAATTGTTTAATTATTTGGGGATTCCATTGCATGTTATTAGGGGATTCTGTTCGGAAATGACTGCAATGGAATCCTCCTTTGTGATTGGAGGATCTGGCCCACGTGATCCCAGGGATGCTTCCGAACCGCCTGCGTCCCTGGGATCCGCGGGCCTTTACGCAGGCGTACACCTGGAACCCCGGGACCCGAACTCTCCGTAGCTTGGGAGCCTGGAGGTAAGTTAGAGTCATAGAATTGTACAGCACAGAAAGAGGCCCTTCGGCCCATTGTGTCTGCGCCGGCCATCAAGCCCTATCTATTCTAATCCCATTTTCCAGCCTGTCCAGTCTCTCTTCATAGCTGAAACGCTCCAGCCCACGTAACATCCTGGTGAATCTCCTCTGCACCCTCTCCAATGCAATCACATCCTTCCTATAGTGTGGCGACCAGAACTGCACACAGTATTCCAGCTGTGGCCTAACTAGCATTTTGTACAGCTCCATCATAACCTCCCTGCTCTTATATTCTATGCCTCGGCTAATGAAGGCAAGTATCCCATATGCCTTCTTAACCACCTTATCTACCTGTCCTGCTGCCTTCAGGGATCTATGTACATGCACACCAAGGTTCCTCTGATCCTCTGTCCTTCCTAGAATCCTACCATTCATTGTGTATTCCCTTGCCTTGTTAGTCCTCTCAAAATGCATCACCTCACACTTTTCAGGGTTAAATTCCATTTGCCACTGTTATGCCCATCTGACCAACCCGTCTATATCGTTCTGTAGCCTGAGGCTTCCCTCCTCGCTATTTACCACTCCACCAATTTTCGTGTCATCTGCGAACTTACTGATCATACCTCCTACATTCATATCTAAATCATTAATGTACACTACAAACAGCAAGGGACCCAGCACCGATCCCTGCGGTACACCACTGGACACAGGCTTCCAGTCACAAAAACAACCTTCGACCATCACCCTCTGCCTCCTGCCACGAAGCCAATTTTGGATCCAATGTGCCAAATTGCCCTGGATCCCATGTACTCTTACCTTCTTGACCAGTCTCCCATGCGGGACTTAGCAAATTTAACATACACTATATATATATATATAGATGTTTGTCTTATTAAAGATTTTGTTTTATTACTCCCTGAGGGCTCATTTAGTAAATATACTGTACGTTGAAGAACTGAGCTGGCATGTCCCTGGTTTCATCCTTGGTTTGTGCTGACTTAGCTCATCACAGTCGGGAAGGTGGTGGATGTGCTACGATTGGCCCTAATGTCTCTGGGCTAAGGAGAGGAAAATTGAGCCAGCGTTCCCACAGCTGATCGCTGTCCTCTGCTGGAAACTAGGTAGGGGGATGTTCGGAGAGGGCAGGTTTGGCCTTGCCTGTGATACCCGTTGAAACTTAATAGCCTGGTGGCTACCACTACCTAGGCTCATACGTGAAGGATGGCCACTTGAGTGAGATGCCAGCTGGTGATCAGTACCTGTGGAACCATCATACTCAGCATGAGTCAGCATGTTCAGAAAAGGAAAGAAGACTTCTACACACAAAGGGTGGTAGAAGTTTGGAACTCTCTTCCGCAAATGGCAATTGATGCTGGATCAATTGTTAATTTTAAATCTGAGATTGATAGCTTTTTGTTAACCAAAGGTATTAAGGGATATGGGGCAAAGGCGGGTATATGGACTTAGGTCGCAGATCAGCCATGATCTCATTGAATGGCGGAACAGGCTCGAGGAGCTTAATGGCCTCCTCCTGTTCTATGTTCCTAAGAAAACTGGGGGCGACACACAACTGTCTGTCAACTCATTAAAGTGTATACATCACTACTTTCAAAACCCTACCTAATGTATTGACTTCCTTAACGAATGATAATTTGGCTCATTGTTCACACATAAAACATCTGCTTTTCCACTGATCTCAGATCACATGGCAGATTTTCCAGAACTACTGAGTCGGATAGTACCCACTCACAATGGTCTGTCTATAATATGGAAAGGCTTTTTCAACCCTTGCAATGTGACTTATCACAAGGAAAAGCTTCCCAGGCAGGTTTTAATGAGATTGTCCAATTGTACAGCAAGAGTAAACAACAACAACTTGTATTTATATAGAGCCTTTAACGTAATAAAACGTCCCAAGGCTCTTCACATGAGTGTTATAAGACAAAAAAATCTGACACCGAGCCACATAAGGAGAAATTAGGGCAGGTGACCAAATGCTTGGTCAAAGACGTAGGTTTTAAGGAACGTCTTAAAGGAGGAAAGAGAGGTAGCGAGGCGGAGAGGTTTAGGCAGGGAATTCCAGAGCTTAGGGCCCAGGCAACAGAAGGCACGGCCACCAATGGTTGAGTGATTATAATCAGGGATGCTCAAGAGGGCAGAATTAAAGGAGCGCAGATATCTCGGGGGGGTTGTGGGGCTGAAGGAGATTACAGAGATAGGGAGGGGCGAGGCCATGGAGGGATTTGAAAACAAGGATGAGAATTTTGAAATCGAGGCGTTGCTTAACCGGGAGCCAATGTGGGTCAGCGAGCACAGGGGTGATGATGGGCGAACAGGACTTGGTGCGAGTTAGGACACGGGCAGCCGAGTTTTGGATCACCTCAAGTTTACGTAGGGTGGAATGTGGGAGGCCAGCCAGGAGTGTGTTGGAATAGTCAAGTCTAGAGGTAACAAAGGCATGGATGAGGCTTTCAGCAGCGGATGAGCTGAGGCAAGGGCGGAGACGGGCGATGTTACGGAGGTGGAAGTAGGCGGTCTTAGTTATATGTGGTCGGAAGCTCATTTCAGGGTCAAATATGACACCAAGGTTGTGTCAAGTCAAGTTAACAGAGTCTATCAGTGATTATTTCAAGGCTTTGCTAATAGATAGCCACAACATTTACATCTTCTGACAGGTTTTACTCAAGTATAGACTATTCTGCCAAAAGCTTGAACAGCTCAACTGTGTTAATGTCTCCAAGTAATGCAGACAGTTCTACTGATGAGAAATTGAAGAACGGTCCTTCTGAGGTATTTGCTGCAAATAATGGATTTTTACCACTTTTTCAATGCTCATGGACAGTGAGATACTTTGCATTTTATGATGTGAAACTAGATTATAATGAGTGTTTGGTATTCTATTTGATTACAGGTGGCATCACTGTCAAACTCACTCCATGCGCTCTCCAGCAGCAGGTCACTGGATAGAGGTCAGAGGTAACAACAGAAAACGCTGGAAAAACTCAGCAGGCCAGGCAGCATCCGTGGAGAGAGAAACAGAGTTAACGTTTCAGGTCGAAGACCTTTCGTCAGAACTGGAGAAAGCAGGAAATGAAACAGATTTAAAGCAAGGATAAAGCTGGGAAAAAGGGGAGGGGATGAAAGAACAAAAGGAGAGATTAAGAGACATTGAGAGACATTAAGAGATGATCAAGGCAAGAGGAGGTGTTAATGTGACAGGTTGAGGCTAAAAGAAGTGTGAAATGCACTGGCAGAATGAAGGACAGCTGTCAGCTTCTAGGAGGAAAAAAAAAGGGGGGGGGGGACCAAACAAAAGGGTGGATGAAAAAATAAAATATAAATGTGATAAGGGCTAGGTTATGATCTAAAATTGTTGAACTCGATATTGAGTCCAGAGGGCTGTAGGGTGCCTGAACGAAAGATGAGGTGCTGTTCCTCGAGCTTACGCTGAGCTTCCGTGGAACAGTGTAATAGGCCGAGGACGGTGAGGTCAGAGTGGGAGTGGAGAGGTCAGAGGTCGTTTTTCAGCTTGCCGCCAGGGCATAGACTGGTGTTGCTGATCACCCGTCCCTTATAGAACCCACCTCATTTTTATTTCCATGCAAATGGAATACGGGCGGTTTCTGTAACGGGCGGCCGATCAGCAATGCAAAGTTTTACGCCCAGGTGACAAGTTGAAAATATACCCCCAGGTGTGGGAACCCTGGCTGATCATTTCCCCAGTGCCATGCCAGAGACACTGAGGCTACTTCTGTAGCTCCTCCATTGCCAGTTTGACTGCGCTCAGTTAATTCAGTACCTCATCAGTTCAGGGAAGGTTCACGAGGTTGATTCTGGAGATGAAGGGGTTATCTTATGAAGAAAGGTTGAGCCTATACTCAGAATCACCACAGTGCAGATAGAGGCCATTTCAGCCCATCAAGCCTACACCGACACATATCCCACCCTATCCCCATAACCCCACGTATTTAATACCCCCTAACACTAAGGGTCAATTTATCATAGCCAAATCAACCTAACCCGCACATCTTTGGACTGTGGGAGGAAACCGGAGCACCCGGAGGAAACCCACGCAGACACAGGGAGAATGTGCAAACTCCACACAGACAGTCACCCGAGGCCGGATTCGAACCCGGGTCCCTGGCGTTGTGAGGCAACAGTGCTAACCACTATGCCGCCGTGTTACTCATTGGAGTTTAGAAGAATGAGAGGGGATCTTATTGAAACATGTAAGATTCTGAAGGGGCTTGACAGGGTAGATGCAGAGAGGATGTTTCCCCTCGTGGGGGAATCTAGAACTAGGGGGGCATAATTTCAGAATAAGGGGGCGCCCATTTAAATCGGAAATGAGGAGAAATTTCTTCTCTCAGGGGGTCGTGAATCTTTGGAATTCTCTTCCCCGGAGAGCTGTGGAGGCTGGGTCATTGAATATATTTAAGATAGACAGATTTTTGAAAGGTAAGGGAGTCAAGGGTTATGGGGAGCGGGCAGGGAAGTGGAGTTGAGGCCAAGATCAGATCAGCCATGATCTTATTGAATGGCGGAGCAGGCTCGAGGGGCCAAATGACCTACTCCTGCTCCTACGTCTTATGTTCTTATGTTCTTATCTCTGTGTGGCTTCGTATTGCCCCACATTGTTTTCGGGCATTATTATTAGTGGAGTGACCATAAAGTGACACTGAGTGGTACTTATTCACTGATACATGCTCCTCTCTTGCGCTGTTACACAACAAAGGCAATAAAGCATGTTTTATTAAACTGTAAAAGCCCCAATTTTCTCAACTTATTTGTCTTAAAGTAAATTTGGTTTAAATGATAACTTTTGAAGAACTTAAGCAATTAAGATGCAGATTATGGATATTAATTGTCACAGTTTCATGCAGTTCTTTGTACCTTGCAGCCCATTAGTACTAATTAAGAGTCAAAGGCAATCTCACAACTCTTCCTTCTGCCGAGCTGTCTTTGAATATGAGGATTGATTAAGTATGTGCTCCTGAGGAGTGTTTAAAATGTAATGGCAAAGCCAGTGTACCTTAGCCAAACGGTATTGTATTTGAATCCCCTACCATTATACTTCTGGTCTCCATATTACAAAAAGGATATAGAGGCACTGGAGAAGGTGCAAAAATGATTTACAAGGATGATACCAGAACTGAGAGGTTATAACTATCAGGATTGACGGGCTGGGGCTCTTATCTCCAGAAAAGAGAAGGCAGAGAGGTGACCTGATAGAGGTCTTTAAAATGATGAAGGGGTTCGATAGGGTGGATACAGAGAAGATGTTTCCACTTGTAGGGGAGTCCAAAACTAGGGGTCATAAATATAAGACAGTCACTGATAAATCCAATAGGGAATTCTGGAGAAACTTCTTTACCCAGAGAGTGGTTAGAATGTGGAACTCGCTACCACAGGGAGTGGTTGAGGCGAATAGCATGGATGCATTTAAGGGGAAGCTAGATAAGTACATGAGGGAGAGAGGAATAGAAGGATATGCTGATGGGGTGAGATGAAGTAGGGTGGGAGGAGGCTGGTGTGGAGCATTAACAACAGTACAGACCAGTTAGGCTGAAGAGCCTGTTTCTGTGCTGTAAATTCTATGTCATTCTATTGCACAGACTTTAGCTGATTTTCCAAGGCACTCATTGCATGCTTGGCTTGGAATCCAAATATGAAATGTTCTTCATTATTTTTGTAAGAAAGGAAAAGAAAAAATCTTCAATGGGAACGTATAGGGGTGAATTCCCTCCCTGAGTGGACTTCGGGTGGCAGCAGTAGAACCAGCTTTTGTTACGGTACATTTTGAGGGCCAGGTCTCATTCGGACCAGGACATGGGCTGCGGCTGAAGATCAAGCACCCCGGGCCCGAGCGCCGGGCTACCGTATCTCCCACCAGGAGGCCTGGAAAATTCAGCCCGTGTTTTCCTGTGTCTTGATCATGATTTTGAAAAATTAATTGGTTCAAGTAAATTTTTTACTCATTATTTTTTAACCTGAGCATCGTCCGAAGGCATAAGTGGTTTCTGTATTAATCTTGTAATGTATTGTTTATTATTTTAACAGGTGCTGACCCACGACTGAAAATTAACACTGAGAGTTTGCCAGATCAAAATGAATTTCAGCAGGTTTGTCGTCTTCCAGTAACACATTCGACTGAAACTGTAGGCACATCTAATTCCAGTCATGTGAACAGTTATCGATAACTGGGTAACTCAGCTAAGTTTAACGATGACATCCATTCCTGTCAGTTCTTTTTTGTCCTTCATATTTGCTATTCAGTTCCCCCTGCAGAGTACACCATCCCTTGGACAAAAGGGTGGGTTAGAGCCCTGCTTTGGCCAGTGAGAGGCCCCATGGACCTGCTACATTCCCTCTTTAGTTATAAAAAGGAGTCTGGTTGTTGCAATCTTTTTTTTAATTTATTCACTGAATGTGGGCGTCGCTGGCAAGGCCACCATTCATTGCTCATCCCCAATTGCCCTTGAGAAGGTGGTGGTGAGCCGCCTTATACAACTGAGTGGCTTGCTGGGCCATTTCAGAGGGGCAGTTAAGTGTCAACCACATTGCTGTGGGTCTGGAGTCACGTATAAGCCAGACTGGGTAAAGATGGCAGATTTCCTTCCCTACAGGACATTAGTGGATAAAAACCCCACATTAATCCAGTAGTTTCATGGTGGCCATTACTGATACTAGCTTTTTATTCCCGATTTATTTAATTAACTGAATTTAAATTCCCCAGCTGCCGTGGTGGGAATTGAACTCATGTCTCCAAGATCATTCGTCCAATAACATAACCACTGTGCTACCGTACCCTCAAATCTCACCACATAAAAGATCGTGCATCCTCCCATCCTATTGGAGCACCATCATGCTGGGAATGTGACCCAATATATCAAATATTGTTTTCAACATTATTGTGCGCATGGACTAAAGTACTGCATGTGAATGAATCTTACGATGAAATGCTTTCAATTATGGCACAATGACTCACAGGAGTAGGATAAACCTTTCAGGAAGTTAATATATGTCAGAGGTTAATAGAACCAAATACTACTTACCTCTGATGTCAGTAACAGTAAAATGAACTGTTGTCAGATATCACAGTGAGGACTATAGCCCTCTGATGTACTCACCAAGTTTGCAATTATTAGGGTAGACTCAGGGATGCACAAAGACCGAGGAGAAGCCATATAGATCTTCTTAGGATTAGGTAATTAAACCTCCTTGATCTTGATTTGAATCCAGGCCAGAGTGAGACGACCAAAGTCTCATGTCTATATAAGGTAACTGAGTTTCGGCAACATTAACCCCTTTTCTAGTGCATGTCGGCCGACAGCACAAAACTGCTGGCATTTCAGCACAGATTTGGCAAATGACGTAGCCCTGTTAGTAATCTCAGAAAGGATACAAGTGTGGTTGATGTGAGAACTGGAAAGCAACAACAACAATGTGCATGGGAGCCGATGTGCATTTATGGAGAGTGGAGAATGGGAGATCGGCCAGCAGAGCACTGGAATAGTGATGTATGGAGGAGACAAAGGCATGGATGAGGGTTTCAGCAGCATATGGGCTGAGGCAGGGGTGGAGGCGAGCAGTGTTACAGCGATGGTCGATGTGATGCAGAGAATATGGGGTGGGAAGTTCATCTCAGGGTCAGAAAGGATGAGGTTGCAAATAGTGTGCTTGAACCTGAGACCGTGGCTAATGAGAGCCATGGAATCGATGGTGAGTGAATGGAGTTTATGGGGGAGGGGCCGCAGACAATAGCTTCAAATGTTTAATTGGGGGGAATTACGGTTCTTCCAAGGACTGGATGTCGGACAAGCAGTCTAACAGCACAGAGGCAGTGGAGGGGGTCAAGAGAGGTGGTGGTGAGGTAGAGTTGGGTGTCATCAGCGTACATGTGGAACCTGATGTCATGTCGTCAGAAGATGTGGCCAAGGGACAGCAAGGCCGGTAGGGGGAGATTGGAGGCCGGTGGGGGGAAACAGTGGCCCGGGAGGGAGTTTGACAGCTGGGGTATTGGAGGCCGGCGAGCTCAAAAGCCCGGTTCAGGGGAGCGGTGGTGATCGGGGGAGAATAGGAGGGAATGGCGGCCTACGTTCTTTAAATGTGGTGTCAGGAGAAGCACTCCTGCTTCTTCCCGCTCCACATTCAGGTAAGTACATTTCAATAACTTATCATGTTAGTAACAGGCGATTCCAAGGCACGGCTTTCCTGAGAGCAGCTGTTGCTGCCTCGGCAAACCAGTCTTGCAGTTTGCAAAGGGTTTAACGCTTGTTTCAGGCGTGGACACGGCACAATGGTTTTTTCCTTTGCCAATATGGCGGGCGGCGCACTTCCAGCCGGAAATGTGTGTGCGCTTCCTGCCCATCATACAGGGGGGCTTAGTAAGCCGGTTAGTGCCCGAAAAACTGACGCTGCGCGGCAAAAATTTATAGGCCCATGTGTCTGCCTTAAGCATCTCAGAGAGAGATTAAACGTGCCATAACTATCCACATTCATGTAAATCAAATCTAAAAGTCCCTTAAAACTACTTTATAGCAGGACTTGATTTTAATGTCCATGGTCAGGCTGCTGTTTTGCTGATTGTAGCAAAACTGACTCAGTGAAGCTGAATTAATGTTAATTGACTGAACTAAATGGTATTGACTTCACATTTCAGGCTCGTGGTGTTAAATGCAGCCCCTTGGGTTATAGTAATTGTGTTGACTATGTAATAATGTCCTCTGCATTTGGCTCAACACGTGATGCATAAGAACATAAGAAATAGGAGCAGGAGTAGGTCATTTGGCCCTTCGAGCCTGCTCCGCCATTCAATAAGATCATGGCTGATCTTCCACCTCATCCCCACCATCCCCATATCCCTTGATTCCCTTAATATTCAAAAATCTATCGATCTCTGTCTTGAATATACTCAATGACTGAGCCTCCACAGCTCTCTGGGGTAGAGAATTCCAAAGATTCACCACCCTCTGAGTGAAGAAGTTTCTCCTCATCTCAGTCCTAAATGGCCAACCCCTTATTCTGAGACTGTGACCCCTGGTTCTAGACTCCCCAGCCAGGGGAAACATCCTCCCTGCATCTACCCTGTCAAGCCCTGAAAGAATTTTGTATGTTTCAATGAGATCACCTCTCATTCTTCTAAACTCTAGAGAATATAGGCCTAGTCTACTCAATCTCTCCTCATAGGACAATTCCCCTATCCTAGGAACCAGTCTGGTGAACCTTCATTGCACTCCCTCTATGGCAAGTATATCCTCCCTTAGGTAAGGAGACCAAATCTGTACACAGTACTCCAGGTGTGGTCTATCCAGGGCCCTATATAATTGCAGTAAGATGTCTTTACTCTTATACTCAAATCCTCTTGTAATAAAAGCCAACCAAGATAATAAAGGGATACCATATTCAACCCTCTGTAGAACTGCCTCACGCGGAGAGTTGAAATATAATTGCTTACTGGGTTGACAAGGCTTTCCGTAGACACATCTGCCATCCACCATTGTCTATAGAAAGTCTTACTTTCAGAAAGACGTCAATAAGATGCCACATAAAAGACACGCCGAATGTCAGAGCATGTGGAATCAGAGGCCAGTTAGCAGAATGGATTGAAAGGTGGCTACAAAACAAGGGGTAGAGGTTAAGGGAAGTTTCTGTGACTGGCAGAAAGTGGGAAGTGGTGTCCCGCGCTGGGAGCACGATTGTTTATCATATATATAACTGTATTGGACTCAGGAATTTGAGGTATGGCGTCGAAATTTGCAGATGATACCAAATTGGGGAGTATAGCTAATAGCGTGGAAGAGTACACCAAAATACAGGAAGATATAAACAGGTTTGCAGAGCGGGCAAATAAATGGCAAATGAAATCCAATATAGCAAGGTGTGAAATGGTTCTCTTTGGCAGGAGGAATAAGGAGGCCACTTATTCCTCGGAAGGTAAAACGCTAAATAGGGTAGAGGAGCAAATAGATCTGTGAATACGAAATAGCAACACAAGTTGATAAGGCCATAAAGAGTGCAAACAAAGTACTGGGGTTCATTTCTAGCAGAATAGAATGCAAAAGTAGGGAGGTTATGATGGAGCTGTACAAAATGCTAGTTAGGCCACAGCTGGAATACTGTGTGCAGTTCTGGTCGCCACACTATAGGAAGGATGTGATTGCATTGGAGAGGGTGCAGAGGAGATTCACCAGGATGTTACCTGGGCTGGAGCGCTTCAGCTATGAAGAGAGATTGGACAGGCTGGGGTTGTTTTCCTTAGAGCAGAGAAGGCTGATGGGGGACCTGATTGAGGTGTACAAAATTATGAGGGGCATAGATAGGGTAGATAGAAAGGAACTTTTCCCCTTAGTAGAGAGGTCAATAACCAGGGGGCATAGTTTCAAGGTAAGGGGCAGGAGGTTTAGAGGGGATTTGAGGAAAAACCTTTTCACCCAGAGGGTGGTTGGAATCTGGAACTCACTGCCTGAAAGGGTGGTAGAGGCAGGAACCCTCACAACATTCAAGAAGCATTTAGATGAGCATTTGAAACGCCATAGCATACAAGGCTACGGACCAAGTGCTGGAAAATGGGATTAGAATAGACAGGGCTTGATGGCCGGCGCGGACACGATGGGCCGAAGGGCCTCTTTCTGTGCTGTATAACTCTATGACTCTATGACTATGACTATGATAATGGTAAATTTGATTGGACCACACTTGGAGTAATGTGTGAAGTTCTGGTCTCCATACTACAAACAGAATGCTGAAGCACCGGAGAAAGTGCAGAAAGATTTACAAGGATGAAAGCAGAATTGAGAGGGTACAACAATCGAGAACGATTGAACAGGTTGGGACTCTTTCCTCTGGAAAAGAGAAGGCTGACAGGAGAACTGATAGAGGTCTTTCAAATTATGAAGGGGTTCAATGTGAAGAAACTTTTTCCATTTATGGGTGTATCCAGAACAAGGATGCAAAAACATAAGATAACCACTAACAGATCAAATAAAGGATTTAGGAGGAATTTCTTTACACAGAGCATGGGAAGAATGTGGAACTGTCGCAGTGAATGGTTGAAGCAGGTGGCATTAACACATTTAAGGGCAGGCTTGATGCAAACTTGATAGAGAAAGGAATACAGGGAGATAAGGCGACAGGGTGGGGAAGAAGTAATTGGAGTGGAAATTGGCTTGTGTGCAGTATAAAAACCAGCATAGACCAGCTGGGCCCAATGGCCTGTTTCTATGCTACAGGTTGGATGTAATTCTATGTAATATAATTGTGATAACTCAAGGCAGTTCTTCACTAGCTAGCAAGGTGCGACACTTCATAGTAGCAAAGCGTAGGAAAGGTCTTAGATGCTGATCACAGGAGATGCTGATGTAGAGGTGCTTGTTAACTTTATGGTTGCCCCACCCCCAGTGATATCAAGAAACTTGAAGGGAACTAGATCGTCAGAAAAGAGGTGAGAACATTAAAAGATGCAAATGACCTTGAAATTGATGATGAATATAAAATCTGTACAACAGTATAGTGAACAGCAGCCAACACAGCTTTAGTTGAGGAAGATACAACCTGACCAACCTCCTTGATCTCTTTGAGGAAGTGATTATTCGAATCGACTGTGCTAAACCGTACAACGTTGTGTATTTAGACTTCCGAAATACATTTGATAAAGTTCTACATAAAAGATTACTAATTAAGCTCAAAACTGTGGAAATTCAGGGCAAAACTTAGGAATGGATAAGAAACCGGCTGAAGGGTAGAAAACAACAGGTTTAGAGGGGTACTGTCAGGGTGAGGGCAAGTACTGAGTGGGATGCCCCAGGGCTCAGCATTGGGACCACCTATAGTTTCGAATTACATCAGTGACTTCGATTCTGAAACTTAATGCCAATTGGTTAAATTTGTAGATGATACCAAACTGGAAGGGACAGTAGAATTGAAGGAGGCAGCCCAGAAACTACAGAACAAATTAAACAAATTATTTGAGTGGGCCAAAATTTAATACAGACAAGTGTAAGGTATTGCACATAGGAAGGAAAAATGGGCAACATGCATACTTCGTGAATGGTTTTGAAATGGCTGAGGAGAGAGTTAGAAACATAGAAACATAGAAGATAGGAGCAGGAGTAGGCCATTCGGCCCCTCGAGCCTGCTCCGCCATTCAATGAGATCATGGCTGATCATCCAAATTCAGAACCCTGTCCCTGCCTTTTCCCCATATCCCTTGATCCCTATAACCTTAAGAAATATATCTAACTCCTTCTTGAATATATTTAATGAATTGGCCTCCACTGCCTTCTGTGGTAGAGAATTCCACAGGTTCACCACACTCTGGGTGAACAAATTCCTCCTCATCTCTGTCCTAAATGGCTTACCCCTTATCTTTAGACTGTGACCCCTGGTTCTGGACTCCCCGACCATCGGGAACATCCTTCCTGCATCTAGTCTGTCTAGTCCTGTAAAATTTTATAAGTTTCAATGAGATCCCCGCTCATTCTTCTAAACTCCAGCGAGTATAAGCCCAATCGACCCAATCTCTCCTCATACGTCATTCCTGCCATCCCAGGTATCAGCCTGGTGAATCTTCGCTGAACTCCTTCCATGGCAAGAACATCCTTCCTCAGATAAGGCGACCAAAACTGCACACAATACTCAAGGTGTGGTCTCACCAAGGCCCTGTACAACTGCAGCAAGACATCCTTGTTCCTGTATTCAAACCCTCTCGCTATGAAGGCCAACATACCATTTGCCTTCTTAACCGCCTGCTGCACCTGCATGCTTACCTTCAGCGACTGGTGCACAAGGACACCCAGGTCTCGTTGCACTTCCCCTTCTCCCAATCTATTGCCATTCAGATAATAATCTGCCTTCCCATTTTTGACACCAAAGTGGATAACCTCGCATTTATCCACATTATAATGCATCTGCCATGATTCTGCCCAATCACCCAACCTGTCCAAATCATACTGGAGTTTTTCGGCATCCTCCTCACAGCACACACGCCCACCCAGCTTTGTGTCATCTGCAAACTTGGAGATATTACATCTAGTTCCCTAGTCTAGATCATTAATATATATTGTGAATAGCTGGGGTCCTAGGACCGATCCCTGCGGTACCCCACTAGTCACTGCCTGCCACTCGGAAAAAGACCCATTTATTCCAACTCTTTGCCTTCTGTCTGCCAACCAGTTCTCTATCCAAGTCAATACCTTGCCCCCAATCCCATGTGCCTTAACTTTCCACGCTAATCTCTTATGCGAGACCTTATCAAAAGCCTTCTGAAAGTCCAAATACACCACATCCACTGGTTCTCCCTTATCTATTTTACCAGTTACATCTTCAAAAAATTCCAGTAGATTAGTCAAGCATGATTTACCTTTTGTAAATCCATGTTGACTTTGTCCGATCCTGTCACTGTTTTCCAAGTGCTCTGCTATTACATCTTTTATAATGGACTCCAGCATTTTCCCCACTACCGATGTCAGGCTTATCGGTCTATAATTCCCCGTTTTCTCTCTACCACCCTTTTTTGAATAGTGGGGTAGCATTAGCTACCCTCCAATCCATGGGTACTGTTCCAGAATCTATCGAATTTTGGTAGATGACCAGCAATGCATCTACTATTTCTAGGGCCACTTCCTTAAATACCCTAGGATGTAGATTATCAGGCCCTGGGGATTTATCGGCCTTCAATCCCATCAATTTCGCTAACACCATTTCCCTACAAATACTGATTTCTTTCAGTTCCTCCCTCTCATTAGACCCTATGTTCCCCGACATCTCTGGGAGTTTATTTATGTCCTCCTTTGTGAAGACAGAACCAAAGTATGTATTGAATTGGTCTGCCATTTCTTTGTTCCTCATTATAAATTCCCCTGATTCTGACTGCAAGGGACCTACGTTTGACTTCACCAATCTTTTTCTCTTCACATCTATATCTCTTTATATCTATAAAAGCTTTTACAGTCAGTTTTTATGTTCCCTGCAAGTTTACTCTCATACTCTATTCTCCCCCTCTTAATTAATCCCTTTGTCCTCCTTTGCTGAATCCTAAACTGCTCCCAATCCTCAGGTTTACTGCTTTTTCTGGCCAATTTATATGTCCTCTCCTTGGATCTTATGCTATTCCTAATTTCCCTTGTTAGCCACGGTTGAGTCACCTTTTTTGTTTTATTTTTATGCCAAACTGGGATGAACAAATTCTGCAGTTCATCCATGCGATCTTTGAATGTTTGCCATTGCCTATCCACCGTCAGCCCTTTGAGTAACATTCCCCAATCAATCCGACCCAACTCGCGCCTCATACCATCGTAGTTTCCTTTATTTAAATTCAGGACCCTAGTCTCCGAGTCAACTACTTCACTCTCCATTTTAATGAAGAATTCTATCATATTATGATCGCTCCGACCCAAGGGGCCTCGCACAACAAGATTGCTAATTAATCCTTTCTCATTACATAATACCCAGTCTAAGATGGCCTGATCTCTAGTTGGTTCCTCGACATATTGGTCCAGGAAACCATCCCGTATACACTCCAGGAATTCCTCCTCCACAGTACTGTTACTAATTTGGTTAGCCCAATCTATATGTAAATTAAAGTCACCCATGATGACTCAGGAGTCTTAGTAGACCCAGCATTCCACATGTCCAGCCAATGCAGAGCCGCAATCAACAAAGCCAATCGAATGTTGAACTACATAGCCAGAACAGTAGAATACAAGTTAGAGTGATCAAACTCTATCGTGCTTTGGTCAGACCACACCTCGAGTACTGCGTCCAGTTGTCAGCCCTGGTGTCAGCCGTGACGCTGTGGGTAGCAATCTCGCCTCCGAGTCAGAAGATTGAGCACAACATCTGGGCTGACACTCCAGTGCCGCGCTGTCGGAGGTGCCGTGTTTCAGATGAACCGAGGCCCCGTCTGCCCTCCCAGGTGGATGCAGAAGATCCCATGGCACTATTTCGAAGAAGAGCAGGGGAATTCTCCCCGGTGTCCTGGCCAATATTTATCCTTCAATCGACATCACTGAAGCAGATTATCTGGTCATTATCACATTGGTGTTTGTGGGAGCTTGCTGTGCACAAATTGGCTGCCGCGTTTCCTACCTTACACCAGTGAAGGTTAATCTGGAATACTACTTTAAATTAAAGAGTGGAAGTAGGATAAAAGGACGCAGGGTTAAACTAGGAAAAGGTAACTTAATGATTGATACGAGGAGGTTCTTTTTCATGCAGAGTAATCAACATTTAGAATGAACTTTCGAGCAGAATGATGGAGCCGAAAACCTGGAATCATTTAAGAAGCAACGAGCAGTAATGGGGGGAGCCTGGGGTTATTCTGGACGGATGTATTAAGATGGGCCGTTGCTTGTGATCTTGTGAAATAATTGGGAATTTCACGACATATGAATTTTAAAAAGTTGTAACTTAGTTTGCTTTTTCACATTTTTACAGAGAACATTAAATTGACTGTCAGATTTATTGCAAATTAATTCATATCGCAAAAACCTTTCACTAATTGGCATTTGCCTTGAAGACCAACCAGAGCTAATTCAAACTCTGCTGCAGCAGGAGCAAGTGAAGTCGGCAGACAAGCGCATGTCTGCCTTACACTCTTTATTGCTCATAGGTCATTGTTCCAGCTCTATATTGCACTAGTTCCAGCATATAATTGCCTTAGCCAACTCGTCTGACTAAATCCCTTTGTTTGCATTTGCAACCTATTTTCTCTTCTCCTGCATCCACACAATCCTTCTCTGTCAGGATTATGGACTGTTCGCGCTATAGATTTCTCCACTTATGCTGCTGATCCCACTCTTTTGTCAGCCCACCAGATGGCCCTCTTAATTAGTCGGGATCTCTTTCTGGATGGATTTCTCTTGCTTGCTGTCATGATCAAGCTGAGACTGGCAGAATTAGCCCTCGCACCTTGAGGCTGCCAATTAAACTTTGCTCTTGTAATTGAGAGCCCCAGCAAGTACTGTTGTGGCTGCCCGTCACATTTTACAGACGAATGCAAACTGCAGTATAAGCAAATGAAAGCAGCCGCTTGGCTCAGTGGTACTGCTCCAATGGCTGAGTCAGAAGATCTTGGGAATCAAGCCCCACTGCAGACTTACAGGCTACATCTAGGCTGATACTTCAGTGCAGGATTGAATAGCCTTTTGGAATGAGATACTAACCTGAGACCCGGTCTGCCTGTTGAGGTGGATTAGCAGCTCACACGGCACTATTTGAATCTAGTCCAGGTGAGTTCACCTGGTATCCTGAGGAGCTTGTATCCCTCAACCAACACCACCAAAACAGATTAAGTGGCTATTTATCTCATTGTTGTTTGCAGATTGGCTGATATGCTTGCCTACAAAAACATCGGTGATTACACTTCATAAGAACATAAGAAATAGGAGCAGGAGTAGGCCACTCGGCCCTTCGAGCCTGCTCCGCCATTCAATAAGATCATGGCTGATCTTCCGCCTCAACTCCACCTTCCCGCACTATCCCCAAAAGTAATTAATTGACTGAATTTCATTGAAACACCCTGAAGATGTAAATGGTGCTATATAACTGCAAGGTATTTCTTTCTTCAAATATTACCCAACAAAAATACACAGTGGAGTTGATATAATTCATTCATTCTCTACAGAATGTTCAAAATAAAGCCATGGCTTTGTTACCTCTAGACTCGACTATTCCAATGCTCTCCTGGCCGGCCTCCCATCTTCCACCTTATACAAACTTGGACTCATCAAAAACTCTGCTGTTCGTATCCTAACTCGCACTGAGTCCCATTCACACATCACCCCTGTGCTCGTTGACCTACATTGGCTCCCAGTCCGGCAACACCTCAATTTTAAAATTCTCATCCTTTTTTTCAATTCCTTCCATGGCCTCGCCCCTCCCTAGCTCTGTAGCCTCTTCTGAGCGCAGGGATCTGGGAGGGTTGTAGGGCTGGAAAAAAAAGCACCTCAAAACGCACAAAACAATCAACAAAAGCTACTAACATTATGGGGGGGAAATTCAGTTGCTTTGCGCCTCCTGTTAGCGCCCTAAGAGGGCGCTAATGGGGCGCAAAGCAACTAGTGCCCGGGCTCGGCACCGCCAATTCAGCGGGAGGTTAGCGGCTGCGGTAACCGTTAGCGCCCCGCAGAGCTGCGCCCCGGCTGCAGTCTTTGGTAGCGCTCCCTGACTTACCGCCGGATGCTATGTCCGACGGGGTCAAGGGGGCCTACCTGCGGCCGGGGCGGTGCTATTTAAAGGCGAGGTGCCGGGCTGCCATTTTTGTTGCTGGCCGCCTGCCAGCACCTGCCTCCGCTGCCGTCCCCGGCCTCCTGACCCGCCCCCCCCCCCCCCGTGGAGTGCCGGCTGCGCTCCATGAGCCTGGCACTTCTCTTGAGTGCCGGGCTCTTTTGCCGGCACTCCAATCCCCAGTGGCCCAGCTGGGCCCCAGGTCGTGCTGCGCAAGGCCCCTCCCCTTTAAGAAGGGGAGGAAGGCCTGCAATGCTGTGGTGCGATGTGCCGCAGCACGTGGCGCTGCGGCACGTAGCGCCGCGATATTCCCTCGCAGTGCCCCAAGAGGGAGGTGGGGCGCTTCCAGTAGCGCCCCGCTTCCCTCTTGGGGCGCTACCACTCAATTTTGGCCGCGGGGGCACTAATTTTTCCGGGGCGCTAAAAGTAGCGAAGTTAGCGCCCCAAAGGGGGCGCGACTCAATTTCTCCCCCTATATTTTTTTAATGAGCTATTTGGGTATAAATGTGACTGCTGCCTGGTATTTGAAGATGAGCGATCTGGAAGAGTGAGAGTGATTAGGGGAAAGGATGAGAGTGACTGGGACAATGTAATCTGGTTGTTGTATGATATTGAGATCGAGTGAGAACAGATAAGATGATAACAGCAAAACCACAGCCCGATAAACACGAACCTGCATTTAGCTTCGGATGAAAAGGAAACTCCTAAATATATTTGAGTAGCTAACATCCAGCACATTCAATGATCAAAATAAATCTGTGATTTAACCTTCAATTGGAGGCTATTCCCAGGTACTAATTCTGATCCTGTACGTGTTGTTTTCAGTGGTTTGAGACCTGTCGAGCTATCGTTTGGTTACCTACAGGAATTCCCAAGCGGTGGAGGCAAAGGGTAAGTGATTGCACCTCTCAAAAACTTGTACTAGTTCTGCACGCCTGCCGCTGCCCCATTGATCTTCCAAAACATTTGCTGCAATTTTTTTATGCTTTACTTTTTAACTAAAGCTCGCGCCCCTATCCATAACCTTGCTGGGAACCGTTGTTTGCAATGGACTCTGTGTCATTTTTCTCTTTAGGAAATATTTGTACAAGTCACCACATTAAAGTGGGAGGGGAGATAGCAAACAGGCCTCATTAGCCTCACATTTAATTTGCTCCCTCTGCTCCCACAGGAATGTGACAGTAACCGGTGGTGATGCCAATATTCACCTTGCACTAGACCATAGAATCTTACAGCACAGAAGGAGGCCATTCGGCCCGTCGTGCCTGTGCCGGCTCTTTGAAAGAGCTGTCCAATTAGCCCCGCTCCCCTACTCTTTCCTCATAGGCCAGATTTGTTCAGGAGTGGCACGATGCACTGCCATTTTAGCCTCCCATCAGCACAAAGCCTACATTGAGTTTGGAACCTAAATGCCGGGTGACAGGAAGTAATAGCTTTATTTGTCTCACTTTGGTTCACAATCAAAAAGGCATCTCACATCTGCGTAGTGCTCGCGGATGAAGTTCATGCCACACTGATGGAATTAGAAAGAACTTTCAGCAGAATTATAAAATAGCAGATTTGAAACCCGTACAAAAACCATCTGAAAGCCAGCCTGAGCTGCTGTGCCTCACTGAGAGCTCTTCCAGTCACAGCTGACTGATGAAGAAATTAAGCTGTAACTGAAAGTATTTGAGCAGAATTATTTCCTGTGGAAGTCAAACAGAGATTCATTTCTGCTCCAGTAATAAAGAGCAATGGATTAAGCAAATTATGTTGGCGGATTTGGACCTAATTAAAAAATCACCGTCTCCCGACAGTTAAGGCCCGTCTTGAATAGCTAAACAGGGATTATCTCAAATTGTAGCATTACAGCCGCGCTCCTTTGAGAGGCTCTAAATGTGGCAGGAAAAATTAAGCTGCATCTGATGGATTGTTACTTAACCCGTTCAATACTAATTGACTTCACAGGAAAATCTGCATGTTGGTTTCTACCAAAACAGTTGGGAAGCTGTTTTTGTTTTGGAAGTGTCCAAGTGTTGACTACTCTGAAGCAGTCCGAGTGCAGGATCTCCGTGCTCCTCTAATTCTGGCCTCTTGCATTTCTCCAATTTCCATCGCACCACCAATGGCGGCCGCGCCTTCAGCTGCCTAAGCTCTGGGATTTTCCTCCCTAAACCTCTCCGCCTCTCTCTCCTCCTTTAAGACGCTTCTTAAATCCTCGCTCTTTGACCAAGCTTTGGTCACCTGTCCCAATATCGCCATATCAGTTTGTTTGATAACACTCCTGCGAAGTGCCTTGGGGCGTTTTACTACGTTAAAAGGCGCTATATGAATGCAGGTTTTTGTTGTTGTGTTTGAGAAATGCAGTCAGCACATTTTTTTTTTACTTGTATTTTTCTCTGAAGTAACTGAAAAATCATAGATGTTTCGGGTTATTGCTTCAGGAGCTGGGATTGGTTATCAGTCTCCAAATATATAAAATTCAATGACTGGAACATTAACTTGCTACACAATATTTCCATTAGTGCTTCTCTCACCTCTAGCCTCCAACTTTCTTCTCCCTTCATCACAACCTTTCTTCTACCTCTCTATCTTGTCAAGACCATTACTCGCGACCACGGGGAGTAGTTGAGGCGAATAGCATAGATGCAGTCAAGGGGAAGCTAGATAAGCACATGAGGGAGAAGGGAATACTAATATATTGATGGGTGTCCATGCGAGTGTTGATGGGGTTAGATGAAGAGTGGTGGGAGGAGGCTGGTGTGGAGCTTAAACACTGGCATGGACCTGTTGGACCGAATGGCCTGATTCTGTGCTGTAATTACTTGATAACATTGTAACTTGTATTACAGTCAGTGCCTCTCTGCCTTGTTCTTCCTAAATTCAAATTTTGACATCCTACATAACAATGTTCCTTTTAAGCTGCGCAGCTGTGCAGCGCTCCAGGTAGCCCGCACAGCCGGCTTGCCGGCTTTTCCAGACCACAACCGTGCCTGCGGGGTATTTTGAATGGGCCACGCAGCCCCTTAAAGGGGCCGCAGGGCGCCAAAAAAAATAAGCGGGAACATTGCTAAACAGTCTTCCTCTCCCCTGCACTATGTTGAAATCAAGACTCATTTCCTACTCCAATTCAAGTAGTAGAAAACTGTAACTCTTTTTCTCTTTCAAGCTCCTCTTCCTCTTGCAATCTACTGGGTTTTAAACCCCAAGCTTCACATCATTTAACCACTACTTGTTGATTTATCTCACTTTCTCTTCTATTCTTTTCAACCTGGTGACGCTCCATACAGTGGGCTTCAGTATCAGTTGCCCTTTATTTAGGTTTCTGTTACAGTTTAATATTTTCTTTTGGTCTGGAATGCAGAAGGCAGATAGGGATATTAACTTATATACATGTTGCATGTGTCACACATCATTGTTTGCTGGCGCATGCTTACACTCGCATGGACACACAATCTCATTCTTAAATGGTGGTAGTTCTTACCCATACTCCTTAGAGTTGTTGAAACTGCTCTATAAATTATATAGTTATGGTGCATCTATTTAGACGTGCTCAGGCTAGTAAACAGATTCTTTGAAGGCTACATGTTTGACTGTTTTGATAACATCTGGACATATCTAACTCAATGGGCGCGATCTTGCCAGCCCTGGGGAGACGGGTATGGAGGCGGGACTGCTGGGAAAATCGCAGAATTTGGGGGCGGGTACCCAACCCTCCCCCAACCCACCTCCGTGCCATCTTGCCAGGAGGTGGGTCCAGTCTCCTTGGAAGCGGGAAGGGGATTGCAGCCACTTAACTGCCTGTTAACAGGTAGTTAACAGGCAGATAAGAGGATTATCCCCATTTTACCCACAAAAGTGCGGGCTTCCCGAAGGCTGCGAACCCCGCCAGGGTCACCAAGGTGAGCAGCGGGTCTGACGGGGGTTGGAGGGATGCAAAAGTGAGCTGTGAAGGTAAGTGATGGGTGCAAGTGTGGAGAGGTGAATATGTGAGGTAAGTGGAAAGTGTTAGGAAAAGTTTACTTACCTTTGTTTCTTCCTGCGGGCTTCAAGAGTCTCGCACCTCCGTGGCAGAGATGACAGATATAACAACCATCTCATTTCTGCAAAAGAAAGAGGTTTGATGAGGTCTTGAATTCAAGAACTCATCAAACTACAGAGAATGTCAGTGTTTGACAGCTTCACAGAATTTTTGACAGATGAAACGTCATACGCTGACGTTCTCTGTAACCGGCTTTCCCTTAATTGGCCTGCTACTGGACGGGCTTAACAAGGTCAATCAAGGGAAAATAGCGTGGGTTGGCCAGAAGTTGATGGAGGCGGGACTAAAACCCGACAAGTGGGAGTCCCGCCTCCAAAAGCTCCCCATTGACAAAATCCAGCCCCTTATCTCAGACCAATGAAAATGTCAGTTTTTGCATTGGTGCAGAAAGATCGCAATTACCTGAATGGGTTAAAGGTAAAATGCAATGCAATAATGCACACAAAGTGAAAGGTGGTACATGATTATTTATGAATAAAATAGTTATTATGCTTTATAAATGATGGGATGAAAACTGATACTGAACTGATGATGATGAATATTACTGGAAAAGACTAGACAGTTTAATTGCCCCTGGGAACTGCTGTCTAGCAACATATTAACATTTGGATAGATTAGCTTAGAAATCTTGTATTAATAACCGCAGCAAAAGAGGATTTCTTCTGGAATTGTAATGAAATGCCACAAATTCTTCTCATGGTGTGTTTGTGGACCCAATGAATTTAATTCACATGGTGTTAACAAATCAAGAAATATTGTATATTTAAAAAAATGAAATCTGTTTCCACATTGACCTTTTGTGCTGACTAAATCAATGTAATGGGAAAAGATATAAAATTGTTGCTTATTAAAATGTTCTCCCATAGAATTTTCCAATAATTGTGGCTTGTTAGTAACCTTGCATTAAATACATCACAAGCATATTCCTACAGTGCGAGCATCTTCACCCATCAGCAACCTGGAGTGTGCTAACTGTTGGTATCCACATCAAGAGCCACTACCAGCCCACAAGTAGACACAAGACTGAATGAAACCAGCTCATCAATTTACAATTGTTTATTTGAGGTAACAGAGACTGTGGAGTGATTTCAAGGTAGTTATCTAACCTCAAGGTTCAGCTGATGCATAAGTTGCTTGGCTTCGCCCTTGTAGTTTGAGATTATCTGAACCTCTTGGTTAATTGACGGCCTCATACTGTCTCGCTTGCATCTGTTGTTCCCTATATATTGGTGACGTGGTAGCTGAAGAGCTGGTACTATCACTGAAAGCCAGATGGTGGTGAGGTTGAGACCAAGAGCTACCTGTCTTTTGAGCTATTTTTGCCTCAGGTGAGTGTGTTTCACAGTGTGCCTCTGCTCCCTGTGCACCTCCCCCAGTAGCTTCTTCATTTAGCATGGAGAACCATTGGTTGTCACTCATAGAATTCCACAACTCAGGGTTGTTCCTTCCCCACAAGCAAGTAGGGAAGATTGGAAGGAGAATCAAGGTGTGTTGCTCTCATGCATCTCCTGGGCTCCAATTAGAGAATGGCACTGTTGGAGGCCCAGGAGCAGGTTGCCTGCCTCCTCACTCAAAGTATTAGAGAGAAAATAAATCAGTCAACTACGGGCAAAAAACAATCTTTTTGAAAAAGTACAGGTGAACTTTTTAACAATTATACTCATTTGCTGCCTGTGAGCGTACAATTTAAAAGCCTCATACACAGTTCCAGTGCGGGTTCTATCTGATGATGTGCCTCGAATATTAGCTTATTTGAAAACAAAATCTTCAGCAAACTATTTTTGTTTAGCATCAAGGAACTGAAGTACTGCATTAGTGTCTGTGTCTTTATCAGCATGTTAAAATCCTGTTCCTTGAATCCCATGTTGTAGGTCTGGGTAACGTTGGCAGACCATTACCTTCAAAGCATCTCCATTGACTGGGAAAAGACCAAGCACTTTTTCCTTAACGAGCAAAGAAACCTAGACGAGGATGCATTGGGAATCCAGATAGACAAGGTAAGGAATCAGTAATAACAACAGAAAACGCTGGAAAAACTCAGCAGGCCAGGCAGCATCCGTGGAGAGAGAAAGAGAGTTAACGTTTCAGGTCGATGACCTTTCGTAAGGAATCAGTAATTGGACTTTGCCATAATCCCTAGTCACAAATCTGAAGTTAATTGGAATTGAATTTGAATTAACATGAGACCTAAAATTAAAGACGGGACCTATTAAACCACTATTGTACGCTACGTTGTCACAAGAGTAAAACTGATAGTGCAGAGGCTTGGTGTAGTACTGTACTCCACAGCAGTGTGCTGTAACAAAGCACATGTTCATGACTTCATATATCAAAGGAGGTCATTTAGTAAACTGCCGGAGTGGATTGTACTCCCTTTCTAGAATTCGCCCGATTCTCATTTTCATTGATTTCAATGGGAATGAAAGGCGGGGATGTCCTATATACAGACAGGCTATTCGTTCTGCCAGTTTATTGCTAAAGCGGTCAAGGTAAAAGTTACCTCCCATGAGATTTAAATCTTATGTGTGCCATTCCGGGAGGTGTGGAAATAAGGAGCTTCCCGGCAGATAGAAGGAAAAATCAGAGCGATAGGCAACCTGAACCACTCGTGAATTTGATACTTTTTTTTACTTGTTCTCAAAGTGTGAGCAATACTGGCATGGTTGCATTTATTGTCCATCTCAAGTTGCCCAGAGAGTTGCCCAGTTGTTGGTGGGCCTTCTGCTTCAACCTGCAGTCGTTGTGCTGATGGGCTCCCACTATGGTGTTGGGTAGGGAATTCCAGGATTTTGACCCAGAGATGATGAAGGAATGGTGTTATATGTCCAAGTCAGAACGGTGTTCCCATGATATTGCAGCTTTTGGCCTTCTCAGTAGAAGAGGTCGTGGGGCTAGGAGGTGCTGTTGCGGAAAATTGCTGCAGTGCATCCTGTAGCTCATACATACTGCAGTCACAGTGCACCAGTGGTGGAGGGAGTCGATACTGAGTTCACTGGCAGGGATGTTTATCAAGATGATGCCAAGCTTCTTGAGTGTTGTTGTGGCTACACCCATCCAGGAAAATGGTGATTATTCTATACGTCTGACATGAATCTTGTAGGTTATAGAGAGGCATTGAGGAGTCACTCTTTGCAGAGTATCCAGCTCCTGGCCTGCTCTTATAATCTTGATGTTGAAACATACAAGATTCTGAAGGGGATTGACAGGGTAGATGCTGAGAGGTTGTTTCCCCTGGCTGGAGTGTCTAGAACTAGGGAGCATAGTCTCAGGATAAGGGGTAGGCCATTTAAGACTGAGATGAGGAGGAATTTCTTCACTCGGAGGGTTGTGAATCTTTGGAATTCTCTGCCCCAGAAGGCTGTGAATGCTGAGTCTTTGAGTATATTAAAGGCTGAGATAGATAGATTTTTGGAGTCTAGGGGAATCAAGGGATATGGAGATCAGGCAGGAAAGTGGAGTTGATGTCGATGATCAGCCATGATCTTATTGAATGGCGGAGCAGGCGCGAGGGGCCGTATGGCCTACTCCTGCTCTTATTTCTTATGTTCTTATGTTCTATGTTCTTATGGCTGGTCCAGTCAAGCTTCTGATCTTCAATAAAAATGTCCTGGGGTTGCAGTTTTTGGCATTAGACAACCAGAACCATCTTTCTACGTGTCAGATATGATTCTAGTCTTTGGCGGGTTTTTTTCTTGATTCCCCATTGACCTCAATTTTGCTAGGACTCCTTGGTGACGTACTCTGTCGAATGCGGCCTTGAACTCGAGGGTAGCTATTCTCACCTTTCCTCTGTCATTCCTCTGTCATTCAGCTCTTTGGTCCATTTCTAGATCAAGGCTGTGATGAGGTTGGGAGCTCTGAACTGAATATTGGTGAACAGGTTATTGGTGAGTAGGTATTGCTTGATGGAACTATTGATGACTCCTTCCATCACCTTGACTGATGATTGCGAAGAGGCTGATAGGGTGCAATTGGCTGAGCTAGATTTATCCTGTTTTTTGTGGATAGGATATACCTGGGCAATCTTCCACATTATTGGGTATATGCAAGTGTCATAGCTGTACTGGAACAGCTTGGCTAAGGGAGTAACAGACTCTGGTGCACAGATCTTCAGCACTACAGCCGAGATTATGTCTGGGCCCATAGCCTTTGTCCAGTGTACTCAGCTGCTTCTGAATGTCAGGTGGGGTGAATCAAATTGGCTGGACATTGGTACCTATTGTGGTGAGGACCTCAGGTAGAGACCGAGTAGGATTGTCAACGGCATATTTGATGAAGACACTTGTAAACACATCAGCCTTGTCTTTTGCACTTATGTGCTGGGCTGCACCATGGTTGAGGATGGGCTATTCATGGAGCCTCCTTCTCACATTTGTCGCTTGATTGTCCACCACCATTCTCAGCTGGAAGTGATAGAGCTAAAGAGTTTTGCACTGATCCGTCGGTTGTAGGATCACTTAGCTCTGTCTATATTGTTCTGCTTTTGGTGTTTAGCATGCCCTATGTTACAGCTTCACGATGTTGGTGCCTAATTCTAAGGTTTGTCCGGCCCTTCTACACACCCCATTGAACCAGAGTTGATCTCCATGCTTGAATGAGATGGAGGGTGAGCTGAGCCATGAGGTTACAGATTGTGGTGTACAATTCTGCTGCTGCTGATGGTCCACAGCATCTCATGGATGCTCAGTTTGGCTGACAGGTTACAAAATAATATTGGCAGAAATCTGGGAGTAGGTCGCTTGCCCAACTGACTGGATAATGGTGAACAACCTAGAGAAATTACATAGAATTACTGAGAATATACAGCACGGAAACAGGCCATTCGGCCCAACCAGTGTTTATGCTCCACTCGAGCCTCCTCCCGTCTTTCCTTATCTAACTCTATCAGATAACCCTCTATTCCCTTCTCCCTCATATGCTTATCTAGCCTCCCCTTAAATGCATCTATACTATTCGCCTCAACCACTCCCTGTAGTAGCGAGTTCCACATTCTCACCACTCTCTGGGTAAAGAAGTTTCTTCTGAATTCCCTATTTGATTTCTTGGTGACTATCTTATATTGATGGCCTCTAGTTATGCTCTTCCCCACAAGTGGAAACATTCTCTCTCTATCTACTCTATCAAAACCTTTCATGATTTTAAAGACCTCTATCAGGTCACCCCTCAGCCTTCTCTTTGCAAGAGAAAGGAGACCCAGCCTGTTCATCCTTTCCTGAGAGGTATAACCTCGCATTTCTGGAACCATCTTTGTAAATCTTTTTTGCACCCTCTCCAGTGCCTCGATATCCCTTTTATAATATGGCGACGAGGATTGTACTCACTACCCCAAGTGTGGTCTAACCAAATGGAAGAAAAGAGCTATTGGGGATGACAAACTAATTCTTCTTATCAAGAGTTCATATTATCAAGTTTGGACGCCCTTTACTTCAACAATGCTTCTCTTAGCGCCAAGAAAAAGTATAAAAACGAAGATCGTGATGGCAGATTTGTGATGTTGCGGTACAACTGTATTTCTCATCATTTTGAATTATTGGAGACAGTTTGCAACTGTTGCTGACTGATTTTTTCAGGTTCCTTTATTTTTGGGGGGTTTTGAAAATACCAGGCGATCCCTCTTGCGCTTTCAGCTGCTGATGTCCGATTTTGATTCAATGAGTTTGTTGATTTCAATGGGGCGAGCTGACCGGTCCAATGAGTGCGATCGGGTCGGCTGGCCGCCTCTGATGACGTCATCATAACTGCTGCTTTTAAAGCTGCCATTCAGCCTAAGCCTTTCTCTTGTGGATTCCTGGACTCATTGATATTGATTTAGACGCAATGACTTCTTCCAGAGGCAAGGCAGCTCCTCGATTTAATGATGACTCCCTCCATGTACTTGTGGATGCTGTCAGAGGGCGCAGGGAGATTCTCTTCCCTCCTGATGGCCGGAGGAAGCCTCCTCAGCAGACCAAGGCAGCCTGGCTGCGCATTGCTCAGGAGGTGAGCGCAAGGTCCATATATACACGCTCATGGATCCAGTGCTGAAAAAGGTTTAATGATCTTGTGCGAACATCAAAAGTGAGTATCCCATCTCACTTGCCTTCAATCTGCTTGCCTTCTCTTCTCATCACCAGCACTCTGCGTTGTAAGCCTCCTCCTTCACATCCCACCTTACCCTTACTCCCTTGCACCCTTTCCTATCCATCTCTGTCTCTGCACTGAATCACCTCAGTATCCTGCCTATGCACCCCTTAGACTCGCTCTCACTGTCATGCAGTGACAACAACTAACAACGCACAGGGAGCTAGCTTCCCCTTGGCACCTTACCCCATCTTCGTCTCCCTCAAAGCTTCTATGGTAGAGATTATTGACACTCACTCCATCACTGCGGCTGAAACACCGCTTGTGTCCCTCCTTGCAGGAAAAGATAGCCCACAATAAGAGGGAGAGAGCAATGACTGGAAGTGGAACACCTACCCTAGCCACATTGACCAGTGCTGAGGAGGCTGCAAACGAGATTGTTGGAGGTGGCGAGGACCTGGACGTGGGCGATGGAGAGACGGGCACACTAGAGGAAGCTGGTGACATAATAGAGTTTCATCCCTCTCAGAAAGCAATGGCATATGATGTTCATAGAGAATCGCATGGTATCATTTGCTCAAAAGGATGTGGCTGCTACATCAATATCAGATGTCTAATTCAAGCCATTACTCTCCCACAGGACCATCGAGCGCCCCCCACCCCACGATCCAGGACGAAGAGCCGGACAACTGCTCAGAGGAACCTGATGCCTCTGAGGGAGCAGCGTCACCAGGACTCAGCGCACCCAGCACCAGCGCAGCAACGCACACCTCGGTGGGGCCCTCGCGAGTTAGAGTAGCGTTGCCACCTGGTCTATCACAGCGCACAAGTGAGCTTGAGCAGAGGGTGGAGACAGCGACAGCAGTGGAGAGTCCTCAACGGAGGTCGCAGCAATCTCCTAGCTCTTCTGAGCTGCATGCAGACACTGTGCCTCTGGGGCCATCCAGAAAAAGAGCGTCTCGGGAAATACAGGAACAAGTGCAGGAGTCTCTGGAAGGGTTTGCCTCCAGGGTTAGTGCGAGTGTGGAGAGAATGGAGGAGTCACAGAATCACAGAATCCCCACAGTGCAGATAGAGGCCATTTCGGCCCATCGAGCCTGCACCGACACATATCCCACCCTATCCCCATAACCCCACGTATTTAATCCCCTTAACACTAAGGGTCAATTTATCATAGCCAAATCAACCTAACCCGCACATCTTTGGACTGTGGGAGGAAACCGGAGCACCCGGAGTAAACCCACGCAGACACGGGGAGAATGTGCAAACTCCACACAGACAGTCACCCGAGGCCGGATTTGAATCCGGGTCCCTGGCGCTGTGAGGCAACAGTGCTAACCACTATGCCACCATGCATAGAGTCCATCTCTAACATCAGCACTGTCGTGGTGGAGGCAATGGCGCATGAACGCACCACCATGGATAGAATGGCAACCTCCGTGGAAAGGCTGGCTACCTCAGTGGAAAGGATGGCTACCGCCATGGAGGAAGTAAGTCGCCAGAGTCAGGAAAACATGGTGACTGTTCAAAATAGAATGTCATCTCTGGAGGAGCGATGGGCAGCTATTGAGCAGAGAGACCAGAGCTTCATGGACGTCCTTTTGATGAGGACTGCCAGTACAGATACGGGTCCTCATGGTCCCTCTGAAGTGCAGCAAGGTGCTCTCCAGCCACTTGCCAGCACTGAGGTGCGGCTGACCCATGAGAGGGATGTTGTTGACAGGACAGAAGGAAGTGTGGGCTCCTCTCAAAACGCTCACACGACCATGCCACTGCGAAGCCCTTGGTCAGAGACCCACTTTGCGGAGATAACTGAGATGGCTATTTCAGCCCCTGCACAGCCGCAGGAAGAGCAGACTGTTGAAGAGCCCTCACAGGCTCCCAAAGCCAGAGGATGCCTGCCAAAGGCGTCTAAGCAGGCACAGCATCCTAGTCAGCAAGGTGCCTCTACATCTGCTGAAGCCACAGGGGAAACACCACGTAGAAGCACGCGTAAGAGAAAGATTAAGCATCTATAGTCACAAGGGGAGTCACTTGGGTAATTTATCTTTTTTTCTGACTGTTGCTGGTTTATTATCCTTTTGTGATGTGTAAAAGAAAAATTATGGCAAACAGTTGATTGTGTGGCCTATGTGTTCTGGGAAATGGCAAAAGCGCATTGAGGGCTCAGGGCGACTTGCTTTTGTAATGATGCTGGTAAAAGTGATAGGAAATAACAGGGTATAGCAGAGATGATGTATGACATTGGACAAATGTCGCCTGCAATCACAGAGCCATATGGTAGCCACCTATGGTTGAAGAGTAAGGTTATGCTAATGTGGCATGGCAGTGTGCCTACCCTGCTTGACGGGCAGCAGTGAACTGGAGGGATGCTGCATTGGTCACAACCGGGCATGCAAGGCGCCCCTCGTCCTCCTCCTCCTCCTCTTCCCAGGAAGATCTGCGTTGAGCCACGCGGCTGCTACTCCTCTGATTATGAGGACCAGGATGACAGGGCATAATTTTTTCCCATCCCCTTGCTATAGATTTCATTTGAGGCAACAAGCTTGCAAGCGCACAGTTGAAGTGGCCTGAAATTATTCCATTCATGTCACACTGCAGATGAGTGTCAGCCTGAACAGTCACAAGGGGGGCGATTTTCTGATGTCGGAGGAGGCGGGTTTGGAGGTGGGAAAGGTGGGAAAATCAGAAACAATGAGGGCGGGTTCGGAACCTGCCTCCGCGGGATTTTGCCGGTGCCGGTTTTGGAGGTTGGGAAATGGTCCCGCCTCCAGCTGGCCATAGTACTAGTTAACATCATTAAATGCTCGTTAAGGGCCTCTCTAAGCCTATTTTGAGAGGCCCTCGTGATTTTTCGAGCATTTCGGCGTGTTCCACGACTCTCCTAAACCACGGCAGCTAAACCTGGCGGGTTGACTCGTGGGTGGTCTCCTCACAGCTGCAGGTCCAACAAGACATCGTTTATTTCATCAAGGATTACTTGCAGGTGCCAGAATTTTGCTTTAAAAGGTCTTTGAGCACTTTTAGAAGGCCTTCCGATGTCGGAGGTGCTACAGCTTGAATCTATCAACTGTGGGACCTCCTTGGAAGACCCTCTCCCCGCTTGCAATGAGCGCTTCCCCAACGGAGGCATCTGCAAGCAGCATGGGAACCATTCGTTTTCTTTCTCCATGGACCTCAGATGAGGATGAGGAGGAGAAGGAGGAGGCTGAGGAGGAGGAGGATCTGGAGGAGGAGGAGCAGGAGGAGGAGGAGGAGCAGGACGAGGTCCGAGCGCCGATGTATCGACCAGCAACAGCGGCAGCACGCGAGCACATGGCTGCCCAGGATGCAAGGGATGAACTTATCATGGCCAGATTTGCATAGGTTGCCCAAGTTGGCACATGTCCTTGGCTCCAGCCTAAGACATCATTGACAATGGACATGACTCTCTGGCCTCCTTTCACTCAGGCCACCAACCTGACAATGCAAGTGTGGCGGAGCCCGCAATGTGGAGCTGCCTAAAGCGAAAGAACAGATGCCATAATGCCAACATTTTGGCATCAAATCATTTTAATGCTTTCCAACAGGGATGGCATTTCATCAATACACAGAAACATTCTCCCAATCTGCACACAGATCTGGAGGTTATATCCCTTGCCAGCTGTACCCACACAGCCTTGGTTTCTTTGGGAGGCCTCTTCCTCCCAGATGAGGGGAAGAGCACCTCCCTGCTAGCTGTCACCCCCTCAAACAACATTTGCAGCGCCTCATCCGAGAGCCTCGGGGAGGCCCTTGCCTTGGAATTGGACATAGTGGTTTCTCAGAATATGTTGCAGGTGGTGCAGCATAGGCAGAAATCCTGTGGAATGAGCCAAGGCAGCAAGAAGCCATAAAATCAGACTGGAAAAGTGATTTCAGCAGAGACGAGTTTCAGTCCCAAAACACTAATTGACCAAAGGTATCCCACACCTCTGAAATCAAGTGGCCAATCATGGGAAAATCGTAATTTTTTGAAAACTATCAGTGGAGGCGGGTTTCAAACCCACCCAAACCGAAACCCGCCTCCATCTCGCCTCCAGTGAGAAAATCTCCCCCAAGGTCAGTAGATGTGCAAAATCTTATCTCATACCTACAACAGCAAAGTTGTTGCATTTGAATGTCAGCCATGTTTCAGGGGCGCTTTTAAAGCGCTCCACCAATACATACAAATCATGTCCTCCAGCAACTTGTCTCCTTGAACCTGGCCTGTTTCTGACAAGTCGGGAAACAGGAGCCAGAAGCACGAAAATGGGAAACGACTATGAAAATAGGATTAGCAAGGCAGTTAACAGGCTCTTAACTGCCTTAACTACCTGTCCCACCGGTTCCCGTCGGGTCAGTTTGGGAGCGGCTGAACAGACACTCACGAAAACGGGTGGGGGCGGGATGGAGACGGGTTGGGTGTCTGAAGCGATATTTTTCCGATTTTTGCTACGGACCCACCTCCAAACCCGCCGCCTCAGGGCTATTAAAATCGAGCCCTAAGTGTGTATTGGAAATATTATAAAGACAGGCGTCTGTACATTTACTGACACATAGGGCTGGATTTTCTCAATGGGGGCGTGTTGGGGGCGGGACTGCTGGTTGTCGGGTTTCAGTCCCGCCCCCAACGATGTCCGGCCAACCCATGCTATTTTCCCTTGATTGACCTTGTTAAGCCCGCCCAGCGGGCTTAGCCGGCCAATTAAGGGGAAGCCGGTGACAGAGGACGTCAGCATATGCCGTTCCATCTGTCAAAAGTTTTTGACAGATGAATTGTCGGCATTTGACAGCTTTGAGAAGATGTCAAACACTGACAATCTCTGTTCAAAGGTAAGCCCTTGGACTGAAGACTCACCAAACCTCTCGCCTTAGCAGAAATCAGATGGCTGCTGCATTGGAGAATGCAGCAGCCATTCTGTCATCTCTGCCGTTGAGATGAGGCACCTCCGGATCCCCAAGGGTTGAAGCCTGCAGGAAGAAGCAAAGATAAGTAAACTTTTTCTAACTCTTTGCACTCACCTCTCATACTTACCTCTCCACACTTGCACCCATTACTCACCTCCACAGTGCACTTTTCGACCCCTCTCACCCCCGCAGACCCACTGCTCACCTCGCTGACCCTGGCGAGCTTCGCAGCCGTCGGGAAGCCCGCACTTGCAGGGGTAAAATGGGGATAAGCCTCTTAACTGCCTGTTAACTACCTGTTAACAGGCAGTTAATTGGCTGTAATCCCCTTCCCGTCTCGAGGAGACGGGTCCATGCGCGAGTCGGGGACCCGCCTCCTGGGAAGATGGCACGGAGACGGATTGGGAACGGGTTCGGTACCCGCTCCCAGTTTCTGCCATTTTCCCGGCAGTCCCGCCTCCATGCCCGCCTCCCCAGGGCTGGCAAAACTCCCCCCTTACCTTTGTCTCTAAGGCCCCTTACTCCAGTGTTATGCTTTAAAATTGCTGTGACACTTGGTGACATTTTCAATGGGAAGTGAAACTTCAATCAGAAGGCAGTGGCTGTGGCATACACGACCTTCTCATGAAAATGCATGATGTCGCTGCAGGGGAACCTTATCCTTAAAATATAAACAGAAAATGCTGGAAATACTCAACAGGTCACTGACCTGAAACGTTAACTCTGTCTCTCTCTCCACAGATGCTGCCTGACTTGCTGAGTATTTCCAGCATTTTCTGTTTATATTTCAGATTTCCAGCATCTGCAGTATTTTGTCTTTCAGATGAGACTGTCCCGTCTCAGGTGGACGTAAGAGAACCCATGACACTATTTCGAAGAAGAGCAGGGGAGTTTATCCCCGGTGTCCTGGCCAATATTTATCCCTCAATCAACATCACTAAAAAAAAAACATTATCTGGTCATGATCACATTGCTGTTTGTGGGAGCTTGCTGTGCGCAAATTGGCTGCCGGGTTTCCTACACTACAGCAGTGACTACACTTCAAAAAGTACTCATTGGCTGTGAAGCGCTTTGGGACGTCTGGAGGTCGTGAAAGGCGCTATATAAATGCAAGTCTTTCTTTTTTCCTTTCTTTCTTTCGTTCGTTCTTTCCATTAAAATGTCCATAATCAGCAGTTTTGCATCATGACAATAAAGGAGGATCGTGAAGCATCAGTACAGGCACATTTATTTTCCTTTATAACCTTCAGCGTTGTGTGGCAGGAGTTCAGACGAATAAAGCTGCCCTTTGATAAATTGCATGTCATTGAGGATTTAAGAGTCGGCCAGTAGGTAATTGTATTTTACTTTATTTTTGTCCGAGTATATTAGGTTTTCACTTCACTCTGGCATGGCTGCGTTTTGTTAATAATCAATTTTTATCAACTTTCCACCACAAGTGGTGATTCTATGATTCTATTAACTTGCTGGGCTATGGGGGAAAAGCTGGGGTGTGGGACTAAATTGGACAGCTCTTTCAAAGAGCCGGCACTGGGACGATGGGCCAAATGACCCCCTTCTATGATTCTATAAGTGCGGCAACCCACCACTTCTGTGATCTGACAGGGGTCTCGCAGCTAGACAGTGCTTCAGAAGACCGTTGTGTTTCCCGTGGCCCGGATTCACAAAAAGGCAGATGTTGCTACACAGGTCGCTATGGCAACTGCACTGCCCTGGGGAAGCTGCAGCTCGTGCTGAGCAGCTCTGATGCTCATAGTGGCTCAATTAAAGGAACATGCTTTACAAGCACAACCCAGGTTAAAATAAGCACTCCCATCTGGTCGATAATACTTTTTTCCCCCTGCAAAGATAAATCATAAACCCCATCGGCAAGGATTATTTTCCACTGGCCGGGATCACTTTCCCTGTAGTAAGCATACGCTTCACTTATGATGAGCATCCATAGTACTGCAGATGAAAATAAAAGTGCAGATGCTGCAAATAAGAAAAACAAATCAAAAGAAGTGTTAGAAATACAGAGCAGGCTCATAAAATAAACATCTGAAAATAAAAGAGGCAGGTTAACATTTCAGGTTTCACAGACTGTGTGTATTTTCTGTTCTTTATACTACATTGCTTCCTCAGCGCTGCCTACAATCTATTCATTTTCAGACTGTGCTTTATTTGGAACAAAATCTCACTACTTCAGGCTGAGGCTTTGTTGAAATGTATGAACATGGGCATCGAGTCCACCATCTATGCTGGTTGTCGTCCACGAGCAACTTCAAAAAGCTTGAAGTCGCACAACACCAGGTTATAGTCCAACAGTTTTATTTGAAATCACAAGCTTTCGGAGCTGCTGCTCCTTCGTCAGGTGAAGTGAAGGAATACGAATCGGCACAGCATATATAGACAGAGAACAATGCCTGTGCAGCGTACAATGTCAGACGACTACAGTTAATCTTTCTGACTGCCTTTTATCACACCTCGGCAGAGAGACAATCAGGTCAGTCAGGAAGACATTATATTCAAAAAGCTTGACAGACTTCCGGGAAAGAAGAAAGAATGAAAAACTTGCATTTAAATAGCGCCTTTCACAACCACTGGACGTCCCAAAGCGCTTTACAGCCAATGAAGTACTTTTTGAAGTGTAGTTACTGTTGTAATGTAGGAAACGCAGCCACCAATTTGCACACAGCAAGCTCCCACAAACAGCAATGTGATAATGATCAGATAATCTGTTTTTGTTATGTTGATTGAAGGATAAATATTGGCCAGGACACTGGGGATAACTCCCCCTGCTCCTCTTCAAAATAGTGCCATGGGATCTTTTACATCCACCTGAGAGGGCAGATGGGGCCTCAGGTTTAACGTCTCATCCGAAAGACGGCACCTCCGACAGTGCTCAAGTCTCATGGAGTGGGAGCTTGAAACCACAACCTTCTGACGCAGAGACAAGAGTGCTACCCACTGAGCCACAGCTTAAAGTGAGAGTATCGAACAGCATTGGAAAAAAGATGGAAAAGGTTATCTAAACTAGCTTTGGACTCACTAAAAGCTGTTGCACTATTTGAATTAAGCTAAAGCAAACAAATCCAATAATTGACTATGTGATAGGAGATAAATGTGTTTGCTTGTAAAAGCCCAAAGGAAAAGCTGATTTTGTTTTCCACGGACTCTTGTTTTCAGGATCTGCGTCAGTCCAGCTCAAACTTGTACAGTGGCGCTGATGTGGAACCGTTCAACAGCGCGCTGAAACGACTGCTACTAGCCTATGCTCACTGGAATAGGAGAATCGGCTACTGTCAAGGTTACATAATACCAGCAGCAGTCATTCTGAAGGTGATGGAAAGAGATGAGGGAGATGCATTAAAGGTAGGTTACAACACTCTTGAAATATCTTATGTCATTAGAAACATCACAAAATCATCCCTTATTTTAGATTTTTCCCATTTTCTGGCTCGTTTCCTCTCCCCGCCTTGTGGTTGTTTGACGTTACCCAACGTCCTCCAGCTGAGGGGTAGGGGAGGCCCTCATGCAGCAGGGAAATGACTTTTATCAAAACCTGTACATCTTGCTCAACAACAGCAACCTGTATTCATATAGCGCCTTTAACATAGCAAAACGCATGCCCAGGCACTTCACAGGAGCGTTATCAAACACTGAGATGAGGAGGAATTTCTTCACCCAGAGAGTGGTGAACCTGTGGAATTCTCTACCACAGAAGGCAGTAGAGGCCAATTCATTAAATATATTCAAGAAGGAGTTAGATATATTTCTTAAAGCTAAAGGGATCAAGGGATATGGGGAGAAGGCAGGGACAGGGTACTGAATTTGGATGATCAGCCATGATCTCATCGAATGGCGGAGCAGGCTCGAGGGGCTGAATGGCCTACTCCTGCTCCTATCTTCTATGTTTCTAAATGATACGGAGATATTAGGACAGGTGACCAGAACTTGAACAAAGAGGCATTACATTGATGCAACCACTGAAGGGGGAGGGGGGATGGAGATAGAGGAGTACATATCCCCCTCCCAAGTTTTTGGACCTAGATTATGTCCCCCTCTTCCCTTCCCTCACTCCAAATAGTGGAATTTCTTTAATATCTCCACCATTGCGCCCCTCCACCCCCCCCCCCCCCCAACTCTTTTATGTGCGGTTACCCCTCGAACCAGTTAACGAGCTTCACAAGCAGTGGGACCAAGTGGTTCAAGATGGTGTCAGTTTTCTACTCGGTCAGACCTACATTTCCTGCAAGTCCATCAAATTAGCATCTGAATATCATCTGAAACGCTGCCTGGCTCAAATTCAAGAACAATCTTTCTCTGTGCTTTTGGCATCTGCTAGACCCATTGGAAAAAAATTCAGCCAGTCGATGGGAAAACTTAAAATCTGCGCATAAATGCAATGCGCCACATGAGAATCACAGTAAAACACACTGAAAATGTAAAGATTAACAGGAAATTGTGTGGCAAAAAATGCTTGCTAATACTTCAATGTGAATTCCTGATTCATCTTTAAAACGCTGTGCTAAACTGAACAGGGACTGCAGAGGGAATGACCTATTACGTTGTCCAATATCATCAATTTTTGTTTTAAGGATTACCTTTTAACTTTTGTAGGGGTCCAGAGATCAAGGACATATAAATTTGGCCGTTTTTCGGGCGCTAACCGGTCTACTAAGGCCCCAATGTGCGGGCAGGAAGTGCGCTAACATTTCCAACCAGAAGTGCGCCAGCTGCCATATTGGGAAAAATATCATACAGCGCCCATGCCGGAGACTGGCGTTAGGTCTTTTGCACGTGCAAATAAGGTGCCTAACGCCTGTCTGAGGCCCCTACTGCAAGTTTGGTTTACCTCAGTAAAACCAGACCTTGGGCCTGCCTGCTACCAAAACGATAAGTTTTTGAAATGTACTTACCTGAATGTGGAGCTGGGAAGAGCAGGAGTGTTTGTCCCAAACCTACATTTAAAGAACGCGGGCGGCTGCTCAACCACCGCCCGCTACCAACCTCCCCCCGCCCCCCCCCTCCGATCACCACCGCTAGCCTCTCCCCGGCTCCTATATCCCAACCCCCGGCCTCTCATTCCGATCCCTGGCCTCCGATCCCTCCTGACCCTCCTATATCCCGATCCGTGGGGCTGGATTTTGTCAATGGGGAGCTTTTGGAGGCGGGACTCCCACTTGTCGGGTTTTAGTCCCGCCTCCATCGACTTGTGGCCAACCCACGCTATTTTCCCTTCATTGACCTTGTTAAGCCCTCCCAGCGGACTTAGCAGGCCAATTAAGGGGAAGCCGGTTACAGAGAACGTCAGCGTATGACGTTTCATCTGAATTGTCATCGTTTGACAGCTCTGTGAAGCTGTCAAACACTGACATTCTCTGTTGTTTGATGAGTTCTTGTATTGAAGACTCATCAAACCTCTTTTGTGAGCAGAAATTAGATGGCTGTTGCATCGGAGAATGCAGCAGCCATCTGTCATCTCTGCCGGTGAGATGCGAGAGTCTCAGCATCCCCAACGGTTGAAGCCTGCAGGAAGAAACAAACGTAAGTAAACATTTTCTATCACTTTTTACTCACCTCACATAATTACCTCTCCACACTTGCACCCATCACTTACCTCCACAGCGCAGTTTTGGACCCCTCCGACCCCCGCAGACCCGCTGCTCGCCTCGCTGACCCTGGCGGGGTTTCCCGACGTTGGGAAGCCCGCGCCTCTGGTGGAAAAATGGGGATAATCCCCTTAACTACCTGTTAACTACCTGTTAACAGGCAGTTAAGTGGCTGTAATCCCCTTCCTGCCTCCAGGAGACGGGACCCGGCGTGGGTCGACTACCCGCCTCCCGGGAAGATGGCACGGAGGCGGTTTGGGGGCGGGATGGGTACCCGCCCCCAGATTCTGCCATTTTCCCGGCAGTCCCGCCTCCCCAGGGCTGGCAAAATCGCCCCCATGGTCTCCGATTCCGCCCCTCCCCCCCAATCCCTGGCCTCTAATCTCCTGAGACCCCGGCCCTCACTTACCCGATTTTCGTTGACTCCATCAGCTGGCCCTTCGCAGGGGGCACCTCGAGCCTCACCATTCAGGCACAGAGATTGCGCCCAGCGTCCCCCGCAATGAGCAAGCCCGAATTTTCTACCCCTTAGTATCATCATTTTTTTTTTTGGCAGTATTTTTCTTGATGTAGATAAAGTATCTTGTGGGATTCTACTGTCAAAATGTTTTATTCAAATCACCACTGGGTTGCATGGCTAAGGGCATTGATCATCAGAGTGGGAAATTGCCAGTGACGTGTTCACCAACTGAAATGATTCCCTGCATCTATCTGTAAACCAGTCACAACACAGACCCTGCACAGAGCCAGACTGCAGCTCTCCCTCTCATTCACTGAAACATGTACTTTGCATCAGCGGGAGCAGTAGCATAATGGTTAGCTTATTAGACTAGTAATCCAGAGGTCTAGACCTAATGATCCAGAGATGTGTAGTTCAAATTCCACCACTGCAGCTGGGGAATTTAAATTCAGTTAATTAAATAAGCCTGGAACTAAAAGCTAATATCAGTAATGGTGACCGTGAAATTATCCGATTGTCATAAAAACCCATCTGGTTCACTAATGTCCTTTAGGGACAGAAATCTGCCGTCCTTATATGTGACTCCGCAGGGTTGACTCTTAACCGCCCTCTGATAATGGTCTGGCAAGGTAGTTCTTCTCAAGGGCAATTAGGGATTGACAATAAATGCTGGCCTTGCCAGTGATGCCCACATCCCTGGAACGAATAAAAAATAAATACTGTTTTAGCATCATTGGATTACTAAAAGTAGATAGGAAAATAAAAATGACACTGTTCAGTTTCATAGGAACATGAGTAGGCCATTCAGCCCCTCGAGCCTGTTTTGCCATTCAATCAGATCACGGCTGATCTGTACCTCAACTCTATTTACCCGCCTATGATCCATATTCCTCAATGCTCTTATCCAACAGAAATATATTGATCTAAGTCTTGAAAATTTCAATTGACCCAACATTCCAGCCTTTCGGGGGGAGACAGTTCCAGATTGCTTTGAGTGAAAAAGTGCTTTCTGATTTTACTCCTGAATGGCCTAACTCTAATTTTAAGATTGTGCCCCCTTGTTTTGAAATCCCCCACCAAAGGAAATAGTTTCTCTGTATCTACTCTATCGATTCCCTTTATCCCTTTAAATACCTCGATCAGATCAGCCCTCTGAATGCAGTTCTCCAGATGGAGCCTGACCAAGGCTGTGTATAACTCAAGCATAACTTCCTCCCCTTTATATTCCGGTTCCCCTTGAGATAAAGGCCAACCTTCCATTAGCCTTTTTGATAAAAATAAATGACCTGGACTTGGGTATACAGGGCAAAATTTCAAAGTTTACAGATGATACGAAACTCGGAAATGTAGTAAACAGTGAGGAGCATAGTAACAGACTTCAAGAGGAAATAGACAGATTGGTGAAATGGGCAGACACATGGCAGACATATGGCAGATGAAATTTAACGCAAAGATGTGTGATGTGATTCATTTTGGTAGGAAGAATGAGGAGATGCGATATGAACTAAATGGTACAATTTTAAAGGGAGTGCAGGAACAGAGAAACCTGGGACTGTATGTGCACAAGTCTTTGAAGGTGGCAGGACAAGTTGCGAAGGCTGCTAAAAAGTCATATGGGATCCTTGGCTTTATCAATAGAGGCATAGAGTGCAAAAGCAAGGAAGTTATGCTAAACCTATATAAAACATTGGTTAGGCCTCAGCTGGAGTATTGTGGCCAATTCTGGGCACCTCACTTTAGGAAGGATGTCAAGGCCTTAGAGAGGGTACCGAGGAGGTAGACTAGAACGGTATCAAGGATGAAAGACTTCAGTTATGTGGAGAGACTGGAGAAAATGGGGTTATTCTCCTCAGAGCAGAGAAGGTTTAGGGGGGATTTAATAGAGGTGTTCAAAATCATGAAGGGTTTTGATATTGTGAATAAGGAGAAACTGTTTCCAGTGGCAAAAGGGTTGGTAACCAGAGGACACAGATTTAAGATCATTGGCAAAAGAACCAGCGGGGAGATGAGGAGAACTTTTCTTATGAAATGAGCTGTTATGATCTAGAATACACGGCCTGAAAGGGTGGTGGAAGCAGATTTAATACTAACTTTCAAAGGGGAATTGGATATATATTTAATGGGGAGAAAATTGCAGGACTATGGGGAAAGAGCCGGGGAGTGGGACTAATTGGAAAGCTCTTTCAAAGAGCTGGCACAGGCACAATGGGCCAAATGGTCTCCTTTTGTGCTGTATCATTCTGTGATTCGATGATTACTTTATGTACCTGTGCACTAGCTTTTAGTGATTTGTGTACACGAACACCTAAATCATTTTACTCCTCCACCGTTCCTATTCTCTCACCATTTAGAAAATATTCCAATTTGTTGTTCTTGGATCCAAAGTGAACTACTTCACATTTCCCCCACATTACATAAGAAATAGGAGCAGGAGTAGGCCATTTGGCCCTTCGAGCCTGCTTCACCATTCAGTAAGATCATGGCTGATCTTCTACCTCAACTCTACTTTCCTGCACTATCCCCATATCCCTTGATTCCCTTAATATTCAAAAATCTATCGATCTCTGTCTTGAATATACTCAACGACTGAGCCGCCACAGCCCTCTGGGGTAGAGAATTCCAAAGATTCACCACCCTCTGAGTGAAGAAATTTCTCCTCATCTCAGTCCTAAATGACCGACCCCTTATTCTGAGACTGTGACCCCTGGTTCTAGACTCCCCAGCCAGGGGAAACATCCTCCCTGCATTTACCCTGTCAAACCCTCTAAGAATTTTGTATCTCTCAATGAGATCACCTCTCATTCTTCTAAACTCTAGAGAATATAGGCCTAGTCTATTCAATCTCTCCTCATTGAACTCCATCTGCCACAGTTTTGCTCATTCATTTAATCTCTCCATGCCCCATTTCAACTTCCTGCACCCATCTATGCAACTTACTGTGCCTCCTAACTTTGTGTAATCTGCAAACTTGGATATGCAACTTAATTCCTTCATCCAAGTCATTGATGTATATGGAGAAAATGTGAGACTCCAGTGCAGATCCCTGGGGAACAGCACATCCCGACAATCAGAGAACATTTGCTTTATCCCTAATCTCTGTCTCCTACCTTACAACCTATTCCGCAAGGTTGACTCCAATACCGCGCACTTTCCTTTTTCCTCATAATCTCTTGTGCGGAACCTTATCAAATGTCTTCTGGAAGTATTTAAAGACAACATCCATAGACACTCCCCTATCAATCATGCTAGTGACCTCCTCAAAAAATTCAGCTAGATTAGTCAGACATGACTTACCCTTCACAAATCCATGCTGACTCTCTCTGATCAGCTCATATTTGTGCAAGTGCTCAGTCACTCTGTCCCAGATGATAGATTCCAGTAACTTCCCCACAGCTGAGACAACAACAGAAAATGCTGGTCAGGCAGCATCGTGGAGAGAGAAATAGAATTAACGTTTCAAGTCGATGACCCTTCGTCAGAACTGGAAAAAAATTAGAGAAGTAACAGATATTTAAGCAAGTGTGGGGGCAGGGAAAGGGAGGAGAGGAGGAAAGAACAAAGGGAAGGTCTGTGATAGGGTGGAAGGCAGGAGAGATTAAAAGACAAAAGGGATGATGGTGCAAGGCAAAAGGAGATGGTAATGGGACAAGTTAAGAAACAAAAGATGACTGTAGATGAAGTGTAAATGGCGATGGCAGAATCATCAACAGCTGCCACGTGAGAGAGAAAAGAAAACATAGGGGCCGAGGTTATAGTCTGCAATTGTTGAACTCGATGTTGAGTCCAGAAGGCTGTACAGTGCCTAATCGAACAGCTGATGTTTAACTAACAGATGCGCAGTTACCTGGTTTCACCCACCCTCCCTTCTTAAAACATTTTCAATTTTCCAATCCAATGGCATAATTTCTGAATCTGGAGAGCTTTGGAAAATTATGACTAACGCATCTACACATTCTTCACCTTTTGATACCCTGGCGTGGAAACCATCAGGTCCTGAAGATTTGTCGATCTTAAATCCATTATTTTCTCCGTTACGTTTTTCATACTGATATTAAATCCAATAACTTCCTCTCCTTGACTAATTTAACAAGTCTGCCATTTCATTGTAGTCTTACCCGCATCTGTCTTTAATGGGCCCACATTCGCCTTTACCACTCTCTTTCTATAATATATTTATAAAAACTGTGACTGTTAGCTTTAAATTCCTCACAAGTTTTTTTTTACATCTTCTCTTTTTTGCACCTCTTGTTACTTTTTTTGTATCCCTTTTGTTGCTTTTTATAGCTCTCCCAGTCCACTGGATTTGCACTTTTCCTTGCATTTGTGTAAGCCTATCCCTTTAGATTGATCCTGCCTCGTACCTTGTTTGTTGCCCGTGGTTGCTTATCTGCACAAGTGGAGCTTTTGCCTTTTGGGGGGATGTACAGGTATTATATTGTACCAAATACTTCTTTGAATACTTCCACCTCTGAATTCCTGTACATTGACACTGCACCATGCAAAGAATTGTACATCAAAGCTATTTGATTCTGCTTCTGCTGTCGTGTATTACAGGAAGAGGTTTTGATTTTATCTAAAGCCCTTTTTCTGAAATAGATTTGTTCCTTGAGTAAAGCAGCCTCTTTTGGCATTTAATTCCCAGGAGCAGTGGGTTTTCAATTTGAGCCGGATCCTGAGCAGAGTTTAAGAAAATCGTGAATGTTGGAAATTTGAAATGACAGTAGAAAATGCTGGAAATGCACAGCACGTTCGTCAGCTTCTTAATGAGAAGATAGCTTAATACTTTGAGTGTGATCTTTCTTCAGAATTGGCCAGTCCAGCCTGAGGGTCTCACCCAAAAAATAAACTATTTTCCTCATTCAAATGCTGTCTAACCTGCTGTGCATAAACCCTGAAGACAGTTGCCAGATGTAAGCTTGTTCAGTGAGCACTGTGACTCTATGCCTTATTCCTTTATACATAAAATGCAGACGTTTTGCTATACTGGTGCTATGACTAAATCAAAACCATTCTATTTGAGTCATTTAATGTTTGAAAGAGGGCAGAGAGCATTGGTCTGTGACAGTGACCATTTTCTCAAACGTGGTAATATTCTTACATCGAATCACTCGTGGTACGTCATGTGCTGGAGGGTTTTCTGTGTTATTACTGTGTTCCTGGTTATTACATACATAGGATTACATAGGATATACGGCACAGAAACAGGCCATTTGGCCCAACCAGTCCATGCCGGCGTTTATGTGCCACTTGAGCCTCCTCCTGTCTTTCCTCATCTAAATCTATCAGCGTAACCTTCTATCCCCTTCTCCCTCATACGCTTGTCCAGCCTCCCCTTAAATGCATCGATACTATTCGCTTCAACCACTCCCTGTGGTAGCGAGTTCCGCATTCTCACCACTCTTTGGGTAAAGAAGTTTCTTCCCTATTAGATTTCTTGGTGACTATCTTATATTGGTGGCCTCTAGTTATGCTCTTCCCCACAAGTGGAAACACTTCTCTGTATCCACTCGATCAAAACCTTTCATAATTTTAAAGACCTCTATTAGGTCACCCCTCAGCCGCCCTAGAGAATCGCAGCCTCCTTATGCACTGCTCCTCAGAGAGCTGCAGCTATATTGCCCTGGGCCTATATACTCTGTTAGGAGGGCATGGATTCCTGCAAGAATGTCTCCTTCTATCTGATCTCCGGCAGCTCCAGCTCTGTTTGCAGCTTCCTCTTGTTGCTCCTCCTCACCTCCTGGTCCTGGAGCCAGAGTGGAATTGCCAGAAGGATCCCCACAAAGAAAAAAGTGCCTTGCCAGAAGCCTCTTTAGAGTTGAGCACATTGTACGGCCGCTGCAAGCACTCTGAAATCATCTAAGTAACAAAGACAAAATCACTGGATGTCAAGGGATATACAAGAATGGATTAGGAAAAAAAGGGAGGCTTTTGGCAGATACAAAGGACTAAAAACAGTGGAAGCCCTAGAGGAGTATAGAAAGTGCAGGGGGTACTTAAAAAAGAAATTAGGAGAGCGAAGAGGGGGCATGACATAACACTGGCGGGCAAAATAAAGGAAAATCCCAAGGTGTTTTATAAGTATATTAAGGGCAAGAGGATAACCAGGGAAAGAGTAGGGCCCATTAGGGACCAAAGTGGCAATCTGTGTGTGGAGCCGGAACATGTAGGTGAGGTTTTAAATGAATATTTTGCATCTGTGTTCACGATGGAGAAGGGTGATGTAGGCATAAAATCAGGCAGGAGGATTGTGATATACTTGAACAAATTAGTATTGAGAGGGAGGAGGTACTAGTGGTTTTAGCGGGCTTAAAAGTGGATAAATCCCCAGGCCCTGACAGGAAGTATCCCAGTCTGCTGTGTGAGGCAAGGGAGGAGATTGCAGGGGCTCTGACACAAATTTTCAGAACCTCTCTGGCCACAGGGGAGGTGCCAGAGGACTGGAGAACAGCTAACATAGTACCATTGTTCAAGAAGGGTAGTAGGGATAAACCAGGGAATTACAGGCCAGTGAGCCTAACATCAGTGGTAGGGAAATTATTGGAAAAAATTCTGAGGGACAGAATTAGTCTCCACTTGGAGAGGCAAGGATTAATCAAGGATAGTCAGCATGGCTTTGTCAGGGGGAGATCATGTCTAACCAATTTGATTGAATTTTTCGAGGGGGTGACTAGGTGTGTAGATGAGGGTAGTGCAGTTGATGTAGTCTACATGGACATCAGTAAGGCTTTTGACAAAGTCCCACATGGGAGACTGGTCAAGAAGGTAAGAGCCCATGGGATCCAGGGCAATTTGACACATTGGATCCAAAATAGGCTTAGTGGCAGGAGGCAGAGGGTGATGGTCGAAGGTTGTTTTTGTGACTGGAAGCCTGTGTCCAGTGGTGTACCGCAGGGATCGGTGCTGGGTCCTTTGCTGTTTGTCGTGTACATTAATGATTTAGATATGAATGTAAGAGGTATGATCAGTAAGTTCGCAGATGACACGAAAATTGGTGGTAAATAGCGAGGAGGGAAGCCTCAGGCTACAGGACGATATAGACGGGATGGTTAGATGGGCAGAACAGTGGCAAATGGAATTTAACCCTGAAAAGTGTGAGGTGATGCATTTTGGGAAGACAAACAAGGCAAGGGAATACACAATGAATGGTAGGATCCTAGGAAGGACAGAGGATCATAGGGACCTTGGTGTGCATGTACATAGATCCCTGAAGGCAGCAGGACAGGTAGATAAGGTGGTTAAAAAGGCATATGGGATACATGCCTTCATTAGCCGAGGCATAGAATATAAGAGCAGGGAGGTTATGATGGATCTGTACAAAACGCTAGTTCGGCCACAGCTGGAATACTGTGTGCAGTTCTGGTCACCACACTATAGGAGGGATGTGATTGCATTGGAGAGGGTGCAGAGGAGATTCACCAGGATGTTACCTGAGCTGGAGCGCTTCAGCTATGAAGAGAGACTGAACAGGCTGGGGTTGTTTTCCTTAGAACAGAGAAGGCTGAGGATGGACCTGATTGAGGTGTACAAAATTATGAGGGGCATAGATAGGGTAGATAGAAAGGAACTTTTCCCCTTAGTAGAGGGGTCAATAACCAGGGGGCATAGTTTCAAGGTAAGGGGCAGGAGGTTTAGAGGGGATTTGAGGAAAAACTTTTTCACCCAGAGGGTGGTTGGAATCTGGAACTCACTGCCTGAAAGGGTGGTAGAGGCAGGAACCCTCACAACATTCAAGAAGCATTTAGATGAGCACTTGAAACGCCATAGCATACAAGGCTACGGACCAAGTGCTGGAAAATGGGATTAGAATAGACAGGGTTTGATGGCCGGCGCGGACACGATGGGCCGAAGGGCCTCTTTCTGTGCTGTAAAACTCTATGACTCTTTGACTATTACAAGCAAAATGTTTCCCAAACCTTTGCAGTGTTTTAGCTTAGAGCAGGTGAAGATCCCTTTAAAAAAAAAACACACTGGAAATAGCTGCCTCCTAACTTGTACCACGTATGGTTTGCAGGGGGTGTGCGGCGGGGCGGGGGGGGCGGGGGATGAATTGTTGGTAGCAAAACGGGCAGAGATGAAAATGGTTTTAGGGTCCTGGCAACCTAAATTTAATCCTAATTTGCATAAATCAGTGAACCCTCCGCCTGTTTCTGGTCAGAGTTCCAGTGGTGAGTTGGCGGTTTATCTCTCTTCCTGCAATTTTGGTACCACTACTGCCTCATTTTGTAGCCGCAAATAGAACGGGTGCGAGACGAAAATTGTTCCCGAGTAAGTCCACTGCCAGAAGCAGGGAAAATAACTTATGTTATCAGTCTCATTATTTTGTGTGAAATATATATATATATATATATCTTTAAGTGTTTTTGATTCCTCGGAGGTGCCGGGTGGCTGTGGCTCAGTGATTTACAAATGGCCGGTTTTATCTGCAGTGTGGTGAAGTCCTGATTCAAGCAAAATATTTCCTGGTGGACCAGTTGCATGTTTTTCAGGATGTATTTGTATTTCAATTCCTCGTAGAGCAGGGGAAGATTCTCACGCCTGTGGTCTTACAGCTCACTTACTGGAGAGCAGATGCTGTTTTTTGTTCGGCCGGTGTTCTGCTTTTTCATCCCATTCCGCCAATTTATTTTCTCTTCCCGGAAGCATCGTCACCCAGACTGGAGAGGGTGGGCTGCTGACTTGCTCTCTGGCCTCTCTGACGCTTCTTTTCGTCTGCACCAGAGCGGCTGAGGGCGAATATCTCCCTCCCTGAGCTAGATATGTCAGTCTTATTTCACTTCGATTATCAAATCCTGCTTCTGGTTTTGCAATAGAAAATTCTTCCCCAGGGAAGAGGAAAAAAAAATCAGAATTTTTTTCACTCAGAGGGTTGTGAATCTTTGGAATTCTCTACCCCAGAGGGCTGTGGATGCTCAGTCGATGAGTATATTCAAGACTGAGATCGATAGATTTTTAGGAATTAAGGGATATGGGGATGGGCAGGAAAGTGGAGATGATGTAGAAGTTCAGCCATGATCTTATTGAATGGCGGAGCAGGCTCGAGGGGCCGTGTGGCCTACTCCTGCTCCTATTTCTTATCTTCTTCTGTTAAACACTGCCTCCGGAGACCTCCAGTGGTCTAGTGGATAAATGTGAGAAGTCGCACAACACCAGGTTATAGTCCAACAGTTTTATTTGAAATCACAAGCTTTCGGAGCGCTGCTCCTTCGTCAGGTGAAGTGAAGAGATGCATATAGGCACAGCATATATAGTCAGAGAACACTGCCAGATGATTACAGTTAATCTTTCTAACTGCCCTTTATCACACCTCGGCAGAGAGATAATCACGGCAATCAAAGGTGTGGATGGTGTCCAAACAGGTCAGTCAGGAAAACATTACATCAAAGACAATGAGGTGGGGTCACAAGGGGTCAAATGTGGCAGGTGCTGGGGTCTGTATGGAAAACAAAAAACTTTTTTTGCTGGAAATCACAGCAGGTCCGGCCGCATCTGTGTAGAGAGAACAAGCCAACGACGACTCGAGTCTGGATGACTCTACGTCAGGTGGGGTTACATGTAGCGTGACATGAACCCAAGATCCCGGTTAAAGGCACTAGTGGATAAAGGCACAGAAAGAGAGACCATAGCATTGGGCATGAAATACCTACTGGGTGCAACACTGATCCATGATTCCACAGCTGAACACTGCAGGACAGACTGCAGCAGCATGGTAACTCTCCAGTTTTCTCCCCACACCCTAAAACGCGGCACTTACGGGCAAGGCACTGCCCAGTGAGTACTGAACTGTACAGATTGAAGGTCCTAGGTTTGATTCCCAATGTGTGGCGTGTAAGCTGATCTCCGCAGGATCCTTTGCAGAAGTTGGCACGCTGCAAATGAACTCAGTGCCACTGAACCGAGGAGGCAAAGGGGTGGTGGGGGGGCGGGGAGGGGGGGGGCGTCATTTTGCCATTGGGTGATAGTTTAAAACGGGCGGTATCAGATCATCCCAATTTTCATTTCCATTAACTTCAACAGAAAAGAAAATCGGGAGAGATGTATAACATAGGAGCAGGAGGAGGCCATTCAGCCCCTCGAGCCTGTTCCGCCCTTCAGTTAGATCATGGCTGATCTGTATCTTAACTCCATTTGCCCGCCTTGGTTCCGTAACCCTTAATACCCTTGCCTAACAAAAGTCTATCAATCTCAGTTTTGACATTTTCAATTGACCCAGCCTCAACAGCTTTTTGGGGGAGAGGTTTGCACTAGCCATTGTGTGAATAACTGCTTTCTCACACATCCCTGAACAGCCTAGCTCTAATTTTAAGGTTATACTACCTTGTTCTGGACTCTCCCACCAGAGGAAATATTTTATCTCTTCCTGCCCTATCAAATCCATTGAACACCTCAATTAGATCACCCCTTAATCTTCTACATTTAAGGGAATACAAGCCTAGTCTATCCAACCTGTCCTCATAATTTAACCCTTTTAGCTCCGGTATCATTCTGGTGAATCTGCCCTGTACCCACTCCAAGACCAATATATCCTTCCTGAGATGCGCTGTCCGGAACTGAGCTCAGTGCTCCAGATGGGATCTCACCGGAGCTCTCGACAGCTGTAACAAAACTTCTACCCCTTTGTATTCCGGCCCTCTTGAGATAAAGGCCAAAATTCCATTAGCATTTTTAATTATTTTTTGTACCTGTCCAGTAGCTTTTAGTGATTTCTGTACTTGGAGCCCTAAATCTCTCTGTTCCTCCACAGTTCCGAGCTTCTCACCATTAAGAAAATACTCTGATCTATCTTTCTTAGGTCCAAAGTGGATGACCTCACACTTTCCCATATTAAACTCCATCTGCCACAGTTTTGTCCACTCACTTAATCTATCAATGTCCCTTTGCAACTTTCTGCTCCCGTCCACACTAATACCCCCAAAATGTCAGATAAAGTTCCCACTTCCTATCGCTATCCAGTGACTCTTGAAAGTGCATGGGGTCGAGCACCAGATAAGGTTAGAAGAGGGCTCAGTTGTGATGCTGTCCATAGTTGAATAGCCTGGTGACACACATTGTCTCGGCTCACACATGAAGAATGACCACTTGGGCAAGGCGCTGGAGCGCTGCCAAAGCCTCTGGAACCGTACCCCAGTAAAAGCCAGTGCCTTCAGGAGAGAAGGGGGAGAAAAATGGACAGAAAAACCCACTGCCCATACTCACGGGGTTACATTTGACTAAAGTGTTAGAATAATGGAGGTAATTTTCAGGCTTCACTGTTGGCAGCACATGCCCAAATTTCCAATGTTCACTTTTGGGGTACTTGACTCACTAACCGGAGAGTGCCAAGTCGGAAAGTTGCTCCTAATGTGTCTACATAGAAACATAGAAACTAGGAGCAGGAGTAGGCCATTCGGCCCATCGAGCCTGCTCCACCATTCAATACGATCATGGCTGATCATCCAAATCCAGTACCCTGTCCCTGCTTTCTCACACAGAATCCCCATCGAGCCTGCACCGACACATATCCCACCCTATCCCCATGTATTTAATTCCCCCTAACATATCCCATCCTATCCCTGTAACCCCACATATTTAATCCCCCCCTAACACTAAGGGTCAATTTATCATAGCCAAATCAACCTAACCCGCACATTTTTGGACTGTGGGAGGAAACCGGAGCACCCGGAGGAAACCCACGCAGACACGGGGAGAATGTGCAAACTCCACACAGACAGTCACCCGAGGCCAGATTCGAACCCGGGTCCCTGGCGCTGTGAGGCACCAGTGCTAACCACTATGTCACCGTGTTGCCCATCATATACTTTGGCGCATTCTGTACTACAACCACATACTTCATAGGAAAATTTCATTTTTAGCATTAACTCATGTCATATGCTCTTTTTTTATTTTACTTTCCTCCAAGGTCCTGGTCTATCTACTTGACAGAGTTCTTCCAGACAATTACTTTGCTAACAGTCTCAGTGCTTTGACAGTTGACATTGCAGTCTTCCATGATCTGTTAAAAATCAAGCTCCCTGAGCTTTCACAACATCTGGACCGCCTCTGCAGAGCAGCCAAGAAAGCCAATGATGGTAGGTTCTGAGAAAAAATACAGTGTTCCTCTTGTCATTTAAAACATATCAGAATGGTTAATTGGAATGTATGGTGTTTTCACAAAGTATTGTCAGTTTAACAAGCTGTTTCACCTCGCAAAGCACAATATAAAACACAGCGGGAGATATTTACTTTAGCCTTTTTGTTTTAACGTGAAACATCTTTGCATTGTTCCTAAATACCTGCATGGTGCAGAACTTAGCCATAAAGCCCAGGAAGGTTTCAAGCTTGATCCCTCAGCTGTGCGGAGTTAGCTGATCTCAGGGTGGCAGTAGTGGATTCTACACGTGGTCTCAATGCCCCTGGGTTCGTGAGAGAGAAAAAAAATCACCAAATGTTCTCTCTCCTGATTGCTATCTAGTTTACTATGCTGAGAAGTTAAATGTGTGGACATGGACAAGATTTGGTTTCACTGTTACGCCCCTCGACAGTCAAATGGTTTGCCCAAACTCATTCTAGACTCACACATGAAGAATGTCTACTTGGACAAGATACTACAGAGCTCACGTTGATTCAGCAACTTTAGGCAAGGAGAGGAGAAATTTGGGAATAAAAGAAGTCAAGCACTTTGCTGGAATCTGACCTCATGTATTCTCTGTAGGGACCCATATATTGACAGAACTTGGTTCAGTGTAGCATCATTCCAGGTTTGTTCATCTTTACGTTCCTCCACATGCCCCTTCGCTTATCTTAATTGGAGTTTTCTCGCCACTCCTTAGCCCTTGTTGTACAATGTACCATTTTCAAGGTTCGAAGGCCGCCTGTTTCCACGTTTCTTAGAACCAGCCTGTTGGTACATGGAGCAAATTGGCTTAACCTGCATTTTCCCTCCCTTCCTCCATTTGGCACCTCCTGATATTGCCCGGTTGAGATTGGGAATGCGCCGTGTGGAGAACTGTGAGGACGAACCCAAGTCTTGCCCCTACATGGGGCTATGTTTCAGCACACTTAGATGATGCATGTTCAGACCCAGCAGCATTTTATGTTTTTTTTTCAACATATTAATTTGTAAGCCACCAGTTCTGCTAAGTACCCCTGGAGTATTCATAAAACTGCTCTTACCCTAATTTTTTTGACGGTGATGACCCTTCTTGGGGTAGAGTTTCGCAGCATTGAATTCGAACAAGCCCCCATATTTGTTCAGTTTTATCCTCCACTTTATGTTCCCCCCCGCCAGTCCTAGGCCTCTGCTAATGCAGTTTTGACAGTTAGCTCCCAGCTGCTCAGCAGGCTGGGGGTTTTTCCCCTTCTCTTCCTGTGCATCTGCTCAGTGCCTCTGTGGCAGCACAGTTCCGACATGGCCCTCACTGAGTGACTGATTGCATGAGCTGCGGTACAGAGATTTGCAAATTGGCTGTTTCATCTGCAGTTTACAGAAATCCTGATTGAAGCGGAATATTTCTTGGCAAACCAGCTGCGTGCTTATCAGGTTTCATTTGTATTAGGATTCCTTGTAGCGCAGTGGAAAGATGCCAAGTGTCTGCGGTCTTGCAGTTCATTTATTACCGTGCAGAAACACTGCACTGACAAGATTTCCTTATGTTATTTAAAGAAAAAAAATTGGCCATTTTCGATTTTTTTTGGGGGGGGTGGGGGGCTGGGCAGGTCTGCTTGCAGGCCTCTACCGACACTGCTCTTCAGCTGGACTCTAGGAGATGCACCAGAATGATTCAGGGTACAAGTGCAAAACACCCGTCCTTCCACTGTGACGCAGTATTATTGCGTAGACCATCACATCAAATTCTTCACCAAATGTTCACCAAACAAACCTGCAGGCACACTGAAACAAACCATTAATGGATAGAGTAATAACATCGGGTTTTTTTGGGTTAAATTGGTCACCCAGCATAGATTACCACCGGTTAAATCCGTGGTGGAATTAACGAACCAGCATATGCCACTTAACTGCTAAGTTGATTCATTTTTTTTCCCCATAGAAACTATTTCAAAATTAGATGTACTGCATTTTTCCTTCTCACTAATTTTCCCTGTGCCATCCAATGGCTCTCTCCATCCAATCCTTCTCAGCTGGGAATGTGGGTGAATGGACATCCGGCACCACGTCTGTTTCAAACCCAGTGTTACGCTGCCACTTTAAGAGAAAAGGAAGAGCAGGAAATGCGTTTGCACTGCCCACAGCCTTTTTGTGGTGATAATTGCCACTGCTAGCTCTGTTTTCCCAAATCCTAATCTGTAGCAGTGGACAGGAACAACTTACACTTGTATTGCCCCTTTAATGTAGTGAATCGTCCCAAGACACATCACAAAGGGACAGACTTGAATGAGAGGGGGAGGGTGGGGGTGGAATTAAGGGAGATGACCGATTGTGCTGAAAAGTGGTCAATTTTGAGGAGGTTTCTGAAGATGGGGAGAGATGCAACAAGATATAGAGGTTAGCGCAAACAGGAAGGTAATAAACACCATGCAAACATCCTCTAAGTTCAGGATGTTTTATTTTTTTTTTAAATATACCTTTGGTGGTAAAATACCTTTCAGATCCTTTTCAAACGGTGAATTTTGTTTCCGAACAGGGAGATGTATGCTGCCGCTTACCAGTGTCGTCACCATGCAGTGGTTTCTGACTCTCTTCACTTCCTGTCTTCCCAAAGAGACCATCCTCCGTGTTTGGGATGCAGTCTTCTTTGAAGGGTCAGAGGTCCTGCTTCGAGTGGCTCTGGCCATCTGGGCTCAACTTGCAGAGTGAGTACCTGCAGTTGTTTGTTTTTACATAAAACCCTGAATCGCAGCGAAATGAAAAGGTGGGAGGAGATTGAATATTCCACCAACCCCGTTATAACCGCTTCCTCCTCTTTCAGTCTCACTGCCTCCTTCAGTCAGCATGGTCTGGGTTGCTGCTTTCTCTGTACTTTCGGCCAGCACTGCTGTGTATCAGTGGCAGGAGCCGCAGGGTGGGAGAGGCCTCCTTGCCTGATTCCTTCATCCGAGTTGATGTGCTAAATCCATTGGCTCATCCACGAATCAGTGGAAAGTGTCCATTGAGGTGCAGTGTATCCGCTAGATAATAGGCACTCAACGACAACAACAACAACAACTTGTATTTATATAGCGCCTTTAACGTAGTAAAACGTCCCAAGGCGCTGCACAGGAGTATTTTAAGACAAAAATATTGACACGAACCACATAAGGAGAAATTACGGCAGGTGACCAAAAGCTTGGTCAAAGAGGTAGATTTTATGGAGCGTCTTAAAGGAGGAGAGAGAGGTAGCGAGATGGACCCGTAGCGAAAGAGAGCTTCTTACACCATCAACCCTTTCCCCACTTCCATTCTGCAGTGCTTTATGGGAATACCAGATTAACGGGGACAGTTTTCTCACCAAAGTGATATTGTTGTTAAGATCCTGCTATTGCATCGAAATGGGAATCAGGCTGGAACTTTGCATTGGACTTTGCAGAATGCAAGTCCGGGATTCTGCAGTTAGGGCTGCTAGGTAACCCAAAAGACCGAGGGCTGCCTCTGGTTACAAACCCCAAACGACAAGAATCGGGCTTATAGCGAATTTCCACGCTGGGCTGTCCTGCTTGTCTGCCGTAACTTTGACGGAAGAGCCGCGGAAATCCCGGCCAAACGGCCGTATTCCCAGGGTTTCCACAGCCCTTCGGCCAGTGTTACAGCAGGCAATCGGGAGAATCGGCAGAGATTCACTCCCATTATCTTTTGTCAGACGCTCGATGACAAGACAAAGAATCGCTTCTTTAACCGACGTAATCTTATTGGCCTATCAGCTCCAACAACTTCATTAACTTTAATGAATGAGATTTCTGAGATTATCTGCAGGATGATTTAATGTTAATTTATTTTTCAATCTCCAAAGTGTCATAGAATTTGATACGTTAAATATTAAACTGCTGTCTTAATATGATTGCTATCTTAATATGATGCTTCTAGTTATAAAACATCTTGGGTTGTTTTAATACTCAGTATTCAGAAGATTGTGGTGGGAGGAGGATTACAGAATGAATCTCCCCTCTCTGGCTGGTCGAGATGGTTTCCTTGATACTGATGGATTTGGTATCAAATGGACATGCTGTTGCATATGATATTCTTAAGGTGGATCCAGACATTTCATTTTTTACCTGTCTTTCACGAATAGACAATTTTATCTTTAAATGCAAGTAGCCATGTTGTCGTCTCCCAGTTTCACCTATGCCATGGGGATGGATAGGCCCTGTGCAAGGGCCAGTGGTGGGAGGGTTGGGGGGTTGGTGAGGGGGTTAAGCACTTACTAAGGGCCAATGGCTTAGCTATGGGGAGATAGGAAATGCTAAGAACGAGTCACCCTGGCATAATCACCTACACCACCCACTGGGCAACTCAAGAGTTTCATTGGCAGAAGTTAGTTACCTGCCTTGTCAGCGAAGGTAACGCAAGGAAAAGGGAGAAATCTTTTAAAAATGATAATAAACAGGAAATTAAACAATATCTTGAGTGCTAGGTCTTCGAACCAAATGTTAAGTGAGGTTTCTAATGATATAGGCATATCAATAATAAACGGGTAGTAAGAGGAGGGGTGGGGCTGATTAGGGACCAAAAGGAGACCTACGCATGGAGGCAGAGGGCATGGCTGAGGTACTAAATGAGTACTTTGCATCTGTCTTTACCAAGGAAGAAGATGCTGCCAAAGTCATAGTAAAAGAGGAGGTAGTTGAGATACTGGATGGGATAAAAATTGATAAAGAGGAGGTACTAGAAAGGCTGGCTGTATTTAAAGTAGATTAGTCACTAGGACCGGATGGGATGCATCCTAGGATGCTGAGGGAGGTAAGGGTGGAAATTGCGGAGGTACTGGCCATAATCTTCCAATCCTCCTTAGATATGGGGGTGGTGCCAGAGACTGGAGAATTGCAAATGTTACACCCTTGTTCAAAAAACGTGTAAGGATAAACCCAGCAACTACAGACCAGTCAGTTTAACCTCGGTAGTGGGGAAGCTTTTCGAAACGATAATCCAGGACAAAATTAACAGTCACTTTGGACAAGTGTGGATTAATTAAGGAACGCCAACACGGATTTGTTAAAGGCAAATCGTGTTTAACTAACTTGATTGAGTTTTTTGATGAGGTAACAGAGAGAGTTGATGAGGGCAATGGTGTACATAGACTTCCAAAAGATGTTTGATAAAGTGCCACATAATAGGCTTGCCAGCAAAGTTGCAGCCTATGGAATAAAAGAGACAGCGGCAGCATGGATACGAAATTGGCTCAGTGACAGGAAACAGAGTAGTGGTGAACAGTTGTTTTTTGGACTGGAGGAAGGTACACAGTGGGGTTCCCCAGGGGTCGGTACTAGGACCACTGCTTTTCTTGATATATATTAATAACTTAGGCTTGGGTGTACAGGGCACAATTTCAAAATTTGTAGATGACACAAAACTTGGATGTATAGTGAACAGTGAGGAGGATAGTGATAGACTTCAAGAGGACATAGACAAGCTGGTGGAATGGGCTGGACACGTGGCAGATGAAATTTAACGCCAAAAGTGTGAAGTGATACATTTTGGTAGGAAGAACGAGGAGAGGCAATATAAACTAAAGGGTACAATTCTAAAGGGGGTGCACGAACAGAGACCTGGGGGTATATGTGTAGAAATCGTTGAAGGTGGCAAGGCAGGTTGAGAAAGTGGTTAAAAAAGCATACGGGATCCTGGGCTTCATAAATAGAGGCATAGAGTACAAAAGCAAGAAAGTTATGATGAACCTTTATAAAACACTGGTTCGGCCTCAACTGGAGTATTGTGTCCAATTCTGGGCACTGCACCTTAGGAAGGATGTGAAGGCCTTAGAGAGGGTGCAGAAAAGATTGACAAGAATGGTTCCAGGGATGAGGGACTTCAGTTACGTGGATAGACTGGAGAAGCTAGGGTTGTTCTCCTTAGAGCAGAGAAGATTGAGAGGAGATTTGATAGAGGTGTTCAAAATCATGAGGTGTCTAGACAGAGTAGATAGAGAGAAACTGTTCCCATTGGCAGAAGGGCCGAGAACCTGAGGACACCTAAGGCGATTTGAGGAAAAACTTTTTTACTCAGCGAGTGGTTATGACCTGGAATGCACTGCCTGAACGGTGGTGGAGGCAGATTCAATCGTGGCTTTCAAAAGGGAATTGGATAAGTACCTGAAGGAAAAAATTTGCAGGGCTAGGGGGAAAGGGTGGGGGGAGTGGGACTAGGTGAAGTGCTCTTGCAGAGAGCCGGCACGGGCTCGACGGGCCGAATGGCCTCCTTCTGTGCTGTAACCATTTGCGACTCCCGTTAGCCCCTCCGGTACTGCAACGTACAAGTGTGAAAATCTTGTGCGTGCAGAGTTGCTTTTAAGGTGTGTTCAGAGCAATTGCACCTCATGCATGCCCCTTTGTTGCTGAATCTATCCCACGGTATTCATGGAGCAGCTTTGACACAATAGAAACTGATACAAATTGGAAGCAGTTCAGTGATATAAAAGGGCGAGTACAGTTACTGCATGTGCTGGGAACAGTGATTAATTATTTTGGATCAGCAGCATGAGCTTTAAACAAGCTAAAGGCAGAAGCTATAAAGTGATCATTAGCTTTGCCAGGCTCCCAGTGGCTATAAGTCTGCAGATAAAAGAACCCTGAATTTAACATCTATGATACAGTCTCGCTGCATGAATTCACGAGACAGAGTGTGTGGAAAGAAAAGTCCTTGTCGTGCCTTAACATTTCTGACGGATTCTTTTAAATCCAGGAAGGAAGGTATATTTAATTTATCAGTGCTACAGGATCACGGCAGATGATCTTCACCCCACACTGATTTTGAGGAGGTCACCGAGTTAATAAATAACAGTATTATCTTCGCTCAGTAAGTCTGGGTAGCTGGTTCCTGTTACATGTTCTGGTTATTATGAGCTGGTGTCTGGTAACAGCACTTTGACTTGTCACAGGTGGATCAAAAAGTGTCAGAGTCCTGATGAGGTTTCCAAATGGCTGAGCCAGGAGATGATGGAGACTAAACTGATGGACTGCAGTGAGCTGATGCAGGTGAGAGTATAAAGCCCAAAGTAATTGAATTTGAAGGGAGGAGTGGCAGTCACAGGGCACTTGATCCAAAGGGGGCACAGCTACAATTTAATTCTATGCCCGTGATATCGCAATACTATTCAGGAAGGTTCTCAGCCTTGCCTTAGTAGTAGCATTCTCATCTCTGAGTCAGAAGGCTGTGAATTCAAGCCCACTCCAGAGACTTGAGCCTGTAACCTAGGCTGATACTTCATCGAGGGAGTGCCGCACCATTGGTGGTGGTGCCTTTTAGATGAGACGTTAAACAGGCCCTGTCTGCCTCGCTCAGGTGGGCTTAAAAGATCCTATGGCACTATTCATAGATTATCTGGTCATTTATCTCATTATTGTTTGTGGGAGCTTGCTGTGCACAAATTGGCTGCTGTGTTTCCCTACATTATTACAATGACTACACTTCAAAAGTACGCCATTGGCTATGAAACACTCTGGGACATCGCGAAAGGCGAATGTAAGTTCTTTCAATCTTTTATTCAGTCTCATACTTTTTGTCAGTTATGCTGTCCCAGGTTAATGCCATCTTCGCTGAGTTTAATTAATAAATTGTTACAATTTTGTAATTGTATTTTTGTATTTACTTCAAAAAGATTTCATTAAAAAAAATTGGGATTGCAGTTCAGTTGTACAATGTCCTTTGATTGTTGCTGAGCTGGGTTTAGATGAAAGTCTTCCGCTCACTGATGGCTGTAAGGGTCTACCATGAAATAATGGCCCAGAAATTGATCTCGCTCTGTTCCCGCGGGGGTAAGCCTTTCCCGCGATGTCTCACCTCGCTTATGCTTTTTCTGATCCAGCTCGCACGAAATTGATGTTCCAGACATCAGCTGTGCTGGGCTTGCGTATCCCAGCGGCGTAGTTAATTCGTGCGAGCTGTGGGATCACGTGACTCAGTTAGAGCCAATGGCAGCACACCATCTTCCATTCATAAGTCTCACAGCATGGCTGAGAGACTTATGAATCTTACACCCCCCCAAAATAACAGCTAAACCTCAATTAAATTTTAAAAAAAACCCATCACATTAATAAAATAAGTATAGTTAATTAAATTAACCATTTTAAATAAAAAATTAAATTTTTGAAAAAATTTAAAATCTTTTAAAAAGTTATAAAAATAAACTTACCTGTCTTTAAAGTCTATAAAAAAGATATACCTGTAAAAAAAAAATCAAAAAAATACTTAATTCACTACTTACCTTCTTAAAAGCGGGTCTTACTCCTCCTTTTTACATTTCCAAAATCTTCAGTACAGGAAACTTTCGTTTATCCGGCACCGACGGGACCGGCGTGGTGCCGGTTGATCGAAAGTGCCGGATGACAGAGAGGTATACTTACCAAGGTACGAGAGCCCCGTACACGGCCACAGGCTGAACAATTGGGACCCGGAGAGGGAAGGTAAACGAGACTCCGGCTTTTTCCTCCGTGGCGGCGACAGGTCGGAGTCGGAAGAACGTTGACCCCCCTTTCGTGGGGGCGAAAGGTCAGAATCGGGGTCTTGTCTGGATAATAAAACTTACCTGATTTTTGCCGGTTAAGCGAGAATTACCTGTGCGTCCAAAGCATGAAGTGCACAGCGTGCGCGCAGCCTGTAGCGCGCACGCGATGCACTCCGGCCCCGCCCCCTTTTCGGAAGAGCAATTGCCGGTTTTCAGCGCATGCGCAGGGCATGCAGAAAACCGGCAATTGGAGTGGGAATACGCGAGAGTATGCAGTGCGTACTCTCGCGTCCCGGGATCAATTTTCGGCCCAATAAGTTTGAACATTCCGGTGCACTTTTCCTTTGAATCCACAACAAAAAAAACTGCCCGTAATTTGGCGCAAATTGGTACAAAATGTGGTTTTACTTTAGCCGTTTCGCTGGGTTGTTGGAAATTGAAGTGTGAAGCAGAAGGTGGTATTTTGAAGTTGGCCTGATGTGGAGATGCCGGTGTTGGACTGGGGTGGACAAATGTGAGAAGTCGCACAACACCAGGTTATAGTCCAACAGCTTTATTTGAAATCACAAGCTTTCGGAGCGCTGCTCCTTCGTCAGGTGAAGTGAAGAGATGCATATAGGCACAGCATATATAGTCAGAGAACACTGCCAGATGATTATAGTTAATCTTTTGAAGTTGGGGTCAAGGCAAGCTGCTGTGGCAAGGTGGAGAAGGATTTAAGTGGGGTGGATTTTCCTCTGCACTCTTGCCCCAACTGAAATTTCCCTCCCCGTCTGTATCGTCACTTATCTTTGCTCCAAACTTAAAGCCTTGCACATCATCGGATGTTACAAGGATTACTTTTGTAGTAAGGTTGAAGTGAGAGGGTGCATGTTGGCCAGAATGAATGACCTATTGGAACTGAAATGGTTAGCAACAGGTGACAACTGGCTGCATTATTGAGTGGCACTTATTTTCTTTTTTTCCCTCTCTATTCATTAGACAGCCTCTCCAAAATCAAATGCCCCAAAATGATTTTCCATTCATTGATCGTAGAATTATCAAGTTGACTGACAAGTGAATCGCTGGAAAGGGGTCACTCCACAATTAGGCAATATCTATCAGGGCAGCTCAGTGGATATTAATTTGGGACATTCTTTCTGAAGAGATTGAGTAGGAATGCGCAGTTAGTTAATTGCTGGTTTTATTTGGCTGTCTAACTTTGAGGCAACTGTCAGCTTGGCTCAGTTGGTAGCAGAGTCGTGGGTTTAAGTCCAACTTCAGGGACGGGATTTTCTGCTTCTGCACTCACCAGCCCACAGTTACCCACCCATTCACTTTAATGTGACTTGAGCACATGAACTAGGCTGACATTTCCGTGCAGTACTAAGGGAGTGCTGCATTGTTGGAGGTGTTGTCTTTTGGGTGAGACAAGGCCCGTCTGCTTGTTCTAGTGGATAGAAAAGATTCCTTGGGGCTTTTTGCAGGAAAGCAGGGAGTTCTCTTGAAGTCCGGGCCAGGATTTCTCCTTCAACCAACACTAAAAGCAGCTGAACTGATCATTCATCTCATTGGCTGTTTATGGGTGCTTGTGCGTAAATTGACTTGTTTTTGCCTACACAATAGCGACTACACTTTCAAAGTAATGCTTTGGCTGTGAAGTGCTTTGGGATGTTCTGAGGGTGTGGTAAGATGCTAACTAAAGGCAAGTTCTTTCTTTACTGACAGTTAACTAATTGTACACCTTATAATTGCTTATCCTGACACTGAAGAGCCTCCAGCTACAACTCAAAGGACGTCCAATCAGATGGCCACAGATTTATCTGATTGATTGAATAGTCAAATATAAATTGCCCTGTCAAATGACTGAATTTCACACAAACGGATGTTAAACTGATCTAAGGTACAGCAGAAGTTCCTTGGAATAGAGTAACATATGGATTACAGAAGATGTTACGTCAACATTTATTGAGATTGCTACTATTAGTGTGGTCAATTGGCAGTGAGAGCCAATGATTTCATGTGTATTGATTCATTTCTGCTGCATTTGCACTAGAGTCCTAAATTTAGCTAAACATGTGACCCCCACTGCAGTTGATAGCATAAGAATGCTTTGAATAACTGCTCCCCGATGGGTCGGTGGGTAAATGCACTGCCCCGTGTAGTATTGAGCCATACAGTCTAGGAAGGCCCCAGGCACGATCGCTGTGCTGAGGGGGCAAATTTCAGCTGGGGCAATGGTAGAGGCAGCCTCAGTTCCTTTAGGCTAAGTAGGGAAAAGATCCAGTCATTCCTTCCTGCAAGGTGCATGTATGTGGACACAGTTGAGGACAGGGTCAAGCTCAGCTCTAACACCCACCCACCCGCTCGCCCCCTCCCCCCAAAGATTGGATCGCCTGCCAATACTCTGGGCTCACACAGGAAGAACAGCAATCTGGGCAAAGTATGGAGGGCTATCAGCATCTGTTCATTCACACCCCTGCACGAGTCACAGATTGAGAAAAGACTATTAGGTCCATTAAACATGACTACATAATGTGCTTCTATAATGCAGAGACCAAATGTGCTATGTTAACATGTGCCTGATGTGCTTTCTGACACCCCCCCCCCCCCCCCCCCCCCCCCCCCCCACCCAACCCAGTCCCACAAACAGCCTGAGAAGATTATTGATAGTTTTACTATGGAGGGGTGGGAGTAAACATTCCTCAGAAGTCATTTGAATGAAGACGTATCTCCCATCAAGTAAGGAAGAGTCTTTAGGATCTGCAAGCCCCATTATAACTGAGTTACACCTAATTATCAGCAACCACTTGACTCTTAGTGCTTCAGTTATGATGTTGGAAGCAGAAATTGCAACAGTAAAAGTCAAGTACAGACTTGCTGGCACATTACCACTCTTCACTGAGCTGGCAAGACCAAACCAAACCCAAGGTGGTGATCTGGCATTGGATTTACGTTCTAACAACTGGGGCTAATAAAACTCTCCAGAACACATCGTACATCATGTACCAGTTTGCATTCCAGCATTGACCTGATTATTTCATAGAAATCAAAAGCCATTGTGTTGTCTATTTACCAACCAAGTCATTGTAAGCCAGATAGAACAGGAGTGTGCCTTTTTGTCCTGTATGAAAAATGATACGAATGTTGGTCTCATTACTGTCTCCTACACAAAAAACATTCTGCAGGCAAGGGAGCGATTCACAAGACAGTGTGGAATTTTGGAAACTGTACTTTCATTAACACATTTCGTCTCCAGCACACTGGGATGTATTGTTTGCTCTTTTGTTTTCGTGGACAAGTTGTGGAGCGGCTGCAGTTGTTAGCAACAGCTGTCTCGAGTCACAAATTTAAAGCAACGGTTGGGATTAGTTCAAATGACATCAACAACAACAACAACAACTTGTATTTATACAGCACCTTCAACGTAGTAAAACGTCCCAAGGCGCTGCACAGGAGTATTTTAAGACAAAAAATTTGACACCGAGCCACATAAGGATAAATTAGGGCAGGTGACCAAAAGTTTGGTCAAAGAGGTAGGTTTTAAGGAGCGTCTTAAAGGAGGAAAGAGGGGTAGTGAGGCGGAGAGGTTTAGACAGGGAATTCCAGAGCTTAGGGCCTAGGCAACAGAAGGCACGGCCACCAATGGTTGAGCGATTAAAATCAGGGATCCTCAAGAGGGCAGAATTAGAGGAGCGCAGATATCTCGGGGGTTGTGGGGTTTGAAGGAGATTACAGAGATAGGAAGGGGATAGATAGATAGGAAACCAACAGTTTTCATCTAGAAGGGCTGCCCAGTGTGGGACAGCTTTAATCATTATTATTATTTAAATATAGGGGAATACAATTGTTTTCTATTTTTGTGTGAGATTTTTATTCCAATGTGATGAGTCATGGAGTGGTACGCATTACCCACAATCTTCCACGTGGCAGCATCGCTGCCTCAGGCCATCAGGGAGAGCTGGAGCAAAGGTGGAAGATCAGGTTGAGTCACTCCATCTGATATTAAAACATAAAACAATGTAACAAGAAAAGGCCATTCAGCCCACCAAGCCCATTCCCTTCACAAAACATGGGCACTTTACCCTATCAACTGTACCCATTCACTCAATACCTTGAGGGACGGAATCAGACAACCACTGGCAAAAGTCCTAAGAGGAGATTTGATGGAGATGTTTAAAATCATGAAGGGTTTAGATAGAGTAAATAAGAGAGACTGTTTCCAGTGGCCAAAAGGTCGATAACCAGAGGGCACAGATTTAAGGTGATTGGCAAAAGAACCAGAGGCGACATGAGGGAAAACATTTTTATGCAACGAGTGGTTAGGATTTGGAATGCACTGCCTGATAGGGCGGTGGATACAGATTCAATAGTAGCCTTCAAAAGGGAATTGGATAAATACTTGAAGGAGAAAAAATTACAGGGCTATGGGGAAAGAGCGGGGAGTGGGACTGACTGAACTGCTCTTCGAAAGAGCCGGCGCAGACTCGATGGGCCGAATGGCCTCCTTCTGTGCTGTACTATTCTATGATTGTATGAAATATTCTGTGAAGCTCCTCCCCTCCTCCCAAAGGTAATTGAGCAACATTACAGTCTATTAATTCAACCTCACAACCCACACAATTCAACTCTGGCCGGTTACATTTCACAGATGGCACATCCATGATCGTAAACAGCACAGGAACCATTGTGTCTTCAGAGCATTTGATCGTCTGTGCTTATTCTTATAACATTCAATCCTGTTCTTAAAAATGTATTTACCCAGCTCGTTATCGAGCTTACCATTTAGTTGTACAGGATTAGAGTTAAAATTAAAAATTGAATCTTTTGATTCCTAATCAGAGCCATTGGAAAGTTACAGAAGATTATGGAGACTTTCCCTCATTTCTTGCAGAGACGTTATGGGCTATTGTGGATGTGTATCGATAAGCTCTGTTGAAGAGTATGGAGGGTTTTGCCCTCCTCCAAATTCAGAGGTACTCTTCACCACCGCCCCCCCCCCCTCCCCCCTTCATGTCCAGCCCATGGAGGTCCTCATTCTCTCTTCCACAGGTCATAAAGGTACTCTTCTTCTGCCCCCAGGTCACTCTCTCCTCTAGTTCGTGGAGGCACTCTTTCCCCCTCCCCAGGTCACTTTTCTCCACTTTGCTCCTCACTGCTGCTCCCAGCTCCAACCAGCTGCTTTGCTCCTGAGCTCTGCCAGGCATTGCAGCCAGAATTTCTGATCTGCCAATAGAATACATTTGAGCCTGCAGTATGCGATAGAGCCTGATCCTGGAGCAAAGCAGCAGTATTAAGTGGGAGCCAGAGTAACATTGAGAGGGAATTAGGGGAACGGAGCAGGATGATTTTTACAGGGGGAGCCGAAATTCACAGTTGCGGGGGTGGAGGGGGGCGGGGGGGGGTGCTTTTGCGGCAGGGCATGATTTCTGTGGGTTTTACAAATAAAAGGTGGCTGTGCTTTTCCAACTGCCCTGCTTATAATCTTTATTTCCCATCCCAAAATTAATTACCCTGACTGACTGAATACTTTCGGAAGATGGTCAATAAAATCACATGGTTTTTTGTTCATTCATTGTCCATACATGTTTCAAGTCTCCTGTTTGATTGTACACTACCCTACATTCGTATTTATTCCATGCCTTCTAGCAGTCCTCTTAAGAACAGTATTGGCAAAGGCCTGTGAACTGATTTCCTTCACCGAGGGAATGGTTTGTAATGTGGGGACACCTTAAGAGAGAAGGAAAAATTACAATGGTCCATCCTGACGAAGAAGGTCCTCCTGGTTGCTTTTATTATCGCATTTATTTTCCTATTAGGAGTATTTTTGTGCAGGGTTAATTCCACACAACGTCAGCCTCAGCCCAGTTATTAACCTTTTACCATTTTAACCTTTGAAGAGCAGGAACTATCATTTGCCACGCTTATTATATGGAGCGGGGGAGAGTTGGGGGGATTTCCGCTGTTGGTCATTTAGAGCAAAATCATGTACAACGAATGTGTTTATGATTTTGCTGTAGGTAGTGAACACTGGAAATCTTCCCCCCGTGACATTCATTTTCAGTAGGAGAAGGGTTAAGTTCGAGTGCAGTCCCCTCGCTGTATCACTCGAGAATGAGGAACACTCCATTTTGATTTAATGGCTCCAATCCCGAAGTCATAGTTGGTTTGTTTTTTTGGCCTGGGGTATGGTGTGCTTGTATGTGGAAACCAATCCTTCAGGATGCTGCTGATACTCCTGATCATTTACAGGCCACCAAAGTGCAGGCAGGCAGACAGGAAGTGCAGGTATTCTTTCTAGTGAACACACAGCTGTATTTACAGTTATAACGTTGTTATTAACCGTAAAACACAAGGGGTATATTTTACAACCAGCGCTGTTCCCATATGAACACCTAATGCGATCGTTCTAATTCCCTCTGTGCATTTCTTAACACAGGCATTAACCCAATTACTGCCTGCCCTTAAAAACCAAACAGAAGGATTAACTAAGAGTGCATTAGTTACTGGTACAGGAACAGCGCCAGTCAAAAAATACAGCCTCTTTGCTGCTTATAATTTATAAATTTGAATTATGTTTTGGTTTCTGCATCTAAAAGCATTGCTACATGTCTTGCAGGCTGTGTATTCAATGGCAACTTTCCCCTTCCCACAAGTGGTTGAACTGAGAGAGAAGTACAGTCACGCCCCCTTCCAGGCAAAGGTCACTGCCTCAAGGTATTTTCCCAAATGCTAAAAAGTCGACAATGCCTCATTTCAAGCTCTTCCACTGCAGCAATTTGATATGACTTTCTTTGTTTGCTTCCTTACAGCTGCCACTTGAAAGAAACCCAATGTCAGAGGAAAGCACCGAGCGAGACTGAGGGAACCGGTGCCGTCCTTTCTGCAGTGGGCTCTTCCCGTGCACATAATCCACCGAACTGTCAAAAGACAGGTAACAGGGCCATAATGTTCAGCTCTGTTACTACTGTGGCCGCAGTGGGGAAAGTCTGAGGAGGGCAAGAGAAAGAAATGAAGGGGGGAGAATGTCAAAGATCAGAGAAACAATGGGGGAACATCCAGTGTCATAATGGAAGATTGGTAATAGCAGTGTTACAGGAAATGGCTTGGGGAGTGAGCTACGTGGGTGAGAGAGAGAGCGCTGGGTAGAAAAACAGATGTCAAAAGTACCAGAATAAAATGAATATATGATATAATAAATGATTGAGGGCAGAGGTGATATCACTACTGAGAATAGGTTGGGGAGATGGGGAAAGAGAAGAGACCGTGGATAAAAGGGGCAGAGGACAACAGATGGTTAACCAAAGTATAGTCATTTCAAAGTGTTCAATTCCATTGAATGTTTTTAATTTTGGATCCTTCTAGACGAAATAATAAGGAACATGAAAAGTGTTTAAGCCACTAGACATTCCTGATAGCAATGAGTGTTGTCTAAGATGCCTATGGAAAAAGCAGACCAGTTTCTAGACACTTTGAACCATGCACCATCTCCAGCACAGCTGCTGCCGGGACTTAGCCAATACTGTTCCGAAACTAGCGAGGAACAGAGAAAAAGGTGAACATGCTAAAAGTGTCTGCATTTGCTTTTAGGTTCAAAGTACGGTTCACTTGCATTTAGCAACTGCTGTTGAGCTTCCGTTAGTGTGGTGGCACAGAATGCTGGAGTGCCAACACGCTGCACACCATGAAGAGGGAACATCAATTCATGCAGTTAGTCCTTCACACAGTGAGTTAGCAAATCCAGTAAGCTCACCGCAAAGGGTTGCCAACTCTGGTTGGGTTTATTCCTGGAGGTTTCACCACATGACCTGCCGCCTTGAACCGCCCCGACCCACACTCCCCGCCATTGGTCCATCCTCCAGACACACTGCCTTCCCACGGCCAATTGGAAAGGGAACAGACTCTTTGCTACCCAATTGGATAAATCTTCACTGCTAGGGAAAAAGCCTTTCTCCCCCCCATCTCCAATATTTTTATAACTAATAAATGAAAGTGTTCAAAGAAAAGGGGAAAAAAAGCACAATTTTGTTTAATGTCCCCTCTGCGTTTTCTCCTGGGTGGCGCGCAGCAGTGTTCTGGAGATTCATCTTCAACTCCTGGAGACTCCCGGACAATCCTGGAGGGTTGGCAACCCTATCAACACAGGAAGGTGCCAAGGGAAGGCCAGGCACTTTCCTGCAAGAATGGGGTAAAAAAGGCAGATTATCTCTGCTTTTGAACATTCCGTACAACCAGTTTCCAAACAGCATTGGCAAAGACCTGGCAACAGCTAGACCACCGATGGTGCATGGCCCGAGACGATTAAGAATTAGCAAGGGAGACAAATACTTCCTTTTTTTAAAAGTGACACTAATTTTTTTTTTAAACACCCAGTAGTACTCACTTCCTACCATATTCACCTTTTAACTGAATTCTTATTTACGCGTTCATTGTGTAAAATGTATATCCTAGATACATAGGCCCTGAAATTCCAGGGTGGTTTTACCACTCTCCCACTGTTACTCCATCGGGAGACTGGCAGAACCTCTGTAGAATTTCAGGGCCAAACACTAGCTTTATCAAACCTTTTTATTAGTAATTTAAAAAAATAGGGGATAATTCTGTACATATTATTAGAAATCCTGCCTCGGTCATGCGATTCCTGTCTTACTTCCCGTTTTCCTAAATTTGGCCAAGCTTTTCCATCTGCATTACCATTGTTAATTGCGATGTCAACATTTCCCATTCAATTTTGCTATGTCAACTGTCACAGCGCAGTTGCAGCCTCTGGCCAGTAGGTGGCTATGTGGAGCGAGATTTGAGTTTCCCAACTGCGTCATCATCATGATATATAAAACATTTATATTCATTAACAAACTGAGCAAGAACAGGGACAATTTACTATAAGTTATACCCCTAACTAATTTATTTTGTTTGAGACATGCATGGTGAAATTGAAAGTCTTGTCACATAAGAAATAAGAAATATGAGATGGAGCTATTCGGCCACTCGAGCCTGCTCACACAGATACCTTTCATCTATGTATGTACTATGTGCAATTCTGCAGATATGTTGCTAGCTGTTGCTTATGTATCTCTTCAAGTGATTTGGCTGTAATAGTCTCTGATTATATAAAATATAAAAAAGATGGGGGCCTTCCATCTTGAATGTGCTATTTCTGACGTGACCTCATGTCCCTTACAACCAATTATCATGATCGTCTTGCTATTGTATCTCACATGACCCTGGGGCACTGCAGGTCAACCAAATCTGGGTTCTGTTACCCTTTATGTTTGTACTAATCGATTATTTTCAAGTACGAGTTAATCCACTGTGTTGTTGCTCACGGGTAGTCCAGAGTCTGAGCAGCTTTGCTTATGTATATTAACCAGGCTTGTCCTTTTATTGCTGTGGCTCAGTGGGTAGCACTCTTGCCTCTGAGTCAGAAGGTTGTGGGTTCATAGTCCCACTCCAGAGACTTAAGCACAGAAATCTAGGCTGACACTCCAGTGCAGTGCTGAGCGAATGCTACACTGTCAGAGGTGCTGTCTTTCGGATTAGACATTAAACTGAGGCCCCGTCTGCTCTCTCAGGTGGATGTAAATGATCCCATGGCACGATTTCGAAGAAGAGCAGCGGAGTTATCCCCGGTGTCCTGGCCAATATTTATCCCTCAATCAACATCACAAAAACAGATTATCTGGTCATTACGACATTGCGGTTTGCGGGAACTTGCTGTGTGCAAGTTATATAGTGCCTTTAACATTTTCCTACATTACAACAGTGACTACACTTCAAAAGTAATTAATTGACTGTAAAGTGCTTTAGGACGTCCTGAGGTCGTTAAAGGCGCTATATAAATGCAAGTCTTTCTTTTCTTCTCAGCTACTTTCTGTGGGGACGTGGTTTAAATAAGTACATTTTGAAGTTAATTAGAGGCTAGTTGCTTTTGCTGAGGGGAGTTGCTATATATTGATATCTGCTTGTAACTCTCATCATCATCAGGTAAATAACTCTTTCTTCCTCTTTTTAAAGATTGTGATTCGTTGCTATTTTATGAATATTGCATTTGAGCCAATCAAATCAGACGGAAGTGTGACACAAAGTTTGCATGTGTGACGAAGTTTGCCGCTTTCAAGTGTGGTACCTCGGAGGTGTGACAGACATGCACTGAATGCAAACTTTTGACATACAGTTAATGATCGAGGGCCCGATCACAGTACGTGATACTGAAAATTCAGTAAAAAGCTGTCTACTCAGGGGGAAAAAACCAATTATTTCTGTATGTTTTGGCCCCCTGTCTTTCACTAGCTCAAAGTGAAAAGCGAAAAAGTAGCTGTAATATTGCCAGCATGGTTCAAGCCACTGTTGGTGAGAATGTATTGCAGCATCAGATGGCATTAAACAGCGTGGAGAAAGTGGCAACACATACACCCATGTTGAAGCAACAGTACTCAAAAATAACCAAGCGACAACAGCAAAACCAGTACCTGACCCCCAGACACGGTAAGGTGTTATATACCTAACAACCATTAATCCCTGTAAAATATTACCGCAACTGTGCAATTTAGATACAAAATATCCATATAAAACATGATTTATATCCGTGTGAATGGATTTATGTCAAATTTAATATGCAAAGATAAAATTATTCATTCATGGTGTTTTTTCAAGCCTACTTTTCCAATATGTGAAAAATGTTATTTTCTGTTTGTCAGTGCTCAGCGTCATATAGTTTAACAACTAAAGAGTCTGATCTGTTGAACATAAAAATTAAGTTAACTCAGATTGGAAACAGAATTTGCAGTCGATACTGTTCCCAGCACAGCAGTGATTGGTCGACTGTACGTCAAGGCTGCAAGCAATGTTTCCGCTAAGCTGTAACATTGTAAATACCGCATGTGTGCCGAAATTTAAAGGGACCGCGCATTAAAAGAAACAGGCCCCGCAGAACAAAGTGCAACATACAAGGAACGTTGACAGCAAGCTGACCTCGACCTATGTTTTTTTATATTTAGTACATAGCACATGACAGCACTGTGGGAGTACCTTCACCACACGGACTGCAGCGGTTCAAGAAGGCGGCTCACCACCACCTTCTCAAGGGCAACTAGGGATGGGCAATAAATGCTGGCCTTGCCAGCGATGCCCAGATCCCATAAGCGAATAAAAAAAAAACATTGGGAGTGTGCAGAGGTCATATGGGTGGGACTTCCAGTGCCAGCAGCTCTTAAAGGGCTGTTGGCTGCCCTTAAAAGTGTGATTCTGTTTTGTCAGAGAAATGGTTGGGGGTAGAATGGCAGCATTCACCAATCAGAGGTTCCTGCAGCGGTAGTGGAGGACAGGACCGCCCAGCAATAAAGTGTGCCATCAGAATAACCTAGATGGAGGTGACAGAGTGCATAAATACAGTCTCTTCTGTGACCCAAATCTGGGAACAGATGAAGAGACATTTTTTGGCCTGTGCAAGTTATCCAAAGTAATTGGAATCCTCTAAAGAACAATTAGTACTTTGCAGTCAAGGGGGAAAATAATCTAACAGGATTAAGTAGTTAAATGGATCTGCCACGGTATTTATTTTTGCTACTGCAATATAAATGGAAGTGGAAGATGTTGCAGAAACCGCACTGGGCCAGGGTTGTGGTTTCAAACTGGGAGACTGTTCAGATTTCCAGAGATGAATGAGCTCAACTTCAGCTTCAAAGAGAAAAAGCAGGTGAAGGTTCAAAGTTTAGGTTTGATGCTGTCTGCAAATCAACCAAATTGCACACACGGTTCAACAGTGTTCATGCCTATTGTCTGCCACTAGATGTTGCTGAAGTCACTACAGTCAGTTCCCGTTCAACAAATAACGAGTCCGCTGCATTTTATTCACTTACCAGGAGCTCAGTGAAAAGTTAATAACTTTCCCTTGTATGATTTTTTGTGTATTTAAATTTTGGTAGAGGATTTCATACTACCTATAATTGCACCTTTTTTGCATATTTTGAACATTTTGATATTAAATAAATTAAAGACGAGATTTAGCACAAAGTCAGGGGTTGATTTTTCTGACCTGATTCTAGAGCAAGTTAAAGACAGGAAGCTAAGCTGATTTTTTTTTTTATCCACCCACCCCCGCCCCCCCCACCCATGGATGTTTAGAGATATGCGGAGCCTCCTGGCTGACGACCTTCATCTTGGAGGCCCAATATGCAGCTGCAAACCTGAGAGGCACTCAAATTTCCTCCCCATTTGATCAGCACTAGACCCTGCCAGGGGACAGGCCTGTCCCGTGGCTGTCCCTGGGCCAACGGAAATACAGGCGATCCTAGGCTTGAACCGAAACAGCACATTTCAGGTGCACAGGTCCTGTTTACTGCCGAGATAAGGGGGTTGGGCAGGAAAATATGGCTCCCTCATTTTTTTTATCATTAGTCTGAATGAGATCCCACGGCCACTATTTCGAAGAAGAGCAGGGGAGTTATCCCCGGTGTCCTGGCCAATATTTCTCCCTCAACCAACATAGCCAAAAACAGATTATCTGGTCATTAACACATCGCTGTTGGCGGGAGCTTGCTGTGCGCAGATTGGCTGCCGCCTTTCCCACATTACAACAGTGACTCCACTTCAAAAGTACTTCATTGGCTGTAAAGCGCTTCAAGACGTCCAGTGGTCGTGAAAGTTGCTATATAAATGCAAGTCTTTCTTTCTTTCTCAGATCTTTAGTAGAGCATCTTGATTAGCAAAGCTTGGTGGTTTATAGAATTTGGCCCAACTGGTCCATGCCGGTGTCTATGCTCCACACGCGCCTCTCATCCCACTCTTCTGCATCATCACTAGGTTCAAACCAGCTATCCTTTTAATTTATTTTGCAGTTATAGGGGGCGATTTTGCCAGCCCTCGGGGGGCGGGTTTGGAGGTGGGACTACCGGGAAAATGGCAGAATCTGGGGGCGGGTACCCATCCCGACCCAACCCACCTCCGTGCCAGCTTGCCAGGAGGCGGGTAGCCGTCCCGCGCCAGGTCCCGTCTCCTGGAGACGGGAAGGGGATTACAGCCACTTAACTGCCTGTTAACAGGTAGTTAACAGGCAGTTAAGAGGATTATCCTCATTTTTCCACCAGAGGCGCGGGCTTCCCGGTGTCGGAAAATCCGTAGGGTCACTGGGGCGAGCAGTGGGTCTGCGGGGGTCGGAGGGGTGCAAAAGTGCGCTGTGAAGGTAAGTGATGGGTGCAAGTGTGGAGAGGTAAGTATGTGAGGTGAATGGAAAGTGTTAGAAAATGTTTACTTACCTTTGTTTCTTCCTGCAGGCTTCAACAGTTGGGGATGCGGAGACTCTCGCATCTCACCAGCAGAGATGACAGATGGCTGCTGCATTCTCCGATGCAACAGCCATCTAATTTCTGCTCACAAAAGAGGTTTGATGAGTCTTCAATACAAGAACTCATCAAACATTTTGACAGGTGAAACGTCATACGCTGACGTTCTCTGTAACCGGCTTCCCCTTAATTGGCCTGTTAAGTCCGCTGGGTGGGCTTAACAAGGTCAATCAAGGGAAAATAGCGTGGGCTGGCCACAAGTCGATGGAGGCGGGACTAAAACCCGACAAGTGGGAGTCCCGCCTCCAAAAGCGCCCCATTGACAAAATCCAGCCCATAGAGTCTATGTAGCCAGTCTGGAAAAAATATGAATATATAAATCCAATTTTAAAATGCTGCTGCAGGAGCACTGAGTAATATATAAAGTATGTTCCTTTCTTTCTTTCTTTGCAGGTAGCAATGATTCTTGCTCTCCTGGTACACCACTTCGTTCGAAAAAGTCTAAAGTCATAAATCGCTTTCTTGGTGGCAAAAAGCTAAAGAACAGCAGCAAAAACAAAAGCAACCGAGTCCACCACACTCCAAGTCCCAGGATGCCTCAGCCCGTACAGAAAGAACAGAAAAATAAGCTAACTGTCCCTTGGTGTTCTCAAAAGAGAGTCCCCCGGAAAGGTCTGGCCAGGAATTTGAAGGCTAAGTCAGGCTGCAGCGATACAGTCGGCCTACTCGAAGACCAGACCGACGGCACTAAAGCAGAAAACGTCAAAGTCGATGACCCAGTCCATATGGTAACGGAAGAGAGCAGGAAAACTTCTCAAATAGGTTGGGAAGCTAAAGCGAAATATAGTGAACAATTGGCCATCCTGTTGTCTGAAAAAGAAGTTGACAGTTTGGCAGGGGTTGAAAACTTGTTCAAGACACTTCAAATAGGAGAGCAAAATCAGTCTTTAAAGACAGAGGAATCTAGCAACAAGCCCGGGGCCTATCACTGTTCTGCAGAATCGAGAAAGGATCGGTTCAAAACAAAGAATTTCACAGCTCTGTCTGATGTGAAAGCGAATCCCATAAACACTGTTCCACTTGTACACCTCTCCGGAAAGTCTCTCAGAACAAAGAATTTAGGATTACATGGATCGTGCAGCAACATCCAGATATCTCCATTCAATAAATGATTCAGAAAAGAAATGCTACTGACATGGTGAGGAGGGGGGGAGGTGGGGTGGTGGCGGGAAGAGGGAAAGAGGGATAAATTCATCTTATTTCACAGTCGCCTGTTGCCCAACAAGCTGATTACTAAATGTGAAGTATTGATGACGGTTAAGTTGCGCAAATGGTTTGGCGTAAGTTGAATATATTTGCCACAAACCACTGGATTTTAATGACTGTTATGAGCTTAAAGTGTACCAGTCCCATGTGCAAGAACCTTCATTTACTTTGTGATGAAGTCACTTAACAGACTGTTTGTGTGTACCCTTTGGGAACCTCCGATATGTGTGCAGTGCTAGGGTACCTTTGAAAGTGTCAGCCGTGGCTCAGTTGGTAGCACTCTCGCCTCTGAGTCAGAAGGTTGTGGGTTCATAGACCCACTCCAGGGATTTGAGCACAGAAATCAAGGTTGACACTCCAGTGCAGTGCTGGGAGAGCGCTGCAATGCTGGGGGTGTCGTCCTTCAGATGAGACATTAAACCGAGGCCCCGTCTGTTCTCTCAAGTGGACGCAAAAGATCCCAGGACACTACCAAAGAGCAGGGGAGTTATCCCTGGTGTACTGGCCAATATTTATCCCTCAATCAACATCACTAAAACAGATTATCTGGTCATTATCACATTGCTGTTTGTGGGAGCTTGCGGTGCGCAAATTGGCTGCTGTGTTTCCTACATTACAACAGTGACTACATTTCAAAAGTACTTCATTGGTTGTAAAGTGCTTTGGGACGTCCTGAGGTCGTGAAAGGCGCCATATAAATGCAAGTCTCTCTGTGTAGGAGTCTCTAAAAACTGCACACTTTGTAATTGCCTAATTATCATAAGCATGTCTAATATCGGCAACTAAATCATTCTCCATTCAAAACTGATTTTATGATTAAGAACAAAACCAATAATGCTCATTTGGAACTTCCGATAATAGCGCCAATTAGTGGTAAAGATCTGTTAATTTTTTTGGAAATTATACGTTAAAATATTCTTTGTTTCAAATGCTCGCCACGTAAAAGAAAATGTGAAAACATTTGACTTTTCACATAAGCAGATAAGGCAAAGAAATCCGGAGGTGGATGGTGGAAACTTTCTAACCAACGTTCTTCACATGAAAGCACTTAACGTACACATGCTAAGTTCCTGTAACGCAGTAGTTAATCCGTGTAAAATAAGGATCAACTTCCGCATTAAAACAGCGCAGAGAGGAACTTAGTACGAGCATGATAGGCATGCATAAGGGAACAATGCTGGCCACAAAATCTACCATTGCCTACCCCAGTTTGAAGGACCTACTCACAGAAAATAAAAACCTGCCGAATAACTTTACCTCGATAACTTGCTCATCCTGTTTTGCAACTTCATTTTTTTTTTAACAACACATGCACCACTAAAGATCAAACTCACTATTCATTGCTTGTTATTTTTAAAGCTGACCTGACATTTAAGGGGTGAAATTCCTCTTTTAATGAAAAAAACAGATAAGTGCTTGTTTGTCTCCATATTTAGCAGCCTGTTAATGAAATCACAGGAACACGCAGCTTTGTAGCTTGTTATCTTAGTGGGTGTTCATTACAGATAAAAGTAGCCATTCTCCTGTTTTTCATTAAAAGTAAAATGCTACCCACAGTTCCCGGCCTCACTACCAACCACTCCAGGGAAAGCACAAAAGTCACTTTATGAAAGAAATATTTTTTTTTGTTTTTAAGAGCTGTTATCCTAATAGTACAAGAGCTCAATGTAGTTTCTGTGGGTTTAGGGAATAGGAATCTTACTTAAAAATAGAGGGTGGATTGGCCCTCTAATGTAGCTGTAGTGTCCTTGGCTAGTCTGATCATGTGGCACCATAGTAAAAACAAAATATTCTTTTAAAAATTCAGTCAGTATAATTTTTATTGTAAACGATCTGTTCTGTGGGGAAATACTGAATACAAGTCACAAGAATCACCTGAAACAGGAATGACAATTTCCCATAATGTTTTGTTTTACATAGCTCTTATTCTTCTCCAAGATTAAAACAAAAAAATCCTGCTTTTTTTTTTATACTTGCACAGGTTTCTTAATGAAGACTGTTTAGTATGGACCGCAGCCCAGTCCCTGGGATCTCACAGTGGAGAGGTGAACTGACTGTGTGAATCTTATCCTTTCACTCAGTGGATACTGGTTGAGAAGTGAGCAGCCATCTGCTGTATAGAGGAGCTGCCACTGCCATCTGGAACAGGAGCAGCTGCAGAGACGAGTCGCTAAAGTTTAAGAACATTACATGCTGCAGGGAGGATCTGTTACTAAGGATGCCTTGCTGCAGGGGACCTGTCGAAGGAGAGACAGCAGCTGCTACGGGGGACTTAGATTAGGGGAAAGAGCAGCTTACTGTGGATAGCTAGACTTTGAGAGAGTGGCTACTGTGGGGTACCCAGCCTGGGATCGACCAGACCTGATATGGGAGTAGCATTTCTAGACATGTGTTGTACATGTATTGGAGACACTACTGCTTGTGTAAAGTAAGCATCTTTTACTTTCTAAAATCCAATATTAAATTACTAATAGTATTCTTTTTGTGATATTTGAGTCTGTGTTGCAAGGAATGTAACCCAATGTTATGGTATTACAATTAACTCCCTGGAGTGGGTAGGCTACATTATGCTGTCCCATTGACAGAATGTGTGCTTTAGGCGTTCCACATCCAGCTGAGTTTAAGTTAGGAATTTCAATTAGGATCTGTGGTTGGTGATTTACTCCTCCAGCGCAGTGTTATTAAACATATCTATTATTGGAATCTAATTTCAAATGTTATTTGGTGCATAACACAATAGAACATGATTGGCATTGTAAGAATATTCCATGGCTTCATAAACTTCTGGAATTCTGATTAAACGCTTGGAATCTGATTTATATTTTTAAAGCTGAGACAACATAAATGGTTATTTTGAAAGTCTCAGAGAACATTCGGTGCTCAAAAAGTTTAATAAAAGTCATGACTGTTAATAGATGCATGCTGCCTACATTAATTAAATATGTAATTCCTTAGTAAATTTGTTAAAATTAACATCACTTTTAAATATTGGTGCATGCAGTGGAAGAGATTCTGTGTGCAATTATGTTAACAAATCTTAGAATGCATCAAGCATTTTCACCAAAACAATAGATATTGCTATTTCTGACAAATTTAACTACCAACATCAAATAGCAATCAAATCTTAATAGCATCTCTTTCATTTATGGTGCCCCATTGTATTTGACCTTCCACTGAAGGTTGAGAGCTGAACAGCAAAATCCCACAAACTAGTACTTTCCAAGTAACTTGTGATTCATGTTGAAAATGCCAATGTAAGAGGCAAGGGATAACTACCAATTAGGCGTTACAAAATACTTGAGCATTGCACTGGTTTGTCAGTAGATTTCGCAAAGAAATTTAAAAAGGCATTATTTCTGTTAAATCTTACAGATCTAGCCGTGATATGCCATTTTGCACCCTATTGTTTTCCTTTATGCTATCAAAGGTTAAAGTAAACTAAAGCTATAATATGGGTCAACCAGAAATTAATGTACTGTAGGACTGAATGCCAAAACCTACTAGAACACTGTCTGTTCATCAATGGGATGTGGGTTTGAAACTCAGCCCAGAACAAATAAAAACCTCCACTGTTGGGCAGGTGTTGACGATTCCCAGTGAACTGACTCTGGGTACCCTCAACCACTTTCCCATTAGATATGAATCTAGAACAAAAGTGTTGTCAAAATCTGTTTGAAAAGGGACCACCACATTCTTGAGTGTGCTCTTCTAATATTTGGACTGCAGCATATTGTTGGGAGTAACATAAGGGGAGCATTATATTGTTTCTGATCTGTGCCATACTTGACCAAGACCTGTTTAATGCTACTAGTAAGCATGTCTTCCATTTCCTAATATTGCTAGTCTTCACCTCAATGATATAAGCACACAAAGGGTAAATTTTCACCTACATGGAAAATGTTGTATTCCCGAGGTCTTTACTTCCCCAATTCAAGTATCATCACAATGTTCAGTCCAAGGAAGTAGGAGGTAATGACATAAACAAGAAAGAAGCTCCTCCTACCATCTAATAAGGCCAACCTTGTATTGTTTCCTCAGCCAACAAACAAACCAGAAACCAACCATCAAACAAGGAAATACTAACGATAAACATTGCAGCACAAAACAGTAGGGTCAGTGTTGATGCAGGGAAACCAGGAGCCAGGATTAGAATCCTTACTGGAGAACTCAGAGAAATAAAAGACAAAATAAATAATTTGTGAAATCTAAAGGATGAAGTAAGATTCCAAGAAGTCAAAAGTCTACAGATAATTGAGAGGCTATTCACCTGGAAGGGAACAAAGAACATTTATGGGGGGGAAACTGTTTTTAATCATTCTCTTGATTTGTTGATCCAGATATCACCATGGAGAAGCAGCAAGCAGTACCTGATTAGGAGGTAAGCAGTTGGGAAGAAAGGCCCACGGTCTAATCAACTTAAATGAAAATATATTTATCATCTGCAGAAATTTGAATGAACTCAACCAAAAGCATCTGCAACTGTGGAAGTCAACACAATTTAGAATATTGAGTGAAGTTGCACACTAATGAGCAAGAACATATCTTTCCATGACATTTCACTAAATATTTCCACAGCACATGATGTATCAACCAGTTCTTGACCCAGTTGAGAATAAGCTTACACAGTACAAGAGCACAACTATCTAGCAACCCTGTTTTCAGAGGCCTGCATTGTCTGCTTATCCTTCTTCATCCAAGTATAAAGCTAGTGAAACTACCTGCTCTGCAAACACCTTTTGGATTGGGCCTGGCAGACCAAAGATTTGCTTGGGGGCGGGGGCGGGAGAGGTATTACCTTGAGTAGAAACTGATGGCCAAAGACCAAATGAGTTTTGAAAAGTTATAAATCGGAAGTAGACCCAGCTGGCTAATTCATCTTGCTGAAGCAAGAGCAATTAAAAATATACTGTTGTGAAATCAGTTAAGTTAGATCCCCAGAGGTTTAAATGGATGGGATTGTCCTTCAAGGGTCATAAAACCATATTAAGGCTCCAAAGAGTAGGGAAGAAAGTAGCTGTTAATAAGCACGGGAACATATGCTACCTAACTAACCCAATGCTGCTGGAAACCCTTAAGAGAGTCAGATAATAGGAGTATGTGGCCACTTTTAAATCATGCTCCTTAGAGGCTTCTCAGTTCTAGTGCACATGGTGATATCCAGAAACAAATCTTGAGCAATGGTCTTCATCTTTGAAACCTTTGTGTGGACTTAATTTTGTCAGGAATAGGATGAGTAGTCTTACCAACAAATACATTTGGCCAAACACACTATATAATGCTCAAAAAAGTGCTAAATCAATTGGTGGAGCACTGTACCCGTGATGGGAAACTCAAAAAAGTACTAAGTATTGATTTAAAAAAACTAAAACCCAAAGCACAAGCCAGGAGAGGAAAAAGACTAGGCAAATCTTTGAAGGTGGCCGTCCTCATAATTGAGGAGCATTATTCCTCTTTGGTTACTGCCTCTTTGTTCTATTAATTGGACCTGAATTAATTGGTGATACGAGGAAGAGAAAGAACAATTTAGAGGCTTTTTGCAACTAAGTGGCATGTTTGAGAAAACCGTACTGCTCGTTAGAAATTTTCTCAAGTTACAAATAACATCCTGTTGACATTTTACAATTTTAGAGTGCAGAGAAGTTTCAAGTTATGATTAAAGCAACATATATTACGTTACTTAAGGATGGTCAATGTAATATAAGGTCATCGATACATTTTGTACAGACAAGGTGTAATCTTCTGTGCATTTGATTTGTCAGACTGACGAGGATATTATAAGGGATTTTGTGGACCTGCACAATATGTCGATCAATATAATACTTCATATTGACATCAAAAAATGCATTTGATGTTATTAGATGTTATAAGAGTGGTGTCACTCTGTATTACTGACTTGTTGCTTGTTTCATTTAACAGAGAAATTGCATTCATTGTTTTGTTTGTATGAACAAGATTTGTCAGGTGGTAATCCAACTGTTTCTTTGCAAAAATATAAAAGTGTTTGATGTAGAAATGTAATTTCTGTAGGATTACTTAATAAATTACAACTGTTCCATCTGCAGAACAATATATTTATTCTGTGTCTTTTATCCAATTACTTTAATATATAAAGCTGTTCTCCACTGCTAACTTTAAAAAAAATCAAAACCGGTAAACCTAATTTAGAGTAGGGTTTCCCTCCTTCCTGAGATGATAAATCCCTCCTGTAAGATATAGCCTAGAATGCCTATAACATGCTTATTCCTATGTTCCTATTTAGATATTTTACGTATTGGAAAGGCTAAGTATTCCAGCATGCTTTTTCAACAGGCCCTTGATGAGATCCAGCAAGCTATCAATCTCCCACAATAGCTAGACTGAAAAGAATATGAATAAAGGAAACCTTGTAATACCACAAAGGGAAAGATGGTCCTGCCCCTACGGAATACCTATGGAAGTGTTTAGTGTGGAGTCGGTAGGGACATTAGAAGGGGATGTCCTTAAGGAATTTGAGACCTACCCTGAACATTTAGTGAAGAGGCACCATGGAGAATGTCCTGTTGCTGATTGGCGGTGGGGCCTTGAATTTGCCGTTGTGATGTGCTCCAAGGGAATATATCACTGTTGGCTCTCGACGGGTGAAGAATGTACCGTCCAGGTGACCAATCTTTGGAGGGGGACGAGGTCAGCTTAAGGCTAAATAAGGGTAGATACTAAGGAGATATTAAGACAGATGACCAAAAGCTTGGTCAAAGAGGTAGGTTTTAAGGAGCGTCTTAAAGGAAGAAAGACAGGTAGAGAGGCGGAGAGGTTTAGGGGGGGAATTCCAGAGCTTAGGGCCTTGGCAGCTGAAGGCACAGCCGCCATGGTGGAGCGATTAAAATCGGGGATGCTCAACAGGCCAGAATTGGATAACGCTCCTTGGGACATTTTACTATGTTAAAGGTGCTATATAAATGCATGTTATTGTTGTTATGATTACAATACACTGCTGAGCACTTTAAAAGGTGCTTTATTCTTCATCTAAGGGTGCATTTACACTACCACGGTAGCGTCAGAGTGAAGCAGTTTCTCTTCACGTCAAAGCTGCAATCATAGTGTGAACGCCGTCTTATTCAGGGCTTGACCCGATATTAGACTGAAGCAGAGGGAAACCCCTGGAGGGGAGAGTCTCATTCCACTTGGCTTGGGAGTCAGCTCAGCCCTGAACACCCAATTTCCACGACACAAGTTTAGTATTGGCACAAAGATTAAAACTGCTGTGCACTGATACTAAACCTGTAGTTGTAAATGCACCCCAGTCACACGATATGTGAGCTGCTAATGCTTAATGCTGCCACTGTTTCTAAATAGTGAGTTTGCATATTAAGGTTTGTATTGTTACAATATCCATCTTAGAGCTAGCTAGTAAGATAAACATATTCTTGTTATCGATAGTTATCTAATTCTTATGGATTACAATTCCATGAGCCACACAGTGTGAATCAGCCAGCTTTTAGCTAGTGTATACTGTACATAATACAATTACTGAATATACTAAATAGTTACAAATAAATTAACGTACAAGAGATTAAAACCAACTGCAAGCATGTTGTGGAATATCATTGTTTTCAGTTACCATCCTGTTTAAAATTAAGAATGAGTGTTTCGAGTTTGGTTTGTCAAGGATTATTTCATGTTGGGGGGGGGGGGGGGGGGGGACATTTGGTGATCTCAAACTTTTGGCTTCAGAGAGCTCAACCGACGAGAAAACTTGAAATTTTGCTTTGCATTTAATCCACCTGCATTTTACTGAAATCAACACTGAATTCTATGAGATAACCTCACATTTTAAAGATTCACCCCATTACATAATAAACACATACTACTGAAAGCTTTAGTGCTTGCAATTTTTATTACAATACTACTTACATTTATATAGCATCTTAACACATTAAAATGTCTCTAAGAGCTTCACACAATGAATTACTTTTGCTGTGCAGTGACTTGCTATGTAGGCTTTGGGGAATGGGATAACTCGGATACACTGCTTAGTAATGAAGGTTTTGGATACCCCGTGTAACTCATCGTTCCAGCAGCTAATGCAAATTATTTCCGATGATCTTTTCACCTACTCAAGAGTTCAGGTGCAGTTTTCAGTTAGGGTCAAACAGCGCTGCAGTTTCTTCAGACGGAATAGTTTAATATAAAAAAAGCATTGCAACCTGCTGTTTAGTACATGGCTCAGCAGAAAGTCTGATATCACAAATTAAATAGTCTCGCAACAACCTGACAAGAACAGATATTGGCAGTGGTTTTATTGCTGTGACTGGATCCCTCGCCATTACTGTAATAAACCACGTTATCGCTTCTTCTTGCCAGATTTGGGGGCTTTGTTCAAGCCTTCAATATACTTTGGCGGGATTCTGTACTCCTCTGTAACACAATCACAAAACAAACGTTAGACTGAACAGAACGATTCTCAGAACAACCTTTGCTAGTGGTTAGTTACGAAGATGTCAACATAGTGGGAACTGAATGAATGCATATTATCTAATTAAAATATCACACTTGTGACATAAAATTCAACAACTGGTACACACAATAAGTAATGTAATCCTTTGGTGTGGACAGTATTTATAAACTATATATGGTGGGGGTGGGGAGAGGGGAGAGTACTTTATAATGAAACTACTTGCTTCTCCCATCCACCAATGGAGTATTCCCCTTTAATTAAAAGGGACCATACCAGGTCTTTGCCTCCCTCTTCTCCCCAAGTGTCCACGTATGATATCCAGGGCTTCTAAAATGGCAAAACCCCAAAACTATACTCTGTTTTATGTAAAGATAGCACTTCTCGTGAGAAAATACAACATCTGTTGGGGAAATGCAAGACAAAGTAGCAGTGGCTCCAGTCAACTGAGGGGTGCAGAGCTGTGTGCTTTTTTAACCCCTTTCCCTCTGAATTTTCTCCCCTCATTACTACTCTAGGCAGTGCCCAGTACATCCATATCTAGTTCTTCCATATCTACCAACAGACCCCAGTATCTTATCCAAGTAACATACATCACAATTTGAAAATCCATACTAGTCTAATACAGGTACTGAAACATTTCACACACCACATATACTCCAGTATGATACATCGTACAAGATCAGAAAAGACTCCAGTCCAACTGGCCGGTGCCAAAAACTAATTCCTATTAATCACTCGCTCCCTTGGCAGTCCATTCCCCCTGTTTATCTTCCTCGGTGTAAAGTTGTTCCTTGAACCTACCCTCTTCGAAGCTTGAGCCTGTGTCGCCTGGAGTGATCTCACATGAATCAGGGTTCAATTAGTTTATTCTACTGAATACTTGAGTAATATCTCCCCGATCCCTCTTCTCCAGAGGAAACAATTCCGGATGTTTCAATCTCTCTTCCTACCTCAGCAGTTTGAATCTAAATACATCACATCCATAGAATTTCCACGCAATAAGGAAGGATCATCATTTCCTCCAGTAAGTTTGTTAACAAGACCTCCCTCCCATGCATCCATGCTGACTCCTTCTTACCACGCCTATCTAGGTGTTTTATTATTCAATCTTTCATGATGTCCAATTGCCCATTGGTCTTTAGTTCCTTGGATCGTCCCTGTGCCCCTTTTTAAAGATTGGCATTACGTTAGCTGCTTTTCTATCCTTGGGATTGGAAACATCTATTTATAAGATTCTCCGAAGGACAGTGGCAAGGCATAACAAGTTTTGCTAGCCACTTCTTGAGGTACCCTTGTATAAAGTTCATCCAGGTCCGGTGCCCTTTCTTCCTTGAACGTCCTCAGCCTATCAGTGATTGCCTTATCTGAAATTTCTATTCCTTTTATTACTTCTACTACTCCTCCCTCACGAGCAAAGAAATTCAACTTCCATGTTGGGAAACCTGCCCACGGTTTCCTCCGTGAACACAGAAAAGATTAATTAATTAAGTGTACTTGCTCTTCCTTGATCACTTGATGTTTTGTCACCGTTGGATCTTTCAATGACCTACCATTTCCTCTTTCACCTGTTTGCTATGAATATATCTATAGAAATGATGAACATTTCTTTCAATATTCTCTGCTATCCTAACCTCATTTTCTATTTTAGCTCTTCTGACCAGTTTTTTAAACCTCCGTCACCTTGCTTTTGTATTCAACTTATTCCACCAAGCTACCTGCAGCTTTAGATACTGTAGAGGCAATCTCTCTCTCTCTTCCCCTCCCCTTCCCCCATTCCCTGCTTCACTTCCATTTTAGCCCACATCAAGTTTTTCCTTCTGTTAACCTCTTCCCTAGTGGTATGTATCTGCTCCATACTCCATGTATAGTTTTCCTTCTAGCTTTTCCCTTAACAGTGCTGTCCGGTTTCCTTAGTATACTTCTCATCAGTACTCACCCCCACTTAACATGTGCTAACATCATTACTTTCCCAAATCATATTAAGCCCTTCAAAAAAAAATCCTTTTGGTCACCATGCCAATATGTCTACATTAGTATTTTTATACTGTCATGCTTCAAGAAGAATACAATGGTGCCGAATGTAAAGTACATTCCATGTAGTTTAAAAGAATACATAGATCATGCAAAATTCTACGGGCTGCAAGATATAATTCGCTGTTCGTTGTGACTTGGCTGAATTTAATGTACCAGCATGCCTTGAGAGTTCAGCAAATAAACCTTTAAACAGATTTTGTTAACTTCTGTAACCCTTTTAGACATGGCATAAGCGGCCCATTGTCTACAGATTTAATTAACTTCTGCAACCTCATCAGACAGAACCTCGAGAGTTCTGAAAAACAAACCTTTAAGCTGATTGGACAATGAGGAACTTCTGCAACCCCTTCAGACATGGCGCAAGTGGCCCTGAGGCCCATTGACTACAGATAAGGAGAAGAGATGATGCCGAATATAAAGTACATTTCATGTAGTTTAAAAGAATGCATAGATCATGCAAAATTCTATGGTTTGGGACGCGTACGCATTGGGAGGCCTGCCAAGTTTTGGGTATAAAGAAAACAGTTAGGGAACGCTTGGGACTGAGTCGGGTGACTTGACTGGTCGCACAGAAAGAAGGGCTTACTCGTCACCGCTGAACTGGTCACTCGCTGGTGTTAGTACGTATGTATGCTTACTCGCTGAAGCTTATGCTTGCTTGTAAACTTGATTTTATGCTTGCGTGTAAACTGGATTGATTTTAAGTGAAGAAGGAGTTACCCTGAAATCTTCGTCTCATCATCTTCATTCTGGTTTGGGTCTGAACTCTTAGTAACTGTCAGACAGGGATACCATAAAGGGCCTAGTTTTACAGGGCTTAGAAGTTAAGTAAACAATTTTATTTTACCTGTGAACGTTTTGTTTTAAATGAAAGTACTTGCCTGTTAGGAGCTTGGCAATATGATTAACCTGGTTGCCCTGAACCTGAAGTGCCATCTTCTCCTTTGTACCAGGGACTTGATTCATAGTTACACTGGCCTGAGCTCTTAGCTGAAGGGCATTTCCCACGATCTGAGGGTCTAAGCCATACACTTCAAGGTTTGTAATAATAGTTACCTGTCAGAAAATAAATAAAGCCATAGATTGCAGTATAACAATAACAACTTGCATTTATAGAGCACCTTCAACGTAGAAAAATGCCCAAGGCGCTTCACAGAGGCGTAAACAGACAAAAAGGTCACAGAGCCAAAGAAGTGTTTTTTTTTTAAAGAGCATTATAAAGCAAGAGAGGGAGGTGGAGAGATGTAGGGGTTTAGGCAGGCAATTACAGAGCATGAGGCCGAGACAGCTGAAGGCACAGCAGCCAACAATGGTGTTGAAGGGGTGGAATGAACAAGAAGCCAGAGTTGGAGGAACGGAGAATTCTGGGGGCGGGTGGGGGTAGAGGAGCTGTAGAGATGGAGAAGGTTACAGAGAGACAAGGTCACGTTGGTTTATAAACAGAGAGATAAGAATTTTAAATCGGAGGCATTGGAGGACCAGAAGCCAGTGCTGTGAGCGGAACTTGGTGAGGGATAGGATATGGATGAGCTGAAAAAGCACAGATGGCAGCCTGAGGGATTCAAGCCTGAGATGATGGCGGGAAGTAGGAAGGTGGGGAATAGTAATGGGTTGGGGTAGGAGTTGGGGGGTTGGAGTGTACCCGAGAGTGAAGAAACGAAAGGTGGCATGACTGAGTGACAGGAAAGGAAGGAGACAGGAGGGAAGGCCTGAGAGGGACCACAAGAAAAAAAGAAAGGGGGATAGAAATAATGAGCTTAACTCCGGAGTGCACTGTTCTGTATTGATGGTGTAAGTAATACTTATAACATCAATTTAGAATCTCAATTCATGTTACAAGTCACACAAACTTTCCTAACCCTTTGTTGCATGAATAGACCAGAGGATTTTTGATCAAGAGTTCTTTAACATCAATGAGACACTCAACGGGCGCGATCTTGCTAGCCCTGGGGAGATGGGTCTGCCGGGAAAATGGCAGAATCTGGGGGCGGCTGCCCATCCCGCCCCTAACCCGCCTCCGTGCCATCTTGCCAGGAGGCGGGTAACCGACCTGCGCCGGGTCCCGTCTCCTGGAGGCGGGAAGGGGATTACAGCTAGTTAACAGGCAGTTAAGAGGATCATCCCCATTTTTCCAACAGAGGCGCGGGCTTCCCAACGTCAGGAAACCCCACCAGGGTCACTGAGGCGAGCAGTGGGTCTGCGGGGGTCGGAGGGGTGCAAAAGTGCACCGTGAGGTAAGTGATGGGTGCAAGTGTGGAGAGGTAATTATGCGGGGTGAGTGGAAAGTGATAGAAAATGCTTACTTACCTTTGTTTCTTCCTGCAGGCTTCAACAGTTGGGGATGCGGAGAGTCTCGCATCTCACCAGCAGAGATGACAGATGGCTGCTGCATTCTCCGATGCAACAACCATCTAATTTCTGCTAAAGAAAGAGATTTGATGAGTCTTGAATACAAGGACTCATCAAACAACATAGAATGTCAGTGTTTGACAGCTTCACAGAGCTGTCAAACGATGACAATTCATCTGTCATATACTGACGTTCTCTGTAACCGGCTTCCCCTTAATTGGCCTGCTAAGCCCGCTGGGCGGGCTTAACAAGGTCAATCAAGGGAAAATAGCTTGGGTTGGCCACAAGTCGATGGAGGCGGGACAACGACCTGACAAGCAGCAGTCCCGCCTCCAACACATTGGCAAAATCGCCCCCAACATCTCTCATGTTGTTAAATGCAAATTTACCAAGCTAAACCCTTGGTCTTAGCTAGGTCTTAGTTCTTTGATGAAGTAACAGAGAGGATTGATGAGGGTAGTGTGGTTTATGTTGTGTATATGGATTTTCAGAAGGCATTTGACAAAGTACCACATAATAGACTTGTTAGCAAAATTAAAGCCCACGGAATTAAAGGGACAGTGGCAGCATGGCTACAAAATTGGCTAAGGGACAGAAAGCAGAGAATAGTGGTGAATGGTTGTTTTTCAGACTGGAGGGAAGTATACAGTCCCCTAGGGGTTGGTATTAGGAACACTGCTCTTTTTGATATATATTAATGACCTGGACTTGGGTATACAAGGCATAATTTTCAAGTTTGCAGATAATACAAAACTCGGAAATGTAGTAAACAATCAGGAGGATAGTAACAAATTTCAGGAAGACATAGACTGGTGAAATGGGCAGACACATGACAGATGAAATTTAACGCAGAGAAGTGTGAAGTGATACATTTTGATAGGAAGAATGAGGAGAGGCAATATGAAATAAATGGTGCAATTTTAAATGGGGTGCAGGAACAGAGAGACCTGGGGGTGTATGCACACAAATCTTTGAAGGTGGCAGGACAAGTGGAGGAGGCTGTTAAAAAAGCATATGGGATTCTTGGCTTTATTAATAGAGAAATAGAGTACAAAAGCAATTAAGTTATGTTAAACCTTTATAAAACACTGGTTAGGCCTCAGCTGGAGTATTGTGTCCAATTCTGAGCACCGCACTTTAGGAAGGATGTCAAGGCCTTGGGAGAGGGTGCAGAAAAGATTTACGAGGATGATTCTAGGGATGAGGGACTTCAGTTATGTGGAGAGACTGGAGAAGCTGGGGTTGTTCTCCTTAGAGCAGAGAAGGTTAAGAGGAGATTTGATAGAGGTGTTCAAAATTGTGAATGGTTTTGACAGAGTAAATAAGGAGAAACTGTTTCCAGTGGCAGAAGGGCTGTTAACCAGAGGACACAGAGTTAAGGTGATTGGCAAATGAACCAGAGGGGAGGTAAGACATGAGGAAACATTTTTTTTTTTTACACAGTGAGTTGTTATGATCTGAAATGTACTGCCTGATAGGGTGGTGGAAGCAGATTCAATAGTAACATTCAAAAGGGAATTGGATAAATACTTGAAGGGGAAAAAATTGCAGGGCTATGGGAAAAGAGCAGTGGAGTGCGATTAATTGGATAGTTCTTTCAAAGAGCCGGCACAGGCACGATGGGCTGAACTGCCTCCTTCTGTGCTGTACCATACGATGATTCGAGGTCAGGGCCCCAAGTAGGTGCTAAGCAGAAGTTATGTTTTCCCCACAGGAAGTAAAGAAATACTGGAAAGGCAGTTACTCTTGTACATCTCCCAGCAGCTGGTCATTGCAGTACTAGTAGAGGCTTGGGAGCAGTTCATAAAAATGAAGAGCGTGAAAGTGAAATCATATGGCCACAATAGCAATAATTCTGGAGTGCTGCGGATGGGAAGAAGGCAGTAGTGTGTAAAGGCAGCTGAAGATCAGCAGCTACGTTGCATACCGGAGGGTTAACTCAATATACGTAAAGTGGGCAACAGTCCCCCCGATAGTCGCCACAGCAGAGGAGTGATGGACGAGGGAGCCAGGCAAGCTGTGCTGAGAATGGAGGCAGTATTTATTCCTCTTGGAGCTAAATTAGGTACAACTCTTGTAAAAAAAAATGAAGCACGTCTCCCCTGCAAATAGAATACATTGCAACAAGCACTGCATTCCATAACAAGACTGTTGTGAACCGAATACAACCTATGTATACACGATAATGACAAACAGCAATGCTGCATATTCTACATCATATGACAATACTTCTGCAGTTCCTACTTCACATGGCATCTTCAAATTAGAACAAATGACAGTAGTGAGAAAAAGAATTGCCAAGAAAATTCACAACTTTATATGCATACTATAAATATCACTAAAAATTAACACAGTAAAAACTCAGTTAATGAGCATAAGCCATTCAAGTGATGATGCTCAAATCCCTCGACTTGACTTAATTCACCGAGAGGTATTCATTATAGTCCCTCTGGTAACTTAGTTTTCAGCTACTGACCTTTTTGTTTGAAGCGCGCTGTGCTACATCAATGCTAATGGGTTTAATGTTACCCTTTCGAACGACTGGTTTCTGCCCTGGAAAAGTCACTTGATGACATTGCTGCAGCCTCTCCAGGCACCTGTAAAACAAACTCTAGCTGTAATTCATTACAGCAGCAAATCAGATTAAGCACAAGATTTGATTAAATTTTGATTAAACCCATCCCTTTGAGGGCAATTACTGACAGCTCCGACAGTATTAATAATGCTAGATTTGCATGCTTGAATGCTGCACATTTTAAAAGGAAAATTACAGAATGTTCCCTAATGTTTTTGAAGGATTTGAAGAATAAGACATAAGAACATAAGAAATAGGAGCAGGTGGAGGCCATTCGGCCCTTCAAGCCTGCTCCGCCATTCAATAGCATCACGGCTGATCTTCGACCTCATCTCCACTTTCCTGCACTATCCCCAGATCCCTCGATTCCTTAGTATCCAAAAATCTATCGATCTCTGTCTTGAGCATACTCATCGACTGAGCATCCACAGCCCTCTGGGGTAGAGCATTCCAAAGATTCACCACCCTCTTGAGTGAAGAAATTTCTCATCTCAGTCCTAAATGGCCGACCCCTTATTCTGAGACTGTGACCCCCAGTTGGTTTGTGATCTCTAAATTCGCAGAGCAGGTGAACTTTAACCTTTTTGGGTGCTTGCGGGGAAAATGGCAAGACAAAAAGCAGAGTGTGCACGGTATTTTTTTGACCGTTGTGACTGGTTTACTTCCTTGGTCCCCGAGTGGTATTAGATGTTTGTTAAGTAAATATACACATGTCTGAAGTATGTTTACCTGAATTGTGTGAAAGGCATTTTCTACTAAAATTAGTGCAGGTGGCTAAATCAGTGTTGCCGCAGCCTCATTCTGTGGCTGGTCAAGGAGTTCTACTGGACACCACTGAAGTAGCGTAGACCCACACATCAGTAGCTGGCAGCATTACCACAGCAAGACTGATATATAAAAGCAGCTGTAGCCGATCTGAACCAAGAATGACTATAACAAAACTTGAAAACAGATTGAAAACAATTTTTTTTTTTTTTTTTTTACACAGCTGACTTACATTGGCTCCTGGTCCCCCAACGCCTCAAATTCAACATTTTCATTGTGTTTAAATCACTTCATGGCTTCGCGCCTCCAATCTCCATAACCCTCTTCAGCCCTACAACCTTCCCAGAACTCTGGCCTCTTGTGCAGCTCCCATTCCCTACACGCCTCCATTGGCAGCTGTGCCTTCAGCCATCCAGCATTGAGCTCTGGAATTCTCTCCATAAACATTCCCACTTCTCCGCCTTTAAGACTCTCCTTAACACCCACCTCTTTGGCCAAGGTTTTAGTCACCCCTCCTAATAGCTCCCTCCTTGTCTCGGCAACAATTTTTGTCTGATTACATTTTTATGAGGCACTTTGGAATGTTTTTCTGCATTAAAGGCACTCTATCAATGCAAGCTGTTGTTAATCTTAATGTTGCAGTCTCTCAGTGGACAATGTTGCAATGTTACAGCCAGACTGCTGCATTTTAACAGCACTGCTTACCTGGTAAAGAGGTCATCCCATTTGAGTTTAGTTATAGCATGGTACTCAGATTTTTCCAATATGCAGTCACAAAGAGTCGGATTAATGGTTACATAACTGAGGAAAGGAAACAAAGTGAAATGATCACTGTAAAATGCAGCAGGAATGCCAAAAGTCTAATTATGTACTTCTGGATTGAAACAGCCATCATCGCTAAATAGCTTAGACGAGGATTTATTTTAAGTTTCATATGCTACTCCATTCTGATATCTATCCCTTTGAGGATTATGGCAGTAATTTTACATGACAATAAAATCACAGCGACATCACAATGCTGCTTTGTGCTTTTTCTAGGAAGTACTAACCACGATTTTCTACATGAGCAGCAGAGTTACCAGCTTTTTGTTTTGGTAACTATTTATTTCGAGATAAAATGCACCAACATGAAAACAAAATAAGAGGCAATTGGAGAAAGATGCATCAGATTGTAGGTCAGATCATTGTAAAGGAATATAATCAAATACGAAGCTGTGTGACTAATGCACATGAATCTACTGTACAGCCGATGCGCTAAAGCATTAGGACACGTATGGCCCTCACACCCCATGTTCAAAGCACTTAGTCAATTCTTCTAAATACTCAACTGAATGACTAGGCTACTCATCAAACCTCTTTCTTTTGCAGAAATTAGATGGTTGTTGCATTGGAGAATGCAACGGCCATCTGTCATCTCTGCCGCGGAGGTGCGAGACTCTCCGCGTACCCACCGACTGAAGTCTGCAGGAAGAAACAAAGGTAAGTAAACTTTTTCTAACACTTTTCACTTACCTCAGATACTCACCTCTCCACTCTTGCACCCATCACTTACTTCCACAGCACACTTTTGGACCCCTCCGACCCCCGTCAGACCCTCTACTCGCCTCACTGACCCTGGCGGGTTTCGGAGCCTTCGGGAAGCCCGCACTTGTGAGGGCAAAAAGGGGAGAATCGTATTTTCTGCCTGTTAACAGGCAGTTAAGTGGCTTTAATCTCTTCCCGCCTCCAAGGAGATGGGACCCTGTGCTTTACGGCTACCCGCCTCCTGGCAAGATGGCATGGAGGCGGGTTGGGAGCAGGTTGGGCACCTGCCCCCAAATTCTGCCATTTTCCCAGCAGTCCCACCTCCCCAGGGCTGGCAAAATCGCCCCCCATAATACAATGGAATTAAAAGAAATGTTTCAAAGGATTTGGCCAACAAAAGTTGTTTTTTTAAAACCCTAATTGGCATGTGAAACATGATCAGTGGGCCCTCGTGGATAGCTGCCTTACTTAATAATACACATTCTCTGTTAACAAGTAACAAGACACATTTAGGCCATCTAGATGGCAGAACCCTTGGCCTTTTCTAATTACTGTATTTTCTCACAGTGTATAATAATGTCAATGCTCTGTGCCATTCTGTTGTCTGGATGACAGACTCCTTATCCTTTTCCAAGTTCTTTAAACAAGTCTGAATTATTTTCAAGATTTATATACCATGTGTATCACTTACTTTTTATTGTAGTCATCTATCAGTTCATTGGATTTTACATAACTTGTGATGATACTTCTAACGTCCACACTCGAGAGCGCGGCATCTTTTCTAAACAGAATGAAAGTAAATTTACATGGGGAAAAAAAAAGCAGAATTCTTTATCTCTGAAGATAATTCCCAATCTGGATGCATGTTTACGGAACCATATCAGAGTGGTGCAGTGGGTTAATATACCTCTGGGACCCAAGCTAGAATTCAGCCTAGACTGATGGGATCTGAGTCTCCGCTCTCCGATGCCAGTAAGAATACCAAATGAAATGGAGTTTCATTAGTCTTGACCCAGTTCCTAGTGCATCGAGGTCTACAGTATAAAACTGCCCATAATTCAATACAAAATGACAAATCTTTCTCACAGAGGCCACAAAGAGAGTTGGTGTAAGAAATCGAAATGGTATCAGTAGAATAGACATTACTGTTTGAAGGTGCGCGTACGTGAATGCCAGAAGCACTCGCAACAAAATAACAAAATTCAAGGTCTTTATGGTAATTGGAAAGTATGATAGAATAGGAAACCATGATGTAATAAGGAACTTAAAAAGACAGGTAACTTTCAGTGATGGAGTGGAGTACAAGGGTGTAGAGTGTTTCGGAAGTCAGATTGAAAAGGAAAGATGATGATGTATCTCATGAACACCTGGGAGGTAAAAGAAATAAATCCTTACATTTTTGGGTCTTTGCTACCCTTCTTCCTCTAGATTTCTCGGCTTTCATATTTTGGATTGCTCTCAAACGCAAGTCCCAACTCCCCATGACCTCAAGCGTATCTTCACTAAGCCCACTATTTAGGTAATTTTTCAGGAATGTGCCAGAACAGCATACAGAAAAACGTGTTTCAGACTTTTGAATATTAAGTGATTTTATTTAATAGATAACAAGCAAATAAATAACAGTAATCGATACCTTTTCCCATTCTAAATTCCTATGTCTAGATTTAATATGGAATTTGCCACGGTGTCTAAATCAAGCCCAAGTAACTACAAAACAATTAGTCTTAGTGCAATAACTGGCAAAATAATGCAAGTGATCATTAAGAACAAAGCTGAGAAGTATCTATATGAAAATAGTCTAACATGTGCAAGGCAACAGAAGGGGCCATTTCTGCCTGATCAACATCCGTGATCATTGTTGAGGACGTGTTGCCCCAAGTGGTTGTTAGAAAGACCTATAGGTACATACTCATGTGACTCGGCCAACGTTGTCTACCTCATACGTTGCAGGAAAGGATGCCCCGCAGCATGGTACATCGGCGAGACCATGCAGACACTGAGACAACGTATGAACGGACACCGCACAACAATCACCAGGCAGGATTGTTACCTCCCAGTCGGGGAACACTTCAGCAGTCAAGGACATTCAGCCTCGGATCTGCGGGTAAGCGTTCTCCAAGGCGGCCTTCGAGACACACGACAACGCAAAATCATCCAGCAGAAACTGATAGCCAAGTTCCGCACCCATGAGGACGGCCTCAATAGGGATCTCGGGTTCATGTCACGCTACAGAACGTGACGCGACATCGTTGTCTGTCTTTCCAGTTTTAAAAAAAAAACACCAAAAAAAAACAACCAAAAAAAAAGTTAGGAGCTCAACTGCAGACGGCTGCATTTGACACGTTGGACCCCCTGTGACCCACCTCATTGTCTTGGCTGTGCTCTGATGTGTCTTTGATGCAGTGCCTTCCTGACGGATTGTATCTCTGCAGACAAGTCGCTCTGTGTGTATATATACTGCGTATTAGATTCCCTCACTGTACCTCTACCTGACGAAGGAGCAGCAGCTCCGAAAGCTCGTAATTTTAAATAAAACTGTTGGACTATAACCTGGTGTTGTGCGACTTCTCATTTTTATGATATAGTATACCAAGACTTCCAGAAAACATTCAATCAAGTTCCCCATGAAAGGCTGCCACAGCTTAGGGCAATGGGTACCACAAGTAAAACTTACAGGCGGATAAGGAATTGGCTGAAGAGAGGAAGCTGTGGGTTAAGTTAATAAAGTGGGGAGATGTACTGAATGAAGCGCCTCAGGCATTGGTACAGGAGCCCTACTCTTTCTGATCTACTTAACTGGCCTGGATGCAAAACCACAATGCAAGTTGATTAAATTGACAAGGTGATATTTGTAAATATGCAGAACTTTGGCAAATAAGTGCAAGGTTTTGCGCATAGGAAGAAAAGGAGCAACATATTCAATGAATAATGCTGAACTAACTAGGAAAGAGGCTGAGAGAGATCTGGGAACTCAACTCTGACCAGATCCATTCACGGTAGAGCAGCAGTTTACCAAGCAAACCGAGTGTGGAGCTATACTGCCAAATCAGTAGAGTTCAAGTCCAAGGTAGTCATAAAGCTGTAAAATACTCTGGTCAGGCTGCACCCTAAATACTGCATTCAGCTCTGCTCAGCAAGGCAAAGGGGAAATGTTCGAGCCCTGGAAATGTGGCAGAGAAGGGCTGTGAGGCTAACCGCCAACGCTGAAGGCCTGAATTATGAAAAAAGGTTACAAAACGTTGGACTCTTCTGTCTTGAAACAAGGCGAACGAGAAGGGATCATGGAGGTATACATGGTGCTAAGTGAAAAATGTAATCCTGAGCACTATTTTAAAGTTAAACCATAACAGACAAGGGAACACATGCACAAAAGCCAAGTTCGGGACCAATGCCAATAAACACCCACTCACTCAAAGAGCAACAATATCTGGAATGATCTTGATATGATAGTGGAGGAAAAAAAATCCCAGAGCCGTTCAAGAGGCTGCCAGACGCTGCGATGGGGAGGAATGGTAGGCTTCAGTGGAAGGCTGAGCAAGGGAACTGAAAGGCTTTCCACATGGAGTGGCTGAAGCAGATAGCATTGATACATTTAACAACAGCAACTTGCATTTATATAGCGCCTTTAATGGAGGGCTATCGGGCCGGGTAGGAAGGAGTAGCGTGGAAGGAGGGTTGTGTGGAGTATAAACACTGGCATAAACCAGGTGGGCCAAATGGCCTGTTTCTGTGCGATAGATTCTATGTACATAATTCTACATAATCTTTGGTTGGGGCTAAGGCCTGTTGTTGCTGCAGAGCAAAGCGAGCTTTGCACAGTACCTAATCTATGCTGTACCTCACATGGAAGTAATTGATACTGAAATAGGAAGTGAAAAGTATTGAAATTCTCGCACTTCGACAAGATCACACAGGTACACAAAATTCTGGATCTCACTTCACAATATGGCTATGGCTTATTCAGGAGAAACACTACAGCCCCTCATCACAGCATCCAACCACCTCCCTGCCTCCCTCAGAAGTCCACTGCATGTGCTGGTCATTCATGGTGCGAACAAGAACCACGCCCGCCCACCGCCACAACATCAGTCCCAAACCTACCCCTCACTACCTTGTGCCCATGCCCCCTTGTCCTAACGGTCATGTGCAACAATCCTGAAGGACTGGGCTTTGAAAATGTAGAGTTGTGGCTCCTCCTACTCCATGGGAAGGGAGAAGTTGGGTATAAAAGGCAAAACCCAGGGCTGTGGACTGAAGGAGAGGAGCAGAAGCAAATTGCTGTTTTGGGTACTGATACTGGTTATCAAATCCAGCCCTTTGTATAAATAGAAGTATGTTTTGTTTGGAAGAAGCTGGAAACCCTGTTATTTGGTGCTTACACGGGTCTTCAGACATGGTTTAACTTAAAGTAGGGTTCTGGATTTATCTTGAACTGTTGCACATGAAAGATTGATAAGCCAAGTCAAACCTATAGACTTTTGATATATTTTGAAGCCAAGAGGAGCGGGATAATATATGTCATCACACAAATGAATTCAGTTCTTCTTTCAAACAATGTGTGAGCTATTAATGTCACTGGTAATAAAACCTGATATTAAAACCAAAGATCAGTACCGCTGAGCACAAAATAGTACTAATAACTGGAAATTCCTCCAAACACTTTATCTATTGTACTACTGTACTTAATTAAATGAGATTCGTGTTTTATGTAACCAATGTTATCAAGATTTTGATGTTTAGCATATTTATAGCTGCAAGCTCCATTGCTTTCTATTCCACTAAACATTTTTTTGTGTTATTTCAATAAAAATCAATGGGTTTCAAATAAAAATACAATCACCACCTTAGTAATTCCACATAACTCGCACAGCACACTTTCCCTGTCTGCAAAAATTGCACTTATAAGGCACATCTGCGTCTCGGGTCAATTCTGTATTGTAAAATTAGAGCACGTTATATCTGTAAAATTGTAGTATATTTAACAACTATTTCTATTGAAAATACAAATAAGTGAGATTGCGCTTAAGCAAAGACAAAAGCTGTAAAAATGTGGGGGTTTTTTTAGTGAATGGCCCTGTGACCGCGGTCTCACAGAGCCATAATGAATGTTAGCAATGTCCTGTAGCTACAGTGTGAGTCAGCCTCAGTAACATTTGGCTGCACCTCTGCTGGACTGAGAAATACATATTGAAAGCATTGAAAGTTCTGAGAACTTTCATTGCATAATTAGGATGCCACTCAAGGATCCACCCAGACTTAACAAATTCACATTCTTTGCTCAGGGTCACTCGCAGTATAAAAGTGCCCCTGTGTGACATGCTCTGATAAAGGAGTTTGCATTTTAGAAAAAAGGGTTATTCACACATATAGGGATAGATTGTACTAAAGTTCAACAATACCTACTTGAGTCCTGCATGCTCAAATAGGGGAGTTAATTTACTGGAAACATGGTAATAGGAGTTGATCTCAGGTGGTTGGTAGAGCGTCTCACTCTCTCCGTCAATCTTCACCACTTCTTCACCAGTGGCTGTTTCAGGAACTTTGAAGGACTTCAGGCTGCAAGCAGAAAGGTAAGTACATTTCTAGATGGCACGCAGCCTACTTCATTTAACAGCTATTCTGATGAGTAAGTGTTTTTTTTTCCCCCCAGTGGGAAAGATTCCTGGCAGGATTGAACTAGTCCTTTTATAAGCATGTCACCTCTTCTGTTTCAATGTGCATGACCAGAATCGCCAGTGATGTCTGTTACTGAAGATTTGGTTGTGATCTTTAGAGAACTACTGTGCTGCCATCTATTGTTTTTGTCCCCCTTATATTACATAGAATTTACAGCACAGAAACAGGCGATTCAGTCCAACTGGTCTATGCGGGTGTTTATACTCCACACGAGCCTCCTCCCACTCCAATTACTTCTGCCTACCCTGCCCCCTCGATTCCCTTCTCCCTCGTGGATGCATCAAGCTTCCCCTTAATGTGTCAATGCTATTTGCTTCGACCACTCCTTGTGGCAGCGAGTTCTACATTATGTGAGGTTTAGAAGAAATGTATCCTCATCATCTATGAAGTGAAACAAGAAATTTTTGGTATAGCCCCTGATAGAATCAGTTCTTTTTGATCTGGCAAACTGATCTATATTTTTAACAATAGCCAAACAACATTATACTGTGCCCTGCTTGGTCTTGAGGTGTATTGCAAAATGTGTTCAATCTAATTGAAAATGGCAGTAAATCCAGAGATACTTGAATTGAAATACTGCCAAGATATCCAAACAAGGAGGAGGATGGGTGTGGAGAGGGAAGGTGGAGAAGCGGAATATATATTTCCACATTTCCTCATATTACATAATAATAATCTTAACAGATTTAAATGACAACCCTTCCAAAACCTCAGTTTAGATGTATTTTTTTTAAAGCCATAACTTGCGTTGTAATATGTGCCAGCCATTTGACACTGAGCATCAGCTCGCTGTCGCTCTTTGCATTTTTGTTGATTAATGTTATGACAGCAAAAACTTGAAATATGCATAAGATTACAGCACCTAAAAAGTACCAGCAGGTCCTGTTGTAACCAAAATTAAAATCTGCTGTTATGTTCAAGTTTTGCTCAGCTGAAAAATTCTGATTTTCAATAAGAAAAACAAAAAGTGATTTCCTCACATCCCAATTTTTGTCTCGCCATGACAGTGAAGTGAAAGCAGAGTTTGCAGGATAGCTGCTCCACGTACTGCACGTGTGCTGCAATCAAAATTTAGAAGCCAGAAAGATCTGAAAGTTAAGACACCTTCTTACTGGTACAGGTACAGTAGTACTTGGGCTCCTCATTGATGAGGAGTGATTTTGTTTTGCATACATACTCTGCGTGCTTCCAGTTGACAACAGCAATGCTCTCGACGCCTTTCGAGAGTTCCCTCACCTGCACTATGTGCCGCTGCTGCATGGACTGGAGAAACTTGGAGAGCTGAGGGCAAGATTTCCACAGATCACTTCAAAAACTCATACAAACCAAATAATCGATAACACTAGAAATAACAGAGCATTCGACTCAATCCCTGCCCTGAAACACTTGATGTGGAGATGCCGGTGTTGGACTGGGGTGGACAAATGTGAGAAGTCGCACAACACCAGGTTATAGTCCAACAGCTTTATTTGAAATCAAAAGCTTTCGGAGCGGCTGCTCCTTCGTCAGGTGAAGTGAAGAGATGCATATAGGCACGGCATATATAGTCAGAGAACACTGCCAGATGATTACAGTTAATCTTTCTAACTGCCCTTTATCACACCTCGGCAGAGAGATAATCACAGCAATCAAAGGGGTGGATGGTGTCCAAACAGGTCAGTCAGGAAAACATTACATCAAAGACAATGAGCCTGGAACCTGCATTGGAACCGAATATCGGGCGCTGCGTATAACGGCGGCCGATCCGATACCGCCCGTTTTGCGTCACCGCCCGAGACGAAATTCTAGCCCTGGGTTCTCACCGAGTAGTCCAACTATAATATGATGGTGGTATTCAGGGCTCGTGTTAAGAAGCCAATGTTTCAGAGCAGAGTGTAATTATTGTCAGAGGGTAATTATATTGAATGTTTTGCATCATTATAAAGTTTCAGCTTCCCAGCAACATAAAAATTGCAGTATGACTGCAGCCAAGTCAACATCACTTCACAAGATGCAAGATCACCCAGAAGAGGTACGTTCACACCAGCGGTGATCTAACTGCAGACAATTTGATGTCAACTTTAAAACTGAAGTTAAAAAAGGCCAGCCAGTCTGCTGGACTACTTTTAAGCTTATGTTGGAATAAGAGCTGACACAACATTCACAGAGATCACAAAAATAATTCTGTCTCTACATTACAGATGGCCTTTTGAGAGATAGTGATTTTTATTCATAATATGTAAAAAGAAAATTAATGCACGCCCACATAAAGAGGTTTTAACATCAATGCAGTACTCCCTCAGTACTGTACTGAGGTGTCAGCCCAGATTTTGTGCTCAAGTCCCCAGAGTGGGTTTGAACCCATGACCTTCCGACACAGAGGCAAGAGTGTTACCATTGGGCCAAGCTCACATATACACTAAAATGATGACAAATTAGGGGCCATGGAAAATTGTGACGCATGCAGGAGCCACAAGACAGGTTAGCAGAGTGGGCAGATAAGTGGCCGATGCAGTTTAAACTAGAGGAATGTGAAGGATGATATTTTTGGAAAAAGAACAGTGAAAGGAAGTAAAAGCAAGTTGCTTAATAGAATGGAGAGATCTAGAGAAGTGGATACATCGCTAAGGATGGGAATGCAGCTAAGAAAGGTGTTTAAAAAAGGCAAATGAGATTCTGGGTTTTATATACACACAAGAGCAATGAATACAAAAGTAAGGAAGTGACATTGAATTTGCACAAGATGTTGGTTAGCTCAGTTTGAGTACAGATTGCAGTTCTGGGTGCTCTTTATATGAAGAATAGGAGAATGGAAAGGCTACAGAAAGGATTCAGTGGTATGAAACCTGGAATTAGAGATTATATTTATGAAAAAGGCTTGAAAAATGTAATCTTTCTACACTGAAACAGAGAAGGATAAAGGAGCATCTAATAGTGGTTTTCAAAAGTATGAAAGCTTTTGAGAGGATAACTAGTGAAGGATTGTTTCCAATGGTTGGCAAAGGGCATAAATTCAGAGTTTTACTCGAAGAATGAAAGGAGTTGTTCAAAGATTTTAGAAGTTAATAAGAGGGTTATTAGAATATGGAATATAAATGTTAATTGAGGTAGAGGTTATACCATTTAAAAGAAGTGGATAAGTATTTGGAAAGAAATATTGAAGGATATGGGAAAACACAAGGAAATGTGATTCGAGTAGATAGGTCCAGTTGAACAGATACCCACTGGCACAGGTGCAACGGACCAAATGGCTTCCTTTCGTGGTGTAATTTCTATGATTCTATGAAGCATTTGTAACATTTCCCATTTGGCGTTGTTGTATGAAACAACTCTGTGCATTAACCTACCTTCTTATAGCTTGATTTTTTGATGTCTAATTGTCTGCCTTCAGGGCTATGCAAGAAGAAAACAGAGCACAAAAAAATAATTCCGCATAAAGATATGGTTTGGGATTTTAGTGAATAACATAGTCATGGACAAACATGGGCTTCTCATAAGCCAATGGGGGCACCATTTTTTAAACGGAAAAACAATATTTGGCAAAAAGTATCTTTTATCGGGAAAATTATTCTGTACTGTGCACACACATTTGATACTTCCACGAGCTATATTCCTGGAATGACTATTTTCTATCATTGCTCAAGTTTATAAGTGGGCACTTAGCCTGGTGATGAGGCAAGGGTTCCAGTAAAAATTTTTTTAACATTTTGGAGGGGAGTTCAGTCCCAATATGGATATGAATCAATTTAGAAATGAAGGCAGTCTTATTCATTTCTCAAAAATTAGTACCAGAATATGGATGTCTAATTTCTCGCTGGGCTTCTCTCTTGCTAGTCTATTAACACTAGCAGAATCATCCAGGAGCACAGCAATAAGGAGGCAAGATCTCCATTCCTATCATTTTTTCTTCGACCCATCGCCCAAAATTGCTAATTAAATTGGGTCCTCAGTGAAAGAAAAATTGGCTAATTATAAAGCAATAGCTAATTTGAGTCTTCGTAAATAAGTCCTTTAACTAATCCGCAAAAGACGTGGAGTATCAGCTTCAGTAGAAGTACAGTACCTCCCCACCTCCCAAAAAGATGCTTAGCAATGAACAAGCATCATATTGCAATTGAATACTACACTTACCAACAGGGATACATGTGAATCTTGAGGAAGGTGCTGGTAAGCAGTGGCAGGTCTGCTTTCTTCACCTTCAATTTCAAAGCGTGAAGGAAACACTGCAGAAGAAGCTCATCCATCTGCTCTGTAAAACAAATAGGAGGGGGAAAATAAAGCTATTTTTGCTCCAACAGAAAATGCGACCGTCCATTACAGCACCCAACCTGAATACTGGTCTGCTACTAAATTGACCTGACAGGTCAGTTAACTGCAAGTGCCACCAGCTGCCGAGGTTCAGAGAGGAATTAAACTGAATGCACAAAACGTCAAGAGGCAATGTGCTCAGTGTTTAATGGGTACATTATTACAGAAGCCATTTTAGGTTCTGTTACTTGCAGCAACCCTCTGTCCCTTAAGCTTAAGAACATCTTAAGATTTTTTTTTTAAATGGTATTTTATTCTGTCCATTTACTTATTTTAACCCTTTTAATACTGAAATTCTTTTTCAAGCTTTCAAATTTACTTACGACTTGCAATAAAACTTCTTATAGATTGATTTTCTGAGCCAAATGCTGCAGTACAATCTACTCACGTCAATGCTGTTTCATTCACATTACCTGATCATTCAATCTTTTCAATTCCTACTTTTCTGTGCTGTTTGCTTAATTCAAATTATTGGATAAATCAGACTTTTTTTTGCATTAAATAGTGACTAAATTGTAAGTATGATGTGGAGATGCCGGTGTTGGACTGGGGTGGACAAATGTGAGAAGTCGCACAACACCAGGTTATAGTCCAACAGCTTTATTTGAAATCACAAGCTTTCAGAGCGCTGCTCCTTCGTCAGGTGAAGTCAGGACTTCACCTGATGAAGGAGCAGCACTCTGAAAGCTTGTGATTTCAAATAAAGCTGTTGGACTATAACCTGGTGTTGTGCGACTTCTCACATAAATTGTAAGTAGGCTGTAATCATTAAAGTATTAAAGCTTTAACTGCCTTTGCAGCTTGTAAAAGATATGCTTCTTTTCACAATATAAAACATTTTGAAAGGTTAGGATGCAAAGCTACATTCTGACCACTGCAAAGTTTGTTTTACTGGATGGAACAAAAGGATTTCTTTGAAAATGACCAACTGTGTACCTTTCATTATGGACCAGAAACGCAAAGAGAGGAGCCGCTGACCTTTTAAATAAATGCAACCGCTGTAAAAGAAAATTGGCCTCGGAGTTCAGTTTACGGTTATTGTCATTCAGAGTTGGTTAACAAAATGATTTGATAATTTTTTTTTAAACATTACTTTCCTACTTCACTGTGCTGTTTTCATTGCTTAATTAAAATGATTCGATATTTACAAAAAAATTCACAGAAAGAATTAGTACGCCAAATTCTGGTTACGTGGGATTCCGGGATTTTTAACTGGTATTTGAGGAATCAGATTCCGCACTTCCATCTACTTAAAACCCTAAACCAGGTATAGTTTCCCCATCATGGCTTCTTCTAGAATATGACAGCAGTGTTTGGTGAAGCCATCCCTGGGTAATTGTGTGTTTTATCTTAAGCCCTTCATACCCTGTATGGTCTTGATTTCTGCAGTGTCCTGGTGATCCCCAGTGTCTTCTATCATTTCTTTCTGGTCAACAATCTCTAAGGCATGAGCCTCGCTGTCATTGACTTGACCTGTTGCTGAGGATACAGGCTCTGATTCAGTTTCCACATTCAAACAAAGATTGTCTATGTCTGGTGTATCACTCTCTGTACTGTCCAGCACTGCAGTCACATTCTCATTACTAACTGCATCAATGATCACTTCTTCCTCCTTCTCGTCTCCTTCTTCTTCTTCTTCTTCTTCCTCATCCTGCTCCATCTGATCTCCAATTTCCCCAGGGTCACAGTGCTTGTGAGCAATCACAGGTGGGTTAGTCTTTTCTCCAAATGCCCTTAAAAGGAATAAATAATTTAATTGATTAAATAAAAGCATTTTCTCTCTCTTCCTCTTTCAAATTGCATCCTCCAGTTAAATGGAAAGTAGACATCAGAGATCCAAAATTGGCTCAGTGGCAGGAAGCAAAGGGTAATGGTTGATGGGTGTTTTTGTGACTGAAAGGCTGTTTCATGTGGGGTTCTGTACTAGGCCCCCACGCATTTTGTGGTATATATCAATGATTTAGACTTTAATGTAGGGGGGCATGATTAAGAAGTTTGCAGATGATTCAAAAATTGGCCGTGTGGTTGATAGTGAGGAAGAAAGCTGTAGACTGCAGGAAGATATCAATGGACTGGTCGGGTGGGCAGAAAAGTGGCAAATGGAATTCAATCTGGAGAAGTGTGAGGTAATGCATTTGGGGAGGGCTAACAAGGCAAGGGAATACACAATAAATGGTAGGATACTGAGAAGTGTAGAGGAACAGAGGGACCTTGGAGTGCAAGTCCACAGATCCCTGAAGGTAGCAGGACAGGTAGATAAGGTGGTTAAGAAGGCATATGGAATACTTTCTTTTATTAGCCGAGGCAGAGAATATAAGAGCAGGGAGGTTATGCTTGAACTGTATAAAGCACTAGGTTAGGCCACAGCTAGAGTACTGCGTACAGTTCTGGTCACCACATTACAGGAAAGATGTGATTGCACTAGAGAAGGTACAGAGGAGATTTATGGGGATGTTGCCAGGACTGGAGAATTTTAGCTATGAGAAAAGATTGGATAGGCTGGGATTGTTTTCTTTGGAACAGAGGAGGCTGAGGGGAGACTTGATTGAGGTGTATAAAATTATGAGGGGCCTAGATAGAGTGGATAGGAAGGACCTATTTCCCTTAGCAGAAGGGTCAATAACCAGGGGGCATAAATTTAAAGTAATTGGTAGAATGATTAGAGGGGAGTTGAGGAAACAAACATTTCACCCAGAGGGTGGTGGGGGGTCTGGAACTCACTGCCTGAAAGGGTGGTAGTGGCAGAAACCCTCATCACATTTAAAAAGTACTTGAATATGCACTTGAAGTGCTGTAACCTACAGGGCTACGGACCAAGAGCTGGAAAGTGGGATTAGGCTGGATAGCTTTTTTCGGCTGGCACGGACACGATGGGCCGAATGGCCTCCTTCTGTGCCCTAAATTTCTATGATTCTATCTTGAACCAGCTGCCATGGCGTGCCCAAGGGTAAATGGATGGGTTTGAAATTTGATTCCCTCTCCCTCTCCTCTCTAGGGTAGCTGGGGGGGAAGCACACCGTTTCCTTCGGCTACCTCACCCAATCAACCCAGTTGAGATCAAGAATTCACCGTGCGAGTCACTTGAACATGGATCTTATATATTAGACATGGACAGTAATATAGACAGTACAGTTAGTGGGGGGAAAAAAAGGCAAATATCAAATCTGTAAGAACCCAAACTGATGATCACATTAGAAAGAAAGAAAATGGAGTGGAGCTTGGTAACTGAATTCAGCGGTGGATCTCCCATAGTGTTACTGGTGGCAAGTTGGAGGATACACTATTTTATAACATAAGCAGCTAAACTCCCACAACAATCCATCCCTGTCGATGCAGAGTCAGAGATAGCCTCTGCAAGAGTTTCTCTCCCGGTCTCTACCCTCCACTTGCACCTAGATCATTGCTACCTATTCCATTACTTCATTCCCACCATCTCCACCTTCATTTCCTTGCTCTCATTTGTTTTTGCTTTTCCTTTTCTCACTCCTGTTTGCTTATACCACACTTTTTCACCCTCCCACCATTGTTCACATCCGCTTTCACTGCTGTGATTTGTTTCAGCTTACCTTTCACAAACAGGCATATGTCTCTGCCCACAGCTGTACTGTGCAGCATGCATAGGAACAGGAGTCGGCCATTCATCTCCTCGAGCCTGTTCCACCATTCAATCTGATCATTGCTGGTCTTTACCTCAACTCCATTGACCCACCTTTTTTCCATATTTCCTAATACCCTTACTTATCAAAAATCTATCAATCGCAGTCCTGAAAATTTCAATTGACTCAGCATCTACAACCCCTTGGGGAACAAGTTCCAGATTTCTACTATCCTTTGTTAATTAGATTTTCTTTTAATTACAGAGCAGATGATAAATGCAAGTCAGGACAAATATAAAAACTATAGGAAAGCTACAAAAAATGTTAGAAAGCCAAGAGCTACTATGTTAGAAAATTAGCAAAATTTATAAAGGACAATCAAAAGGCTTTCTATAGGTATAATAACGATAAAAGGCTTGTGAAAGTAGGGGGTAGGGCCAGCAGCCTCTCTTATTAAGCCTGTGGAAATTCACTTTGTTTTAAAATGCAACCCTCAAAACATAACTCAATCCTAAAACCCTTTCTGTGAGGAGAAAAAAAGATCAAAAATACCAGGCAATACCTTTCATCAGAACTGAAGACTAAAAGATAAATTATTTATATGGTACTTATAGTAGATAAAATCCAGTACTAATTTAACTATTAGCACGTATAAAAGAACAATGGTATGGACTACAAAACCATATACATAAAATAAGTGGGTACTATAATTCCTTAAAGCTATACGACTGGATTTACTTGTTCTTGAATTCAATAGAAATCAACCCCAGCAAATTGTGCAAATACGTTCTGTTTTTAAGATTCAGAAAAATAAAAAAAAGTTTGTTGAAGTTAAGTGATTTTTTAAAATATTTCTGTGCAATCTGCTTGTCAGGTGATAGTTCTATGGTGGGTAAAGGAGAAAGAATATATCCCGAGTACGTCACGTATTCAGAGTTAGTGCGACCTCAGCTTCCAAGAGGTTTAGGGGGAAAAATTCAGTTGGTTGCGCCTCCCGTTAGCGCCTTAAGAGGGCGCTAATGGGGCGCAAAGCAACTAGCGCCCGGGCGCGGCGATGTTTGCGCCGCTCGCGAAATTAACTAGACATTTTGCGGCAGCGCTAAACACTACCGCCACGATCTCCTGCGCCGGCAGATCGTGACGTCAGTCGAGTGCGCAACGCCCCGGTATCGCCCCGGAGCGGATATTGAGTGGCGCCCCCTGCCTTACTGCCTGCCGCTAGCAACGACAGGTTGAGGGGAGCGTTTTGCAGTCAGGAAGGGACTGGGGGAGTGCTATTTAAAGGCGACCGCTTCCTGCCTTTTATTGTTGGTGACATTTTTGAACCACGCATTCTGAGAGAGAGAGAGAGAGAGAGAGAGAGACTTCTGGAGATTCAACGCTGTGTGAAGGAGTTTTGGGTACTGAGCAGCACTTTGCAGGTTCATTTTGATTTGCCCTTCCTTGTATCGATTTAGAAGAGACTGTGGGGGCTGCACTCTGAGCTCTTTGCCTGGTTCTCTCCATTGTTCTTTCCAGCAGATTTGATGTACAGGTCTCTCCAGGCCGAGATTCAAGGCTGCAATGAGCAGGATGTGGATGGAAAGCAAGATCAACCCTCCCCTTTAAGAACTGGCCGAGGCCATTGTGTGTGTGTTCCATTGCTGACTGACATCACATGAGCTTCGCCAGCGCTCTGAGGTAGCGCCTCGCTCCTCGGCCTTTGCGCCTTAAGACAGGTGTGAAGCGCTTGATTTAGCGCTCCAATCACCTCCAGGGGCGATAAAAGTCAAGTTTGCAGTCTGAGGCGATAATTAGCGCCAGGTGCTAATCTTTGCGCCCGGCCGATAATTGCGCCCCAAATGGGGCGATACTGAATTTCTCCCCCTTAGTAACTTGATTTTAATCTTTCAACAAGCCAAGAGTTAAGAGGTTTTGCAGGCATGGCAACTTGTGGTTCATCATGTTGCTATACCAATACAATGTACCAGTGGTATGTAATTGAATGTAATGAACAGTAAATGAACTAAAGATACAATAACTGATGATTGCAGTTAAAATGCTTCAAATACATTTGTCATATTTTGAATCGATTTTTTTTGCGCCCATGTAAAATTTACGAATACGAATCGAGAACTCCCCATTCTTACCATAACTGATCCAGATATGTATGGAGGGTGGTGATGCCCTTTCCTTTCATGCCAGCTGCAAGCATCTCTGTTGTTGGCATAGTGACCAAGCCTATTGCCACTGGAGCTCTGCAATACGTTGAACAAAAGGGATAAAATAAAGAAACACCATTTTTATTTTAAAGTTAAATAGGATTATGTGGATCTTCCTAGCCTCTCAAGTTGCTGCTAAAAACTTGTGCATCTGGGTTTTTTTTTTAAAAAGTAGTTGTACTGGTAGATCTACCTTGTAGACTCTGGACGGAACTGTTGCAATTTATTTTGCTTTAGGACACTTAATAGCATTGGAGAGAGGTGACCTTCATTTCATTTGTCTGCAGTGACTCCACAGACGTACATCAACTAGCAGCTTTTCATAGAGCAGCAAGAATACCAGACAAAGAATACAAGGCAAACAAACACAATGGGCCAAATGGCCACCTTCTGTGCTATAACCTTTTAACTTTCTATGATTTTACGTGGGCTGCACAGCACAGACTGCCCTTCTGTACTGGCTAAAGAAACAAATGTGTCAAAAGGTTGGACCGCACAAAAGGGATAAAAATTGGACATCTAAATGTAGTGATGTGAGTACTATACCTGCTTCCAACAAGGTTAATGGCACAAAGATCTCCCTGCAGTACCTCAGGAAGACCAGAAGGTGGCACAACCACTCCAGGCAACATAAGATCTGCAACAGCAAAAAATTCATGACACAATGAATCCAAACGTCCAAGTAGCAGATAATTTTTCATTAGAGACCATTTTGTTGTATTTAATCTCCAACTTATAATATTAATCACATTATAATCAAATGTAGAAAACTTTAATTACACGAGCAATAGAATAATGGATACCAAGGATTCAGACATGTAGATTGACGTGTAGAGGAAATGGTTATTATAATTTATTTTAAACAATGAAGATTAAAATGTAGCATTATTTTTTTAATGAAGATTATAACTAAAGCAAGACTAAAGCTAAAATGATTACATAGCCAATACACTACAGTACAAGTCTCCAGAGATTATGCTGAGGCTCTATGATGTACTGGTCAGACTTCCAGCGGAACACTGTGTGCAGTTCTGGTTAACAGATTTCAAAAGGCATGTTCATGCATCGGAGGAGCGAACAGCAACAAGAATGATCCCGAGTACAAAAGGGGATGAACTCAGAGGCATGATTAGAGAGGCTTAATCTTGACAGTCTAGTGAGCAAGTTCATGGGCAAGCTGGCTAATTTTATATAAAGTTTAAAATAGCATAGGTAAGATAAACCCAGAATATTAATTTGTCAGTCCAACCCGTTGAACAAGTGGTCGTAAACTTAAATATGATTTGTGAATAGTAGATTTAAAATAGATCTAAGGAAAAAAATTCTTTACTCGAACGATCGATCAGATATGGCAGTGCAATCAAAGATATTAAGGAAATTCGAGGTACAGTTAGATGCCAGATTTTCTCCTCATGCTCCTAAGGCTACAACAACACTGTCCAGTGGTCACAACTTTGGGAACAGATGTTGGAAATTGAAACAGGTGAATAAAGTCTTAACTGTCATTCAACTAACAGTTTCTCAATGTTTGTGGCCTTGTGAGAGAAATAACAATTTATAAAACATATATTTTGAAAATAAATCCTGAAAAAACAGGAACAAAAATACAGAAAGCAAAAGCTTAATTTTTGACTAAACTTTTTGGCAAAAACTAAAACATGGCAGCAAAAGTCTAGACTAAAATCAAGTCTGTACCTAAAATATGAAATAATAAGATACAAAACTAAAATTTAAATTATTTCTAGGACAGAACCACCACAGTATAATCTAATGACGAGTTCAGATGATGCCCTAAACCTCAAAAGCAAAGTTGATTTTATAAACATCATCTTGACACATCATTAAATTACAGTCTTGCACGCGCTCTCCCTAGCATTTGAATTTGTTTTTTGAAAGTTAGAAATGATAATGTATGCTTCTTCCCACAGGAAGCTGTATTGGATTGTCCTGGGGCTGGAGACTTCACAAGAGACTGTGGGCACTATGGGCAGAACTACAACTTTGGTGGGGGCTTAAAACTGGCGATGTTGGATCGGTCGCCTGTTATACATCCCACCTGATATTCCTTTAGATTGATCGCCAAAGTATTATAGGGCAAGTACTCTATTATAAAAATGATATTTTCTTGGTAATCCAATAACATTGCCAAAAGGGTGGCTGATTTAGTTCAGTGGAGTGGAGGGTGGGGGGAGGCAAGAGGAGAGGGCAGATGATACACAAATCTGCCCATCTCAATGAGTAAGACATAAAAACAGAAAATGCTGGGAATACTCAGCAGATCAGGCAGCATCTGTAGAGAGAGAAACAGAGTTAACGGGCTTGATTTTGCCAGCGCTCAGAGGGCGGGGTTTGGAGGCGGGTCCCGCTGTCAAAATAGCAAAGATTGACAGCGGGTAGGAAACCCGCTGTCAACCCGCCTCCACGCGAGTCTCCCAGGTGTTGGGTCTGTCTGCGCAGAACTGACCCGACACCAAGCGGCGGGGGATACAACTGAGCTCATTAAATGGCTTGTTAAGAACCAATATAATGGTATTTTGAGGCTTCCTTCCAATTTTACGTGCTCCCCCACGGGTTACCCACTGCTCGGGGAACACGCCAACTCACCCGGCGTGAGTTGAGTCTGCTCTGATGTTTCTGATAAGCTGACAGCTGTAGAAGTGGTGTAAAGGATGCCATGTTGCAGATGGTCAATTTCAGAGCGCAGAAACTGTTGGTTACTGCATTTGTAAGACATATAAAGATTTCTTTAGCTTACAAGTGTTTTGAACCAACTGTATGTCCAGTGCCACCTCATTGGAACAACCTCTCCCACCATTGACAGATCGCTTCTGTCATCTCGCCTGCAGCTGCCATCTATTGCAGCAACATCGGTGCCCGAGAAACTATCTCACCTTGCTCCTCTGATTCCTTCCACGCTCAGCCTCAACACCAACATCAGCAGGCACACCAACATCACCAACAACATCACCAACGTTCTCCGCCATCACCAGATGCTACACAGGATACAGGGCATCAGCCCCTGACAACATTGCTGTCCAGGAGGCCAGCGATGGCATCACCACGGCCAGATTTACTTCACTTGACGCTGTAAACCCTGGCTGTTACATGATGTGCCAGGCTGACACCATCCCCCACCAGCACCGTGAATCATCCCTTTAATGTCCAAGCCATTCCATTCACACTCATCACTATAGCCGGGGGGGGGGGGGGGGGGGAGTTATGACTGTACGACTGAACAATCACTGGAGCTCAGTAAGACACTTCTCAAGGTGTGCACAGATCTGTCCAATAAGGGGCAGTGTTGAAAATATAGATTTCACTGTATGACAACACATTACCAGAAACTTCACATGGACATTGGCAAAACCTCTCAAGTGCCTACCCTTGTGTGTTGTTAGTTGGTATGCTTGCAGTAGGATGAGGGTGAGTGTGAGGGGTGGCTAGTGAGATGGGGAAGTGATAATGTAGATAGAGGGGGTTGGGTAGTGGTGCAAGGTAAGTTGGTGAGAGTAAGGATGTGCAGGAGAAGGGTAGGGAAGGCAGAGTGATGGGGATGTGTTGAATGGCACAGCAGGGTGAGTTTGAGTGTGGCTTTGCAGTAACGTTTCGTGATCCACTGAGATCATTGAAAGGTTGGCGCCACTGCAGCCAGGGACTCCTGACGACATCTCTGCTTTTGCCCTCCTGTGTAATGTGCAACCAGGCTGCGTTGATCTCCTGGGGAGATCTCTTCCGCCCTTGGAGGGGAAGAGAACCTACCTGCGTGCTGTGACTCCCTCCATAAGCATATGGAGGGAGTCACTGGAGAGCCTGGGTGCAACCGTCCACCTTCGGGCAGTGCTTGTCAAGTGTTTGCAGCACCTCAATGCTGTCAAACACTGACAGAACAACTGTCAAACTCCATGTGGCCGTGGTCCCTTTCAGGAAACCGGCTGATGACACGTCATCAAATGACATCATCAGACCCACTTCCTGTTAATTGGCCAGGAAGCCCGTAGGGCGGGCTTAACAAGGCCAATCAAGGGAAAATCCCTTTGATGGAGCGGCTGCAGCCGGGAGCGGGACCGGAACCCGGCAAACAGCTATCCCGCCACCATCCCAACACCGCTGAGAAAATCCAGCCCAACGTTTCAGGTCAATGACCTTTCGTCAATGAGTATGACGTTACTTCCTGTTCAGTTCATCAGGTGGAGACTTTCCTTTGTATAGTGCAGAGAAAACAAATGGAGTACAAGGTTTTTGGAACAAGACCCTGGGCTGAATGGCCCCTTGCTCTTCTGTTTTGAATAACTGCTCTGTGAGGAACACCTAGTAACAGATCTGTGTAGAGAACAGCCAGGAAGAGAAACAGTATTTAAAAGGGGCAATCATCATCAAAAGGATTAATTACAAGTACTGTGATTTCTCACTCAAGTGCATGATTACATTCAGATTAATTAAATCAGCCATACTGACCAAACCCCAACTCACACGAGTGAGCACGAGTGGTTTTGATGGTATAATTTCATCTTTTTTGAGTAAGTGTAATTATATTGCGTCATAAATGATGTGATGATTATTCACAATAGGGTGGATAAGACAAAGGAATAGGATGCCTTCAGTCAGCACTTGACAGAGCTTGCTATGCAGAAATGCTGTAGTTGGCAATCTGTAGTGACCACTGGGCTCAAAAGGACAATATTCCTTTATAGCTCGAGGAACAGCACCTCATCTTTCGATTAGGCACTTTACAGCCTTCCGGACTCAACATCGAGTTCGACAATTTCAGATCATAACCTCTGCCCCCATTTTTTCCAGACGGCAGCTGTTGATGATTCTGCCGTTCCCATTTAACCTCCTCTCGACCCACCTTTTGTTTCTTTACTTGTACCATTACCATCTCCTTTTGCTTTGTACAATCACACCTTTTGTCATTTAATCTCTCCTGCCTTCCATCCTATCACAGACCTTCCCTTTTGTTCTTTCCTCCCTTCCCCCCCCTTTCCCTGAATCTGCACTTGCTTAAAACCTGTTACACCTCTAACTTTTCCCTGTTCTGACGAAAGGTCATCGACCTGAAATGTTAACTGTTTCTGTCTCCACGGATGCTGCCTGACCTGCTGAGTATTTCCAGCATTTTCAGTTTTTATTTCCGATTTCCAGCATCCGCAGTATTTTGCTCTTGTATTCCTTTAAAAGGTGGCATTTCAAACTTTTTGAAAACTAACAACCTGTTGTAATAACCATGACAAAGGGACATAGGAACAGGAGGAGTCCATTCAGCCCCTCGAGCCTGTCCGCCATTCAATGAGATCATGGCTGATCTGCGATCTAACTCCACATAGCCGCCTTTGGCCCATATCCCTCAATACCTTTGGTGAACAAAAAGCTATCACAAAAGCTATGACAAAAAATTTTACACCCAGAAAAGCTCCTTGGATACTTTTTTTTTCGTTGTAACTTTGACTTGTGTAGTGTTCAGAAACAAAAGCCTTTTTATGAGCTGTTTTATTTATCATTCTATTCCTGTCTGCAATTCTCTCTACTGTTGCATGGCTCCATCGATCAACATGCTTCAACTGATTTTGCATCAAAGCAAATCAAGGCAGTGAAGGAAAAGACCCCCCTCCCCTCCAATAGGAGGCCACTTCACATGCTGCGCCGCTGTGAAGGCACACGTGCGTGCCCTATTTTATAGACTTCTGTCGGTCAGCATTATTGGAAGTGGGACTGCTCCCCCTTCAATTAGGTCTCCGCAGGTAAATGTCGAGTAACGCAAAGGCCATCTATAGGAGTGCCCGCAAGAACCATAGGTGCACCAGAATGTCACCGTGTGCCATTTCCTTTATCTGGGGGTGGGCGGAGGGTCAATTTTCAGACAAAACACCACCCTGGAGGAGATTCAAGAACTCAGTTCTCTTAATCGTAAAACTGGTGGTTGCCAAGCAAAAGCTGCTGTGAATTTACATTTCAGTTGAGCCACAGTTCTTTCCAGGTTTTCATTTGAAAACTCAAACAATGCCACTAGTTTATTGGGAGAAGAACGCTGGCAGCGCAAGGATTCTTGGCTTTGATGCTGAATGTCTCTTGAATTTGGAAGACTGTAACCCAAGTTTTTTAAAAAAAATCAGGCTGTGATATTAAGTGCAAGGAATGCAATAATAGGCTTTGCTCTGAATAAACACTTATTACAGTTAATACAAGGCCACTTTAACAACTACAGAGGTACAAGAATGCAACTAAATGAGTAGGTTTTTTCATATATATCCTCAATTGAAACATGTGGACAGCGTCAAATATGCTGTCAGCAGATAATCTCTGCACCAACATACAAGCAGGGGTAGTGACAGCAACTTCATATACATCTACCAGAGTCCTTAAAATCCCACAATGTAACCAAGTAAATAGAAGTTAATAGAAACTGAAAACATATGAAAGGTCCTTTCTTCCTCAAAATACAAAAGGACTGTTGCACCTTAAAACATAGAAACATAGAAACTAGGAGCAGGAGTAGGCCATTCGGCCCATCGAGCCTGCTCCACCATTCAATACGATCATGGCTGATCATCCAAATCCAGTACCCTGTCCCTGCTTTCTCACACAGAATCCCCATCGAGCCTGCACCGACACATATCCCACCCTGTCCCCGTAACCCCACGTATTTAATTCCCCCTAACATATCCCATCCTATCCCTGTAACCCCACATATTTAATCCCCCCTAACACTAAGGGTCAATTTATCATAGCCAAATCAACCTAACCCACACATTTCTATGAAGTTGGCATTTTTTTTCTTTTTATCCCGAAAATGATATCCCAAAAGGAACATCTGATAAATATAGAATAGTCAATAAGGAATTGTGAGGACTACCCCATGGATGAACACAAAGTAAATAATCAGTCACAGATGAATCAATGGGAGAAAAAAAATAATAGAAGATAACTTACAAAAGAGACAAATGTGTTCTGGAAAGGCAGTGATTTGGAAGATCTTGAGCATGAAGTGGAATTCAGGCTATTGAAGTACTTCCTTAACTTTTACTGTTCAGTTCCCACCTCAAGTTTTACTTAACTGCCCACACTCAAGTAACTATAGCAACAAAAAAGTTTTCTTCTACAAAATGTGAACTATTATCGAGGCTGAAATTACGTTAAATCTGCCTCTTTACAACATGTTTCAGTGCCTCTAGGTTTCAGATGCCTCACCTGCTCCTCCAACGAGTTTCGGTAGTACAGCACGCCATGTTGTGAATGCAGCCAGCAGATCTGGATAAGACCACAGGGTATACACTGCCCAATAAAAACATACAGGTCAAACCAATAAAGACGTTGGAGGGGTCATTCTGACTTTGGCCGATAGTGTAAAATGGGCGATATCGGAACAGCCGCCCGTTATACATTTCTCCCCATTTTCATCGAAGTCAATGGAAATTAAAATGGGGAGAGATGTAGAGCGGGCGGCTGATCCGCTAGCGCCCGTCTTACACTAGCCCCCCAAAGTCAAAATGGCCCCCATTGTATTCATTAGATGCAACACACGAACGGGAACAATTCACTCACACCCGCTACTGTACGGGTGGAACCGGTGGTCTCAATGTTAAAAAAACATGACCACCATTTGCTCACCCCTCACAAACAGGGAAACAGTATGTGTGATTACAGTGCAATGCAAAGTTGTTTTCTAGTGCTAAATAACTAAATTATCCAGGAAATCAAGTTAAGCAATGGAAATAACATAGGAGAGTGGGAAAGAAGGGCTTAAAAAAAAAAATTGACTTGTCAGATAATTTCTGAATTAAAAGTGGACTGTAAAAACGATGGATAAGAACATTTTTGTAGTAACATCTGTTCTGATATTAGACATGAAAATTCTATACATCTTTGTTAAATAGGGGAGTAACTTGAAGGTCGGGGATAATTACAAGGACTGGCGAGTACCACGTACCCCTCTGGAAATCTTACATCATTCTTTTTGTCTTCCTCTCATTGGTTTGTCTAAAATTCTTACTTACGGAGCTCCATGTAGAGCTTGGAGCACGTCCATATTACTGGAGCGGGCGTGCTGGAATCAGACAGGGATTCCCCTCAGCATGTCTGCTCTGCTAAAATGGAGCTTTTGCTTACGATGGATTTACTGATCAAAGCTCACTCTTTTATATGTATATGTATGTATGTATGTAAAAGAAATTAGTCATTTTGTTATTACAACACAACCTGTAATCAGCAAACAGCAAATGAAGCAAATCAAGGCCCGCAAAAAGGAAATGACGCAGATGCACGGCATCCCCATGGCCTTCTCGTGCACCCTCGCCTCTTCAGCTGATGTGCTGAGGAGCCTTCACAGGAACTCTGCTGCTTCTCCTTCCTATAGGGCTCATTGGTGACAGAAAAGCGTTCCGTAGGTCTATGTAATTTAATTCGACTGATTTATGGTTAGTAACTGATTTTTTTTTTTTAAAACAGCAAAATTTAAGTCCAAAAAGTTATTCTACAGCCAACAACCAGAATGGGGAACAGGAAAAGAAGCAGCTTTAATTCTCACAGATCAAAAAAAAAACAATTTGGGTTTGGTAGCATAAAGCACTTGGCATCTGAACGACCATCTCAACTGCAACCAAATATACCGTTCTGTAGCTTTAACATCACTAACTGGAAACACCTCTATGGATACAGTACAATCTTCTCTAAAGCTGTCTCCACCATGCAGAAATGTAAAGGAGTAACTGAGACAGGTCTATAATACACAACGTATGCTGAGGCAAGGACCATAAACTAATCTACTCAAGGAGGGTATTTTTCCACAAGTTAGCACTAGAAGTGTGGTCTTTCCCTTGCTGCGTACACTTTGCTGATATAACATAAAGTCCCCATTGAAGCAGACCTACTTTTCCTCTTCGTGCCGTTTTTGACATTACCATCAATCTCAGTGTCCTGCAATGTTAACAAATGATAAAGCACCTTGGTCAGTAATCAGCTGTGGTATTATAATGGAACAAGATCCATTGGTTTTCTCAAGCATGGTACTGAGAGGCAAACAATGAGGGTGGTTGAGCAACAAAGCAACTGAGAGAAAAATAGTTCTAATTAATCTTGTGGTAGGATGTGTGCAAAAGGATGTAGTAAGAACAATGTAACCTACGTCTGTCATCCGTGTCATAGAGAGCATGTGCATTCCTTCCCTATCTCTTGTACTCCTCGCTTATTTTGGTGTTGTGTCTATGTGCTGTTCCTACTTCTCTCTCCTTACCTCGACATGTTTTGGGCTATTTTATCTCCTCTTTTGTTTCTCTCTTTCTCTGCCCAGTTATGTTTCTCTCCTCTTCTGCGCTTTCTGGTGGGGGTGGGGAGGGATGCAGACCGGCCTCCGGGTTACCAGTCAATCCAACCAGGGCTGTGGGCTGGCTTCACGGAAGGCAACCAGCCAGGGCCGCCGGCCAGCATCAGGGAATGACGGGGATCTGGTCAGGGACGCACCCTGGCATCGGGGAGTGAGAGGGGACAGGGCCAGGTCAGGTAGGTGACGCTATGGAGCATAGTGTCAAAGGTCCCTTACCTTGGAAATAGAGCTTGGAGGTCAGTGTGTAGTAAAATAAGTTAGTAAATTAAATGTGACAGACTCAGGTATGACATGACGTGCACTGTATTCACAAGACTTTTATTACATAAAATTTTAAAACTGAAATTGCTTGTTCCCTCTCCCCAAAGGGACTGTTATGGCGACTGTTTATTACTATGGTTACTACACATTTTATAAATTCTTACGCACACTATTGCCTCCCCTGATTGAAACTCTCACCTAACCAATTATAGGCCCAAAAATTAGTGCCTCTACGCGAGAGTACGCACTGTGTACTCTCGCGTATTCTGTCTCCAAGTGCCGGTTTTCTGCATGCACTGCGCATGCGCTGAAAACCGGCACTTGGTGATTTCAAAAGGGGGCGGTTCCTAGGTGAACCGCGTGCGTGCTACAGGCTGCGCGCACGCAGTGCACTTAGTGCTTTGAACGCGCAGGTAAGCATGGAAGATTTTGCACATAAAGAAAGGAGGCGTAAGACCCTCTTTTAACAAGGTAAGTAGTTAATTAAGTATTATTTTGAATTTTTTTCAACAGGTATATCTTTTTTAGAGACTTTAAAGAAAGATAAGTTTATTTTTATAACTTTTTAAAAGATTTTAAATTTTTTCAAAAATTTAATTTTTTGTTTAAAGTGGTTAATTTATTTAACTATACTTATTTTATTAATGTGATGGGGTTTTTTTTAAATTTAATTGAGGTTTAGCTGTTCTTTTGGGGGGGTATAGATTCATAGCTTTCACAGCACTTGATGTGAAAACTATGAATGAAAGATGGTGTGCTGCCATTGGCTCTAACTGAATCACGTGATCCCACAGCTCGCACGAATTAACTGCGCCTGTGGGATACGCAAGCACTGCCCAGCTGCTGTCTAGAAAATCAAGTTTGTGCGAGCTGGGAATGAAAAAGCCAGCGCGCAGTGAGATATCGCGGGGAAGCCTTACCCTCGCACAAAGGCTCCCTCTTTAATTTCTGGGCCATAGTATCATTGGAATACATTTCCAAACAAGTATCCTATTAAAACATTCTCTGAAATAACATTGTTTTTGATTAATAGGCTACTACAAAGTACAGCTATGTGTGCACAGAGAAGAGGGTCAAGGCAGGCACTTCACTGAAATGTTCCTCTGGGATGAATATTAATCGAAAGATAACAATTGTCCACCATAGAAAACATTTCTAGCTTGGTCCTAACTGAGCAATGAACTTCACCATTCCTTGGAGGAAGGAATATTTTGAGAAATAAGTTGCTTTTTTTTTTAGGAAAAGTGGCAAAATAAAGCACCTAATAAATCTTGGGAGACTCTCAGCAGCCTGATGTCCAACTCCAGGTAAAGACCATCACCTCACCTGGGACTCATTAGATGTGCCATTTCTCCCAGTTATAGTTTAGCCGGATAAGCCGGTAGTCCGAAAAGAAAAAGCTACTGGTGGCCAATGTTCCCTGTAAGCTGCGCTTTGTTCTGCACGGCCTGTTTCTTTCAATGCGCGGTCCCTTTAAATTTTTGTGCACCCGCGGTATTTCCAATGTAAAGGCTTGTGAGCAGCCTGCGCGGGACCTTGCAGATTACAGCTTAGAGGGAACATTGCTGGTGGCAATAGTAACTCTTGTCGATTGTTAGGTCCTCTGCTTCCTCCCAGTGTTCTCAAATTGAATGCAACGAGAGGTTAATAAGCTGTGCAGCAGAGTGTTGGAGCTTACTATGACAGTCCTAGTCTCTCTAACTGCCCAACTCTTTCACCCTGACCATCCCAATTGGTGCAGCAGACTCCGCAGCTTTGGCTCCTCTAGTAAGAAACTGAGTGACCCAAAGACTCCCCTCAAACTACCAAAAACCATAACCTGGGCAAAATAGGTTACATTTGAGAGGCTGAACAAAATGGCAAGATTATGGATATTCCACAATTTTGTTGCAATGAACATTTTTGCTCCTTTTATGAATTTCCGCGCCATCAGAAAATAAAACACAAAGAACAGTTAAAAAAGGCACACCTGTTGGATAAAGACTCTTGTCCCTTTCAAAGAAGATGGGGTTCTTATTCAAAACATAGGCAGTCACTGCTTCTCCTTTATGCAAATACATTTTCACCACATTCAACTCCTCCTTGCTTGGTATGAGATGTGATAGTTGATCACTGGATAAAGAAGAAAAGGCAGCCAGTATGTCAGCCCTGAGCTTCCTCCTGAGGAATGAAAAGTAATGGTTGCTTAAAAGAATAATTTTGTTTTTAGTTTTATGAAACATTAATTTCAACTCCAAACAACCCCTGTTTGGATTTCTCTCTTCAAATCTCTTAGGGTGCATTTACACTGTACACAGTGGAATGAGACTGAATTGCTCTTGTTCTCTCTGGATTTAGAGAATTGATTTGCACTGGCTTTTCCAAACCTGTTCGCACTTCCTCTATCTGAAGCTGGCTTTCAAGCCCTGTGACATTCTGATGTCTTTACTCTACTCGGCAGTCCATGACATGAAAGAAAAGTTCTGAAGACCACATTCATACTGTGGTCAGGGATCTGCAGATCAGGTGTGGATCGGATATAACTCTGGACTCTACCACCTGTAGCAGAACATAGTCAAATGCAGTATTTGAAATGAATAGGTTTATGTGGTCGTGAATGACTATTCCTCTGTAATTCTAAAGTTGCTACACTCTCCAAATTCTATGGTGCTGTCAACAATATAATTATAAACGATCCATTAAAAACACCAGTCTTGCAATTCCTGAAGGTAATACTCTCCTTCAATAACCTTATTAAGGAGTCCTAGCTGAATTTGAAGGTCTGACAGCAGTTTGCCACCCATCTAGGTTTGGATCCAACAGTCGCGTTTATGGAGTCAGCAACCCAGAAATGTTTTTAATGTAGACCGGACTCCAAAGATTAGTTTTAAAATGGGAGATCATTTTTCCACTGGTCATGTGTCTCATGATGCAATTAATTTTCAGCAGAAACTTGGAGAACATCAGGACCCAAGTCATGATGCCAAAGTTATGGTTCAGGCTTTCACCCATAATTTTTAATTTGCGATCATGGCAGAAAGGCAGTTTCTATAAGTACCAATTAAGATCGATTAACTCCACAGAATTAAAATATGCTCCTTAGAGCAGATTTCTTACACAGCCCAATAATCTAAGACTTTTGGATATAACAGTTGTTCTTAAACATCCCAACGTTCTACATGAGCAAAACCATTTTTATGTCAACTTCACGAGTGAGCTGATCTAAAATTGAACAGGGAGGACAATGCCTTTCATGTCAAAAGTATTTTGTGCCAAAGGTGTGAAAGTCACAAAATTAACTATCATCCTCCAAGTATATTCCTTGATGAAAAAACAGAAAATGCTGGAAATACTCAGCAGGTCAGGCAGCATCCGTGGAGAGAGAAACAGAGTTAACGTTTCAGGTTGAAATCTGTTTGTATCTCAGATATCCATCATCCACAGTATCTTCCTTTTATAGTCCTTGATGGTTGACCGTCAGAAATACTGAATTTGTCTCTTCCCCCACCCCTCAATCCCCTCCCTCCCTCCCACCTAACCCCCCTGCCCTCACCCTTCCCTCTCACCCCCCCTCACCCATCCCACCCTCTCACCCCCCTCACCCATCCCACCCTCTCACCCCACCCTCTCACCCCCCCACCCTCCTCGCCCCCAACCTTCGCCCCCCCTCTCACCCCCCACCCTCGCCCCCCCTCACCCCCCACCCTCGCCCCCCCCTCACCCCCCCTCACCCCCCCCCACCCTCCTCTCACCCCCCCCCACCCTCCTCTCACCCCCCTCACCCTCCTCTCACCCCCCCCACCCTCCTCTCACCCCCCTCACCCTCCTCTCACCCCCCCCACCCTCCTCTCACCCCCCCCACCCTCCTCTCACCCCCCCCCCTCACCCCCCACCCTCCTCTCACCCCCCCCCTCACCCCCCACCCTCCTCTCACCCCCCCCTCACCCCCCTCTCACCCCCCACCCCCGCTCACCCCCCCTCCTCTCACCCCCCCACCCCCGCTCACCCCCCCACGCCCCCGCTCACCCCCCCCGCCCCCGCTCACCCCCCCACCCCCGCTCACCCCCCCTCCTCTCACCCCCCACGCCCCCGCTCACCCCCCCTCCTCTCACCCCCCACGCCCCCGCTCACCCCCCCTCCTCTCACCCCCCACCTCTCACCCCCCACCCTGCTGGCATGTATATATGAACACTTCAAAGAGACTGCCCAGCCACCAAGCAATCTTTGACCTAATTGGGTTCCGAGTACAGTGCACCACAAAAGTGGCCAGTTGGTTCTCATTGAAGATGTGGATAGAATTGGTTAGTTTTGCCCAGTCCCCTGATACAGGAACAAAATTGTTTCTTTAAAGATACAGTAAATTGAAACTATTTTTAAATTTACATTTACCGACTCCATCTAAAGTCAAGTAAAAATAGATTACAGGAGTTTCCCCCACCCACTTTACCACATACACCTTCAGTTACAGTCTAATTTTGGACTTGTCAACCCTAAAACAAAACCACCGACTCATATGCCTATCTGGTCTCTTAGATACCTCATGGTGCCAGATACACAGGAAACAGGCTATGCATGGAGATTTTCCGTTTCCTATGTTACTACACTTCAAAAGTACTTCATTGGCTGTAACGCATTTTGGTACATCCTGCGGTCGTGAAAGGCGCTATATAAATGCAAGTCTTTGGGGGAGGGTTCTCCTCCACCCACCCCGTGTCAAATGTGGAATTAACTGGCTGTTACCATATCAAAAAAAATGACCTGCATGGATTTGGGAAAGGGGGAAGGGAGGGCTGGCTTCGCGAGGAAGTTCTTCACAAAATGTTTAACTGAAATAATAGGTGTCTGTGCACAAAACTAAAACACAAACTGTCTGCTGAAAAAATCTCAGGCTTCCCACCGGGAAAATGTGTCTCAACGCGGAGAGTAAAGCTGAGGCTGCAGTTTATCTGCTCCCGGTCACTGTGACGCTGACGCGTAAATATTATATTCTGACGTCCTGGAGTTTATTGATTCCGATTATTTTTCAATGAGATGGATGTTTAACCTCCAACGCGGTTCATCCTCTCCCTCTCCCCGGGTCGGGGGAACACACCCGCAGCGGACACCATGAGCTCACCTGTCCGACCCTTTGATCGCTGTATTGGACTTGACGCGAAAAGGTTTGGCGAACATTTTTTGTCTTCCGGCTGGTCTCGGAAGACTGGCCGGCGCGGGGAGTTACGGCCGCTTGTTTAATGTATTTACAGTGAAGTTAAACGTTTGTCGAAGCGCCGGTTCTCCGGGCCGTGCATGCCGCCATCTTGCGCCCCTCCTTCAGTACTCCGGGTGGAACACACACCCCCGACCCGGTGGCCTGCTCTAGACGTTCCTACCGACACAAGACACCAATCACTGCAGCAAGATAAATCGTAGATGTATAAATCAGTGTATAACATTTTAAAATATTGAAATATATATTGAGCATCCAAATGTAAATCTGCTTTAGCTGACAATGGTAAATCCTGACTAGATTGATTCCTGGGATGTCAGATGAGGAGAAATTGAGTAGATTGGGTCTCAACTCTGAGGAGTTTAGAAGAATGAGAGGTGATCTCATTGAAACATATAAGATACTGAGGGGGATTGACAGGGTAGATGCAGAGAGGTTGTTTCCCCTGGCTGGAGAGTCTAGAACTAGGGGGCAGTCTCAGGATAAGGGGTCGGCCATTTAAGACTGAGATGAGGAGGAATTTCTTCACTATGCTGATAGAGTTAGATGAGGAAGAATGGAGAGAGGCTTGAGTGGGCATGGACTGGTTGGGCCGAACGGCCTTGTTTCTGTGCTGGCTGTGTGTACTCTTTTGGTGATGCAGTCAACAAATAAACTGTAACTTAAAACATCAAAGGAAACTTAATAAATTAAATTAAAATTCCATTGCTGGTGGTGATAATGCACTCCAGTCCCTGCGGTGCCCACTGGTCGCAGAAGGCCTCGAGTGTGCCGGTGGACACCGCGTGCTCCATCTCCTGGGCCACCCGGGCGCGAATGTGGCCGCGGAAGAGAGGCAGTCGGGCCGAACGACCCCCTCAACCGCCCGCTGCTTGGACCAGTTGACAGCCACTTTGGCGAGGCCCAGGAGCAGTCCCACGAGGAGGTTCTCCCCAGACCCGACCCGCCTGCTCCCCTCCGCACCGGGTGACCAAAAAATCAGGAGCGTGGGACTGAAGTGCAGCCAGAAATCGAGGAGCAGCCCCTTCAAATGGTAGAAGAGGGGCTGCGTGGTTGTGTGTACATTTTTGAGGCTGCTACGATGGCTGAAGGGCCGCCAACCCCAGCCATGGCTTTCACACAAGCCTCAAGTGTCATGCTGGGGTGAGTATAGCTCTTGACCCCATGTTTTTTCGTGATAAGGCGAAAGGGTGACGGGGCAGCAGGAGTGGCTGCCATGCCCACGTACGTCCTTACTGATGACGGGGTCGCCATTGCAGGGTAGTTCTTTTTAAGGGCTACACTCGCCCCCAAATCTCAGGCCTGATGATGGTCGTTACAGCCTTGTGACTTTATGCTCCCTGAGCAGAGGGCTGCTGTTAAGTGAAGGCACACCTCATGGCTTGTGTGTATCCTTGTAATTGTGAGCTGAGCAACAACAAAAAACCCTTAATAACAACAGAAAACGCTGGAAAAACTCAGCAGGCGAGGCAGCATCCGTGGAGAGAGAAACAGAGTTAACGTTTCAGGTCGAAGACCTTTCGTCAGAACTGGAAATAGCAGGAAATTAAATAGATTTAAGGCAAGGATAAAGCTGGGAAAAGGGGGAGGGGATGAAAGAACAAAAGGAGAGATTAAGAGACATTAAGAGATGATCAAGGCAAGAGGTGGTGTTAATGTGACAGGTTGAGGCTAAAAGAAGTGTGAAATGCACTGGCAGAATGAAGGGCAGCTGCCAGCTTCTAGGAGGGGGAAAAAAGGGAGGGGAGGGAGGAGGGGAGGCAAACAAAAGGGTGGATGAAAAAATAAAATATAAATGTGATAGGGGCTGAGGTTATGATCTAAAATTGTTGAACTCGATATTGAGTCAGAGGGCTGTAGCGTGCCTAAACGAAAGATGAGGTGCTGTTCAACAAAAAACCCTTGTCTGATGAAAGGTCTCGACCTGAAACGTTAACTCTGTTTCTCTCTCCACGGATGCTGCCTCGCCTGCTGACTCTTTTATTCAAAAACAATAATACCTGTACAACTCATCAATTACATAGTAAATCCATTACATTCATCCATCACAGTAAAAACTAAAGCCTTAAAAACAGCCTTAGTTAATATAAATGCAATGATTACTTTTACAAATAATCAATAATGTTTACAGTACAAATACCCTTAAATACACACAACTTTTTAGATTTAAAATAATAAATCTCAAAGTTAACTCCACATAAAACAAAACCCATTTCGCCTGCTGAGTTTTTCAAGCGTTTTCTGTTGTTATTTCGGATTTCCAGCATCTGCAGTATTTTGCTATGGTAAAAACCCTTGTAGTGCCGGGCCTCCCAGCAGCAGGGGGCGGTGGTGACGGGAGGAGAGTAGGGGCGGGCTGGTCTGGTCTGGTCCGGAGCGCGGTCTCTGCGCCCCCCTCCCGCGCTGGCTGTTGGTGCGCCGCCAGTTGCAGTGCCGGGCCAGGCCAGGCCGGGCGCTGTCTCTCTCTCGCTGGGTGCGAGCCTGACGCTGGGCCGCGCATAGCAACAGCCTGAGAGAGAGCAGAGCGTGATTAACGGACCGAAAGGCCGGCCACACCCGGGACCCAGCGGCTCGACAGAGTGATCGACCGACCCCACCCCAGGCCCCACCGCCCAGAGGAACCGACCGCACCCTTTCCCCTCCCCTTCCCCCTTTCGGTAGATGGGACATTGGGGGAAAGCCGTGTGGACAATGGCCGGCGGTTGGAGGCAGCTGAAGGCTTTCTAGCAGCCATGTTAACGAGGAAAGCAGCGGCTCCCGGACACTTAGCCACGGGTAAAGGAAGCTTCTTAATCCCAGCCATGTGTGCCTGCTAATATAGTGTGTGCTCATTTCCATTGCCTTTCCCCACTGGGTGTGTGTGTGTGGGGTGGGGGGGTGATTATTCCCACCCACTTTATTTTGCATTTTCTTTTTAAATTCCCCATCCGCATTTTAATATCGATATTGTACGTAATTATGCTGAAAAACTTTTGGAATGTGTGCTGCAGGATTTAGATCTTGTGATTTGGGTTTAAACAATGCAGATCCTTCAGATGTGCGTTTAAAGTTCCATTATTCCTGTTGTACAGTCGGGAGCATCGGTTTTATTCTGGCGAAGGGGGTCGTCGACCTGAAACGTTAACTCTTATTTCTCTCCACGATGCTGCCTGACCTGCTGAGTGTTTCCAGCATTTTCTGTTGTTTTATTCTGTTCGATTTCGACCACACTCTCTCGCCAGCAAGGGTTTAAACAACGCAGATCCTTCAAATGTGCTTTTAAAGTCCATTATTCCTACTATACAGTCAGTAGCACTGGTTTTATTCTGTTCGATTTAGACCACACTCTGCCAGCATGTTCGATTTTTCCCTATTTTTTTTTAAAAAGAAAGCCCCCACCCCAGACTTCCTGTTCAAGGACTGCCTCTGAGGTGAAATTCCCCACGTTGCTCATTGGTGTGATCATTCAGTGCAACCACAGTACAATCGCAATGAGTGAGTAATACAATTCACTTCAGTGGAAATTGCTTGTAAATGTTTCGATATCAACTTGAGTACTGAAATGCCTTTGGGTGCTGCTATAAAAGTAGAAGATTCTCTCTGCATGTGGCAGGGAATACCAAATCCTCCCCTTGTGAAATACGTTTTACAGTATCTTATATTGGTGGTTATTGTCCTTTAGAAAAAGCCTGCTTGGGTCATCCAGTTTTCTGATGACTTCCATTGACTTATCAATTTTGCTCATATTGTTTCATAAGTATTGGCCTGAAGAATGGGCATTTGGAACTACTTTTGAGTGGGCATCAATTGAGAGTTTTGGCCGTTAAACTAGCTGGCGTGTTCAGATTTCACCACTTCCTGTAAAATTGGAACCCGTTTCTTGATCCTTTTTTGAAAACAAAGTTAGAATCCATCCACCATGACCCTAAACAATTGTGACATAACAGTCGTGGTTGTTTCTATGGTTCCCAGTCCATGTGGACGTTATATGTGTATTGTCAGTGGCAGATCTGAAAGATTTGAGGAAGCATTTACATCATGTATAATGAAGCAAAAATTCCAGATTAATGTTTTTATTCCCTTGTGCGATCTTGAGTTTATGAACCGCAGTTTATACCGATTCTTTGAGCATAGCAGGTAACGTACATCACTGGTGCAGCAAATCTATGTAAGATTAACTGTGTTTCACTGTACTGTAGCTTTGCTAATACAGCAGTATCATAAATCTAATGCGTCTTATCGTATCGTTGCAAGTCTATTTTTTTTTTAAATGTCACCCATGAACAGCTCAATTGACAAGGAGTTACTTATCGTGAAATATTATAATCTGCAAATTGCACCCTTATAAAAGGTAATCGTATTGCTACATAATGTTCTTCCACAATCGTTATTCAACTTTGCACTGAGGTTTGTGAACACACCCAAAAATGGCAGAAATTTTAACCTGCAGCAGGTAACTTAACATTGTGGTTCAGACAGTCTTTATAAGTGACTCCAGTGACTCTTGCAATCTGAATTCATTTGAATCCTTTCATTAGGTTTCCACTTTGTAACAAACACCCAGGTTAGTTATTCTAGTTAATTAATTAATGGAGCACTGAATACAATGAAATCCTATTTGTAGTTTTACGAAATTGAGACAAGACTTGTTTCTTTTTCAAACCCTATTTTGTTCAGTACTCTCCTGTGTCTATCTGTAACACCTTGTCTTAGTTCAGTGAAAGCTGCACTGGAATCGTAGAAATCTCACCACAGCAGGAGACCATTATGGCTGTACTGACGCTATTTCTACATTGGAGTAACCAGACTAATGCCAATTCCTTGCTTTTTCCCATGGTCTTTAATATTTTACTTATTGAAGTGTTTATTTAAGTGCCTCTTAAATGTTGTGATTGATCCCTGCTTCAAAAGCTAATTGCAATTCTAGTAACACTTGGTACCAGCCTCCCCTTTTATGCTTCAGTGGAGTGGAGGACGAGTGGCTACATGCTCTCCAGACTCTCTCAAGTATAAAACGCCAACAAATCTCAGCGGAATGACCTTTTCTCTTTTTTTTTTAAAGTACACAAAAAGTGGAACAGCTATTTGGTGCTTTTTTTGGCCTCTTTCAAAGAAGGGAGAGCCAAACAGCTGCTGATCTGGAGAAACCTCCAACAACAAGACTGATTTGAGGACTGTAAGCCCTTTTAAGACTATTTACCCTCTGGAATACCTTAAAGGGGTAGGCCACATTAGAAGCTAAACTTCACTGTGCTGCAAATACCATGGGAGAGAAGCTAGTTTTCATAAAATATTATTGTCCTCGCTCTATGCTCGCTCTCCATGCTTTACTAAAACGTGTTTCACAAATCGAGAAGGGTTAAGACTTCCCATACTCAAACTGTTTTTTTGAAAATGGCACGCATGCATTTATTTGGTAGGGGAGAAGAGAAAGAAAAATGATTGCACATTTTAGTGAACCCTTCAGTGGGGAAGACAACAAGTGGCAACCGGGAACATGCTCTTTAAAAAAAAAATGTCTGGTTGTTTACTGCAAATTTATCTTAACACATTTAGTACTTAATCGTTGAGTCCGGATCTCCAGTAATTGTCATGGTTTTGACGTTTCTGTTTGCAGCCCGATTTGGGGATGTCTTGTATGACTCTTACATGCGAGTAGATCAGGCTGAGGTCCAAGCCTCGTGTGTGGAGAAAGGAAGCCCTGTGGGATTACCATCTCTTAATAGCTTAACGGTAAGTGTATGCACAGTATGTACCAGTGCACTGTAAAATGATGCGATTTTATCTTTCTGTTACAATTACTTATGAGACAGGTTCAACAAACTCTGGTAAACCTGACTATCAGAGGAGCAACGTAAGTAGATTCACATGCAGGGGATAGTTGCTAGATGTAAATTACTAAGAAATAAACTTGTGTTACTTTTACACCCCCACCCCTCCCCCTTGCCTCTTCAGCATACTTAGTTCTACATCAGATTGGGGCTATAAGTATTTACAGCATTTACACTGATGTAAACTCTTGAATTTGTAATGTTTGTTATGGAGATACTTAACCACTTTAAACTCTGCGGCTCAATGGTATTTGCTACAAATATTTCTCATGCTCTTTCGACCCAAGGGCGCACACCCAAACTACAGTTGAGAGACTGGCCAGTTTGGCCTTGGCTGACATTTTTGCCCGCTCTTCTTCCTAACCCAAAATTGTATTTATCCCGGGGTACTGAGGCCAATTGTACTGCTTGCATTGCAAGCCTTTGCCAGTGGTTCTCTGCAACCAGCAATTGAATGTGTCCAATCACATTTCAAGATATTCACCTATCTGTGGATGGACCTCTCCTCCGTGCTTGCACTTTCAGCAGAGAACACAAGATTTCTCGCAGCGTGTGCAGTCTTCTGTTAAAACTGTATGCTTAATAATTAGGCTACCATGCATGCAGTTCTAGGTACAGGGAGATCAAACAAATTCCTTTCAGCAATAGTAAAACAGCTCTGCGAGGAGGTGACGCAGCTGCAAATTAATAGGTGCACACCATTTACAACAGTTTTACCAAAATCTTTAAGGAAGTTAATGCCTCACAGTTCTGTAGAATGAGGAGTCTGCATTTTCACCTCTGACAGAACTCTTCAAACTGTCAATATAACATGACAGAAAATGCCAAGTGGCAGTGACCGATAAGTGCCTGTAGATATCTGGAAGTTATTGATGTGCAGGTAAGCAAGTTTATTACTTTGAACAGAGGGTATTATTTGGGGAAGAATAGACAAAGAAAATAGATTTGTTTTGAAGGGCTGAAACCAACATAATGTGGTCCTGAGTGACTAGAGGAAAGAACAGACAACCTGTATCATTTTATTATCTTTTTTGACCCATTTTGAAATCTATTTTCCTCCCCATGCTTGGCTGAGCGGGCTTGGATATAAACTGCTGTCAGACCTTGTTGTCCTCCTCTTGCTTTAGCTGCCAGGAGGTAGACAGGAGCCCACTAATCATCTTTCTGAAATAGCTCTTGAGTTTTAAAGGGACTTCAGTTGTGAAGGGTTACGGTGCTTCACGGCTGTGTTTTGACTCACCAGTATTCTATAAACTGTAGTCCAATCCCATGCTATGTGTTCTCTACCATGTGCAATAAACAGGTTATTTTAGTACAAAAGACATTTTTCAATCCAACATGCACCTATGAATTAACACACCGCTTTGTTGAGTCATCAAATAATACATTACTATTGGCTACAACAGGACAGCTGAATTATCGGACTAGTCCCTGGTATTTTATTACTGCTCTTGCGGTTGGTTTCCATTTTCACCTACAATTATATCCCTATGCAGTTACTGTGCTATTTTAGAAGCAAAAGGAGATGATGACTGCAAATGCCCTGTGTCTAAATTGGCAGATGTGTGTTCTAATTGGGTTCAAGAGTTTGTTTGCTATGAAAGGAATGTACAGTGTACTGTACTAACTCTTAGTTGACTGAAGCATTTTTTTTAAGCTTGAAAGGAATGTCCGCGTGTATGCCTACAAATACCAATTGGGGGGAAAAAAACCTATCGTTGAGTATTAGTCCTGACCTGAACGAAAAAGTGTGGGCGTCCAGTGGATCATTTTTCTGTTGTGGTGTGGTCTCAAGAAAGTGGAACATTTGAACAATTCAAATTTTTGGGTGTTCTTTATTTAAATCCTCTAAGCAGCTACCCTGTGAGGACTGGCTGTCCTTCAGCTTTCAACATCTCCAAAAAATGTTAAAATACTGCTTCTGAATGTTATGTAATAATAAATTATAGCAACACTAAGAATGTAGCTCCCCGATAGCTCACTTGATGGCGCAGCCTGATGTTCCTGCTAAGTTGTGCGGCCGCGCAGTCATCTGCAAGGTCCCGCGCATCCCGCTCACCGGCTTTTCCATTGTAGATACTGCGCAGGCGCTAAAATTTAAATGGTGAGGCAGGCCATCCAGGAGGCAGTGCACCTTATGGGGGACGTTGATACAGCTTAGTCTCAAACTGAAACACACAGACCAAGAAGGTGCCAAGTTCAAATCCCAGTATGTGCCAAGTTAGCTGATCATAGCTTGGGTGGCAGTAGGGTGTTACAGTTGGCTAGGGAAGGGAAAAGTCGACCAGATTTCAGGTTCTTAATCTTCCCCTATGCTACTGAGTATGTAAGTGGACATCGGGTGACAAACAGACCTAGCTGGGCTGTGAATGCCGTTCATGTCGAATAACCACTAAAAATTGGTTACCTCCTCTCTCGACCCCCCCCCCCCACGGTGTCTAAATTGTCAGACTGCTTGTCCGACATACAGTTCTGGATGAGCAAAAATGTTCTCCAATTAAATATTGGGAAGACCGAAGCCATTGTTTTCGGTCCCCGCCACAAACTCCGTTCCTAGCCACTGACTCCATCCCTCTCCCTAACATCTGTCTGAGGCTGAACCACACTGTTCGCAACCTTGGTGTCATATTTGACCCTGAAATGAGCTTCCGACCACACATCCGCAGCATAACAAAGACCGCCTATTTCCACCTCCGTAACATCGCCCGTCTCCACCCTTGCCTCAGCTCATCTGCTGCTGAAACCCTCATCCATGCCTTTGTTACCTCTAGACTTGACTATTCCAACGCATTCCTGGCTGGCCTCCCACATTCCACCCTACGTAAACTTGAGGTCATCCAAAACTCGGCTGCCCGTGTCCTAACTCGCACCAAGTCCCGTTCACCCATCTCCCCTGTGCTCGCTGACCTACATTGGCTCCCGGTTAAGCAGCACCTAGATTTCAAAATTCTCATCCTTGTTTACAAATCCCTCCATGGCCTCGCCCCTGCCCATCTCTGTAATCTCCTTCAGCCCCACAACCCCCCCGAGATATCTGTGCTCCTCTAATTCTGCCCTCTTGAGCATCCCTGATTATAATCACTCAACCTTTGATGGCCGTGCCTTCTGTTGCCTAGGCCCTAAGCTCTGGAATTCCCTGCCTAAACCTCAGTGGGTAGCACACTCGCCTCTGAGTCAGAAGGTTGTGGGTTCAAGTCCCACTCCAGGGACTTGAGCACATAAAGCTAGGCTGACACTCTAGTGCAGTGCTGAGGGAGTGCTGCACTGTCGGAGGTGCCGTCTTTCAGATGAGACGTTAAACCGAGGCCCCGTCTGCTCCCTCAGGTGGACGTAAAAGATCCCATGGCCACTATTTGAAGAAGAGCAGGGGAGTTATCCCTGCTGTCCTGGCCAATATTTATCCCTCAACCAACATAACAAAAACAGATTATCTGGTCATTATCACATTGCTATTTGTGGGAGCTTGCTGTGTGCAAATTGGCTGCCGCGTTTCCCACATTACAACAGCAACTCCACTTCAAAAAGTACTTCATTGGCTGTAAAGCGCTTTGAGACGTCCGGTGGTTGTGAAAGGCGCTATATAAATGCACGTCTTTCTTTAAACCTCTCCGCCTCGCTACCTCTCTCTCCTCCTTTAAGATGCTCCTTAAAACCTACCTCTTTGACCAAGCTTTTGGTCACCTGCCCTAATTTATCCTTACGTGGTTCGGTGTCAAACTTTTTGTCTTCTAATGGTCCTGTGCAGCGCCTTGGGACGTTTTGCTACGTTAAAGGCGCTATATAAATACAAGTTGTTGTTGTTAGTTGCGGTACCAGAGAGTGCATAGCAACCATGGAACTGTGCCTTCAGAAGAGCGAAGAAATCTAAGTTTCTGGACATCCACATCCATTATTATTTAAAGCTTCACAGTCATGCAAGGTCTTACCAGTTATCAGGTCTTGGCTGGGATTGCAATGGGGATGATGCGATAGGCCTCGGCGTCCCTGAGCTCGGGAGAGGAGTGTCGGCCAGGGTTCTCGATGCTTTTCAATGATTCCTCCTGGAAAGTGTGCCTATGTGGATGTGAGATGAGCACAGGATCAGCCGTGGTGCTAATTTGCAGTGCTCGTACATGACTGGCCATTTAGGGGCCATGTCAGAGGAGGCCAGATACCATTCAGTTGTACCCTAGCACGTGTTGGCTCCTTTGGCATAAGAGGGGAGAACATTGGAGGGGGAAAAACAAAACAAAATGTACAGAACCAAAGATAAGCTGATGGGGACAGGGTATCCCTGCTGGGTCCTCTGTACTGATGAAATCTCTGGCCAGCTGAAAGGGACTTGTATGAAATAACTTGGCACTCTCAACCCAATTCAGTACTAATTGGGCAGTTTAATGCAATGGAAAGATTGTACTTGTAATGGTGTGTGCCACTTGAGGGGGCCAGGTTAATGTATGTTGTCAAGGCCAAGTAAAAGGAGCCTTGCCCTGTGTATTACCTGTAGCTGAACTATTGTGGATACTGGGTGCTACTCGTGGCAGAAATGGTCCTTTCCTCAGTACTTACATTCCCACCATTACCTTTGGGAGGTGGGAACAGAGAAGAAAATAAAAATTTGTTTGCAGATGCATGTTTATACACCTGTGTGTTCCTCTGATTCTATTTGATTGTATTCAGCATTTGGTGTAACCTGTATGGTACTTTAATAAACCGTGTTGTCCAGTACATTAACCACGAGCAACTGTGGCTAATTGGGAATCCAGATGCGGCTGATTGCATTTCTGATTAGTAAATAAAAAATGAGTAATAGGCACAGTCATTGGGCGTGTGATCTCAATACTCATTCGCATGACGTATGCGTGTGTACTTTTAACATTTTTGTACATTTGTTGTAAAACGGTTAGACGGAAAGCAGAGCGTGAGTGAATTTTTGATCTTTGTGAGCGCTTTACTTCCTTGGTTACTGAATGGTGGTAGATGTTTAAGTAAATATACACGTGAAGTACATTTACCTACTGTGTGTGCGCGTGCGTGCATGCCATTAAAATTAGTGCATTTGGCTAAAAGGGTGTCGCCAAAGCCAAATCTATGCCTAGTCAGCAATTTCTATTGGACGGCACTGCTTTAAAAGGTGCTAATGAAAAGGATTTGTTACTATGCTGTTTTACCACTGTAATACTTGCAGTATGTTTAGACAAACGGCACTTTCTTTTGTACAAATTTTAGATTGGCAAGAGCGCAATGAAGGACCATCTGCCAGCTGCGTGTCGGACTCAGGTCAAGGTGCAACATCTATTTGAAGATGCCGGAAACAGGAGGAATAACGTAACTTCGCACCCCACCCCCAGTGTGTCTCGTACTTGTAGAACAGTGCTACCTTCACTTAAAGACAAGAGCCTGGATGGTACAGCCTCTTCTAAATCAGACGGCATTTTGATGAAGTCAAAAGCTGCTATAACACCTGCCCAAGCCATGAAGATGCACATGCATCAGTTGTCTTCCTTTGAGCATCAGGAAATCTTCAACTACCCTGAAATTTACTTTATGGGTTTAAATGCAAAAAAGCGGCAAGGCGTAGTAGGTGGATCCAACAACTGTGGTTATGACGATGATCAAGCAGCCTACATACTTCTGCCTCACGACCATATAGCATATAGGTACGAGATACTTAAAGTTATTGGGAAGGGAAGCTTTGGGCAGGTGGCTAAGGTGTATGACCACAAAATGCGGCAGCACCTGGCATTAAAAATGGTGCGCAACGAGAAGCGGTTCCATCGGCAGGCCGTAGAGGAGATCCGTATCCTGGAGCATTTGAGAAAGCAAGACAAGAACTTTCAGATGAACATCATCCACATGCTCGAGAATTTCACATTCCGTAACCACACCTGCATGACCTTTGAACTGCTGAGCATGAACCTGTACGAACTGATCAAAAGGAACAAGTTCCAGGGGTTCAGTCTTCAGTTGGTGCGGAAGTTTGCTCATTCCATCCTACAGTGCCTGGAAGCATTGCAAAAAAATCGGATCATTCATTGTGATTTGAAGCCAGAAAATATTTTACTGAAGCAGCAAGGCCGCAGTGGCATCAAAGTAATTGATTTCGGGTCCAGCTGCTACGAGCACCAGCGCGTCTTCACGTACATCCAGTCACGGTTTTATCGAGCTCCTGAGGTTATCCTCGGCTCGCGTTACGGGATGCCCATTGACATGTGGAGCTTTGGTTGTATCCTTGCTGAATTATTGACTGGGTACCCTCTCTTTCCTGGGGAAGATGAAGGAGATCAGTTGGCTTGCATGATAGAACTTTTGGGGGTGCCACCTCCAAAAATGTTGGATCAGTGCAAACGGGCCAAGAACTTCTTCAACTCCAAGAATCAACCTCGCTATTCCACCACCACCACGCTCCCAGATAATACCGTGGTTTTGAATGGTGGGCGTTCTAGAAGAGGTAAGGTGCGAGGGCCACCGGGTAGCAAGAACTGGGTGACCGCCTTGAAGGGTTGTGATGACCCACTCTTCATCAGCTTCCTAAAGAGATGTCTGGATTGGGAGCCATCTAGTCGCATAACACCTACCCAAGCTTTGAGACATGCATGGCTATCTAGACGTTCAGCCAAACCACCCATTGTGGAGAAGACCATGCCGGTTAAATGTGCGGCAGATAGCAATAGTTCCTTGCCTGGAATTATTTCCAAGTTACCCTCAACTATTGGCACAACCAACAAACTAAGGACCAATTTGGTGCAAATGGCTGATTCAAATGGAAATAATATACCTCTACGTACTGTGCTTCCAAAATTAGTTAGCTAAGGCTATTGTGTGCTGCAAATTAAACCCAAGAACATGTGTCAAATGAAAAAAAAGTTTCTTATATAGGTCTTTTTGCTGGTAAAATGTTTAAGATATTTCCTAATTATTATGTATTTGAACCTTGAAAGAAACTAATTTCCAAGTTGCATTAAAGTGCATAAAATTATTCTTTATCCATCTGACCCTCAAGACTATTGTAGTTTTTAATATTATAATTAAAATATGAATACCCCTAGTTTGTTGAGAGTAATATGAAGTAAACATTCTGTGCTTCCTTAAATCTCACTTAAACTTTTTTTAAATACCATGGCAGGAGCAACTATGATATAAAATATTGTGGTCAAGACTTGTTCTATAATAGGCCCCACTTAAAATCAGATTAAGTTCTTTAGGCCACAGTTTGATTATCAGTTAAGATTTTAAAAAATCCTATTGTCCTTCCCACAGCGTACTAGTTAATTTATGAGTAAGGATCCTGTTTGATAAAAAGACATTAACAAATTCACCCCCACCCCCCCAAACAGACAGACAGACACACACACTGACATTTACTTTAGTATGGCTTTGGTGGAAGTGTTAGTTTTGATGTCCAGCCACTAATATCCTGTTCAGACACTGATTTGACTTGAAACATTTGGGCATTGGCAATTAATTGCCGCCAGATTTCTCTCTCGTTTTGAAAATTGGCCTATTGCGGGCTGTTTCATTTAGGCACAACAAAATAAAAGGCCAATCAGCTGATGCAGCTCACTTGTGGATGGGTACTGCACGCCACTGCTATTTTACTCTGTCTTCTAAAATCTCAAAATATCCAGCTATTGTCTTAATCTAGGAGTAAGCTTTTAGGCCCCCCCCACATTTGGTACTGTAGTAGAAATCTGTCGATCACCCTTTTGAAAAAACCAGGGCTTTTAATTATTCCGGGTGACAGTTTATTCCCCAGGTTGGCTGTGATAAGTATATCCTTCTGAGCTCTTCAGCTAGGGGTTTCAAAAATTGGAATGCCTGTTTGTTGTCCTACATCCTCATCTGGGTCCTATTTATTTTTATTCGTTCAAGGGACGTGGGAGTCACCGGCAAGGCCAGCATTTATTGTCCATCCCTAATTGCCCTTGAGAAGGTGGTGGTGAGCCGCCGGCTTGAACCGCTGCAGTCCTATCTCCCATTTTAAGCTTTTTAACTTCCTTAGGTAGAGAAAGAAAAATTGTTCTCAGTACCAACTTTAAAAAAAAAATTAATTGGAAAATTTCAGCAAGATTTGTGCCAGTTAAATTCTACCTAAACATTTTCTCTGGCGAAGAATAATCGATTTTAAAGATGGCTCCACAATACACGGAGTCAGTTTTGTAGATTTTTATAATATCTAGGTACCATCTTATATTAAAAAAAATCTATGAAAATTTGGCTTTGTAAATGTTCACTTGAGGATTAAGATCAGCTGTTGAGTAAGTAGGCCAGAATAACAGCAGTGTGGACGAGGGGCGCACTTGTAGTAAGAGTTGTTTTGTATGTTGGCAAACAAGCACCAAAGCTTAAATAAAAACAGAAAATGCTGGAAGTACTCAGCATCTGTGGAGAGAGAAACAGAGTTAACGTTTCAGGTCGATGACCCTTCGTCAGAAGCAGAAGCACCAAAGCTTAATCGGTATTTACTTTCATTGCCCACTGATCGTCTAAAGTTATTGTTAAATGGAAAATGGTGCCAGAGTTGGAATCTACAGGATTGCAGTAGTGTTAATACCAATAGAGCAACCTGATTCAATACCAATATAGCAATCTGACCACTACTGTGTATTAAAGACAAACCGTGTAACCTTTTTAAAATGTTTAGACAAAGGGCAGTAATGCCAAGAAATATTTTGGTGTTTCTCAAAAATGGAAACCTACAACAAATCTAAGTTTTAGCCTTGAAAAAAATGTTTTACATCACCATTTTCTGTGTGTGTGCGCCAGTTCCTCAGACAATCAGGCAAAGCCTGTATGTATCCCACCTCCTCACTGGCTCTCTGTAAATTGTAAAATTCAGACTCCCAAGTCAGGCCAGCAAATGCCTGTCCACTGTGTGCAGATATCACACCATTGTCAGTGTTTTCTGGAATGAAACCATCCCATTTCAGGTATGATCCAAAAATCTTACCCAGTATCAGCACGTGTTAATAAATGCGAAGATAGGGCCTCATCCAATTGATTTTCTTTTTCCTAGCTCCTTCATCCTCCCATTAAATGAATTTAAAATATTGGTACAAAACCCATTTTACACAATGTTCACTAAAGCTTGAATACGCAACTGTGTAAATCCAAATACTCTTGTTTGAATACAGCAATATTTTTGGTTTTAACCTTTCCATGTGATGCATCTTTTTAATCTTTATAATTGTGCACTGCTCAGGTTTACCCAATTTAGTTTATGAAATGTTTCAACAGATTTAGTGACTTTTTGCTCACTGTTCAATGTTTAAATGAACACCCAAACTGCTCATTTTAATAAATTGAACAAAGGCCTTACCTTGAAATTGATCTCTCCTGTTTTACAAAAAGTATATGGATAAAAAAAAATCCAACGGTTCAACATTTTGGAAACGATCGATCTGAATAATTACAGGGGTAACGAAATTTCGGTTGACTGAAATACCGGATGCTTTACTTGCAAAAACACCATTTTCAATCTAAAGCATAATATGCTCGAACTGTTGATGATCCCATTTTCGAAGGACAGTGCTGGAGGAAGAGGAGTTTCTCTCGTTGCACTCTGTGCCGTGCATGCTGCTGCTGCTGCTTCTTGGTCCTACTCATGGGAAGCTGGGTGGACAGGCTAGGTGGAGCAGTGGTCGACTTCTGATTGAAGATTGAACCAGAAGCAAATTTGGGGAGGTGGTGACGCAAACCTTTTCCTCCTCGCTGTTCCTTGTCCACTAACTTGTTCTCTGCCTGTACAATTAAACTGGTCTAAAACGCCCACTGTTAGTAAGGCAGGCAAAAAATACAAAGCTGCGATTGGATTTTAAACTTTACATGTAACTTGATTCACGTTGTTTTTGCAGACATTACAAAGCACAGTCACTGCCAGTATTACCAATAAAACTGTACATAGGCGTTCATTGTTCAATCCATTCTTCATCAGCAAATACAAATGGAAAATCCATATTCTGCCTAAACCATTGTAGGTGCTGTTCTGAACTGGATACATCAAATTGTATTAAATTCGCCATGTTTACAGCCCAAATTACACTGCATGAGTTCAGTTTCTGTAATCTATAAAACTTACCACATGAGACACTTTGCCTCAGACAATCGTGGATTACAATTCAGAACCACATTAGAAGTATTTCACAGTGAGCACTGATGAGTCAGTGTTGGAAACTGGTGATTCACTAAAGAATTGTAGGCCTGTGCATAACGGCATAAATACTGATTTGCTCTGGACTTGGTGACATGTTGCCATGTCTTTGTGTAATGTCTCAAGGTTGGAAGTTCAAATCCACACCAAGAGGAGGGGTCGAAGATCACCTGTTTGAAGGGTGCGCAGGAGGATGAGGAGGCAGTGCAGCTGGCATTTTTACTGCTGTTCTTGCCTTGGGGAGAGCGCCGCCTTCTGTAGTAGCAAACGGGAACCTATTGCAAATGGAACTGTTCAGTTGTTACTAGGGGTGTCTAAACCGTGGCCTGTGGGCCCAAGCAGTCTAATCCACAAAGCCCAGACATCTCGATTCCACTTGCGTTTATGTTTCATACTCGCTGATTTGTCCTGTTTGAATTTTAGGTGTTTGGAAAGGGCTGTTACTACCTTCTTGATGAATAAATCCTAAAACAGAACACCAAGGGGGTCATTATCACAGTCATTGCTTGTGTAGTAAAATGACTGAGCAGATCATCTGCCCATTCATAGAACCCGGCAATGGAATTCTAGAACGGGCGGGCGACCTGCTCTGCTTGTTTACCACCCAAGCGGTGAATGTGAAAATTATCCCTTAAAATCCGTTAGTATCGTCAACTTGAAATGTATGCAAATTAATGAACATTTACTTAAACTTGCTATGTGGCTGCATGGTATGTAGCTATGTGGCCTATTGAGATGAAAAAGTTTACAGGCATCCCTGTCAAAACATTAAAACACAAGTTGGATGCTCCAATAGGTTCTCCTGTAGAAATGAGTTTACTTTTAGGATATAAAAACCTTACAGCAATTCTGGCCCAATTGGTTGCCACCAACAGCAGTAGTACAGCTGATAAAGTCGTCAGTATTGCAAAAGTACATGTTTTGGGGGAGGAAGCAACTGGAATTTTTAACACTATTGTTTTTACAACAGCACTAGACAATCAGGGGAAATATAAACCTAGCTAGCGAGCACTACCAAAATGTTCTGCCTTATATCCACGTTCTGAATGTTAGCCTGTTGTGCCAGAATGAGCTCGGCTTCCTGTTTTGTATGTTGTTATAGGCTAGTAGATTGATTCTGACATTTCTAGAATTTTGCCAGCTATTAGGAGCTGAAAAGCTGTCTGTCATCCAGCACTGGGAAATATGCCAGAATACAAGGTGAGTAAATGAGTCAACTATTTGAAATATCCCAGGAAGCCCAATAAGGTACGGAAACCGCTGTTTAGAACTGTCCCCTTAATAATATTTGTGGCTTGGAATCCACAGTAATGTTTTGAATTTTAACATGTATTTGAAAATAATCCCTCAGGCACCCCTCTGTTATGTACTGTAAACATAACAAAACCTCATGCAATGCAATAGAAAGCATGTTCCTTGGATTTATTTTCTCTTAAATGTCTACATTGACAAATATTGAAAGAGATTTACCATACCAAAATATTTGAATTCATGTAAATTATTGATATGGTTCATCAGTACAAAATTTTCATCTAAGTTTAAATCTCCATAGGCTATATTTTCCTCTGTAAAGTTGAAGAAAAAATTAATTTACAAAACTCATTCTAAGCCATCAAAGGTTCAAGAGGATTTTTCTTGTAACTTTTCACAAAGGAAATTAGACTTCTGTTTTAATGAAAATGATACCCTGCAATATTAAAATGGGCAAAGAGGGAAGAAATAACCATGTTTATTTCAGGGAACAGAATTGCATGTCTATAATAGATAAGTTGGATTACTCAGAATTTTAGCAGCAACAACAACAGCAGTTTGCATTTATATAGAAACATAGAATCTAGGAGCAGGAGTAGGCCATTCGGCCCGTCGAGCCTGCTCCACCATTCAATACGATCATGGCTGATCATCCAAATCCAGTACCCTGTCCCTGCTTTAATCCCCACAGTACACATATCCCAACCTACCCCCGTAACCCCACGTATTTAATTCCCCCTAACATATCCCATCCTATCCCCATAACCCCACATATTTAATCCCCCCCCCTAACACTAAGGTCAATTTATCATAGCCAAATCAACCTAACCCACACATTTTTGGACTGTGGGAGGAAACCGGAGCACCCGGAGGAAACCCACGCAGACACGGGGGAGAATGTGCAAACTCCACACAGACAGTCACCCGAGGTCAGATTCGAACCCGGGTCCCTGGCGCTGTGAGGCACCAGTGCTAACCACTATGCCACCGTGTTGCCCTTTTATGTAGTTAAACATCCCAAGGCACTTTACAGGAGCATTATCAAAACAAAATTTGACACCGAGCCATATAAGGAGATGTTAGGACAGGTCAAAGAGGTCGGATTTAAGGAGCGTCTTAAAGGAGGTAGAGAGGTTTAGGGAGGGAATTCCAGAGCTTAAAATCCTGTTTAAGGAGCTGAAGACATGACGCCAATGGTGGAGTGATTAAAATCGGGGATGAGCAATTAATAATACTCCTTTAGCATTTCCATCTTCTGTAATAGAATTCCTGAAATGTTCATGATATTTTAAGTGAAAGATTATCATGGAGTGCATAGGGCAGCTGCCATCTTTCTTGCAGGCAGGTAAAATATATGACAGGTTTCAAACTGAACTGTAATTGTCAGGAACTTCCCTACCTACCTAAATAGGTCTGTAGAGAAGATTGACAATTTTACCCTTTAATTCAAAGGTTATTTTAACTTGGGAACAATATCTTAATGTATCTTAAATCTAAGATTATCTACTACTCTAATAGTCACATTTTGATTAGAGTGCAGATAATTGGTATAAAGACACACAAGTTGTACAGCTTTTTGTACTATTAAGAAGGTAAAATAACCTTAAACTGTGACTAATTTTAATTCTGTGGTAGAATTTTTTTTAAACCATTTTACTACATCAAAACCAATAATGCAAAACATGGTATGAATTGTTTTTATAGAGTGCCTTTTTAAATTAGCACAATCACCTTTTAGGGGGGAAATTTGCCATTGTGCTGTGAATGTTAAGACAGTGTTGATCTTTTGTAGACATCCTGGAAAATACAAATGAAACATTTTCTCCAATTCCAAAATTTATTACTAAATAGTACAGATTTGAATAACCCATTCTTCAATAAGTATAAATTTAAAAAACTGTTGTGTTGCCATTTTGTCAGAATTCAACATTTTTAAAGTGCGATCAAATATCCTGTCTGGAGTATGTTCATACATGAGACTTAAACAGCTATTTAATGCTGGTAGTGACTCTTGAACTACCTCTGGTAGATACTCTTGAAGATGTATATGTGCTGTAAGGAACATATGGATTAATTGAAGCCTTGAAGGAACCAAAACATGTACGCTGTGACTACGTGGGCCCGAACCTGCCTCTGGTCTCTTGTGTGTGCCTTATATAGATTTCAGGTATTGATGTGACGCAACCACTCTACATTACTGTGATATTCAAGGGTTTCTGATCAGTCCTTGAACGCAATGGTGTAACAGTCATTAATGTTAACATGTACATTTTTGCTATTTGCGTTTTATTGTTCAAGTGAATGACATTTTAAAGAATAAACAGGATCTTCAAAGTGATTTGAATGTAAATTGAATTTTATTGGATTTTTTATGTTGTCACCTGAAGTTCACTAGCACTGTTGGATGCAACTGAATTCGCTGCAGTTTGGAGAATGTTTTCACTCCGAATGGAAATTATACTGAAATATGTACAAACAGTTCGTGTCAAACTATTGTATTGCGATCTAATCCAATAAAATCTTTTCTATATGGTACCTTGGCATTGAAAACAACTTGTATTTAAAAATTGTACGTAGTAAATTTACAGCACACAGATTCTCATGCTTCATTTTTAAATTCTATACATTGAAAGTTACCTTGTTGAACTGCATCATTTCTGTTGCAAACTACTGCTGGTCTGGGTGAATATGCAAGAAATAGTTGCTTCTTGTCACAGCTTTCTAGCAAGAGTAGGCGCCATATTTTGAGGGAAACTCCTTGGGGGTCCAGACTACCAAAATAGCACAGTTCAGTTCTTGAAAGTCCCTCTTGTGTGGAGATCTTCAGTATAATAAAATGTGGCTGAACTATGACCCATGTTTGCCAGATAGAGACTGAAAATAACGTTTACATAGACCTTTTTGTGGCAGAAACTTTTAAAAAAAACAGAATTTGGGGTATGTGTCGAGGGAGAGAGGGGAGATTAAGTAAATGGACCTGCATTTTCCATATTCCACTGGTGTGATCTATGTTTACTCCTCATTCAGTCCCAGCAACAAATCCAGTGCCACCATCACTCAATGTTATGAACTGTAGAAGTGAGTTTGTTTTACTAGAGAGAGCACAGCTCACTTAAAATAGCTGCCTGATCCACACCTAAAGAAGAAAGATCTTGCATTTATATAGTGCTTTTCAAGTCCTCGTGACATTCCCAAAGTGCTTCACTGCCAATGAATTAATTTTTTGAATTGTATGTACTGTTATGTAAGTAGACACATGATTTTACATTAATTTTCCTAAAGGCATGAACAACATGACCAATGTGTTTTGAGTATTAAACTCTCGGGGGGGAAATGTCATTAGTTTAAAGAGCTTAGACCACAGTGAATGAATGTAGGTGAATAGAAAATAGCCACCTTGAATACTTTCACCAATTTTTGAAAGTATAGTTACGTTTTAAATCATTTATTAACATGTCCCTTTTATAAGGTTTAATGGACTCCTTTATATAAGCTGCCCATTATAAAGTCACTAACTTCTCATTCAGTGTGAAAAACTTAGAGATCCACTGGGAATTTCTTTATGTAAAGAATAGATTGGGATATTCATGTTAAGGAAATAATAGTTCAAAATTTGAGTTCTTTATTTTGTCAGTTGGATATGCTGACTGTAAGCCCAATATACACATGTAAACATTTTAATTCCTTACGGCATTTTACAGGTCAAATTACAGTTTAGAAATGTTTCCAATATTTAACTGCAATAAAAATGCTAAGACAATATTATTCAATGTTATGATGTATTTTGCTGTTCGAGAGCTATGTATCTTAATCCCTCATGGTTCTGGGTGGTAGGGACCTCTGAACGATAACATTAAAAGGGAAGGAAGTGTCTCCACTATCTTGCAAAGTGATGCCTCTCTCTCTCCCCCCACAGACTTTTCCTAGTGCTTCTCTCTCAAAGAATCCCTTGTTTCGGCACACATTGGGATGGAAAGGTGGCCTGAAGCCACAGAGTAATTACCCATGGCTATTTTCATCTAATGGACAGGAGGACTATTGGTAGTCAATGATGAGGACACTAAGGGTTTTCCTCCTGACACTGGAACATGCTAATCTCTTGGGGCATCCTCCATTTATAGGTCCAAACCACAAATCACCACTGTTCAGTTGAAATGTAAATATTAACTATAGCACTGGGTCTGGTTGGAAATTTGAAGCTGAAACTATTAATTGAAATGCTGTGGGAAGGAAACTCGGATCAGGAACAAGCTGTATGCCAAGGATCTGCACCCCTGGGCATAGCCTGTGGTGGCAGATGGAGAAATGGATAGAGGTGATGCCAGGGGCATGTAGGTATTTATCGGCGCCAAAGGGAGTACCTTTGGCTTGAGCCGCCTTTATGCTGGAGGAGGTTATGGCTCGTGCAGGTTGTTTAGGCAGTTGCCACGGTGGAATTGGGTGTCATCAGCATTAATGTGAAAGCTATCCCATAACTGCACTGAAGGATATCATGTAAGTGATGAAAAGGCGGGAGCTAAAGCTGGAATTCTGGGGCACACCGGATGTAATTGTGTGAGCATAAGAGGAGAAACTATTGGCGGGGGATGTAATGTCTATGGTGCGACGGGTAGCGGTGGAATCAGGAGCCATTGTGGTGGACTGCGGAGGAGAGATGTTCGAGGAAGATGCAGTGGTCAACAGTTTCAAAAGCAACACGGAGGAGACCGTGAGCTGCAGTCACAGTTATATAAGAAAGGCAGAAATTGCTCAAAACACTCAGAAGGTTAGTCAGCATTGGTGGAGAAATGTGCTCAGGATGTCCCTAAGTATCTTCTTGCTTTAATATTGACTTTAAAATTTCAGACTCTAACTACAGCTCCTACATTCTCTTCAGGAGATGCTGGTGGTGTTGAATGGGTGTGTTGGTATTTCCGGGGTGCGAACCCTTCGTCCAAACGCAGTGCTGGTAGGGCAGTCTGCTCCTCTGCTTGTCTACCTTTTGCTTTTCCAGGCTCCGGGGTCACTGGAGTCTACTTTGCCAGTTTTTCCTGTTTCCATTTCTACCTGTCTCACTGCCTCAGATATTCATAAGTTCATTGTCAGCTGTGGCTCAGCGGTTGCACTCTCACCCCTTCAGTCAGACGGTTGTGGGTACCAGCTCCACTCCAGAGACTTTAGCACAAAATCTAGACTGACATTTCAGTGCAATACTGCGATTTTAAAGCGAGGCCCCATCTGCCCCCTCGGGCGGATGTAAAAGATCCCAAAGCACTATTCGAAGAATATTGTCCTGGCCAATACTTATCCCTCAAAAAACACCTAAAATAGATGGTTTGGCCATTTATTTCATTTATGTTTGTAGGATCTTGCTGTTTAAGAATTGACAGCCGTGTTTCCTACTTCATTGGCTGTAAAGCATTTTGGGGCGCCCTGAGGTTGTGAAAGGCGCTATATAAATGCAAGTTTTATTTCTTTGTGTCTCATAAATATCTTTTAATTTTCTCATTATGCCTCCTGTTATATCATGTTAATATTGCTTCAGCCATTTAACCATCTTTTTAACACTTTACAGGTTATTTTACTTCAGTGTGTGTGTGTGTGCACTTTTCCCCTCTCAATGCTGTTAATTTGTAATATTTTCTAGTTCTAATGAAGGGCTTACACCTGAAACATTGATTTGTCTGTTCTCTTCACAGATGCTGACTGACCTGCTGAGTGTTTCCAGTTTTTTGCTTTTTATTTCCATTAACCAATAACCTCTGTCTCAGCAGCTGCAGCACATAGCTTGGAAGAGATTTTTTAAAATCTGCGTGAGCTCACATTCCACTTAAATGGAACTCACTTCCACATCTTTTCTGTGGAAACAATGGTCAAAAATCTCAATGTGACGTCCATTAACAAAGTGCTTCTCAAAAATTATGGATTGGACATACATTGCGAGGTGATCAAAGGAGGACTCGAGGAAGTACTTTTTGATGAGGCTTTTATAGTTGGGGAGAGAAGTAGGAAGACAAGAGGTTTAGGAAGGGAGCCCATGCATCCGTAGATTGATCCACAATGGTGAAGATTGCCCAGGTATGTCCTCTCCACAAAAACAGGATATATCTAAGCTAGCCAATTACCACCTATTAGCCTCCCCTCATTCATGATTAAGTGATTGAGGGAGTCATCAATAGTACCATCAAATAACAATTATTCACCAATAACCTACTCGCCAATGCTCAGTTCAGGTTCTGCCAGAACCACTAGGCTCCAGACAACACAAAAGCAAAATACTGCGGATGCTGGAAATTTGAAATAAAACTAAATGCTGGAAATACTCAGCAGGTCAGGCAGCATCTGAAGAGAGAGAAACAGAGTTAACGTTTCAGGTCGATGATCCTTTGTCAGAACTGGAAAAGGTTGGAGATGTAACAGTTCTGACGAAGGGTCATCGACCTGAAACGTTAATTCTGTTTCTCTCCACAGATGCTGCCTGACCTGCTGAGTAGTTCCAGTATTTTCTGTTTTTATTTCATGCTCCAGACAATGTTCCCTTTAAGCGCGTGCCGCTCTGCAGGTCCGCGCAGCCAGCTCACCTGCTTTTAAATACGAAAAAATGCGCATGTAAAGGGGCCGAGCACCCCAAAAAAAATTTAAGGGAACATTGGCTCCAGACCTTGTCAGAGTCTTGATACAGACAAGGATGCAAGAGCTGCCTGCCAGAGAAGAGGAGAAGAGTAACTGCCCTCTCCATCAAGGCAGCATTCAACCAAGTTTGGCACCAATGGGCCCTAGCAAAGCTGAGGTCAATAGCGTTAAAGGGAAAGTCCTCCAGTGACTGGAGTCATATCTGACTCAGAAAGGTGGTTGTTAGAGGCCAAACATAGCCCCAGTATGTGGCTGCAGGAGTCATCCGGGGCAATGTGCTCAGCTCCATCATCTTCAGCTGCTTCATCAATGACCTTCCCTTCATCATAAGGTCAGGAATGGAACTGGCCACAGATGATTCCACAGATGATGTACTTAGGAATAAGAAAGCTCTGTTGTTTCATCCAAGTTGTTACATGCCAAGAGACTAAGAGGCAACTTGCCAAAAAGGGTATATTAAGCTCTTGGGAACCAATTTCAGTTTATTAATATTATGCTGGTTAGTTTGTCTCTGTCTTTTGTTTCTTTGCGTAATTTCACTGGTGCGTAAATATGAACAATAGAGTCGGCTTTATTACGTAGTCTAGCAGTGTGATATGTTTTTGTTGTCCAAGGTGATAGGAGACGTAGTGGGTAAGTATTCTCCAGCAGGCAATTTGCTGTGATTGTTAGACTGTTACTAAACTAACCTAAATACAGCAGAGAATAAGATGAGGGTTCTCGTTCACGGATGACTTGGTCTGCTTATGAAAACTGATGTCTAGTCATTTTTATGAGTTGAAGGTATTGGCAAAAAGCCGGAACTGTTCTAAATTATTCTAAACATTACTTCTCTGGGGGGTGGGGAGGGGGGGGAATTGAAATAATTCTCAAATTACATTTTACTTAATTTTTTTCACATTTCATGTGCTTATTTCATGGGAACAAATGGCTGGCAGTCATTTTTGAAAGCCCCACTGGCTCTAGTTAATGTATCACTGGCATTCTGTACTATAAGCTGTGTGGTATTCCATAATTAGTTCTTCCTTTGGACAGCACTAAGGGCTGTAAAATTTGCAGTCTGCTCCGAAATGGTGTGAAAAGACCGAGGCCTCCAAGAAAAAGCAGGAATGGTCCTTGAGATACATCAAGACTGGGAGACAAAAAAAAAGGCTGTATGAAATCCAATTATCTTACCACTTTTTTGGCACAAAAAGACTACAGTTCTGCTCCTCCAGTCATTACGAAGTGGCTTTTAATCCAAATAAACCATTTTTAAATAATCTCTGAAATTCATTTATTCATACATGATGTTTAATTTTTCTTTATATACTTTATAATCTATTATGGAACCTTTCAGTGAAAAAAGTGTTTATGCCAAGGATGAAAAGAATGAGTAATTGGGTACTGAAGCCAAAATCAGCTTGGCTGGAAAATGGCTATGGGATGCTCTTCAACAAAGCTGCCATTTGGCATCAACAAAAGCCCCACAACTCTTCGAGTGTGCATGAAAGAGTTTATTCAACATCCAACTCTTGTGTGTTCCATTCCTAGAGCATGCTCCAGGTGCATTAATCCTGGTTTCCATGGGGATGGTTAGTACCCTAGTATCATAGTTCTGAGCAAGATGAAGGTCGGTACAATCCGATAATTATATTTTGCTTCGTTATCGTTCCCTAAAACATATTTTCTGCACTGGTTCAGATAACTGCAATGCAGTAAGTTTGGATGTGCAGAAATCAGAAAATCTAAAACTACGGAGGGTTGATATGAAAATAGAAGTGGACCAGATCTTCCATTTATTTGTTGCAAACACTACTGCAGCTTATGGGTAAGGTGAAGACATCTAGGATAATACGTAGCTGGTGGGGTGTTATAAATTTTGTAATTTAGTCAAGGGATTCTGCTATTAGAAGCTAAGGTCTGAAATAACTCGATTTGTTTATTTCCATTGACTTTTCTATATTTAACTAAAATAATAAAGCAGGATAACCAGTTCTGACGAAGCTTTGGACTGCAAAGAACCCTGGTCTACTAAGTAAAAAGAGTGGCTTTTGTGTGATTTAACACACTTGTTGTTTTCAACGCTATCAATAACATTTCCAGTCTGTCACAGCATTGTAAATACTGTTAGTGTATATTTCGGTCCCAACTGGGAGCAAATGGAAGCACTGGTGCTGGGGATATTTTTACTTCCCGGAGAGCAGTAATTCTAAGGAGTTACCATTTGTCGTAGATGCAGGGCTGAGGGGAACAACACATTTCGGATAGGGGTAGGTCACCTCTATTGCATTGAACTCCTTGACTTGTCCCTCCTTAGATGGGCAAAAACATGTAATCCAGCCCAACACTTTAGTACAGCTCTGAGGGAGTGCTGCACCGGCGGAGGTGCCGTCTTTCAGATGAGACATTAAATTGCGGCCCCATCTGCCCTCTCCGGTGGACATAAAAGATTCCATGGCAGGGGAGTTCTGCCTGATGGCCAATGTTTATCCCTCAACCAATATTCAGTAAAAAGCATATTATCTGGTCATTATCTCATTGCCATTTGTGGGAGCTTGCTGTGCGCAAATTGGCTGTCGTGCTTCCTAAATTACAACAGTGACTACACTTGAAAAGTACTTCATTGGCTGTAAAGCGCTTTGTGACGTCCTGAGGTCATGAAAGGCGCTATATAAATGCAAACTCTTTCTTTTTAAGGCTAACTTTAAATAATGACGTAATAGTGGGAATTGGTTGAGTTACTGAGTATGTCAGTGGGAAGGAGATAAATGAACATAGAATGATAATTCATATTCTTCAAACTACAGGCTCGGAAATTACTTTCCCTGATGTCTTCTGATTTCGTTATTTGAACAAAAACATTTGTAAAACTCAACAGAGTGAAAGAAAGACATTTTAAAGTTAATCATAATTCTTTCTGGCAGTTTGATTTATACACAACATAACACTACCGTGCCTGCAAAAATCTTGTAAATGAACCACAAACTAGCAGAGATTGTGGGCCTTTTGCCTCCAAATAAGGAAATAAAATGATGCTGTTACCAGTTTATTTGTGGATGTAAATCAATTCAAATTCTGTCGTCATTTCCCCTCCTTGTTTTAGGGTTTTTTTCCGCTTAAATATTAATCTCAAGTGATTAAGAAATTCAATTAATATCCAATGGATTAAGGAAATGGAATTAAAGAGAAAGATTTTCTGCTCAACATGGAGTGTGGGGGAACAGCATGCACAAACTAAAGCCTCAGTTTTGCTGCACGATAAAACTACTTGGCAGTTCATTAATTATTATAAACATTTATTTGGATTTCACTGCAGACATATGGGAGTTATTCACGCCTGATCAAGTGCACATTCGTGTGTAAAATTGTCACTGCTGGGTTTGTCGCTGCATTGTGACTGGGCTGTGCCAATATACTTCTGCTGCTTTCCCCCAATTTTCTGTCCTCCTGCATGTACTGACTTCTGGTGGATTGTTGCTGCACAAACGCCATCAGCCTTCTGATACCTCTCTCACGTGGCCATTCTTCCCTTGTGAGTCTGCACAGTGAGTGACAGCCAAGCCCGATCCTGCCCTCACCCAATATCTCACACGCATACTTTCCCAGAAGAGGTCATCAGATAGGAATAAGTAGAGGGAATCCTGGATGATTCTCTCCCTCTAGCTCAGGGACACGGAGGTAAATTATAACATCTGAACTGTTGGACAATGACTTCACCTGACGAAGGAGCAGCGCTCCGAAAGCTTGTGATTTCAAATAAAACTGTTGGACTATAACCTGGTGTTGTGCGACCTCTCACATTTGTCCACCCCAGTCCAACACCGGCATTTCCACACCTTAACTTTATGGCAGTGAGGGACCTACAAAATGCTAGTGCCATCCATGTATATAATCTTATTTACCCTTTAGAACCAAATTAATTTGCTTGCAGAGGGTTTGGGGCCTTTCAAAAGGCCTCAAGGGTATTCATGCCAGTTCGTGGCTTGGCCCAAGAATTCCCCCAGACTCGCCTCCTGTGTGGGGAGGACGGGTCAAAGACCCGCCCAAGCTCCACTCCACCACCGGAATTCTTTCCTAAAGGCACAATAGGGTGAAGTCCCTGGACCAGAAGATGGCTCCACTTGTGCTTTGGTCCTGATTGGAATTTCATGGCCACTTTGATTAAAATATCAAATGAAGTAATTTAAGAACATGACCATTTCATTCTCCACCATTAACATCCCTCAACTGTTCAGCACAAGAATTAGCAATTTATAAATAATGTGAAATTGTTTTTGGGACCGAAAGATAAAGAACTGTTTCCAAGATAAGATCTCAACATGAGTGGTTATCAGGAACACTTTCCTCATTCGTCTGGGAAGCTTTAAAGTGCTATGAATTAATCATTCAATGTTGCGTTTAATTTTCAGTATATTCCACGAGGGACTGGTAGAAGGAGAAAAGATACATCTTAAAAAATGTGGGTGACAATAGCCATATATAGTGTCGGCTGTGGCTCAGCGGGTAACACTCTCACCTCTGAATCAGAAGGTTGTGGGTTCAAGTCCCACTCCAGGGATTTGAGCATGAAATCTAAGCTGACACTCCAGTGCAATACTGAGGGAGTGCTGGACCATCATAGGTACCATTTTTCAGATGAGACGTCTTCTCAGGTGGACGTAAAAGATCCCATGATGCTATTCGAAGAAGAACAGTGTCTTGGCCAATATTTATCCCTCAACCAATACCTCAAGCAGATTATCTGGTCATTTATGTCATTGCTGTTTGTGGGAGCTTGCTGTGCCCAAATTGGCTGCTGTGTTTCCTACATTACAACAATGGCTACACTTCAAAAAGTACCTCATCAGCTGTAAAGCTCTTTGGGACGTCCTGGGGTCGTGAAAGGCCCTATATAAATGCAAGTTCTTTCGTCTTTATGGCACTTTATTTCCTGATAAGAAATCTTTTATTTGTAATGATGTGGAGATGCCAGCGTTGGACTGGGGTGGACAAAAATGAGAAGTCGCACAACACCAGGTTATAGTCCAACAGATTTATTTAAAATGACAAGCTTTCGGAGCTGTCGCCCCTTCGTCAGGTAAAGTTACTTTACCTGACGAAGGGGCGACAGCTCCGAAAGCTTGTAATTTTAAATAAATCTGTTGGACTATAACCTGGTGTTGTGCGACTTCTCATTTTATTTGTAAGACCACAATGACCTTGTAAGGTTTTGACTTATACGCCCAGCTGTTTGAGACAACATGAAAGCCATGAGCACTCTTGACCTCACGGTCTAAATATGCAAAGATACTTTTGGCCTCTTTAGCTTTATTTATGTTTCATCTTGTAAGCAGATGGCACAGAGCACGCTCGGGCTCCTGTAACTACGCCAGTTATTTTTAGTGCTAACTCCTGTGGTGCACGAGGTGGAAGCTGTGTCCCTCAGGGACGGCACTAAATCAGTGGCGATAGATTCAGCTGTAACACTGATGCTGAAATAATCTACTGTGAGTCGCGTTACATGGAGCAGGCAAGCTCCCGACCCTCAACAACATTCCTGCTCCTGACGCTATCTCCGGAGTGCTGGGTGGATACAGTCGTAACCCATTTTAGCGAAATCAGACCAAGATGTTTTTAGCATTTCGTTACAATTAAGAGTTTTTTTTCCCCCCACTTGCTGAATGTGGTACATTAGAAACGGTTTCCAATGAATACATTAAAAATAAAGAAAAAATACGAATGACAAATGATGAACATTAAGACGCAACAACGATGTTACTTTGCTGGATCTCATTCCCAGACATTTTCCCCACCCGTCATGCTGGCTAGTTTGCTACCAACTAAGGCACGTGGGGAGCTCGTACTTTTGCTTTTGTGTGGAAAGAAATTCCCTGAGGCATGAGCTAAAGGTTTGTACTTACTCATCTCGGGGACTGAGGCCGAAATTTCCCGGGGGGGTCAGCGGGCGGGATCGGTGGCGGGTCGGGTGGGAAATCTGATTTTTTTGACAGCGGGTCGGGACACCGCTCTCAACCCGCCGCAACGCGCCTCTCCCAATGTCGGGTCTGACAGCGCTGAGCAGACCCGACAGGCAGCGGCGGGTGACCCAGTTAAACTCATTACCATCCAGTTGACGGATCATTAACAGGCTTTTTTAACTTCGCTTTTCACTTTAACTTCATGGCCATGGGAACCACGCTATTCAGGACCACAACTGTCAACCTGAGGCGGAAGTTCAGTGGCCATTGCTTCAGCTGATTACTAGACAGCTTCAAACAAATTCAAACATACAGTAAAAGCTCCCACTTGACAGATCATCACTTTCCTCAGCCACAAGTTGTTCCTCAGTCCATTTCCAGCACAGATTCTGCAGGCTTTCCACTTTCCTCTCTCCATTCACTCTTACCTCATTGGAAGAACTCTCTCACCATTGACAGAATGCTTCTGTCATCTGTACTTCACCTACCATCTATTCCATGGGTGCCCTTTATACTGTCTCACCTTGGTCCTCAGAATCTGGCCATGATCAGCCCCAGCACCAGGCACACCAGCAGCACCTATAAAAACACCAACCTTCTCCGTAATCACCTGATGCTGCACAGGACACAGGGCATCAGCACCCGAGCACATTGCTGCCCGGGAGTCCAGGGATGGCCTCACCATGGCCACATTTACTTGACACTGTACACCCTGGCTGCCACATGATGCGTCAAGTTGGCACCACCCCACACCAACACCATAAAACATCCCTACAATGTCCAAGCCATTCCTTTCATACTCACCACCATTGCGGGGGGTACTGTTATGTCTCACCATTCACTGCAACTCACTAAGCCACTTCCAAAGGTGCACACAAATCTGTCCAAGAGCAGAAAGTGTTGAAAATAAAGGTTTCAATGTTTGACAGCACATTAACAGAAACTTTAAATGAACATTGGATAAAAGACCCAAGTGGCTACCCTTGTGTGTTGTTAGTTGGTATGATTTGCACTAGGATGAAGGTGAGTGTGAAGGGTGGAAGGGTGGCTAGTGAGATGGGGATGTGAGAATGTAGATAGAGAGAGAGGAATGGGTGGGGGTGCAAGGTATGTTGGTGTGAGTGAGAATGTGCAGGAGTAGGGTAGGGGAGGCAGAGTGATGGGGATGTGATGAGAGGCACAGCAGGATGAAGGTGAGTGTGGCTCTGTACTAACATTTCATGATCTACTGAGATCATTGAAAGGTTTGCGGCACTGCACCCAGATCCTCCTGACGACTTCCCTGCTTGTGACCTCCTCTGCAATGTGTAACCAGGCTGTGTTGGTCTCCTGGGGAGGTCTCTTCTGCCCATCAGAAGAAAAGAGGACCTCCCTGCGTGCTGTGACTCCCTCCATAAGTATATGGAGGGAGTCATGGGAGAACCTGGTTGTAGCCCTGCACCTCTGTGCAGTCATTGTCAGTGTTTGCAGCACCTCAATGCTGTAGAACACTGACAGCACAAATGTTAAAAGAAAGTTGGCCATAGTCCCTTTAAAAAAAAGGGCTGATGACACGTCATGAATGATGTCACCAGACCCGCTTCCTCTAATTGGACCGGGAAACACACTGGGCGGGCTTAACAAGCCCTATCAATGGAAATTCATTTCAGAGGCCAGGATGGAGCCAGCAGCAGGGTCGGAACCCGCCACCGACGTCGCCCGCCCCGGACCCGCTAAGGTAAGGAAAATCTCGGCCTATGATGCTAGCTGAGCTACCATCCCCCCACCATCACCGTTAGTAATACCGCCGCCTTCTCTAGTGGCTAATTGCATTTTTTAATTCTGAATTTGATATTTTTTATGAAATGTAATTATTTCATCTAATAATCATAGCCTTTTGGTCTTCTCAGTCCGCTATTCCTGTGAGATGTCTTAAAGCTGCAGGAAACATGGAATCTTGCCATTGCCATTGTGTGTCAGTCTGTGGCTCAGTGGGTAGCACCCTCGCCTCTGAGTCAGAAGGTTGTGGGTTCAAGTCCCGCTCCAAAGACTTGAGCACAGAAATCTCGGTTGACACTCCAGTGCAGTGCTGAGGGATGAGACGTTAAACCGAGGTCCTGTCTGCTCTCTCAGGTGGATGTAAAAGATCCCGCGGCACTATTTCGAAGAAGAGCAGGGGAGTTATTCCTGGTGTCCTGGCCAATATTTATCCCTTAATCAACATAACAAAAACAGATTATCTGGTCATTATCACATTGCTGTTTGTGGGAGCTTGCTGTGCGCAAATTGGCTGCTGCGTTTCCCACATTACAACATTGACTGCACTTCATTGGCTATAAAGCGCTTTGGGATGTCTGGTGGTCATGAAAGACGCGATATAAATGCAAGTCTTTCTTTTTGCAAAGTATGGCCTGCTAACCGGACGGGCATAGCAGACGTGCGGAGGACGCTATCGGTTCTGGTCTCGCCCAGATGGATAATAACGTGCGACAGTTGCATACAACTGCTCAAGCTGGCAGAGGACAAATAACCAGGAGTGTCAGCTCAGTGGTTAGTCTGCCCACGGAATCTGGCTCAGGCCGGACCATATCCTACACCCTGTGATAACAGCTGCCAAACCTTTTATAAGGTGCCTGATTGCCTAATGGAAGGGGATATCTTGCTGCCTCAATTGCGTTTGATTTGGGGGCAAGAGTTCTGTTTAATTACCCATATCTGTACAGTTTCCCTGCAGTTTCCCTTACGCATAGCTCCATATTAAGCAACACCAACCAATTATATTTACAGCCCATGATGATAATCCTAGTATCTAGCCCAGTACATGTTGCTAATGTTCGCAATACACTGTTCCAGAAGAAACATTTCCGGGTATTGCAGGTCAAACCTGATATTCCGTTGACTCAGCTCCCAGTGAAATCATTTGTTAATTGGCTCCATTATCAGAAAACTACGTCAAATCCAATGTACAAGCTATAGCTTACGCAGGCTTTTATGACCTGAAACTCGGGGTGTGACTTATGTTCAGACGTCAATGCTGTCTTGCCAGCACAGTAGCCACCATGTGCAATATTTATTGTTGCTGCTGGAGTTCAAAAAGGCACAGAATCTAATAACCTAAGTAAATAACCAGTGCAAACTGATCCCTCTTTAGAGGGAGAGGCTGACAGAGCTACTGTATTGGTAATGGAAAAGATTGGGATAGAAATTGGACCTTGTTGCGCCCATTTTACGGATATTGGCATGGGTGATTTTTCAGGCGTTCCCACATGAAGGGCCTAACGTCTGTTTTAGGCCTGCTCTGCTAAATTTGATATCGCAGAGTGGAGCAGAAGCTGGGCTGCATCAGTTAATATTGTCATGTTTTGAGATGTTTGACTACTTGACCCAGGAGGGGTTCTGGATTCATTTTTTATTGAAACGTTGCTATGAAGTTAAATTCAGTGCACAAGGAGTTAACTCCACACAACACACAAGCTATATAGGAAATGGTTTTTTGAACCAACAGCTGCGACTAGATAACGTGACTGGCAGAATGGTGTTTCTTGCATACGATATCAGTTTAAGAATGGGGTTAATGCATTCTAGTGACATGAACACATACTAGGGCCGATTTAAACTCCCCCACCTGACATGAACGGGATATTCTGGGGGTTAATACAGATCCGGTGTAGTACGATGTCCAGGTTTGGGGCAACTTTGGAGGCCCTCGTTGAAATTCAAAAGCCAGGGTCTCACCAGCAACACCGGGCGCCAAGGAACAGCAGGCCCAGGCTGATAAGGTAAGTCCGTTTTTTTTTTAGGTTTCCTTGCGGTTCAAAGGAGCAGCATGCCACAAGGCTCCTCCAGGCCCCACAAGGAAACCTTGGGCCTCTCCTGCCCCAGGCTTCCCCCCCACTCCCCCGATACACTTATCTGGTGGCGGCCTACTGGCCGCTGCATCATTCCCACTGGGTTCAGGCGGGAGTTGCTCCTTCAGTACGGTAATGAGGCTCCTGGAGTTAAAATGGACCAGGCCTCAGGGCGAGCCTGCCCCACACTTGCCTCCTGCTCCAAGTTAAAATCGGGGCTATTTTGTTGGAATTGCCTCATTCATTTTAGTCCAGCGGGAGGTAACTGCCAGGGGATCCACACCCAGGAGACCACTGACAGGTTTGATTGGTAGTTTAACTAGCCAATCCCCAACATGGAGAGCTGGGCAAGGGTCAGAGGTCAAGTCTTTGACTTCCTGTCTAGCTGGCGAAGAAGGCAGTCTGTGGAAGGTTAAAGTGGAAACGGTCAGGGCGGGGGAGAGAACTCTTTTCCTAAGGTGAGAGTTGACTAGTTTCAAGGATTTGCTGGTTTGTAAAGTGAACTTCTGTTAACAAGGGTAGAGTGGTGTGCTTTGTTATTTTTTATGTCAAGAGGAACATTACGAAATGGATTGAAATTCACTGAAAACTGTATTGTATTCATTCATATATTACATCTGAAGTAAATCAGCTCGTTGGTTTACAGTTGGCTAGATTGTTTATCGCTCCACCTGTTTGGAAGATAGCAGAAGTGCACACGGGGGCATGTGTGAGATTACAGTATCCACTGTACACAATGAGGGGTCTCATTGTTACACTCTGGATCACACTATCATATAAATAGATAGTGGCAGTAACGGTAAACTCCTAAACCTAGCAGATGCAGAGTCTGCTGATGAGAGTGGCTGGTGATACTGAACCCAAGAGAATATAAAGTGTAGACCCAAAATTTGTAACAATTCTTCTTTGTTTGTTTATAACACTGTGTCTTGTAGTCTGCCATGTGCTGTGCCTTGTGCAGTTTATGTAAACCTACTAAATACTTTCGAGTGGGAATTTAATATGCATTAAATCCAGAGACGTGAGCACAAAATCTAGGCTGACACTCCAGTGCAGTACTGAGGGAGTGCTGCACTGTCGGAGGTGCCGTCTTTCTGATGAGATGTTAAACCGAGGCCCCGTCTGCCCTCTCAGGTTCGGTGTAAAAGACCCCACGGCCACTATTTCGAAGCAGAGCGGGGGAGTTCTCCCCGGTGTCCTGGGCAGCATTTATCCTTCAACCAACATCACTGAAATAAATTATCTGGTCATTATCACATTGCTGTTTGTGGGAGCTTGCTCTGCGCAAATTGGCTGCCGCGTTTCCCACATTACAACAGTGACTAGACTTTAAAAGTATTTCATTGGCTGTAAAGCACTTTGGGACGTCCTGAGGTTGTGAAAGGCGCTATATAAATGCAAGTTCTTTTTTTTTTTCTGTTTGTTTACTATAATATTCCTTCCGGATGTCCTGCAGAACAACTTTATATTATAAATAGGTTTACAGCAGTGTTGTGCACTATTTATCATATGACTATCTTATGATCCCTTAATAAATCATCGCTGTTGTTGCGAGCACAATGCAGTCACAACAAGAAGCACAGCACACAAGCTTTCTCAGTATGTCTACAGTGGTATCTCTTGGTTCTATTCAGGACCTCGCCCGGGGTGGGGGGGGGGAGGGTTAATTGGACATCGGGGTGGGGGGGGCGGAATCAGACATTGCAGGGGAAAATGGACATCGTGGGGGGTGGGAGTTGGCTGACATCGGGGGTGGGGGGGGCGGGTATCAGCCCATCGCACGGCCTCCAATTACATGGTGTTGAAAAGGTAAGCTTGGTGGTCCGGGGGGGTGAAGCAGTCATGAGTCCTCTGGCCCACAAGCAGTGCAATAAAGGCACTTGCATTATGGATCCAGCCCTTCTCGCTTCCTTTCACCCGCCAGGTTTCCTGAGTCCCGGGAAACGCAGTCTGCAGAAGTTAAAATTAAAGCAGAAGTTAAAATTAAAACGTAAGTTAAAGTGGAGGCATGGCAGCCTCCTTTAAAATATTTTACAGACCGACCCACCTCCTGAGAGCAGATTGGTCGCCTGCCCCGCCCCCCCAACTCGCCTCTGTTAAAACCGTTAAAAGTAGGCAGGTTGGGGTCAGGGTTCCCATTTTTAATCCCCCACACACCCTGGGGGGGATTAACATTACCCCCATTATAAAAGAACGCAAGAAATGTATGTCAATATGCTGTAACCAAAGAACAATTGCAATTAATAAAAAGAAATGGGTAACAGACAGGGACAGATTTGAAAGGTAACACAGCTGAACCAGCATTTTATTTATTTCATGTTAATATCCTCCTGTCTGATCCATGATCCAATATTAATTGCTACTTTAGCTGCTTGCTCCAGAGACAGTGGTCTCTAGTTGTTGTTTTTCCTGTCTCTCACATGGTGCGATTTTTCTGGTTTGCCCACTATAGCTTCTCGTGTTCTTCCACTCAGTTACATCATTTTGCTCCTTCATTACGAAGAATGACAAAGACATTCAAACAAAATCAGCATGTCTGTTAAAATTACAGTCTCCTTTATCTGGTTACAGGTTTAATTCGTTGAGGTGCTCATGATTTAACCCGAAACTCTGGACCATTAATGACTATGTTAACTTCGTTAAGACAATGCAGAATGAACAAGTGCTCTTTAAACAATGCAAGTTCCTCCACTTGGCCTGGATTTTTTCATGCGAGACAATATCATTCGTTGTATTAAAATAACTCTTCCTGATGATTCAGTGTAGAGAAAGTGGCCCCAGCCGTGGCTCAGTGGGTAGCACCCTCGCCTCTGGAGTCGGAAGGTTGTGGGTTCAAGCCCCACTCCAGAGACTTGAGCCCAAAAATCTAGGCTGACATTCCAGTGCAGTGCTGAGAGAGTGCTGCGCTGTCGGAGGTGCCGTTTTTCGGATGAGACTTTAAACCGAGGCCCCGTCTGCTCTCTCGGGGTGGATGTCAAAGATTCCATGGAACTGATTTGAAGAGGAGCAGGGGAGTTATCCCCGGTGTCCTGGCCAATATTTATCCCTCAATCAACATTACTAAAGCAGAATATCTGGTCTTTATCACATTGCTGTTTATGGGAGCTTGCTGTGTGCAAAATTGGCTGCTGCGTTTCCCACATTACAACAGTGACTCCACTTCAAAAAGTACTTCATTGGCTATAAAGCGCTTCGAGTCATCTGTTGGTTGCGAAAGGCGCTATATAAATGCAAATCTCTTTCTTTTTTCCTTTATTTTTCCTCGCCATTAAAATGAGTGCTGGCCATACCCACCACTCCGACTCTAACAGACAAGAGCTTTAGGATCTTTTCCAGCAAGAAGCTACCATTTACTGTGGAGTTAAAATTTAGTGCCGTTTGATACAGCAGGAAAGAATAAAGTCTGACATTTTAAAAAGCTAAAGCTAATTTCAATCAAAGCTCTGTTTTTTTTTCTGCCCAGCTCAAGCAAAAATACTAAATTCAGATAGACTGCTGTCTTTACAGTACTCAGTGAAGAATACAACAGCACTCATCTGGAAGCAGGGAGTCGAAAATTTTTTTCCCTCCTTGTGGTGAAATCACTGGGAGCTGCGGTGAATATGCTCTTTCACAAAAGAATAGGAGAATACCTGTTTATCTTTGTCATTAGCAAGCCCCTGACATGCATGCAAGGAATGCAAGGCTTTGAAGCGTGCCGTTATTGAGAATGCCATTTTGTTAGTGGGTCATTGATTATTTCACACTCTGGCCTCCACTCTCGCCTCGCTGGCACTGGCACAGATGAGATGCGGGATTCAGCATCTTTTGAGAGAGCAACCACAGGGCAGACCCATAACTCGCAGTCACCGCTCTGTATTACAGCTCTTGATGCTCCGACATTCTGCACTGCTCGGGCCAGCTGGGTTTCAAATTGTTTGCACTAATCTCTGATAGAAAGCTCATTCGTAAAAATTCCAGAAAGCAAGTTAAAAATAATTGTGGGGGGTGGGTGCGTAAAGGAGAGAGGCGAGTAAAATGGAGGTACAAAGCGCAGGCAGTAAAGATTGAAAAGCATGAATATACGCAGCTGAAAAACATTGTGCAGAACATAGCAAAGGGATTTCAGGATAATTAAAAGCAACAAATAACTCCCCTGTGAAAAGAAAATCTGCAACAGAGCATTTATTCTCCATGGAAATGTCACAGAGAAGGTTTTACAATCATGTAAACAGACAATTATTTCTGAGTTTGTTTTGTGTTCCAACTGGCTCAACATGTCAAAACAAGAATACAAAGCATTTTATACCTAATACTTTCTTTCATTGTTTAGATACATCTCTTCAAATAGGGTTGTAATTGCCATAACTACTGAAAAACAAATTAGCAATAGCGCTAGTGACTGACTCGGCCCCGGTTTCCTATAAAGGCAAGCAGGCCCTCCCAGCAAAGATCGGAGCCATCGAAAGTAATACTAAAACAGAATGCTGCACTGCTTTTAATCACTGAGGTGGCAATCTCCATTTAATTACAGTTACATTATGACAACGTTAAGATTTTCACGCAGGTCTGATATTCTCAACAGACCTGGAATGACATTAGGCAAAAGAAAAAAGACTTGCATTTATATAGCGCCTTTCACGACCTGAGGACGTCCCAAAGCGCTTTACAGCCACTTTTGAAGTGTAGTCACTGTTGTAATGTAGGAACCGCGGCAGCCAATTTGCGCATAGCAAGGTCCCACAAACAGCAATGTGATAATGACCAGATAATTTGTTTGGGTGATGCTAATTTTTGGGATAAATATTGGCCAGGACACCAGGGATAACTACCCTGCTCTTCTTCGAAATAGTGCCATGGGATCTTTTACATCCACCTGAGCGGGCAGACAGGGCCTCGGTTTAACGTCTCATCCGAAAGACACCACCTCCAACAGTGCAGCACTCCCTCAGTACTACACTGGAGTGTCAGACTAGATTTTTATGCTCAAGTCTCTGGGGTGGGACTTGAACCCACAACCTTCTGACTCCGAGGCGAGAGAGCTGCCCACTGAGCCACAGCTGACACATGTCGCACTTCTGCAACTGATTGACATGAAGATAGAATGTAAATGATGAGAATGCAGCTCCAAAGTGACATCCACATGGTCAGAAACAACACAAGCAAGACAGCTGGAAATACAATGTTAAGGCTTGGCGGTTGCACTGATCATGACAGAGTCTGATTTGGCCCACTGCCATCCATAACACCTCTGTTGCTGTTGGTCTACTAAATTGTTCCCTCACCTCCGCCTTTGAAGCCCTTGTTTCTATCCAAACCATTACTGTCTCTCATTCCTATCAATCCTGCTGGTAACCATTATCTTCACTCCCTTATATCAGGAGGGTGCAAACTTGAGTGTACCTGGCACTCAACCGGCATCAGCTAATATCTTGAAGAAGCTCTTCACATGTCTGGACTGCTTGGGGCAATCTTGCAATGCATCCCTCTTCCCCCCCTTGGCTTTGCAGAAATACTAATCCTCTGCTGCATTCTCCACAATTTCTCCTTTAGAGAGGCCTCAAGTATCAGAGGGTAAATGAAGAATGTGCCCCTTACAGAGTAAAGTTGCCAACTCTGGTTGGGTTTATTCCTGGAGGTTTCACCACATGACCTGCCGCCTTGAACCGCCATTGGTCCATCCTCCAGACGCACTGCCTTCCCACAGCCAATTGGAAAGGGAACAGACTCTTTGTTACCCAATTGGATAAATCTTCGCTGTTAGTGAAACAGCCGTTTTTCCGCCATCACCTATATATTTTTTTATCAATAAATGAAAGTGTTCAAAGAAAAGGTAAAAAAAAACAATTTTGTTTAATACCACCTATAATTTTTTCCATGGTTGCTTTCAGCGGTGTCCTTGAGATTAATGTTTAATTCCTGGAGACACCAGGACAAGCGTGGAGAGTTGGCAATGCTCGGTGTCATTCTTTTGATAAGAATGTAAGATTGAGGGAAAGCCATTTAGCCCACCCAGCATCACATCTGTTTCAGGAATCAATCTAACTATTTTCATTTTGTTGTTACACATACGCGTTTTCTCTTTCTTGAACCAGGAATTGATTAAAGTCTCCGCTTCAAATGAATATTCAATGATTGATTTTTTTTTTAATTCATGGAATCTGCACAACATTGGCTCGGCCACACTTATTTCCCAATCCTAGTTGCCCTGAAGCAATTGTTTTTAACCACTGGGAGGGTGTTAAATTAAATTGAGGAAAATTGGCGCGTTCCTTCATAAGCGTGTGCTCTGGCCCGCCCAGATTTCCGATATTTGCTGCACCCAAGTGATTCAGCGTGCCTGGGCACAGACCCATGGGAATCTCCCTTGTATCTCTCCTGACTGTGATGAAACGGGAATTATGTCAAGGATTTCTCTTTGCTTTGCTTAGTTAGTTTTGAAATATCAGTTTTAAACACCACACTCAATACGGAAGTTACACTTTCATTAAAAGTCAATACATTTGCTCATTGGCCAGATGTGCGGTTTACTGCCACAGCACCTCATTTGAAGCGGACAAAGTATTTTGACATGAAAAAGAAAGAATTTGCCTTTACATTTCATGTCCTCGGGACATTTCAAGGTGCTTCGCAGCCAACAAAGTATTTTTGAAATGCAAGCCTCGATTTCAATCTAACCCCGTGGCAGGAATGAGGCAGGTGCGGGTTGGACGGCCATTTTGCACCCCACACAACTTTATGCTCCATTGACTTTGGGTGGGTTTGGTTAAAATCGGGGCTGCAGTCATTGTTGGAATTTGGTTTTATTCATTCTCGGGAGGTGAGCGTCACTGGCAAGGCCAGCATTTACTGCCCATCCCGAGTTGCCCTAGTGAAGATGGTGGTGAGCCGCCTTCTTGAACCGCTGCAGTCCGTGTGGTGAAGGTACTCCCACAGTGCTGTTAAGTAGGGAGTTTTTTGACCCAGCAACGATGTATAATCTGCGCTACATGACCAACTCAGGATGCTGTGTTAGCAGTCGATGTACCACAAACATGTCTTATCAACAATTCATCAATTAAATTTGCCTGACGGTATCTATTTACCCTGCTGGGATTGATTTGTAAATAGCGTATTCACCCTGTAATCTCATTTTGCGGAGAATTATCAAAAAGAAAGCTGCTTTTAAACGAAACCTGGACATTAATGATACTCTGCTGCCAACTATAACTCAGCTCAGTTTGTCTTTCTGTGGAGCACAGTGATTAATTCGGGACCGTATGCTTATGCACTTCTTACTCTGACTGCACAGAAATTTCGCCAATCCCACTCTCTCCCAGAAAGAGGGAGTATGGATTGAAGAATCAGCACCACAGAATTGCAGTGCTATCTCCAACCCTTCAAGCGGAGTTAATAGCTGGGAGTGTTGGTTTGGTGAATTTACATTTGTTTTCTATACTGAGGATTGCGATTCCTTATTCCTTTTTTGGAAATACTTCATCTTAAGCTCTGTAAGAGGAATTCAAAAGGTCTTGTATGACTTTTTTTGATTAAGCCCTTGTATACTGTTTCCAGACTTTTTGCACTGTATTGCATTGCTCAATATTTCACCTATATTACTCACTTCTATAAATAACTCTTATCTATGAAAAACCTGTTTGATAGTTTAGTCTATTACAAAAGGGTATCTGGCAGGGCTGATCTCGTCTGTCTTCTGAGCTGATTTGAGATATAATGTAATTGGATGCACTATCTAGTAGCAAGTTTACAATAAAAGCAAGGAATGTTTACCTTGCGGCATGCTATGTGCATAAGGTTAAGTTTCAAATCATAGGGAGCGGCAAGCTTATCTAGGGCAGCTGCCTTTCATGATTAAAACTGAGAAGAAAGTATTGGGAGCAAATCTGAAACATAACAATGGTATCTCTTCCAGATACAAAATGTTAAAATGGAGAAGGTAAGGTCCAAAGGTAACGAGAGAATCAAGGTTTATGTAAGCAATTTACTTGAATTCAAGCGTTCAATTAATTCTTTCTTTATCTTTCCTGGTGTGCCCAGTGTATCAATCATATGTACTCACATGTTCATTTAGTTACAATCCTGTACTCTTGGAGCACTGTGGGGCAGAACAGTTCCTCAGCAGTACGGAGGAGGCTTGTGTTTGGTGAACTCTGGCTACTGTTATGACTAACCTTGCTATTTATAAACTATCGACAGACATGCCTCCTCTTTGCAGATGAAGAACAAAAGACCTCGGAATGGAAGTGAGCGTTCACTTTGAAATGCAATCAATTCATTTCTTCCTTGCAACGTCAAGACAAGTATCCATCGAGAGCGTAGTTTATTCGAAAGGTTTTCACTTGACCTTTAAGAACGCTCCGTGGGATTTTTTTTCCCAACTTAAAAAATCTCCTCAGAAAAAATGTCCAAGAGTTGAGATAAGTTGAAGGAAAAAATCTTCCTAGCTCTTCCAAGAAATAAGCGTAAACATGAGCTTCCATGATGTGCTACCCAGACTTGAGGATGTTTCCCAGGCTTCCAATATTCTCGACAGCCATTTGTTGTAGTTTCTGTTACTGTCGTGTTCATATTTGCATACGATCATGCCTCATCTCTATTCATGTTAGCAGGCCTGTGATCTCTCCCTGTCTTTTTCACGTTGGGTAACTGAGTCACGAGCTGTTATATTATACACTTTTCACTGATTTTTCGAACATATCTGGGGTTTATGCTAGTTTACACTATTATCTCTTGTTTAAGATATGTTTGCTCTCTGCATCAGTGTATGCGGGTACGGTAGTGTTGTGGTTCATTAATGTCCTTCAGGGAAGGGAGCCTGCCAACTAATATTCCCTTTAATTTTTTATTGGGTGCGCGGCCCCTTTAAGGGGCTGCGCGGCCCCTTCAATATACCGCGCCTGCGTGGTTTTTCCTATTTAAAAGCCGGTGAGCTGGCTGCGCGGGAGCAGCAGTGCATTGCGCGGCTGCGCAGCTTAAAGGGAGCATTGCTGCCAACCCTACTCAGGCTGGCCGACGCACGGCTCCAATCCTCTGAGGTGGCCTAGAAAGTCATTCCGTTGTCAGGGCAATTAGGAATGGGCAATAAATGCAGCCTTGTCATCGTTTCCCACATTGTGAGAATAAATCTTCTTTAAAAAAAATCTGTGTGATGTCCCCCCAATTTTGTTTGATATTGTTCAATGGCACCGCTCAAGTGCAGTATGGGTGGAAGTCTGCTAATGAAGCTTTGTGAAAGTAAAAGGGCAATTTCGTTTGCATTGATCGAGTTTGTTGGTGTTATCCTCTGACAGCACATTAATTTCAGCATTTGACTTTGTGCCTTCTACAATTAATCTCATCTGTTTTTCCTTGTTATGTCATATACATGAATTCCTCTTTTGAGGAATGGCAGATGGATTTTAATGTTACGTTGACTGCACTTGGTATTACCAACCAGTTTCCCATCCTACTACTAACCAGACTTCACCTTGGCTTACTTTATGAGCTCGGACTGGATTGGGCACGTTTGCAGCAGTGTAAAGACCTCTTACTTTCTTGTTTCGTTGGTGAAAACAACAAAAAGGAAAAGCTTTCTGTATGTTAATCTTTCACTTCAAGCTTCTTGCTGTTATCAGCAAATTAAATCTAGAGGTGTATCAATGTTCATTGACCGTAAATCTAAGGGAGACATTCTATTCTGCTGTAAATTGAGGAATCCACATTGCAGTGTTGTGTGCGATTCTGGAAGCCTTGGCCCTGAGATTCTCAGCGGTCTCCTGCTGTAACCTCAGCCAGAGACCAGAAGAAGCCCTGAGGTAACCGTGTAAGTGGTTGTTTTTAGTCATTTACACCATTGCCCTGGGGGGTTCCGTGGGTCTCCCTCTGAGCTTGCAGCAGGCGACTAGCAGAATCTCTGCGGAATTTCAGCGCCCTTGCCTTCAAAGCGGCTTTGATGCACTAAAAGGACATTCAAAGGAGTGATAAGTACAGTCACAACAACAACTTGCATTTAACCTTTAACGCAGTAAAAGCGTCCCAAGGCGTTTCACAGGAGCGTTATAAAACCGGGAATTATGAAACAAAATCAACAGAACTGGGTTTGTTTTGATTAGAAAAGGGGATTTTGGCTGTGGGGCGGTAATTTTAAATTTTATTGCCAGGCCAAACACGAGCGATAGCGAATCAGTGGCTCGTTTTACTCCCCGACCTGATGGTCTTTTCGAAAATCGGCTGGTGTGTAATTATAGGCGGCTGATTCACCATCACTTGCTTTCCACCCAGTGATTAAAAATTAAAAGTCCCCCCCCCCCCCGTCATTTAAAATGATAAGAGGTAGAGCTGATGTAAATACATGGAAGCACCAAACTTGGACTGTGAGTACAGAACTAGACGATGTAAGTTTAAAATTAACAAGTCTCAAGTGAGAAGAGAGAGAGAGAGAGAGCATATGAATGAATGAATTAATTAATTAATTAATTGCATTTATATAGCGCCTTTCTCGACCTCAGGACGTCCCAAAGCGTTTTACAGACAATGAAGTACTTTTGAAGTGTCGTCACTGTTGTAATGTAGGAAACACGGCAGCCAATTTGCGCACAGCAAGTAGAGACTAAAACTAAAATAAGAACAGAAAATGCTGGAAATACTCAGCAGGTCAGGCAGCATCTGAAACAAGGTTAACGTTTCAGGTCGATGACCTTTCATCGCAACTGCTTCTGTATCAGAGATTAAAACTATTCTTTACTGAAGCAGAATAATGGATATGTGGAACAGACTCTCACTAATCGCAGTTGATGTTATGCTGACTAACTCTTTCAAACAGAATTTGATAAATATCTGGTATGGAATGAGATTGAAGGCTTGAGGGATCAGCATAGCCAGAAATGATCAAATACCCCATGATACTTGCTGTAGTGTCAGAGGCATTAGCTTGCGGACAGCCACCCTGGATGAATATAGGAGATGTAGCAGATGAATAGATGTTCTGGAGTATTGCTCGAATACCTTTTTGGGGGGGATATGAGAGTATCTATGCATAACTATCACTCAGGAGATTGTGGGCAGGGAGCTGGACCCTGCGATAGAATAGATTAGCACGGTCTGAGCAAGCAGCAGACTTGATGGGACTGACAGGTTTTTTCTCATTCCGTGCTGTCTTACATCATTTCTTCTGTTCCGCTCTTTTAGCTGTCTGTCTGTCTGTGCTTGACAATTTCCCTCCGAGAGTGCTGCGTTCAGAGACTCTTCCATATGTTTCTGTTCGTATTTGGAACATGAATTTGAAAGTATTGTGCAGTGTGGTATCGACTGTTCTTAGTGAATGATTGTCCCGGAACATTTCTGATTTGCACTGATAGCAGTGCCAAGTCTATTTATTATATTTGTAAAATACGCTTTGTACGTGGTGTGTTATTAATTTATCGCTTGTAGTTGATTTGAGGGCCCCTATTCTGTCTAGTCCGCTTTCTATTGCTGTTGAACTGTGTTGCATTTGAAAGTCCCGATTGTTCTGTTCTGTTCTGGTTACCGCGTCTGCTGTTTTTACATTTTCCTGTGGAAATTTCTGGTATCTGTGGACAGTTTTTTTTTTGGCCAGTATTCGTGAATGTCTATGTGGAGTATTTATTCTAAGACTTAATATAGAAACTCATCTTTTATTTCCAAGAGAAACTCTGGGGTTGTCTCGACGTTTAATTGTAATCTGTTGTTCACTGGCACATTCAGCTGCTTTGCTGGAATCTTTATCACTGCCAGTGGCCTCCGTTTCCACGTTGTGATTGGTCTGTCATGTGGTTGCGATGGAGACAGTCCTGCAAAGTTGTCATGTGCAGGGCAAGTGATTTGTTATCACTCACATCCACTTGGAAACCAGCATTTCTACTGCCCCAGGACATGTAACATGAGATACTTGGGCAGTGCTACACAAATACATTTGCGGGACTTGCTGTGGGATGTTCTGAAGCCGCAAATCACTGACAGTCATGAGGCATCCAGTGACCTGTGAAGCTGTGTACTATTGGCACTGTGGCTGAATATTCTGTGTGAAAGCACTATTTCCCCCCCCCCCCATTTATTAATTTTTTGCTGCAATATAATTGCATTCATGGCTCCAACTGCATGGAAACCCAGCTCCCCGTGCTAGTGGCGGTGAAGTGTGACTGGCATCAAAGGTCAATAGCTTATCGCCGTCATTGTTTGATACCTTCTGCTATCGTGTTACTTTGAACTCTCAGCTCTCTCGTATCGAGCAGCTTCTGCATCGCTAGCCTGTGCACAACCTCGCCCCACCTTAGGGAAGGAAAAAAAGACTTGCATTTATTTAGCACCTCTCATGACCTCAGGGTGTCCCAAAGCGCTTTACAGCCAATCAAGTACTTTTGAAGTGTAGTAATGTAGGAAGGTTTGTACATGCTTGCAATGCAAAGTCTGCATTGCGCTACTCTGTACAGGAGGGATGCAAATTCAAAATGCAATGGGAGACCTTTTTCCAAGCTTGGGGAGGCCCAAGGCCAGCAAACGAAAGCTGCAAAAACAATATGGAAGCAACTGCGTGAATGCAACATTGCACATGCACAGTTGATTTACAGATGCAATTGTGCATCTTGAATAACTGCACATTTGTAGTCGTTTTGCATGTGCCATTGCTTCAGTGTTACCACCAGAACTCTGACTTCTGTCCTGGGACAAACTGAGAGCACCAACAGTCTTAAACACATGAGCCTAGAAATCATTTTTTGATGACACTGATGGCACGTTTGTATGCTGTTCCCCTTTCCGTTATTTTAAGAGGCATGAACCCCTTTATTTCACATGTTTTACTTTGGGCTCTAAAGTAAAATGATTGTTTCAGAATAAACTTTGATCACAGGCTGCAGTGATGAGTTTGCAAGGCCGCGATTTCGCCATCGGAGGCAGGTTTGCGTCGGGTTCGCTGCTCGGCAGGTTCCGGTCCCGCTGCTGGTTTCAGTCGCACTGCGCTAAGGATTTTGAGTTATTAAGCCCGCCGTGCGCGTTACCCGGCCCAATCAGTGGGTTCGAGTCTGCTGCTCACCTCTGCTGACGTCTTCGATTCAGCTGCATTTAAGGGGCCCATGCAGCCTTGTGGTGTATCATTCACATATTCTGCTGCTTCTCTGTGTTACTGATAATGTGATGACTGCTTCAAGAGCCAAGGCTTCTCCAAGATTTGATGATGATTCCCTCCATGCTCTTGTGGAGGGAGTGAGAGGACGCAAGGAGGTTCTGTTCCCCTCCAATGGGCGGAGGAAGCCTCCTCAGCAAACCAAGGCAGCCTGGCTGCAAATTGCTGAGGAGGTGAGCGCCAGGTCTTTGTGTTCACGCACTTGGGTTCAGTGCCGCAAAAGGTTCAATGATTTGCTACGCTCAGCAAAAGTGAGTGTAACATCACCCTTGCCTTTAATCTGCTCCCCATCTCCTCTCATCACCAGCACTCTGCATTGTCAACCTACTCCTGCACATCCCACTTTATCTTCACATCCCTTGCACCCTTAACAATCCCTCTCTCTCTATGTACAGACTCACTCCACCATTCTACTATTCACCCCTCACACTCACTATCACTGTTATTCAATGGTAACAACTAACAACGCACAGGGAGGGCCCTTGGTATTGGCACCTCACTCCATCTTTGTCTCCCTCTAAGCATCTATGTTATGGATTCTCTACACTCACTCCAACATTCTCGCTCAAACTCCACTTGTCTCCCTCATTGCAGGAAAAGAGAGCCCACAATAAGAGGGAGAGGGGCAGGACAGGAGGAGGGCCACCTTCATTGGTGCATTTAACCAACGCTGAGGAGGCGGCTCTCGACATCGTCGGAGGGGCTGAGGAGCTGGAAGTGGGAGATGGAGAGACGGGTGCAGTAGAGCAAGCTGGTGACAGAATAGATTTGCAACCCTCTCTTTTAGATTGCATGAGTTACTGATATGGCATCTGATGTTCATACAGATTGAGTTCTGATCATCTGCACAATGGGATGTGTCTGCTACGTTAATATCACATGTCTAACTCATGCCTTTACTCCCCCACAGGACCATCGAGAGCCCCCCCTCCCCACTGTCCAGGAGGAAGAGCCGGACGACTCCTCAGAGGAAGCTGCAACCTCTGAGGGTGCAGTGTCACCAGGACTCAGCGCACCCAGCACCAGCGCAGAAACGCACACCTCAGTGGGTCATTCACGATATAGATTAGTGTTGTTACCTGGTGTATCACAGCTCACAAGTGAGCATCAGCAGATGGTGGAGTCCGGGACAGCAGTGGAGAGTCCTTGTCGGAGGTCGCAGGATGCTCCTAGCTCTGCTCTGCTGCATGTGGACCCTGTGCCTCTGGGGCCATCCAGAAAGAGAGCCGTGCTGGAACTTCAGGAACAAGTGCAGGAGGCTCTGACCGGGTTTGCATCCACGGTAACTGCGAGTGTGCAGAGAATGGAGGAGTCCATGTCAAACATGAGCAATGCCGTGGTGCACTCAATGGCGAATGTAGGTGCCGCCATGGAAAGGATGGCAACCTCATGGAGGACATAAATCGCCAGACTCAAATGAACATGGTGACTCTTCTAAATAGATGGTCTGCTATGGAGGATAGATGGGCATCTATTGAGGAGAGGAACCAGAGGTACATGGACGTCCCCGTTATGAGGACTGTCAGTACATAGATGGGTCCTCATGGCCCCACTGATGCAGCAAGGTGCTCTCCAGCTACTTGCTAGCAGTGAAGTGCGGGTGACCCATGAGAAGGATGTTGGTGGTTGACAACCAGTAAGTGTGGGCTCCTTTCCAAGCGCGCTCATTCCCATGCCACTGCGGAGCCCTCGGTCAGAGCCCTAGATTCCTCACCCAAGTGAGATGGCCGTCTCAGCTCCTGCACAGCCGCAGGAGGAGCAGACTGTTGCCGAGCCCTCCCAGGCTCCCAAACCCAGAGGACGCCCGCCAAAGGCATCTAAGCAGGCGCAGCATAGAAGTGAGCAAGCTGCCTGTACATCTGCTGAATACACAGGGGAAGCACCGCGTAGAAGCACGAGTAAGAGAAAGTTAACACACAAATAGTCACAAGGGTAGTCACTTGGGTGTTTGGATCTAATACAAAGTTACGTTTCTCATCGTTATTTCAATTGTATTAAAGAAATGCGATGTCAAAGATTCAAAGAATTGGCCTATGTGTGCTCAGAAATGGAAGTTGCACATTGAGGGGTCAGGGCGCCTTTCTTCTGTAATGATGGTGGGGAGAGTGATAGGAAAGCACAGTTTATTGTACAGATGCTGTGTATGGTGTGTTAAGAAGGTCGGCCAGACACTCATTTCCGTGTGTCAGCCACATGTGTTTGATACGTAAACTTGCGCGAATCTGGCATGGATTAGTGTATCCCTTGCCTCACGGCCAGCAATGTGCTCGCGTGCTGGTGGAACTGGCACATCCGCCTCTGCAAGGTCTTCCTCATCTGCCACCGCCTCCTCCTCCTCCTCCTCTGAGGAGGAGGAGGAGGCTGTGCACTGAGCCACTTGTTCCTCAGGCAGCGGTAAGCCACGCTGCTGTGCAATATTGTGCAGGGCGCAGCAGACCACGATGATTCTGGAGACCCTGGCTGGTGCGTACTGTAGGGCTCCACCTGATCTGTCCAGGCATCTGAATCGTATTCTGAGCAAGCCGATGGATTGCTCTATGATGCCTCTGGTGGAAATGTAGCTCACATTGTAGCGCTCCTTAGCTTCGTTTGATGGCTTCCTCATCGGTGTCATAAGTCACGTCTTCAGGGGATAGCCCTTGTCTCCAAGTAGCCATCCGGAAAGTTGGGTTGGCGGATTGAAGAGCGGAGGCACAGTAGACTGCCGCAGGATGAACGAATCATGGCAACTGCCAGGGAACTTGGCGCAAACATGCATAATGTTCTTCCTGTGGTTACACACCAGCTGGACGTTAAGGGAGTGGAAGCCCTTGCGGTTGACAAATACAGCTGGGTTGTGATGGGGTGCCCTAATGGCCACATGTGTGCACTCTACAATGCCCTGCACCCTTGGGAATCCTGCCATATTTGCAAAGCCAACCGCACGCATGGTAACACTTGCTTCATCAGTGGAGAAGTGGATGTAATTGTGTGACTTGGCAAAGAGGGCATCAGTAACCTGCGTGATGCAACTGTGTGCGGCTGACTGGGAGATGCCGCTTATGTCTGCTGCTGATCCCTGGAAGGAGCCCGAAGCAAAGAGGTTGAGTGCGGTGGTGACTTTGACAGCTGCTGGTAAGGAGTGTCCACCCGCTCCTCTGGGCTCCAGGTGTTGGTGCAGCATTGTGCAGATGTTAACGACTACCTCTCGTGAAAGTCTCAGCCTCCTTTGGCACTGCTGCTCAGTCATGTTGAGGAAGCTCATCCTCGGCCTGTAAACCCTGTGTTGGGGGTATCTCCTGCAGCGCGGTGCAGCCCTGCGCTGACTCCCTCTGCCCTGTGCAGCATCAGGTGGCTGAGGAGAAGCTTGGCGCTCCTGCTGTTGCTGCTGCTGTTGTGCCCGGTTCTGCTGCTGCCGCGGCTGCTCTTCCTCCGATTCTGAGGACCAGGATGAGAGGGTATAAATGGTTCCCATTCCGATGGTATATATCTTAGTTGAGGAAGAGATGTTATAAGCGCTCAGTCAATGTGGGGAGAGGGTTTTCCAAGAAGGTCACAGTGCATATGGATCTCCGCTTAAACACTCACAAGCTCAATAGACCTGCAAAATGTGTTCCAACATCTCAAAAAACAAATTTCTGCCATCTGAAAGTCAGCCATGTTGCAGGACCGCTTTTATGCTGCAGGTGCAGCTGTCAAATATTCAGCGAGTTGCTGAACCCGGCACAATCAGCTGGCGTGTTTGTCGCACGACGTGGACCACGCTGAAAATGTTGCAAACTGGGAAGAGCCTCTCAAAATCGGATTATCCAGGCAGTTAAGCTGTTAACTGCATTAAGTGGCTCTCCCACCGCTTGGTGTCGGGTCTGATCGGGGCTCGCAGACCCGACACTTTGTAAAGTTGCGTGGAGGCGGGATGGCGGTGGGTTCGCAACCGGCTGTCAATCATTTAGATTTTTCACTCGGACCTGCCTCCAAACCTGCCCTCTGAGCGCCGGCAAAATCGCGGCCCAACAGTCCAAAATAGTCCCGTGAGAAATTGGTGCCACACTGATGAAAAGAATCCCTTTTTTTAAGGTCATAGAAACAAGCGAATGGATTAACGAGACATTTGGACATGTCTCTGTAGAGGAGAGATTGAGGGATATTGTGGGAAGGCAGGTAAGTGGGGCTGGCTTCTCAAAAAGGGATGGGCTTGTTGAACCTAATGGCTTTTTCCTGATTCAAAAATAAACTGTGTTCTTATTAAATCGAAACAATTCCTTTTTGCTTAAACTATCTGCATTATCGAATCGTGTTGTCATGAACTCAAACTTGATCCAGTTAAAACCTTGTGTATGCTGCCACCTAATGTAATCAGTAAGACAATTCAATTAAGGACTTTTAACAGCATAAAAACGGACTTGCATTTAAATAGCGCCCTCTCCCGTCTTTCAGACATGTCTCAAAGTGCTTCATGTACACGGAATTTCCTTTGAAGTACAGCGACTGTTGTTAGGTGGGCAAACTTGGCAGCCATTTTGTGCACAGCAAGATCACAGGAACAGTAATGAGATGGATGACTATTTTTTGTTCTTGGTGGTGTCAGCTGAGGGACTGGGAGCATTAGCTTCTCTTCTTCAAATAGTACCATGGGATCTTTAACACCCGCCCGAACAGGCAGAGAGGGCCTCATCTTAACGGCTCATCCAAAGGATAGCACGTCTTCGACAATGCAACATTCCCTCAGATTGTCAGTCTAGTTGATGTGCTTAAGTCCTTAAGACTTGGACCTACAATCTTCTGAGTCAGAGAAGAGGGCAGCTCCAACTGAGAAATTAAAAAACCCGTAGGGTAAAATGTACTGGCCTTTATTTGGATATTCAGATTGACTCATTATGAACCACATCAAATCCTTTCAAGCTGTAACCCAACCTACTGAACTCTGCAGCGCAAGTGGAGACTTGCTCTGTTACTTTTTCTATGTTTGAACTTTTTTTTTTGCATGATCCATGATGCCATCTTAGAAAAAACCCCAGCCAGAGTTGAGTGAAATGAAGCTTTCGCCCCAACGGAACAGACAACACTTGGGATTCTCCGGCCCCAAAATTCCTGGAGCCGGGAAGGGCACTGGAGTGGGCGTGCTGCCAATGGAAGGGATTTGGGTCCACCAGGGTTCATCTTGGCCCAGTCAGAAATCCCAGCAGTTCAGGGGTCAGGCCCACTATACACCTGTGTGGGTGGACGTACCACAATGGCATGGAAATGAGGAGAAAAACACCCCGTGATGAATTTTCCTCATTTATGTCCTTGGCAACATGGATGCCAGGGACGCCTGTGAGTCCCTGATGTTCGGTGTGGCTGGGAAATTTAAAAGTCTGGTCTTGCAGTGCAATTGATCGCAGAGCCTAAACCTGCAGATGAGGAAACCCCACGTGAAATGATTCTTTTTCCTGATGTTTCTTAAGTCATGCAAGCCCGCTGACACACTTCTGCGGCAAAATTCTTCTCCCCTCCCCACCCCATCAAACCCACGTTCTCAAGCCTTACACCCCGCGATCATTCCCTCCCTCCCGATTGCTAGTCCGACACCCCCCAATGCCCTACGACCTTTGCCAACACCCCCCCAATGCCCTGTGATCTTTGCCGACACCCTCCCTTTCAACCCGCAATCTTTCTTGCTCTTCCCTGGCTGCGGCCTTCTACTTCCTGCCCGGCAGCCTGCCAGCCTGTCAAGCTGGCCGGCCAGGTGGGAAATGGAATAAAAGAATGATAATGAGGTCCCGCCGTTAAATTCAGCAGGACCACCGCCCTCCCAGGATTTCCTGGTTTCCTCTCCCCATTCCCCCCCCCCCCACAACCGCAAACATGCTCCCCCGCTCCCTTCCCGCCTCGCTGTAAATATCGGGGTCATAGTGTCATAATGATACAACCGATGCACTGTTATATAACTGGATCACCCCTTGCACAGTTTCTGAAAGCTATGAGGACTGAGCATGCCTGAAATCTGTCCAATATGACAATGCTCTCCTAAGGGTAACTGAGTGAACTCGGTAGGCCTGAAATCTCTCCAACACAAGTACACAGCTCCTGCTATATAGGCTGGGACAGCTGATAGAGAGATGTCACTCATGAAGTGTGGCTTTGAAAATAAAAGCACGAGAAAAGTTTGAACTGAGGCAGTGACAGCTCAAACTGTTTCCCAATGTCCAATGCGATAAGAGTTTAGGAGCAGGTCAATTTGGCAAATGAGCTTGAAATGCAGTGTGTGACTACACCGCTACATCGATCAGAGAGCTCTGTGTGTTTTGATACCGAAAGCTTGTGATTTCAAACAAAGCTGTTGGACTATAACCTGGTGTTGTGCGACTTCTCACTTTTGTTTTGATATAAGGAGGGTTTGTGAGAGGTCACTGCTGTTTTGGACAAAGGAGCATATTTCACCATCGCTACATTGAATACACATTACGTGTTTCCTCGTGTTACTGCTGTGTAAAGTAATTGTGTATCTCCTTTATTCCTGAGATGCTCACCACTTATCAAAGCCATACTTCATGAGTGATATGTCACTATCAGCAGTGTCAGCTGTGGCTCAGTGGGTAGCACCCTCACCTCTGAGTCAGAAGGTTGTGGGTTCGAGTCCCACTCCAGAGACTCTGAGCACAAAAATCCAGGCTGATACTCCAGTGCCGTGCTGAGGGAGTGCTGCACTGTCGGAGGTGCCGTCTTTTGGATGAGACGTTAAACCGAGGCCCCGTCTGCCCTCTCGGGTGGACGTAAAAGATCCCATGGCACTATTTCGATAGAAGAGCAGGGGGAGTTATCCCCAGTGTCCTGGCCAATATTTATCCCTCAATCAACATCACTAAAAAACAGATTATCTGGTCATCATCACACTGCACTGGAGTGTCAGCCTAGATTTAGTTGTGCCCAAGTCTCTGGAGTGAGACTTGAACCCACAACCTTCTGACTCCGAGGCGAGAGTGCTACCAACTGGGATCTTGCTGTGTACAAATTGGCTGCCGGGTTTCCTACATTACAACACTTCAAAAAGTACTTCATTGGCTGTAAAGCGCTTTGAGACGTCCGGTGGTCGTGAAAGGCGCTATAGCAATGCAAGTCCTTCCTTCCTGCCTCATCTTCCTTATTGGTAAACATACTGCTTCCATTGCTCTCGACTTTATAAAAGACTTGTTCCTGATTAGAATGGATAATGGAATAAGAATGTGATCATTCTCCAAGACACAGAAACTTTGGTTAAAAAAGAATGGCCTAGAAATGTGATTGTGCCCAAAAGCAGACTATCAGGAGGAGGAGGGGTGTGTGCTTCACATGCCTGTTCACGTGGAGTTGGTGCTGCTAGCTCAGGTGTGCAGCCAGCACTACCACCATTCATTGGCTGCACGCCTGTTAGTGGGCCGGCACATCAGGCTCGACTGACATCATTTATAGACAGCCAGCAACTCTTAAAGGGGAGGTGTACTGTGGCTTCAGACAGCAGGGAAACTTTCTTTTCTCTCTCTTTCTCCTCTCTCTTGCTCCCTGTTTCTCTCTCGATCTCGATCTCTATCTCTCCCTCTCTCTCTCTCTCTCTTGCGCTCCCCCTCTCTCTCTCTCTCTCTCTCGCGCTCCCCCTCTCTCTCTCTCTCGCGCTCCCCCTCTCTCTCTCTCACTCCCCCTCTCTCTCTCTCTCTCTCTCTCGCGCTCCCCCTCTCTCTCTCTTGCGCGCTCCCCCTCTCCCTCGCGCTCCCCCTCTCTCTCTCTCACGCTCCCCCTCTCTCTCTCTCGCGCTCCCCCTCTCTCTCTCTCGCGCTCCCCCCTCTCTCTCTCTCGCGCTCCCCCTCTCTCTCTCTCTCGCGCTCCCCCTCTCTCTCTCTCGCGCTCCCCCTCTCTCTCTCTCGCTCCCCCCTCTCTCTCTCTCTCTCTCTCTCTCTCATGCTCCCCCTCTCTCTCTCTCGCGCTCCCCCTCTCTCTCTCTCTCGCGCTCCCCCTCTCTCTCTCTCTCGCGCTCCCCCTCTCTCTCTCTCTCGCGCTCCCCCCTCTCTCTCTCTCGCGCTCCCCCTCTCTCTCTCTCTCGCGCTCCCCCTCTCTCTCTCTCTCGCGCTCCCCTCTCTCTCGCGCTCCCCCCTCTCTCTCTCTCTCTCTCTCTCTCGCGCTCCCCCTCTCTCTCTCTCTCTCTCACGCTCCCCCCCTCGCTCGCGCCCCCCCCTCTCTCGCTCGCGCCCCCTCTCTCGCTCGCGCCCCCCTCTCTCGCTCGTGCCCCCTCTCTCGCTCGTGCCCCCTCTCTCGCTCGCACCCCCCTCTCTCGCTCGTGCCCCCCTCTCTCGCTCTCGCCTCCTCTCTCTCTCTCGCGCTCCCCCCCTCTCTCTCTCGCGCTCCCCCCTCTCTCTCTCTCGCGCTTCCCTTCTCTCTCTCTCTCTCGCGCTCCCCCTCTCTCTCTCTCGCGCTCGCCCTCTCTCTCTCTCGCGCTCCCCCTCTCTCTCTCTCTCTCTCTCGCGTTCCCCCTCTCTCTCTCCCTCTTGCGCTCCCCCTCTCTCTCTCTCTCGCGCTCCCCCTCTCTTTCTCTCGCGCTCCCCCTCTCTCTCTCTCGCGCTCCCCCTCTCTCTCTCTCGCGCTCCCCCTCTCTCTCTCTCGCGCTCCCCCTCTCTCTCTCTCGCGCTCCCCCTCTCTCTCTCTCGCGCTCCCCCTCTCACTCTCTCTCTCTCGCTCCCCCTCTCTCTCGCTCCCCCCTCTCTCTCGCTCCCCCCTCTCTCTCGCTCGCGCCCCCCTCTCTCTCGCTCGCGCCCCCCTCTCTCTCGCTCGCGCCCCCCCTCTCTCGCTCGCGACCCTCCTCTCGCTCGCTCGCGCCCCCCTCGCTCGCTCGCGCCCCCCTCTCTCGCTCGCGCCCCCCTCTCTCTCTCGCGTCGCCCCCTCTCGCTCGCTCGCGCGCCCCCTCTCGCTCGCTCGCGCGCCCCCTCTCGCTCGCTCGCGCCCCCTCTCTCTCGCTCGCACCCCCCTCTCACTCGCGCCCCCCCTCTCTCGCTCTCGCGCCCCCCCTCTCGCTCGCTCACGCCCCCCCTCGCTCTCGCTCGCGCCCCCCCTCTCTCTCGCGCCCCCATCTCGCTCGCTCGCGCCCCCCCTCTCTCTCTCTCGCGCCCCGCTCTCTCGCTCGCTCTCTCTCTCTCTCGCTCTCTCGCTCCCTCTCTCTCTCTCGCTCGCTCCCTCTCTCTCTCTCTCCGCTCGCTCCCTCTCTCTCTCTCTCTCGCTCCCTCTCTCTCTCGCTCCCTCTCTCTCTCGCTCCCTCTCTCTCTCGCCCTCTTTCTCTCTCTCTCGCCCTCTCTCTCTCTCTCGCCCTCTTTCTCTCTCTCGCTCCCGCTCCCTCTCTCTCTCGCCCTCTTTCTCTCTCTCTCTCGCTTCCTCTCTCTCGCGCTCTCTCTCTCTCGCTCTCTCTCTCTCTTGCGCTCTCTCTTTCTCGCTCTCTCTCTCTCTTGCGCTCTCTCTCTTGCGCTCTCTCTCGCTCTCTCGCTCCCTCTCGCTCGCTCGCTCCCTCTCTCTCTCGCTCCCTCTCTCTCTCGCGCTCTCTCTCTCTCTCTCCCTCTTGCGCTCCCCCTCTCTCTCTCTCGCGCTCCCCCTCTCTTTCTCTCGCGCTCCCCCTCTCTCTCTCTCGCGCTCCCCCTCTCTCTCTCTCTCGCGCTCCCCCTCTCTCT